>CM053770.1:408011918-408071739 GCA_028658325.1 Potorous gilbertii
TTTCTTCAGCATTTTTTTGGGTCTCCTTTAGCAAGGTGTTGACCTGCTTTTCATGCTTTTCTTGCATCTCTCTCATTTCTCTTCCCAGTTTTTCCTCCACCTGTCTAACTTGATTTTCAAAATCCTTTTTGAGCTCTTCCATGGCCTGAGTCTATTGGATATCTATTTCAGATGTTTGGGATACAGAGGCCTTGACTCCTATGTTTTTCCCTGATGGGAAGCATTGGTCTTCCTCGTCAGAAAGGAAGGTAGGGAACAGCTGTTCCCCAAGAAAGTAACCTTCTATGGTCTTATTTTTTTTCCCTTTTCTGGGCATTTTCCCAGCCAGTTACTTGACTTCTGAGATTCCTCTCCACCCCTGCCCAGATCTGCCCAGATAATGCTTGGGGTCTGAGATTCAAATGCTGCTCTCCAGCCCAGGGCTTTCAGTGGCAGGTGGGGCTGCTATTCAGGGTAGGATTAAATCAGGTTGTCAGATGGGGGCAGGGCTGCCTCCCAGGCTCAGTTCCCTCAGGGGGTTTATGCAGAGACCTTCCTTAATGGACCTCCTCTAGAGCTCCTGCCTGCTCTGGGAGCCTCTGGCTGCCCGCTGCCTCTGCTGCTGCCTCCTGAGGGGACCTGAGTTATGGAGACACCCCACTCCCCTCTCAGCCAGTACAGAAGTGTCTCTCACTGACCTGTGCGCCTCTCGGTGGAGGGACTTTTGTGGCTGCTGGAAATTCTGTCCTTGAAGCCTGCTCGGATTTGCTGCATGGCCAGGGCAGGGCTGGGTTCTGCTCCTGTGCGGTGTGAGACGGACCTTTGGGATCAGTTTTTCTGGGCTCTCTGGAACAGAAATCTCTTTCACTCTGTTGCTGTATGGCTTCCACTGATCCAGAATTTGTTGGGAGTTGTTTTTACAAGAAATCCATGGGCTGTGGGTTTGGAGCTAGCATGTGTGAATCTTTCTACTCCGCCATCTTGCTTCCTCCCCCCTTGACCTAACTTTTAAGGTTAGGTTTACTCCTTAGGTTTAAGGAGTTTTTTTCCTCAATTAGCTTTTGCATGTTCTCTTCTATTTGATCAATTGTATTTTATAAAGAATTGCTTTCTTCAGTGAATTTTTGTATTTTCTTTTTTCTTTGGTCAATTCTACTTTTTAAGTAGTTGTTTTCTTTTTCTAAGCTATTGTCTTTTTTCATAATTCTCTTATTTCTTTTTCCAGTTTCTCTTCTACCTTTCCTGTATTACTTTTAATATTTTTTGAGCTCTTTCATGAGTTCTTTCTGGTTTTGAGACCACCTCCCATTTTTCTTTGGTCTTTTGCCATTAGGTGCTTTTACCTTATTGTCCTCTTCTGAGTTTGTGCTTTGGTCTTTCCTATCACCATAATAACTTTCTATAGTCAGATTCTTTTTGTTGTTTGCTCATATTTTTTTTACCTTTTCCCTTTCTTTTCAATTTGAGCTCTGCCCCTGAAGTGGAAGAGGACTGTGTCAGGCTTCCTGTGCCAGGGGATATAGGTCCTGGCTGTTTACCTAGTACTGCATTCATGTTTCTTTGAGGCCCACAGGACATTCTCATGTCTGTTGCTGCACTGAGGGAGTTAGGTGGGAGGTGGCTCTGGTGGAAGCCTTAGAGGTCTGACAGCTTCCCTGGTTCTGAGTCAGGGTTCTAGTGGTGGTGTCCCATGTGTGCTGAGGCTTATGGGGAGTTTCTCTGTTTCCCTAGGAATACTCTGCAGCACATGGTGGTTTGGCCAGTGACAGTTGGCTGTTTGGCCAGTGCTATGCTGAAGCAGGTAGAGGTCTGGCCACTGGAGGTTCCCTGTCTGCATGGGACAACACTAAAACATGTGGAGGTTCTTACAGCTGCAGTCTTCCTGTTCTCCTGGCTATGCTGAGACACATGGGATATCCTGGTGTTGGCATTTGTCTGCTGCACTGCACTGGGGCTCAAGATCTACTTGTTTGCTGAGGTGGATCTTGCTGCTGTTTTGCAGGGATGCTTTCTGTTCTGGCCTGCAATCTTCTTTTATCTGAGTGAAAAAGACCTTTCCTGCTGATCTTCCAAGTTTCTTGGGCTAAAAGATTGTTTTTCCTCCTCCTTTTGCTGTATCTGCTGTTCTAGGATTTGTTTTGGGGTGCTATTTAGTGGTTGTTTGGAGGTGAATGGGGGAGAGTTATGGTGATTTACTGTTTATTCCACCATCTGGCTTCCCAGAAGTCCTTGATTATGCATATTTTTTTAAATAAAGGCTTTATTTACCTTTTTTTTTTAAATGATGGAGAGGGGAAGGCAATGGTGAAAATAGATTTTTGTTATTTGAAAATAATAAAGTTAAATAATAAAATAAAAAATGCTTGATTTTTATATGGATTCTAAGGTCTATGACATATCCATGGCCCATAGGTTGTAAATCACTAATGTAGTTTCTTTGTGCCCCTTATGTATCCATTTCTCTGTTGGCAGTGATTCTACCAGGGAGAACTAGACTTTAAGCATCTCCAAACTTTAGTATATTGTAAAAAAACCTAATATGAAATTAGTCCCTGCCAGGATTTTGCCTTCTTTGGTCCCAATTTTTATTTTGCTTCACTCCACCCTAGCTAGGTTTCTCTTCTATACTTATTTCCCATTTCTTCTGCATTTCAGTGATAGCTGCCTTGGAGCTCAGTCTCACCTGAAGGCTCTGTTGCAGACAGTTTTTATTTTTAGGTTTCCCCTATTCAGAAAGAGTAGTCCCTGTTTAGGGAATTCACTGTCATCCTCCGCCCTTCGACTGAGCTACAATCCCGCATCCTTCTTCAAACTCAAGTCACTGGGGAGGCCTCTTAAAATGCTGAAAAGACAAGACAACATTCTATACAAAGGGAGAAAAAGGAAAAGAGATTCCAGAACCAAGTAGGAGTAACATGAAGGGGAAAGCAAGTGGAGACAGTGACAGCAGCCAAATGAACAAAAGCAAAGACTTCAAGTTGTTATTAAAGCGAGCCTGAAGCAATGGGACCTTGGGAGGGCAACTTGTGGTTAGAGGTTTACATGCTAGGAGGGAGCTGCTTGCCTCCCCCATCCCCACTATTCCCAGCAGTGCTGTCTTGAGCGCAGTACATTAAAGAATAACAATGAGATGTTAGGGAAATGCTTCCTGAAGTCAAAATAAAAGGAGTCACTTTTTGGTCCAGGATATCCTTGTGCAGGTTAGTCATCGTGGCTCATTCAGATACAGATTTTCCAAAAGGACAAGTATAATTAACTGGATAAAGACAAATGAGATTTTTATATGGGACCCTGCACTTTGAAAATGGGACTAGGCAAGTATATTTTGTTATGATTCTTATGAAAAGAGAAATGGATCTTATGAGGGTGTTGTAGCTTTTCTGGTTATTCTCTCAGGAAGGGAGCACCCTGCAGTGGAATAAGGAGTGGGGGCATCTGTATATTCTGTCAGATGAGTGGTTATGAATTGTGCAGAGACTACCATCAGTTCCTGATTACATTGTTGGCTCAAAAACAACCTTGGGGTTTTTCTGATTCCACTCAAATACACCCAGAATCGCAAAACTTTCAAAGGACTTCTTTCTTCTTTGGGAGATATCAAAGACCAGTGAGAAATATTGTGATTTTGGGCAAGTCACTTAAATTCTCTGTTTTGTTCTTTTATAAAATAAGGAAGAGGGAGGTCAAGGTCACATCTAAGTTTCCTTTCAGCTTTAAATCTATTATGTTAGGGCTTCAAGGGGTTAAATCTTTCAATACAGGGTTTGGAAGACATAGCCACCAGGTATTATAGTATGGAATTCCCAACAGTCCTATCCAACTAGAAGCAATCTAGATCACCCCTCCTCCAGAGATATGGCTCTGCATTACCCATAAAATATGAAACAAGGCTGGTTTTTGATAACCAGTATCAAAAGAAAACTTTTGTTATTTCTTATACGTGTGTTGCCATAGGCAAGGGGCATGGCCTCTGTATAGAGAATGTGGCAATCACTTCTTAGTGAGTAAAACAAGTATTTATTTTGTATTGGATTTCACTCTATAATTGATTTTCTCCTGTAATGGCCTAAGTCTTGACTTTCGCCTCTAAGTTTGGCTCAGAAATTCAGCTGGTTTGTAAGAAATAAAGTTTGGAAACTCAGTTCTCCTGTTAACTACTGTTCTATTTTTGCCTCAAGGTAATCTGTTATGGGGAACACCGGTAGACACCAAGGATTCTGGTCTTGTACTTTATACTACCAAGCTATCCTTCAAAGATGTATGGTTTGCTTTTCAAAGAAGTCTGGCCTAATATCTTTTGAATTTGCAGGTACACTCAAGCAATGAACTTTTTTGTCATAGCAGAGAATGAGGGGGCTGTTTCCAGCCCTTTTCCAACTTTCAACTAAAGTGTTCCCTTAAACTCAGTGTAAGACAGATAAACACAGCACACAGGAGGATTGCTAGTACTGGTTTACTCTTGATCTGGTCAGACAGGAAAGACAGCTTCAAAGTGGTTAATAATTTTACTTTATTCTGGTCTAGTTTTCTCAGAAGAGGATCTCTGATAATGAGAGCACAAACTCCTATAGCATTCCCTAATCACCCTTCTCACTGAGGTTGGCAAGAAGGGGTGGGGGGGACAAATACTCCCATGTCTCGATGGGGTCAATTGAAACAGTCACAACTCGTGCATCCCCTAAATCCCCTCAAGCCTCATTGGGGGCCAATAGAGGCAAACACAGATTCCTCCCCAGCCTTGATGGGGGCTGATGAAGGCACATACCAACATTTATGCATTCAACCCTAAGATTCCCCATTCACTGACCACTGCTACCTGCTTTATAGGGCAGAAGACCAAGAATACCATATTGCTGGCAATAGTCTCACAAGTTTACATCACCTCATTCCTGTATCTCACTGTTCAGCTGAAGTGGATGATTTTTTAGTTATCATTATATAATGCTACAGAAGCATGGTGGAGATGTTTTGAACCATAACTGAGAACTTATATCTAATACCTGGGAACAAAAGATTATTATGAGTATGAATTCAGTGAAATAGAACTCTAAGAAATAATAACAAAAATTCACTTTACACGCACTAAAATCCTCTTTACTTACACTCAGCTGTGTAACCAATCATATTGTCTGGAAACCTACGATGAAATTTACCCTGTTCTGTTCATTCTTCCAATTAGGGGTCTTTGACTAGAAATGGAGGAAAACTTTGATACTAGTGAGTCTTCCTTGCAGGTGCAAAGCGTTGGCATCACATTTAGGATTCCTTTGGTTCACAGCCAACTATAAGAACAAATATTAACCTGGGCTTTGAAACAACTCTCAGTGACCATGTCACTAAGGATTTTTAAAATGTTTCTGATTTTCTCCAGTGAGATGCATAGTAGACTATTGACTCTTATGAAATGATGGAAAATTACTAGCTAAAGGCAAACTTCAGGGCTTGCAGAACCTGCCTTCAAGCAAGAAAACCAGTAGCAATAATCTGTTCTCTAGGGATATTGCATGGCACATTATGGTCTGATCATTTGGGTAACATCCCATGAACCTTGCAGTGGCCAAGAAGGAAAATCCCAAAAGGATAATGGAACAGGGGCAGAATTCCAGAGAAATGTTTGTGTGTTGTTTTGAGGTCTAAAATGGTCTATCCTGAGAAGTAGCAGGTTATCTGTCAGTGAAGGTCTTTGAACATAGTTAGATGACTTTATTATAGGTTTTATAGGGGATTTTTACTTAATCTTCAATGTCCAGTCCTACTCTTAAGGTTCTATGCATCTTAGATGTGCTTAGAGTATGGATTGAAAGTGTACAAATGTAGCAATAGCTGTCCCATGTTCTTAGGTAAATCTATGTCTATGACTCTTAGATTAGAAAAAGACTTTACAAGAACCCTCATGGTAGCTGTGGGCTGGCTCTTTTTGCAGGAAATATACACATTCAAACTAAAAATGTATGGCTATCTGAATTTGGTCTTAAAAGAAACTCAGCTTGGTGTCTCAATGGAGAGAGCACTGGGCCTGGAGTCAGAAAGATCTGAATTCAATCTGACCTAACACACTTATTAGCTGTGAGACCTTGGGCAAGTCATTTAATCTCTTTCTTTTAATCCCCTGAAGAAAGGGCAAACCACTTCTGTATCTTTGCCAAGAAAATCCCATTGACAATACTGTTCACAGGTCACAAAGAGTTGGACATGAATGAACAACAAAGAGTTATTTTGCATTGACCATTTCAATCAGTTTTGTGCTTTTACATTTCATAGTCCCATAGAACTATGCAGCTATTTTTACTTATTATCATCTACTCACCTCCAGATCAGGGTTTGTTGGGATTTCCTCCCATGAAATTGAGAATGGAGTAAAGACAGTTGAGGGTGAGAGAGCAATGTGGGTCAGTAGTAAGCTATTTACTCCTTCATTATCTCAGTTTTTCTGATCTTCTGGCTGCAGATCATTTGTGGGACCCATTGATTGCCCCTCTCTGACCACTCCTTCAGCATCTATAGATCACCCAGATGTTTTTTATTTGCATGGAATACAGACCTCCCATCTTGCTGTGCCCTCTAGTATCTGAGTCCTCTTAATTTCTATTTGTTTATTTTACTTCTGACCCTGCTGTTGCCATAACTCCTCCATTTTGTACATTATCTGACAATTCTAGCTCCTCACACTTTTTCTTCAACCTGTTGCTTTCCATGTCCTGGCATGACAGGGCCGTTTCCAGCTCAATAATCCAGCCTTTCATTGAGCCATTAAAATGAAGAAGAATTCTTGCATCTTTTTCTGCTAATTCTTTTCAGTAACAATAAGAGCCATGTTACTTTTGAGAAGCATTAACATCCAGAATACTTGAAATATAATTAACTCTATGTTTTAAGGCTGTTACTGATTTGCCCTGAGGTGTAAACATCTCGTATAGAAATACCAGTTTGGAATTTTGTAAATAATGGTTGACAATAATATAACAGCTAATATTTATGTAGTACTCTAAAATTTTTAAAGTGCATTCTATGCCTTGGTGCATTTGAACTTCACTATAGTTTTTTTTTTTTACAAAGAAACTGAGGCAAAGTGAGATTTTATAATTTGTCCATGGTCACCTAAGCAAGGGATTATCAGACGAAGGATCTGAACACTTTCTTCTGGACTTACAAGTCCAGAACCTTTTCTTCTATACAATTATAACATTCCTCTTGGTGAAAACATTCAGGGATCAACTCATTCCATGCAGGTTTTTGCTTACCCTCAGACAGCTTGGCAGTATTATCTGTCAAGGTTTACTGTGCTATCTACCTTGCATGTAATAGATACTTAATAAAGATGTGCAGTGTTTTTGTTTTTAAGGAATCAAAAGGAATGAGACAGACTCTTCTTTGTCTGGTGTTATAGTACCTCTTGACTAGTGGCACAGTCACTGTAAGATTTTCCCATAAGGTTCACCAGATTTCCTCTGGAAATACCCTGGAAGACACTATCCTATTCACAGCTCAACTGCTGTTGATGGGCTATTCACATTGTAGTCACTAAGGATGGTGTGGAAGCAGGGGTCATCAGGAAAAAGAAATAACAGAAAAAATGACACATACCTCTCTGGTTGAGGTTTTACTTCATCCTGGACTAGCAGTAAGAATCCTGGCGCTTTTATGATTCCTAGATGGTAACTGTGGGTTGGCAAACATTAACAACTGGGTCTCTGGGGGAAAAAATACACCTATCACACCTTTAATCTTCATTTTAACATTTTCTCTATCCCTTTCTTAGGTCTAGACAATCAACAAAATAACAAATCAAGCTGTGGTTTTTAGGTTTGCTGATTTGTGATGAGTGAATACTCACTGTGAAAATTTAGCAATTAGCTGAATCATGCAAGATGGCACCAGCACATTCCTGGGTGTGACTCAACCACATTCCCCTAGCCCAGGTGTCTTTTCCTGTTTTCCTACTGGGCAAACCATTATGAGGGAAAGTCAATCAATCCCCGTTGTCTATAGGACTTTGAGCACTTCAGTTTCCACTATTCTCTTCCCAACCTCTCTAAGACACATACAAATTCTGTATATCTAAATAGACAACCCTGAGTTACATAGATTTAAAAAGGATAGTCCTCTTTTTGCTTACAAAGTATGACCTACATGTATATTACTTCATTATGCTTTGTTAGATAAGTCCTACTTGCCAAACCTAGATGAAAACTTCAAATTTCTATTTTTTATAATTCATTTGTCTATTTCTCTATGCTCACCAGTGTTGAAGTCTGAATTAGATCTCAAATCTCAAGTATCTGTTTAATTTTTTTTTTATCCTAGTATCATGCACTTGTGAAAATTTAGTAACTAATATTTAATGTAATTTACACTCTTTCCCTGAAAACATACAGGGTCTACTGTTAATTTAAACATGAAGGTAAGATTTCATTTGGGAAATGATCTCATGGAATGACCTTCTTTATGTGGGGAGAGCTTTAAAAACAACTAGGTAAAGTTTACTCATTAGGATCTAGAACCAATTGTGACATAATCCCACATGCATATGTATTTGGGGAAGGGGAAATGAAAATCCAACACCTCTTCCATATTTTTTGTATCTTGTACTTTTGACTATTGGTTATTAACTTCCATGAGTTGTCTGTTAATTGTTCATTTATTTACTTTTTTTTGATGTTGTTTTGTCACCAAAATCTTCACAGGTTGTACTTTAAAAGTCAGTTAGTAGCAAGGCCTATGGAATAAGGAAATAACATTTTTCTTCTCAATCCAGGAAATGAAAAGAGAATGGATTTCCTTCCTCCTGATGTTTAATTATTCCCCTTTCCTCCGTGTTGGCTAAATTCCTTTATCCTGTTCCCTTACAAATGTTAGAATTGGGTTGTACCAGTCTAAGACAGCTCACTCTATAATGACTATCAGTGTTAATGCCATGTCATTAATCCTCATGGGAATACCACTGTCCTCACCCTGAATGAGAGGGAATGAGAAGGGAAGGTCACCATGGAAACATTTGTCTCCATAGCTGACTCACAGCAAAATCCCCCCGTAGCTGCTGAACTACATCCTGTCTGCCATCAGACTTGTACTGGCTGCAGCCACAAACTCTGCACCTCTAATAGGACCAGAGTCTTTTTGAAGTTATTTTTAAGTTGTTCCAGGAAACTGTCCCTGTATCCTCAGACATATATATGGTGTAAGAGCTTTATTTATGAGGAGTTTCAGCAGGGGATGCCTGCTGAAGCTATTGCTGTTAACACTTTTTAGTAAATGCGCACATCAACAAGACCTGTGACTTCACAGCTCGCTTCCTCTACACAGTGCTGTGGTCTCTGGTGAAATGTGTTGGTAAGGCAAAAAGTAGCCATGTAGAAAATAGGCAAAACACTCGGCAAGACTCACATTTCACAAAACATGTTCCTTGGGGGTTAGTGTAATTTATCAGCCTTTATCAAGAGTGAAGTAGCAGAGAATTAAAAAAAAAAACAACTTTCACTCCACCCTGATCTACATCAATGAAAGAAGCAAGATAGACCATGAAGAAAAGTATCTGAGAAATACGTAATTCTCCTTTAGCCTTATCATGAGAAGGCAGGTTATCAGCAGCCCCAAATGAGAATTGAGCTCCATGTAGAAGACGTATAAGGATTTAAATCCAATCAGGTGAGAGCTTCACAGTACAACCCAGTCTCTGGGGTCCTACAATGCTGAAATGAGGACTCAGGCTGCTCCTGGCAGAGCTTCTGCTCCTGCTAGGCATGAGGAGGAGTTCAGTAATGCAAGGGGAAAGGCCAAAGGAAGTCAGCAAATGAAGAGGAGACCCCAGAAAGCTCCTCAGCTTGTGCACACTCATCAGTGACTTAGGGGGACAGAGGTGGAATTATATTTTTTCCTTTTTTTATTGGCTAATTGAGGTTTGGATGTGTAAACGTTCACATTTCCCCATGAGGCAGGGTTATATTATTATTTTGAGAAAGGATTGTGGCTACTTGGCAACAAATGATTTGTCCATCAAATTACCTGGCTAGTGATTTGCTTACCTTATATTCAGGTCCAGAGGAAATGTCATATAGTGAAGTGTTGGCGTTGGAGACAGGATGACCTGGGTTTATATCCCTCCTCTATATATTTGACCCTGGGTAAGCCACTGAGCCTCTGTTTGCCTCAGGTAACTTAGTAGGGCTTATGAACAAAATTATACAGGGGGGAATCTGCTTTGGTGGAAAGATTTCCCAAACTAGGAAGTACTTCCTTCTGTACTCCACAATAGAAGGTTCCTCTCTCTCTTTCATCCTTGCTCCCTTCAAAGAAAAAAAACAGGAAAAGAAAATGTTAAGCAATCTTTCAAGGCAAGTTTTCACCAAAGGGATAAAGTTGTCTTTGAGTCCTCAAGTCTTGCCTTCTTGAATTATTTCTTATCCCTCTTCACCATCAGTTAGCTCTTCTCTTTGTGTCTTAAATGTTTTCAGTCAGTCAGTTCCCAGTTGCCCTATCCCTCTATCAAAATACACAATCAGGAAATATTCTGCTATCATCCATTTACATAGGAATTTGAAAGACTTCGTTTTTTGTTCCATATATTTCAGGTACGAGGAGGAGGTATATATATATGAATGAAGGCATGGGAATTTATGTCAGGAACAGTATGTGCAGTCATCTCATTAGAAAATACTAAGCATGGGTAGGTACGTATTTCTCCAAGTTGGCATTGTAATATTCATACCTTCAGAGTGTCCCAATCTGTAATGTTGGAGTTGGTTATCATTTAGCATGTAACTCTTCAAGTATCTCTCAGGCACCTGCATTCTTGGCATAACCAAAGACCATTGGCAAGCTTTAGTCAGAGTAAATGATACAATTCCAGTCCTCCTGGAAAGAAAAGAGAAGCCAGTGTGCACAGTGGTTTAGAGATCAGATCTGTGTCAGGAAGACCTTCACAAGTCACAGACTCTTGGTTCTCTAGGAAACTCTTGGAATACTACAAATTTTAGAGAAGGTGTAGAACTACATTAGAAGGGGAAATATCTTTACTTGAGAGTTCTTTATATCAAGGAAATCACACATCCAGTCTATATTCCAGTCTGTACTAGGAAGACACACACACACAAACACATACTCACACATACACAAAATGCCTCCCTTGCAAGGCACATGTAAAATTCCATCATAGTGAGTTTATTACAATGGAATACACATCATCACTAGAAATAACATTCTCGGCCTGTGTAACTAAAGAAGAAATCTAGTTTTTCAATAGTCAGTAAAAATAATTCTGAACATAGAAGGGGAAAGTAAGAGGTCTCAAAATTCAACCAACCAGCAAATAGGTATAAGTGCCTACTATGTGCCAAGTATTGAGGCTACAAAGACAAAAGTATGACAGTTTTAGATCTCAAGAATCTTATATTTTAATGGGGGAGACAACATATAAATTTATATGCATATGCATGATATATTCAAAATGAACATGATAGTTTGGGAGGGGCATAATTGTAACTGGGGGAAGTAGAAAAGACTTCATATAGATTGTGGTGCATGAGCTGAGGCTTAAAGGAAACCTAGAATTCTAATATATGGAGATGAGGAGGGGTGTATATTCCTGGCATGGGAGTAGTTAGTACCAAGGCTAGGAGACAGGAGATGGGGTGTCATTTGTGTAGCAAGTAAGTAAGACTGAATTGAAGCATTGGAAGGGAATAACGTGTAAGATAGCAGAATAATCAAATTATCATTTGTTTATTAATTACAGAGCTTTACCTGGGAATTTTTGTACCAGGAAAATAGAGGAGAAGAAGTCTAAGTTTTGAACATTCCTGTGCATCATTGATACGAATTGAAGATAGATGTGAGAGATGAAGAGCCAGGATTTCATGTAACAGTGGAGAAGAAGACTGTGAACTGGCTATTGAACTTACTGGTTAGGAGGGGCAGTGATCTGGGGGGTCCTTAGGTGGCAATAACTCTTAACCTATATACCATGTAGGTTTTGGAAAACAAAGTGCCTTGTTCTGATTTATTCCATCTTGCCTTGATTCCTTGGCTGGGGAATTTATTTATCCAATTTAGATCTCTCCTAAGAGGCTGCTACATGGGACAGTAGATAGAGTGTGGGGCCTGGAGTCAGAAAGACTTATCTTTTTGAGGTCAAATCTGACTTCAGACACTTATTAGTTGTATGACCTTGGGCAGTCATTTAACTTTGTTTGCCCCAGTTTTGCAGAAGGAAATGGACAATTGCCAAGTATCTTTGCCAAGAAAACCCCAAATGGAGTCAGGAAGAGTCAGATATGCCTGAACAAAAATAAGATCTTTCCCATCAGTCAGTCTATTTCAGCCTTCTTGTGTCCTCCAGAGACTTCCAACTATTATTTGGTCTCCTTAAGAACCTAGCTTTGATTGACCTATACCATATTGGTGGTGAATTGACCTTTGTTGTTCTGGGGCAGAGTTTCTACACTGGAAAGATCACTTACTACTAAGTGAGGTTAGGGGGGTGTAAGGCCAAGCAAAGTAGGATCTTTTACATTTTTTGTTTTAATAATAATTAAGAAGCATAATGTCTCTGAATAATGTGATTAAAGAGGAGTTTTCCCACACATTGTTGGGCCTGTCCATTGATGGAAGCTTGATTAGGGGAGCTGTTTTATAGGAGGGTCCCAAGTACCTTTTGTGTTTTCTATTGAGGCACTGGGTCAGAGGGTCATGCCTTCTGGCTCTGCAAAGTGTATAAATACTCTGAGGGTGAGGTTTTACTTTGGGGCTTACTGAGTGGAAGTGTTTGGCCAGAGGAGAACTCTAGGAAGGTGCTAAGGAGACCCCCACCCTCCCCAGCTTGGTGTTGGTGCTTTCCTCTCTGGTAACCGTGGTCAGACAGTTGGACCTGTCAAATTGTAATGTATGTATTGGTTACGGTCAGACAGAGGAAGTCATGTCTGTTGATCTTTGATTTCTCTGTATTTTCTCTGAAGTCCAGGGTGCTGACTTTTTCCCCTGAACTAACTGAATGATACATGTGCTTGATTAAAGTGATTGTTAACCCCTCAAAAGTTGCCTTTCCTTTTAGAGAAGCAGATCAAAGCACCTGTGATAGCAGCCCCCCGCTGTGTATGTCAGGGTGCTTATTGATACAGGAGGGGAAAGAGGACTCCTTGGAAGTAGTGACAGAAGCTGGATCCTGAAGGATGGGTAAGTAATTTCAATAGCTGTAGATGGAAGAATGTATTCTAGGCAAAGGGAAGTGGGAGCATAGATAGAAAGGCAGAAAGGAGAGGGATAGGTACTTACTTTTAGCCTGGCTCCTCTTGCTTTTTGAAATTCCTATATCTGGTTTCTAAGCTTCTGGATGGCAAGAAATTTTTTGTTTTAGTCTTCTGGATGAAACTAGTATTCTTATACATTCTTAGCTCCTTATACATTGTTTCCAGATATATTATCTTATCAGTTATCAAGTGTGGGAAGTCCCTCTTGGTAAAAATTGGAAGGTTTTCTGTAACTTTTATGTTTAGGGACTTGTTTGGGTCACTGGAGAGGTAAAAGAAGACTTGTCTTTGGTCATATTTAATATATATAAGAGCTGAGGCTTCTTGCCTCCATGGTCTTTCATTGTCTATCAGGCTTCTATCCCTGGTGTCATGCTGCCTTATGCAAAAAAGATACCTAATATACATTGAATGGTATTGGTTTGAGTTAGGTAGATGTTTAAGATATTGAGTTAGGTAGATCTTTAACATTAAGATGTTAAAGATTGGATGAATAGTTAAAAGGAATTTTGAGAAAATCCTATTTCTCCTCATTTCCTTCTTGTCCTTTGGAGGAAATATGGATTATTCTTGAAAGAATTCATTACAATTCTGTCAATGAAGCACTGTTATTAATGAACCCTCTATGAGGATATGGAAATGACTATATGGTAAAGGATTTTCTTTTTAATTTGAATTTACTATAATTTTATATGTATTGTAGCTTCTTAATAACTTGAGCCCACTGGGAAGGAAAAGTAGTGTCAAAGAAAGAAAGTGATTAGTATAGAAAATGAATCAAATTAAAGAATGAAGTAAAAGTAGAGAGATATGTGGGGAAAGAGACATAGTAGGAGACAAAGAAAACACAATCATGAGAGAAGGGTGATGTAAAGATCTCTTGCTAAAAACAAAGTTCTAGTCTAGGTTGTACTAGTAATTAGTTATGTGACCTTTAGCAAGCCATCTATTCTCTCTTTTGAGAGAATAGATCATCCATAATATCAAAGGATTAAATTATATCAACGTTTCTTAGCCTTTAGCAATCTGGTGAAGCCTATGGGCCCTTTCCCAAATAATGTTTTAAATGCATAAAATACAATATATAGGGATATAAAGAAAACTAATTATTTTGAAATATAATCATCAAAATATTAAAAAGAAAACAAATCCATAAATTCTAGGTTAAGAATTCTTGAACTAAAGATATAATATTGAAGGTCCTACCCCCGCTGAAGAACTTTGACAGTAAAAAAAAAAGGCATCCTTTTCAGCATAGTGCAGTACCCACTCTCATCTACCCTTTTCCTTTCCCTACTTTTATCACAGTAAGCAGCCTTGAGATAAAGTGAAAGCCCTGTCTAGGTGGTCCCAGTAGTATATTTGGGAGAATTTGAGATTCTGCCTGGCCTCTAGAACCAGGCTTACATGGATAAGTAGGTACACTACTTAGGTAGTAGAGAGGATGGGGTATCAGACTATGAAATTCACTTTGACCCAATGTGGTATTGGTGATGAAAATATCTTAGGAAGATGAGATAGATTCCCTCTGAATAAGCTTCTCCAAGGCTAGAGGTCACCTAGGAATGGAGTCCAAGGGAGAAATTCAGAGCAGGGTCCCTTGTTTGGCACTGTTAGAGTTATATGCTGGGAGGCCAACTGTCTCTGAGAACCATGGAAAGCTATCGGAGGAGTGTGATAGATAGTTCCAACTGGACACTGCAGAAGAGAGTATTTGGTACAGAGAGTCACAAATGGTAATGACAAACTACTCTGGGCATGCCTGTTCAGAGAGTGTCAACAGAAGGTCCAAAGAAGTCATGCTTTTAACCAATAATTCATAAATAATTTAATAGAATTCAATTTAACAAATTAAATGTGTTTAGTAGCTATCTGTATTTATTTTTATTTTGACTTATAAAACACTGGAAGCATCTGGGTGATACAGTGGATAGAGTACAGGGTATTGTATCAGGAAGACCTCAGTTCAAACTGAGCTACCAGCATTTAGTAGGTTTGTGACCCTGGGCAAGTCACTTAATCTTTATTTGCCTCAATTTCCCCATCTGTAAAATGGGGATAAAAACAACATCTACCTTCCAGGGTTCTTGTAAGGATCAAATGAGATAATTATAAAGTGTTTAGCATGGTTTCTGGCACATAGTAAGTGCTATGTAAATATCAGCTATTAACATTATTGGAATAACTTTTCAGTCAGTTATTCTAAGTTTCCGTTACAATTCTTCATCCATTCATTAGCGTTCATGATCCCTTTTATCTGGTATTAGTGTGTCCTCTTCATTTTTTTTAGTTTTCCTTTTTCCACTTTGCTTAATTTCATAAAGCAAAGGATTACAAATATTTGTTTTCCTCTCCTTTGTTGACCTTAACTATCTTACATTATTTAAGTACATAATTGTATCCTAATTTATTTAGCCCCTCTCCTATTGTTGAACATTTAGTTTGCTTCTAAGTTTGTTTTAATCACCCATAATGCTGCTCTGAAAAACTTTGAAGAAATTGCTCATTTGTTTCTCCTAACACTTTCAGGGTCTAGGCCTAACACATTGGAGTTGCTGGGTCAAATGGCATGATTATTTTTGCAACTTTGGTTGCTGACTGCCGGATTGCTCTCCAAAAATATTCTTCCAGGTGAAGTAACATTCTAGAAGCCCTACCCAAGACATGACTGTAAGGCTCTGTGTGCCTCAGGGGAAGCCGGTATGATTATTTTCCATAAGCTTTTTTGTGAAGACTTCTTGTTTTCTTTGACCTCTAATAAATCTCTTCATTCTTTGAGCTTTGTGAACCATATGCCTGCAAGGTAAGTTGCTGACAACATTTTACATGGCCTCTGATAGGTAAGTTTTCAAATGACCTGGGTGAACTCATCTAGTAAGACAATCCTCTCTGACCTTTGTGTTACACAAGAGCCTCTGACATAAGGGCTGTTTGATGTCTCTGATCTAGAATTTATGACGGTCAATTAAAATGAAAAAATCAAGACCATATAGTTTAAAATTTTTAATAGTATCAAGTCACTTACCCTGCCTGCCTCAATTTACACATCTGTAAAATGGAGATAACAATAGCACTTACCTCATAGGGTGGTTGTCAGAGTCAAATGAGTTGACATATTATAAAGATCTTTGTAACTCTTAAAGAGCTACATAAATACTAGCTATTACTCTTGTCCCCTTAAAATAGAAGTGGAGAGGAATAAAGGATGATGGGAAAATCCTTGACAAATGTGAGGCAGAGAGTTTGGGACAAATTAAAATTTTTTTTTATTTTGTCTAAAGTTAATTCATCAGATTTATGTGTTAGGTAAAATTTTCAGAAAAGATATCCTGTATTTTGATTCCTGATTGATTCTTTCTATACCTCACACAGAATAAAAGTCTCTCATACCTGGATGAGAGATGAAGGTTCATCTAATCTCACCAGTAGCTGATTGAGAATCTCCTCAATAGTTTTCTTTCTTTTTTTAAAAATAATTTATTTATTTTTAGTTTTCAACATCCACTTCCATAAAATTTTGAGTTTTAAATTTTCTCCTTTCTTTCTTTTTCCCTTCCCAAGATGGCATGTAATCTGATATAGGATCTACTTAAACATTCATATTAAACATATTTTTCACATTAGTCATGATGTAAAGAAGAATTAGAATTAATGGGAGGAACCACAAGAAAAAAGAAACAAAACAAAGCCACAAAAGAAAGAGAGAGCACATAGTATGCTTCCATCTGTATTCAGACTCCAAAGGACTTTCTCTGGATGTGGACAGCATTTTTAATCATGAGTCAAGACATCAGGAGTTGTCTTAGAGCCTTACATTGCTGAGAAGAGCTAATCCTATCAAAGTCAGTTATTGTACAATATGGCTATTGCTGTGTGCAGTGTTCTCCTGGTTCTGCTCATTTCACTCAGCATCTGTTCATATAAGTCTTTCTGATGGGGTGCTTGGGTGCATGTGCTTGAGTGCAATTCTAATATCACATTCTCTTTAAAAATCACATTTCTCTCTAGCTTCAAAACACTATGTCAGGCAGTTTTTCCCTAGTCCAGAGACACAACCTGCCCCAGTAACAACCACTATCTCCTTCCCTGATACAGCAGCCAGCTGCACCTATAGTCTGAACCGGCTGTGTACTGACTGAATGGGCTGTGCACTGTATCATAATAACATTTGCTGATCACTGACCAAACATATGTATCCTAGATTTAGATATACACCTTTTCATTTAACTTGTTTCACAGACATTGATGAAAGCAGCCTGATTTTCCCGATCAACCCTGACAGTTGGTTGACTCAGTGATGTTTCAGGCCTAAAACCACACCTCCATGTAGCCCCCCTTGGGCTATTTACCAATGAACTCTGGGTAAAATGCCTGCATGGTAGGTATCAAAAGTTTATATTCCTTTAAGAATTAACCATTCCTTAATCCCACCCACAAATACCTATTTAGCATATTTGGCACATGTTTCCTATAGAATATCCTATCTACACTTTACGTGTACCTCTCTAAGATCACAGGTTCCCTAAGAACTCTTGCTCACTGAAAAGTGTAATAAATCTTTACTTTGACCACAATAATGCTTGAGTCCGTGAATTCTTCTCCAGATGGCCCACGTAGGGAATTTCAGTTTTGGAGTCCCCCCACCCCTTTCAGGCCTCATCATTTCCAGGTTTTTCTGAAATCTGTCTACTTATCATTTCTTATAGCACAACAGTATTTCATTACATTCACATACCACAACTTGTTCAACCATTCTCTTCTATATTATTCTTGACAGTGTCATTTGGCCTTAAAACCTTTTAGTGAGGGAAGAACTCCTGTGGCAGGTCATTGCATTTCTGGGTAGCTCTTTGTTAGGAATTCTTTTCATTATCTTTAACTTAAATCAACATCTCTGAAAGCTTTCATCCATTGTTCCTATCTTATCTTTCTGGGGTAAAGTCAAATGAAGGTAACCCTTATTAGACATAATATTCCTTTAAACATTTGAATAAAACTGGTGCATCCCCACTAAGTCTTCTTTGCTCCAAGTTCGTTTATTGAACTTTGTATGGCATTACTTCAATACCTCTCAACTCCTAATCACCCCATCTCTGGGTGTTCTATCTTCTCAACAGCCTTCTTAAAATGGTACACATTGCTGAATACAAACATAATTTGATTGAGGCCTAATACAACTGTTCTGGACTCCCTTATTCTGGACTCTAGACTTCAACTAACATAACCTGAGATTTCAAAGACTTTCCTGCCTGTCAAATGACACTGTGGCCTCATTTTGAATTTTTAGTCCCCTAAAAAGTTGTCATTTTTTTCAGAAGGTTTTGTTATTTAGCCATATCTTCTCCATGTGGTACTTGTAAATTTGATTTTTTGAACCTGAGGGTCATTGTACTTCACTTTTATTGCTATTAAATTTCATCTTCTTAGACTCATTCAATAATTCTACCTTGTACCATTCTTTTTGAATGCTGTCATCCAGTGTGTTAGCCATCTCTTTCATCTTTGTGTCATGTAGGAATTTGCTAAGTATTCATTCTGTGCTATTTTCCAAACATCCCACTAAAGACCTACTTTTGAATTGACATTGAACCATTAATGTAAATTTTGGGTATGCCTATTTTGCTTGTTCTGAATTCTGTAATTATACCATGGCCTTGTAGACTAGCATACATATTTCCATCTGGTCCATGAGGATTATATGAGAGATTTCATCAAATCCTTTGTAGCACCAAACTAGCAGTATGCCAGCTTAGCAATTTTTTTTAAAGGAAAGGACATGAGGTTAAGTTGACATGAAGTCATTATGGCTTTTTTGTGACAACCACTTCCTTTTCTGGATGTTCACTCCCCATGCCATTAATAAAGTCAAAAATTCCATTAAGAAGTAAAGTGAAGTTCACTGATCTACAGCTTGAAGGTTCCATTCTCTATTAAAACAACCTGAGATTTCATTTGCTTTGTTGTCTATGAGGTGACATTGTTACCTCTCTTTCCTTTTAAAAAAATTTTGGGATAACATTTTCCTTCTCAGGCTATGCAAGAAATCCCCCAGAGGGACAACCTGGTGGGGTAAATGGTGCCTTGAAATTCAGAGGCTACTATTTCCTTCACCACCCTATGAGGGCAGAAAGAATGGAAAAACAGCCAGACCATCAAAGGCATTGTCCTTGTTTGGTTAACCACTTGTCTAACATGACTGGGGCTTTCTCTTGAATCTCTCTATCATCTTTTGCTTTATAGTACTATTATCTCAATTACACTATTTTGCAGAATTTTTTTAAATTTCATTTGCACATAAACTCTACAGCAAAGCTTTTTGGACGCAACTGAACAGAAAACTTAAGTTATAATAGCTATTTACATCTACAATCCTCTTAGCACTTGTAAAGATTCTCTTTCAAAGTTCAGAGCCCCATTAATCTTTTTTTAATTAAAATTTTTTTTCAATTAACAACCATTTATTTGTCTCTCTCTTCTACCTCCATCCAATGACTGGGGGGAAAGGTAATATAAACAAACAAAAAACCAAACCCTTGTAACAAATATGCATAGTCATACAAAACAAATTCCCATACTTCATTCACTTATTGGCTGGATTAAAAAATGTATCTGACTCTGCATACTTAGTACAGAGTTACATTTTCAGGAGGGTAGGTAGCATTTTTTGTCATCATTCTTCCATTTTGAAGAACTAGTGCTGACTTCCTCGAGCTGCTCCCTTTTCTGTTTCTGCTTCTCTGAATATCACCACCATGCCCCCAAAAGGGTACTTCCTTCTCCCTTTCAGTTCTATTTTATGTGTTTATATCCCCCATTAGAAAATAAACTCTTTGAGGGTGGACTGTTGTTTTTTTTTATGTGTGTAGTGATTAGTACAGTGTCTGGGACATGGTAAGTGCTTAACAAATGATTATTGATTTTTCTTAATATGTACCATGGAATCCTGGTTGATCAAAGTTCATAAGTATTTTCAAAGTTGTTTCTTCTTATACTTTTCTTATTGTACAAATTGTTCTCTGGTTCTATTACTTTACTTTGCATTGGTTCATCCAAGCTTGTGTGAAATCTTTTCCTTTCTCATTTCTAATAAACCACATTCATTTCATTTTAACAGCTCAACTTTGTTGATATTGTAGGATGGGTTTAATATTAGAGTTTAATTGAGGATGAAAGAAAAAACTCTCTTCCTCCTCCCTCTCCCTCTCCTTTTCCCTCTCCCTCTCTTTCTGTCTCTGTCTCTGTCTCTCCTCTCCTCTCCTCTCCTCTTCTCTCTCTCTCTCCTCTTTCCCTTTTCTCTCATATCCTAAAGAAATGTTTTTGATTAAGGCAGAACTATGCCAGGAAAAGAAAATTTTGATATTCACAGTGCTAGAAAAATACCAGGATTGAAACCCTACCCCTAAGAAAGAGTCTAGCCTAAAGACAGACTTCCTCAGGTCAAAGGAAAGATCCCCAAAATGATTTTATCTCTAGAGTAGAGGAAAACTGTTCCTGAGGTCTCTGTAGCAAAAGTGAATTTTGAAAAAGACTTTTATGATGATGTTAGGGATGACCAAGAGTCAAACCTAAAAGTGGAGAAAAATTTAAAACAACATTATAATCAAAATATCAAGAAAATAACCAGCTTGCCCACAAGAATAATTCAATTTTTTTGAAGAAATGAAACAATATTTTAAAAAGGTATTAGTAAAAAAAAATTGAGAGCCAAGGAGAGAAGATTTGAAAAAAGGATCATTAGCTTGACAGAAGAGGTCCAAAACCTTACTTCACTAACAAACTCCCTAAAAGTCAGAATGGCCCCAAATGAATGATTCTAAAAGAAAAAAAATTCTTAAAGCAAATTCAGAAGAATAATAAAATAGAGAAAAATGTACTATTTTACATAAAAGCATACAATTTGGTATCAGTAATTAACAACAGCAGCAGCAACAATAGCTAGCATTGGTATTGTACCTAGCATGTGTCACACCTTGTTCTAAGTGCTTTAAAAATACTGTCTGATCCTCACAACAGTCTTTGGATATCCGTGTTGTAATTGTCACCATTTGCAGATGAAGAAACTGAGGCAGAGGTCAAGTGATTTATCCAAGGTCACACAGCTAGTAAGTGTCTGAAGCTGGATCAGAACTCAGGTATTCCTGATGCCAGACCTAGTGCTTTAATTGCATCACCCAGCTGCACACCAAGTGACCTAGAATGTAGTTTAAGAAGGCATGACTTAAGAATCAAAGGGTTATTGGGAACTCAGGACCAAAAAAACAACAAAACTAAACAAACTAAACAAAAAAAACCCCAACAATATCACATTTCAAGAAGTCATCAAAGAAAATTACCCAAACATATTAGAGCAATAGAAAATGTGAAAATAGAATTAACTGATTATTTCTTCAATGAAATTCCAAAATGAAAACTGACATGAGTACCAGTGCCTAAACCAAGATCTTTCACATAAAAGAAAAATGCTGCAAGCAGGAAGAAAGAAATGAAATATTGCAGAATATCAGTCAGGTTCACACAAGATTTAGCAGCTATCACTATAAAGAAATGGAAAATATGGAATGAAATATTTTAAAAGGCAAAAGATAGAGGTCTACAGTAAAGAATCACCTGCTCAGAAAAACTGAGTATAATCCTACAAAGTTAAAAAAAAAAGATTTTCAATGATACAGAGGACTTTCATTCTTGATTATAAACATCAGAGTTGAAAAGGAACTTTGAAATACAATTGCAACAGTTAAGACAAAAATGAAAAAGGAAGCACAAAAATGAAAAGGAAGTAATCATAAAGAACTTTATAATGAACCATTTACATTCTAATAGAAAGGGTGGAGACATTAAAGGGTTTTTTTCAGGATCCTAATGTCTAATGACCACATTATGCTTTGAAGATGCTGTTATAAAAATGAAAAAGAAAAGTAGTGAGGAGATATTATATTAAAGTGGGAAGAGATATAGGGGAATTTATTAACATTATGGAGGTGCTCTAGTACAAATATATGTGAGGAGTTGGTGTCATGGGAATTTCATTTTCTTCCAGACTTATCAAAAGAGGGCAGAAGACATGCACACAAAGAGTGCAGGGGTAATAAAGCATTTAATTAAAATATTATACAGAGGAACAGTCAAAGTGGAAAGATAAATATGAAAAGGAAGGTCAGGTCAGGGAGGGATTAATCAGGAGCAAAACAAGAGCTGAACTTGGAGAAGAGATTGAGGAGAGAAGCTTAAAAAGGAGAAAACGGGTAGCTACTTGAACTAAACAGTGAGTGAGAAGTATAAATAAGAAAAAAAATAAGAGAAGAGGATAGAAGGAAATAAACAATTAGTTATCATAACTGTGGATTTTAATGAGATATGAACTAACTCATAAAGCAATAGGTTAGCAAAATGTATTAGAAAGCAAAATTGAGCAATATGTTGCTTATAAGAAATGTACTTCACACACATACACAGAGTTGAGTGATTATAGTAAAATCTATTATGTCAGATAAATACAAAACATTAGAGGAAGCAATTTTTATTTTAGACAAGGCAAAAGCAAAAATACCGGTAATTAAAAGAGGTAGAGGGAAAATACATTTTGCTAAAACATAACATAGATGATGAATTGATTTTAGTACTTAACATTTATGAACCCAATGGTATAGCTTCTAAAATATTTTAATGAAAAACCCAATTAACTACAAAGCAAAGTCTAAAGTAAAACTATAATGGTGCAGGGGTTGTGGTAGTGGTGAATGTAATTTATCAATCCTTGATAATTTAACAAAAAAAAAAAAGAAAGAAAGAAGTAAAGGACCTGAATAGATAATTAGATGTGATAAACTACTAGTGATTACTGAAAGGAAATAGAAAAGAGCATACATATTTCTTAACTGTATTATAAAAATTGATCATGTGTCAGGATATAAAACCCTCATTAGCAAATGCATAAATGCATATATCTAGATCTACACACATGCATATCCTTTACTTAGCACAATGCAATACATATTTTTTTATTAAATATAGAGCTTCTGAAAAGAGTATTAAAATTTAACAGGAGATGATGAATTTAACCCTAAAGAACTGTTGAATCAAAGGGCAAATCATAGAAACAACAGATAATTTTTTATTAAGACTAATGACAACAATGAGACAATGTACTAAAAATTTTGGTAGTAAACCAATACATCCATTAGGAAAAGATATTTTTCTCTAAAACTTCCATTACCAAAAAAACCTGCCCAAAGCCAAAACAAAAGAGCAGGTCAATTGATTGGGAATAAAACTAAAACATCCCATCAAAGTAAAAAAACTCAATTAAAAACAAAATAGAAAATATTAAAAAGTCAATGAAGAGATTAACAAAATTGGGGAAATTGAGTTAATAAGCAATATTAGGAGCTGCTTTTAATAAATAAAATAGACTATTAGGTAATTTGACTAAAAAGAAGAGAAAAAATTATTAGTGTCAAAAATTAAATTAAATTAAATTAAAAAATTAGCAACAAATGAAGATGAAATAAAATATTAGAAACTTTTACCCAACTACATGCCAATAAAACTAATACTTCAAAGAAAATCAAAGTATATTTATAAAATATGAAATGTCCATTTTAACAGAAGAAAAAGTAAATAAACACCCCAAATTCAAAGGAAGAAATTGAATAAACCATAAATGAACCGACAAAGGTAGGGGGAGCTTCAGGGCCAGATGGATTCACAAGTGAATTCCATGAAACATTCAAAGAATAATTGATTGCAATATTACCTAAATTTTGTGAAAATAGAAAAGAAATTGATCCTATTAAGTTTCTTCTATAACACAGATATGGTTTTGACCAATAAACCAGGGAAAGCCAAAACAAAAAAAGAAAACTGTAGACCAATATCCCTGTTGAATATAGGTACACAAATTTTAATTACATATGAGCAAAACAAGCTACAAGAATATATGAAAATTATTCAATACTCTGACCAAATTGGATATATACCAAGAATGCAGGGTTGATTTAATATTTAGGAAAACTAAATTTAGCTATATTCATAATAAAACCCTCAAAAATCATATGATCTCAATGGATATGGAAAAAAGATTTGAACAAAATATGCCTATTCCTGTACAAAAATACTAGATAACATAGGAATAACTGAATTTTCCTTTCTATGATAAATAGTATATATGTAAAACCATGAGCTATCATTATATCTCCTTTCCAATAAAATCGAGAGTGAAATAAATATGTTCATTGTCATTGTACCAGAAAGGAAGACTGTACCAAGAAGATAGGAGAAAAAATTGAGAGAAAAAGAACATGTAAAGAATTCCAATGATCAGTTTTTGAAGATGATATTATATATTTAAAGAACCCTAGAAAATCAACTGACAACTGAAAGTATTAGAAACTTCAGTAAACTTCTAAAACATAAAATGAAACCACAAAAATCATTGATATTTCTATATAATAGCAATAAAACCTAGGAGGAAGAGAGAAAAAAGGAGCAATTCCATTTAAAATACTACTGAATACATAAAAATCTTGGGAATCTACCTTTTAAAATATACATATTTATATAAAAATAACTACAAACCATTTAGAGAAATACAGACCTAAACAAATGGAAAAAAATATTAATTGCTTATGGGTAAGATGAGTCAATATAATGACAATTATAGTACTGCAAAAGTAAATTTACCTATTCAGTGGCATACCAATCAAACTCCCAAAGGGTTATTTTACCGAACTAGAAAAAATAATAAAGAAATTCAGATGGAGGCAAGGAAAAAGAGTCAAGAATCTCAAGGGAAATAATGAGGGGAAAAAAAGTGAGAATGAAGAGGGCCAAGAAATACCAGATCTCAAACTATGCTATGTAATATTAATTCTCAGAATGACTTCGTACTGGTAAAAATATAGAGAGATTAATCAGTGGAACAGTAGGTATGCAGCTAAGATGGAAGAAATTTGGTTTGGAGAAATACCTCATACCTTACACAAAGACAAGTTTCAAAGAGGCGCATGGCCTAGATATACAAGTTCACAGCAATAACAAATTAGAGAAACAAGGAAAAACATTACTCATCAGATGCATGGATAGGGGAAAAGTGATAGAGAGAATCCCAGAAGATAAAACTGATAATTAGTTTTTGTGGAAATAAATAAAACAAAGATTTAAAGGAAAACAACTGAGAAAATATTTTCAGCAAATTTCTTTCGCAAAGGTCTTATTTTGAAGATGTGTAAGGAATTGATTCAAATACATCAGAATAAGAGCCATTTACAATCAATTAATTGTCTAAGGATATGAACAAGTAGTTACCAAGGGAATAGAAAAGGCTAGCTAAAGTCATATGGAAAAAATGCTCCAAATCTGCTATGGAAATTCAAATTAAGGACATGCTGAAATTCTACCTTATATGATGATAAAGAGGAAAATAATAAATATTGGATAGGGAGAGGATAGGGGGAAACACATACACTGACACACTGTTGCTAGACCTGTGAATGGGTACAATCATTCTGGATAGTAATTTGGAATTATACACAAAAAAACTATTAAAGATTATATGCTCTTTGGTCTAGCTATATGACTACAAGACCCATATTTCTAAAAGAAACCAAAGAAAGAGGAAAAAGTCCTATATAGGTAAAAATATTTATAGTAGCATCTTGTGGTGACAAAAAACCTGGAAAATAAAAGGTTGCCCATCAATTGAGGAATTGCTGAATAAGTTGTGTTGTAAGAAATGGGGAAATAGATGATTTCAAAGAGACAAATACAGACTTAGATGGACTGAGAAGGATTGTTTTATCTGAACCAGGAGAACAGTTTATACAATAACAACAACCGTGTAAAGACAAATAACTTTAAAAACTATAAGAAATATAATCAATAGAATAGCTAGCTGTGATCCCACAGGACACATGATGAAACATACTTTGTACCTCCTGACAGAAAGGTGAAGGATTTAGTACGCAAAATGAGATATCTATTTCTCAAACAGTCAATGAAAAGAATTGGGTTTGCTTGACTATGCATATTTGTTACAAAGAAAAAACCATTATTAATATAAATCTGTTTTTTCCTTATTCCCTTCAAAACAAAAATTTCTGCTGCAAAGAACATTCCTCCCAGTCACTCAACTCTTAACATCCCAAGATGCTCAGAGATGTGCAAAGATTTCCATAGTAGCTTCGAAGGTTTGACATCTGAGCAGTTGGGGTTTACTCTGGTGACCTGGAATGAATTGAGGTAGTACAAAAGACTGATACCTCAAGACGCAAACTAAGGGATCTGCCAGCTGTCGGTGGCTTTGCATTGTCACTGTCACTGTAAACACAGCAACTACCTGACTGCTAGTCTAGGGCCGGTCACTATCCTGGAATGCCTAAACCCTTTTCCTAGAACCTGTAGCCCTTGTCTTATATTCTTCATGTTCATACCTACCTTTGGTGGAGATGATAAACACTTCCTACTTCTACAAATTTGAATCTCTTTTGTTGGTGTTGAGTGGGAATTGAAACTTATAAAATGTCATTGATTGGACTTTCGAGGGGCAAAGGCTGAACTCCCTTAGTATATGGACTAATCAATGTGACTGCACCCAGCCACAAAGGGTTCACAGGGAAGCCACTTAAGGCATAATGAAGGGAAACGCTGTTATGCCCAGAGGTAAAACTCTAAGAACTACTGCATCTCAAATGGCTGCTATCCCAGTATGCCCTGCCATGATCCTTTCATTTGGAAGACCTTTTGATTTCTTTTTATTAGCCTACCTGCCCCTTGAGACCAGTGCCAGAATTTCTAGTCATGGCTCTGGATCTCCCTTTCCCTTGATCTTTTAAATATAATTGACAATGACTCAGCAATTATTCCTCCTGATTTCTTCTCTTTTTTAAAATTAAAATTTTCTGTTATTCAGAATTGGACTAACATGAAAAAAAAGAGTATTTCCTTAGAGAAAGAAGATTGCACATAAACCTGAAATCTCTTTTAAGAGCTTTTCAAAAAGCTTCCATTGTGATTATATTCAACATATTAGTTATAAAGTTGCTCTGCTTACTGATTTCCTGTGCTCAACTTCTTTCCATTATCTTCTGGGCATTTAAAATAATCCTTGCTCTTTTATTGGTTTTCTTTTGCAATTGCTATCACAGCTCCATCCCTCTTTCCCACACACACCTCAGAAGACTTGAACAAAAATTGTCTTGTTGCAAATAAGCAGAGGCAAGCAAAAAAATTCATATGTTGGAGATACATTTCATTTTTCAACTCGAGTCTATTCCCTCTCTGTCAGGGGGTAGGAAGCATGCTATATCATAGGTTCCCTGAAGTAATCATTGTTTTTTGCCTTGATGAGAGCTCTTAAGATTTTCAAAGTTGTTTACCATGTTAAAGTAATTGTATACATTGTTCTCCTAGTTTTATTTTTCATTTTATATTTTACTTTTCATTAAGTTTGAATAACTCTCCCAGGTCACTCTGAATCCATTCTTTTCTTCATTTCTTATAGTATATAATTACATTATATGAATATAACATAATCTGCTTTATATATACATATATATCTCATTTGATAGTGTTTAATAAATAAATAAATTTAATAAATAAAAATGTGCTGACATGAATATTTTTGTATGTATGGATCCTTTCTCTGTTTCAAAAAGCCCTTTAGGTTATAAGCCTAATAGTGGTATCACTTGAGATGGATTGTGAACCCAGGTCTTGGAAATCCAACTCTAGTTGTTCTCTCAAAATTATACCTTGAAGCATCAGAAGGGCTTTGAAGGTTGGGCTGGACTTTAGTAAGATGTTATTTAAATTTCTGCTGCTTTAAAGGTGAAGGACATGATTTCAAGGAAGACATGCAGAGGAATGACTGCAAAGAACGTATGAAGAAAAATTTTAAATGATTTGGCATAATGATAGGCAGCTAAGAAATATCCATGGCTGACTTTTATACAGCCCAGACTGGTATTGACTAAGCCTAAAAGGCAGAATAAAATGCCAGATGGCCTCTGAGATCCCTCATTTGATTGTGTGAATGATGCAGCTGAGGACCATCATCCACACCCAAAGATGGTCAACTGAATGTTTTTTTTTTAAATCCCTATGCACAGTTCACTGTATTCAATTATATTGGAAATAGAAATTAGGCTAAAACCACAGAAAACATGCACATGGAAAATGGTGTATGCTCTTCATTCATCCTTAAAAAATTAAAAAAAAGATGAAGTTCCGGAAAAGAACATAAAAGATGAAGGGTGTATCATTTTTAAAATTTGAATTCTCTTCTTTTATGATAAACTCAGCAAACATAAATATTTTGATATACAGAAAAAGAATGTAAAGAGGATCATATATGAATGACTTCAATTACAGTATTTGTTTTTTGAAAAATATATTTAATTTTTTAATAAATTTATTTATTTTTAGTTTCCAATATTCACTTCCATAAGTTTTAAATTTTCTCCACCTCCCTCCCCTTCACCCTTCCCCAAGACAGCATGCCGTCTGAGATAGGCCCTACATATGCATTCTTGCTAAACATATTTTCACAATAGGCATGTTGTATATAAGAATTAGCATGAATGGGAGGAACCATGAGAAAACAAAACAAAATAGAGCGAACAGTATTCTTTGATCTGCATTGAGACTCCATATTTCTTTCTTTGGATATATATATATACATATATATATGTATATATATGTAGATATAGATATAGATATATAGCATTTTCCATCATGTGTCTTTTGGAGTTGTTTTAGGTCCTTGTATTGCTGAAAATAGCTGTCTATCAAAGTCAGTCATCACACAATGGGGCTGTTACTATGTACAAAGTTCTCTTGGGTCTGCTCACTTCACTCAGCATCAGTTCATATAACTCTTTCCAAGTTTTTCTGAAGTCCACCTGTTTGTCATTTCTTTTAGCATAATAATATTCCATTCTATTCATGTACCACAACTTGTTCAACCATTCCCCAATTAATATGCATCCCCTCAATTTTCAATTCTTTGCCACCACAAAAAGAGATACTATAAATATTTTTGTACATGTGGGTCCTTTTTCCCATTTTATCATCTCTTTGGGATAAAATCTCAAAGCCCTAGAAGTGATATTGCTGGGCCAAAGGGTATGTACCCCCCAAATATATATATATATACATATATATGTATACACATACACATACACATATATTTAATTTAAAATATAGTAACACAAGTATCTTGGTTGCCTGTGTCCACTTATGAACTTTCTTTTATTTATGTATACTGTTTTTATAACTTCTTTGATAGCCTTTTCTTCTCTTTGTTTTTTGCTTAATATCTCCACCTACTCCCCATCTAAACCCTGACACCTCCACTGTATAAAAGCCTTCCCTTGTAACAAATAAGTTTAGTCAAGCAAAACAAATTTATGCATCGAACACATCTGAAAATGTCTCATTCAGACCCTTTAAATACTTTACCTCTCTGCTTGTTAGAGAAAACATGATTGTCATTAGTTTCTTGAAGTTACGATTTATCATTACATTAATCAGTTCTTAAGTCTTTGAAAGTTGTTTTCCCATTGAAATGGGCAGTCATTGTATACATTATTTTCATTCTGCTCACTTCACTTCTCTTAAGTTCACAGAAGTCTTCTCAACTGTTTATGAATCCATCTCCTTTGTAATTTCTTAAGGCACAAGAATATTCTGTACATTCATATGCCATAATTTCTTCAACCTTTCCCCCACTGATAGACACTTACTTTCTCCAGTTCTTTGCTATCACAAGAAGAGCTGATATAAATATTTTTGTATATGTGGATCTTTTTCATCTGTCTTTGACCTCTTTAGGGTTTATGCTTATTAGTCATATTAGGTTTCACAGGGCATGTATTCAATGTTGAATTTGAGGTATTTGAGGCATAAAAACAAAACAAAAATAAATACCCCCAAAGCCATTTCTTTGAGCCAAGGTAAAAGACAGAGAGCAGGGAAAGAAAATCTTTTTCTGTCTCACTGTTTTAGTTCATAACATCCACATTGTGGGTGAATTGGGATTTTTATCTTCTGTATGAAGTTTATGAAAGCTGTGGAAAGGCACTGCAGAAAATGAAGTATTGGTTCAGTCTCACTAGGATTCAAGACCTAGGCAGCCAATCACAGGAGGCTCCCCCCAACCCTATCAGATGGGATGAGAGGCCTCCATATTAGGCAATCTTGACATGTTCCAAGGGTTCCTCAGGGTGAACTGGACATGCCATGCCCAGACAAGCCTAGGTGTTATGTGTGTATGTGTGTGTGTGTGTGTAGATATATATCTACACACACACACACACATGTACACACAAATACATATATATACACATTCATGCATACATATATGTATATTTATGTATATATACATATATACTTGTGTGTGTGTGTGTATATATGTATCTCAGGCCTCTATAATATACAGCCCATGGGTCACTTGTGACCTGCCAGAAGATTTTGGGTGGCCCATGAAATATATAGGGTTGCCACTGTGAGCTCTCCTGTTTGCCATGTGATCTGTGGCAACCAGCTATCATCAGTCTGTCTCTAATCTAACCTATCTGTGACCTGAAGAAATCTAGTGTATTTAAATTTTGGCTGCTACCTACTGCCAAGTTGTAGGTCTGACCTATCTAGTTGTTATAGTCATATTCAACTCTTTATTATTCCATCTGGAGCTTTCTTGGCAAAGATATTGGAGTAGTTTTTTGCCATTTCCTTCTTCAGCTCATTTTACAGATGAGGAAACTGAGGCAAATAGGGTTAAATGACTTGTCCATGGTCACACAGCTGCTAAGTGTCTGAGGCCAGATTTGAACTCAGGAAGATGAGTCTTCCTAACTCTAGGCCTGGCACTCTATCCACTGCACCACCTAACTACCCTCCCCATATGCACACTCATACCTATGTGTGTATAAATATTTATCTACACACATGTGCTGTAGACATACATGCATACATATAGATATATGTCTATATATGCATATATTTATATATACCTATAGATGCACACACATTATATGTATATGTGTGTGTATATATACACACATACACATACACAAACATACATACCAAGCTGGTATGTGTGTCACTGATGAAACTTGAACCTACATGTTTTTGGCCTTAAGGTCAGCTCTCTATCGACAATCTCACATTATCTTTCAACAGGAAACATATACAATCATTGTTGTAACAGGTTTTTCAGTCTAAAAATATGATCGCAATGTAAAACGAGATACCCATACATAGCAGTATGAGAACTTTTCAAGGAACTGTACAAAGAATTTGGGGGTGTTCATGCAACTGCCTTAATCTTTGGTCACTGAAGTAGAAGGCGAATGTAACAATCAAGGATCATGTAGCGGTAGGATAGACCGCATGGATGATAAATGGGAACCAGAGATGAACAGATTTTGGAGACAGGGCGAACAATTGAAGGACATTCTCATAGCACTGGTCTCCAAGTCAGAGTACTAGGGTTTGATTCTTGACTCTGTTGCACATTGACTCTGGGATTCTAGGCAATTTACTTCATTTCACTGAGCCTCAATCTTGAAATTTCTAAAATTCTAACAATCTCTCCCAGCTCTAAATCACATGATTTTAAGCCAGCAAAGTATAATAGAAACAACATTAGTTTTGAAGTCAGTTCATAGCCCAGTCACTAGCCATTTGGGGGAGCTTAGACAAGTTACTTAAACATTTGGGATCTCAGTTTCTTTATATGTAAACTCTGAAGTTGGACTAGATCAGAGTCCCCAACTTATTTGGCCTACCCCCTTAAAAAATTACTGAGCACCCCCCTGGAAATCTACTTTCTCTTTAGTATTTTTTTAATTTGTATCATTTCATGAAAATATATTTTTTAAAAAAAGTCACTTCTTAAATTTAATAATGTATTGTCAGTTTGTGTTGTTTTTTCCTGCACTGAAATTTTGATGATATAATATTACATTATTAATTGTATAGTATTGTAAACAAGTCATTACATGCACATATTCCTGCCAGTGGATGCTGGACTTCCCTACAATGTTTGAGAGGCTTGCTTGCCAGCACACTTACTTGTTAAGACCTATTGGTGGACTTGATTTGGAAAATAATGTAATCACTATGACTTTAACTCTGTTAAACAACAGATGAAACATGTATGAATGATTTTTCAAAAGTTTCTTGTCTTTTCTTCTTTCCTCATGCTTCCACCACTCCCTTATTTTTTCTCAATGCCCCCTAGTTATACCCAGCACTACTACCACCCACCTGGATCATTCCAGTGCCCCCCAGGGGGTGGTGTCACTCACTTTGGGAACCCCTGGACTAGACGGTCTCAAGTCTTTTCCGGTTTAAAATATTCAGTAATTGAAAATCAAGGTAGATGAGTCAGAGAAATCTGGCAGCAGTCAGGTAGCAGAGGCCTACACAAACTAGCAAGGAAAAATATAGCCTAAGGCAGGGGTGGGGAACCTGTAACCTTGGGATTCTTTCTGTGAAATCTGCATTCAGTCAAAGGGCTGTTCTTGAGAACCTAGAGGGCCACATTTAGCCTTGAGGCTGCAGTTTCCCCACCCTTGGCCTAGGATTTAGGTCTCACTGACATATTTATTTTAGGGATTCTAGCTTCTTAGAATCATAGATTGAGGGCTAGAAGGGAACTTTGAAGAGCATCCAGTCCAGCCCCTTTATTTTACAGTCTACCAAACAGCATTTATTAAGTGCCTACTATATGCTAAGCATGAAGATAAGGAAAATGAGGCTCAGGGATGTCATTTTAGTTTAGTAACTTTCTCTTTTCTCACTTAGATTATTATTTCAGCTTCCTAATTGTTTTCCCAGAATCGTAATTGATCTCTCACTATTTGTCATTTACATACTGCTTCCACAGTATTTTCTTTAAGCACAGACCTCACCACATGACTCTCCTAGTCCAACCATATACAATGGCTTCCTCTTTCCTCTAGAATAAATTTAAGTTTAGCCTTTAAAACACTATTCATCTGGCCCCAATCTGTGTTTCTATGCTCATTGAATACCTTCCTCTCATTTCTGTACTCTGATCTAGTCAAATTGGCCTTCTCTGTGTTTCTCACTTGTAAGACTCCATTGCCCATCTTTATGCTTTTTACTGACTGCCCCTTCTGCCTTGAATGAGTATAGCACCAGTGCAATACTCACAGCACCCATGGAGGCCATGAACATCCCAGCACAATTCTGAATGACGAAATACCACTGACTCTCCACATGGAAGACAGAACCAAAACATGTATTCAGACTCCATAAAGCCAAATCCATCATAGTAACTAAAATCTATACAAAGTAGCAATGCAGAGAACAACAGCAGCCCCAATGCTTTCCCCTGCTGGGCTTCCCACAAACCAGCTCCATTAAACAAACTCACAAATTAGCTCTCTCACTCAAACTAGTCAGCAGCCTGCTTGCCTCATCCTTCCTAGCTCTGACTGCTCTCATGACTCACTTCCTCTCAGTTCTGCTCTAGCTCCAGCTCTTCCTGTCCTACTCTTCCTTCTCCAACGCTTTCCTGTTCCATGTGACTTAGACTCATGTGCCCCAGGCTTCCACATGACATACTCAGGTCACATGGCCCTATTCATGGATGAGAAAGATCTTCACATTAAGAATCAAAATTATATTAGTCATAAGCAAAAAATGCATTATCACTACGATGAGCTTCCTCTTTTTTTTCCTCATGACTGTTTTATCCAACATTAAGATTGAAGGTTTCATTTTCTTGATATTAAAAGGAAGTAGTAGTCTGGAAATACAGGATCTGTTTGGGACTTTGCCACTGATGGGCGGTTTGATTTGGGGAGTTATTTAATTTCACTTTTTTCTCAGTTTGCTTACTTGAAAAATAGGAATAATAAAATTTCTCCTTCATTTGACTCTAAATGAAGCTGTATCACAAACACTCCAATTTTGCCTTCTTCAGCAGGTTTTCCCTTCCATTACCCTACCTATCTCCATCTTCTGTTTCCTTGCCTACTGACTTCAAACATTCTCCAATCTACCCATATTAAAAAAAAATCTAAGCACCTTTACCATCTCCTCAAGTTATCCTTTCGTCTCTCTCTTCCCAGGCAAACCCCTAGCAAAAGCCTTTCTCCTCTCCTAAGCTTTCTGCAATTAGGTTTAAGGTCTAACCACTCAGCTGAAGCAGTTCTCTCCAAAGTTATTGATGATCTCTTAATTGCCAAATCTATTCTCTATTTTCATGCTTCTTGACCTATCTGTTGCATTTAGCACTATTACCCTCTCTTCCTGGGACTTTCTTCCTTGATTCCTTTACAAACTTTGTCAGTTTCTGTATCTGGACTTGAATCACCTAGGCAAGTGATTCCTGAGTATATCTGTCTTCTTGTGTTCAGAGATCCACCACACTTGATCCTTATTTATATATTCTCACTAAAACATCTGCCTGTAACAAGATGCTTTTTATAGCACCTATTCTCTCATTCCCTTATAATCCTGATCTCCGCACACTCTGGTCCATAAGAGTACATGTTATGGTATTTGTTTACAAGTGAGGAAACGGTATATAATTTCAAAAATAGTAAATCAAGGGAGAATTGTAACTGAGAAGTCTAAAGTACAGGGCAAATGAAGTTGATCTGTGTGAAGAATGCTGAGGATAGTCATTTCCATTTGGATGCAATTGTTCTGGTTATACCTAGAAGTTAGGAAGGAAGATAGTTGGCAGGGAATATTGGTAACTCGGGAGCAGGACACTTTTGGTACTGTGCAGTTCCTGGGGGTGGGAGGACAGATGTACGTATTAAAGAGGAAATCCTAGAGATGTTTGTGCCCTGTGGTAAAGTGTCATTTATCCTGTCCTTGTCATTAATGTGATTAATAGAAATAAAACTGGTTAGTTTCAGACTACAGGGTTATAATAAAAACTTACATTTTTATAGTTCTATGAGGGTTACAAAACACTTTTCTCATAAATACCTTTTAAAGTGGATAGTGTAAATAGAATATTTATTTTTGTTTTTCTTTTTTACTGATGAGGAACATGAGGTTTAGAGAGATTAGGTGACTCCCCCAAAGTCACTATTATAAGTGGTGGCATTTAGACTTGAACTCAGGTATCCTACCTTCTCAAACCGATGCTCTTTCTAGTATATCATATACTTGTATTACTGACCTCTCCTCTCTAGCTGTAGATCCCAATTTCTAATTTGGTCCATTTAGTCCTTATTTTCCTTTGGTCTGGAGCCCTTGCTCCCCCATATACAAAGATGATAACAATATCTTCTATTATTTCTCATGTTCAACTATCCATGACCCCATTTTGGGGTTTTCTTGGCAAAAATACTGGAGTGATTTGCCATTTCCTCCTCCAGCTCATTTTACCGAGGAGAAAACTGAAGCAAACAGGATTAAGTGACTTGTCCATGGTCATACAGTTACTAAGTATTTGAGGTCAACTTTGAGCTTGGGTCCTCACCTGTAGGCTGGGTGCTCTATCCACTGTGCCACTTAGCTTCCCTAATATTTTCTATAATATAATGCAAAGATTCTGATTTTCATCATGTATCTATGAAAGCACTCAACATAGGTTTCTCACTGTCCATAGTTCCAGGCTCATCATCAGTCACTCAGGACATTTTCTGATTCATAATAGCTTGAGTTATTTTACCCATATTCCTACATAATCAATTGATATCTCATTTCCCCTCTTCTAAGACAAGAAAGTCCAAATCAGGCAACATCCCCATCACCTCAAATATCAAAATAATTCAATTTTCCCCAGAGAAAAACTCCTGTCTTACAGAATCATCACAATTCTAAAAGTCCGAAAGTATCTCAAAAGCAATTTAGTCCAACACATAACTGGCTAAGCATCCACTCTACAGTTGTACTGGAAAGTGAGTATCTCATTTCTGTTTAAAGCCTTCTAGTAAGAGGGAATCTTCTGTATATTGGGGCAGTCCATTCCACTTTTGGACAACTCTCAAGAATTTTCTATCAAGATGAAATCTCATTATATACTTGCTTTCCATTGTTTTTAGTACCCAGGTGGAACAATTCTAATCCCTTGTAATGTAATATCCCTTCATCTTCCTGAAGATTACTTTCATTTCCATAATATCTTATTCCCCAGAGCTCCACCCATTTCCTTTAATATATATGTCATGACTTCAAGGATCTTTTGATTTAGCAAAAGTTACCCTTGGTTAGTGTACCACTAAAAATCAAATTCCTTCTACCAGTTTCTTTCTCAGCACCTTTGACTTAAAAGATCACAGCTTCTTTAATTTTTTTGTAATGTCACCAGAGGGGAATCAAGGTGACACCATATCACTGACTATGCATGGAGATACCAAGCTCAATTGATCTCTATTAGTTATGAAGTATTTTTTCATCTATTGTTTTTCTTAGATTCCAGTTCTTCCTTTAGCCTGAGAATGAGCATACATCATGGGTTCATTTCAGCCCAATATTTTTTTTAAGGGCGGGTGTTTTATTGTCTTACCCTCTAGAAGACCTAATTTTTCTAGTTGGGAAAGTCAGAAGAATAGACAAACCAAATAGGCAAATAAGCCAAAAAAAAAAAAGGAAGAATGAATGAATAAACCACTTGGCCAATAAATAAGTAAATATAATGAATGGATGAATGAAGGAAAAATAAAATAATAATAAATAAAAATAAACTAAAATAAAATAATTATAAATAAATACATTTTATGATCACTTCAGCTAAACAATAAAGAGGAGGCAGTATGTGGGGTATAGTAATGACCAACCAGCTTCAGAGTTAGGAATATATGAGCTTGGCTTTCACTTCTAAAGCATCCTGAGCAATTCACTTAATTCATTGTCACTGGCTGCTCTCTAAGGCTGTAAGTAGTAGAGCAATTGCTGAACTGAATTATTGGTAGAGGATTAGGGTGAGGGTTCATTACCAGGAACTCTATCTGTGAAATCATAAGCCATTTGAACAAATATTTATTGAGAGCTCACTACATGTTCATCTTTGTATTAGGTGCACTGTGACCAAATATATAACATATGGTTCATATACATGTGTGTTCATATATGCATCATGTATGTATGTATTTCTATATGTGTATATGTGAGTGTTTCTTGCTCATTTGGGAGAAAGGGTATATACACAAGACAGATACTAATATAGAAAGCATATAATTAAGTAGTAAAATGAGTGATACAGACAATAAGCAACACATGATCAGAACAGGGAGATTATTGTGGTTTACTATAGCTGGAGAAAGTTTCAGGGAGAAAATAGAACTCACCACAATTCTTGAAGACTGGTTTAAAATTGAATGGGTCAGAAGGCATCATGTCATAGTGGCTAGGACACTGGACTTGGATTCAGGAAGATGTAGATTCATTATCTCTCCTCAGACACTTACCAGCTGCATTTCTCTGGCAAGTTGCTTAATCTCTCTGTCTCAATAAAATCTATAAAATGAAACAGTGGCCCATAAAGTCCTTTCCAACTCTAAATCTATTATCTTAAGGAAAGAGAAAGGCATTCCAGACAAGAATAATGACATCAACAAAAGTTTGGTGAATCAGAATGAGAATAGCATGGAAAAAGCATTTAATCAATGATACTTTGAGGGATAGGACATAAGTCAAATGAATACAAATTTATTAAGTGCTTACTACATAGAAGGTACTGTGCTTAGCAGTGGGGACATAGAAGAAGGTAGAAAAAGTCCCTGTCCTCAAGGAACTCACAATCTAATACAGAAGATAACTTCTAGTGGGGTGAGAGGGGCATTGTATTTTGAAAGAATATAAACATATGGTGATCCAAAAGCCTGAAGGTGAAGTGTTATGGAAAACATTTGAGTGAACTTAAAAGAAGAGAGAAGCAGGCATGACGTTGTTTGGGTGAACTCCAAAATGGCTAAACATGTGGGGGAAATGGGTGATAAATTTATGATTAAGATCAGAAAATGGACAGTGGCAAGATATATTAGTGATGAAGGACTTCAACTACATGGATATGTCCTGGATGTTTAATTTCACTAACCGGGCTTGACTTGCCTTAATGACAATTTCATCTCTCAGAAGGTATAGAAACTGATGAAAATTAGTTTTGAGCATTAAGGAAGAACTGAGGAATGAAGTAAGAATAGGTAAAACCATGGATGAAAGTGATTCTGCCATCTTAGAGTCTGGGATAATTAAGTAGGATAATGGTGGTGATAGACAGATGTATTGCTAAGAATTTAAGAAAGCAGATTTCAGGAAAAAAACTGGAAAAAAGATAGGAATGACCTCATGCCCAAGTATTCTAGAAAGGAAGACTAATTAAGAGGGATAGAGGAGGTTGTGCAGAAGCTAGCTCCAGTGGGCTTTTAAGAGTCAAATAGTCAATGTGAGAATTTAAGAGAAAATAGTCAATGTGAGAATTTAAACAAATCAGGCCTTAAATTATTGTTTTGGTAATTGTTTAGATTTAAGCAAGTGATGGACAAAATTTTAATAATATAGATTAAACTTGAAAGTGTGCCATGTATACATATTTGTTTATATATGGAGATAGACACACATATATACATGTGTATGTGCATATATATGTATGTATGTATGTATACATACACACAATTATGCCATTGTTAAACATTTACCAGCATGTTACTGGATGGGAAGCTATAGAAAATGAAAGTCTGACTATATTTTAATAAATACCTCTAATGAGGAGGAAAACAGGGAAACAGTGTCACTACATAGGAAGCTCTCTGTCAGGGTTACAGCTTAAAAGAAGAGATATAGAAGATGACAACAGGTGTGTATCATCAAGTGTGACTGCAAGGCATTTAGGAACTCCACAAAAATAATGCAAAAGAGTTAAAAATATAGACTGATGTGAAAGGGGGGACAGAAAGGGGACTTTTAAAGGAATATTTCAGGCAAGAATAAGGAGTAAAGAAGAGGCCTTACTATTTGGTGTGGATGTTATAATAATGCCCATTAGGACAGAAAGAGAAGAGAACAGAGCACTCAACTGCTATTTTGCTCATGTCTTCTTTGTCAAAGAGAATAATTTTCAGGCTGGAAAAGGTAGAACAAACATTATAGAGAGGTAATTGAAGCAGAAGAAAGATGAGGAGATAATAAGCAAGCACCTAGCGGCTTTAAATGGGTCCATGTCTTCTGGTATGGACAAATTATACCTCATAGTTCTGACAGAAATCACAGACATGATGGTTGTAGCTAATCATGGAGAAATTATGGTGAACAGACAATGCACTAAAATACTGGAGATGGTCAAATATTGTCCCAGTTTTTAAAATACATAGGAAAGTAGGTTCTGAAAATTGTAGATCAGGATGGTGTTTTTTTTTTTTTTTGATGACATAGGAAACTCCTATTGAGAAAATTCCCTCCACCAATGCAGTTCTATCTGAACCAGTTTTTCAGGAGAAATGAAAGGTTAAATAGTTTTTCCAGGGCCATATAGACAATACATTTGAGAGAGAAGACTTGAACCATGGTCACACTGACTTTATATTTCATGCTACCTCAAAATCTTGAAGTATATCCTATTCAGAATTTTATAAAGTTTTTTTTCGGAGAATCTTTAATGGGTACTATCAGAGGCAGCATGATAAAATGAATACTTCCAAAAATGATACATTTAGTTATGATTGAAGGAACTGGGGAGGATTAGTCTGAAAAAGTGAAGTCTTAGTGGCAGCATGATAACTCTCCTAAACTATCTGAAATCAGTTATATGGAAGAAGACTAAGATGGAATCCTTTTGGCCTTAAAAGTTTTAATTAGGTTTAGGAGAAAGAATTAGGTTTAGTGAGACAGATTTGGGTTTAACATAAGGACAGACTTTCTGCCCAGTAGAGCTATATAAAATGGAATTAACTCTTTTGGCAAATAGCAAATTCCCTATCACTATTTAATAGATATTTCATTAGAGTTCATTACTAGAGACTGGAAGCAGAAGGTGGATGTACAGCTGTCAAAGGATGTGAAGAGGGAGTGTGACAATGATGTTAGGGGACTGGAGTTAGAGTCAGGAAGACTGGTCCCAATCTCTCTGAGCATCAGTCTTCTTGTCTTAAGATGAGGATAATATTAAATACCGTGTCTCTATTGGGCTTGTTGAGGTCTCATGTTTTAGATAGGAGTAGACTAGATAACCTCTTAAGATTTCTTCCTATTCTACAGTTTTTGATTTCATATCTGGAGAGCAATGACCAGAGTGTAGGTTTCATTTGAGGGAGCAGTGGAAGATCAGATTGAAGAGATAGAATAGATTGTGGAGGACTTTAAAACCTAAACCTGAGAGTCAGCAACAAATCATTGAACCTGTGTAAGAAAGGGAGTGATAAGGCTGGTCAAGAAGAGCCAAAGCTAGACGTTTAGCTAAATAGGTGGAATATAGCACCAAGCAGATACCATGCTGGTCCTTTGCTTGTCAAGCCTGTGGAGGGCCCAACTACCATCAAGACTTCTTAGAAGAGATGCCAGTTACACTCCCTAACCTATATTGTTCCATTAGGTGTGGGTGGCTCTAGATTCACAGGTGTGCATCTTACGATGGCCAGAAGGAAGTGAGAGGCCTGAAGGTGACTCTTTACTTTGAATGAGAATGGGCTTGACAAAATAGAGTTACTTCACAGGAAGCTAATATTGCACAACTTTTGTCCCATTTCATTTGCTTCTTTGGCATAAGGTGAGGTGATAAACAAGGGTAGCACCCTGACGAATATTTTATATTTGTTTTCAATGCCTCCATGAATGCATCATTATTGCAGTCCCTTCAATTTGTGTTGCATAGCCAGTTTCTACTCAATAGGAAGAAATACATGCCAACCTGTTTAACAGGTTGGCTGAGTAAGCTTCCAGATGTAATACGGCAGAGAATAAACTCATAAAAGGGCATTCATTAGTACAGCTTATGAAGGTTTATTTTAATCAAGGGGAGGTAATTTTAAAATAATATGCATTGTTGCTAGCTCTCATCAATATACTCTTTCTAATTCCTCTTGGACTGTGGCTACTATAATCACAGAACTACTGAGCCAGGACAGAGAAAGGGACTCAGTAGAAGCTCATGTTGAATTCAGAAGACTTGCATTTGGAGTTCAGTTCTACTTACTAGTGCTAGTGTGACTGAGCAAGTTACTCTATGTGAGGAAAAATTTCTTAAGAGGTAGAAATGTCTGAAAATGGACCAAACTATTTTGGAAATAGTGCATTACTCATTCCTAGAGGTCTTCAATAGAAGGGTGGGCTCTGAAATTGCAATCTTAAACAAATCACTGAACTTCACTGAGCCTCAATGTCCTCATCTGTAAAATAGAGATAACACTTGTACTAGCTCCCTAACAAGGTTGTTGTGAAGGTCAAATGGTGTAATGCATATAAAAAGTTTTGTGAACCTAAAAACATTATGTAAGTGTAAGCAATTATATTATTAACTAGTGCAACCCACTTTACAGATGGGGAAACTGAGGCCCGGAGAAATTTAGTGACTTATTTAGTAACTAATCACAGAGGTGCCAAGCAGTAGAACAGTAAAACAGAGAACACTGCTTATTCCTGTGCCTTTTTAATATTATTGATATACCTTCCTTTATTTACTTGTTAATTAATCAGATTCCTTAAACTGTTAAATTTTGTAAACTTAAGACTAATTATTTTAATGACAAGTTCTTACACTGTTTCCATTGGGAAATAAAAATCTTTTTTTCTGACAATTTAGCTTCTTTTTTTTCTCTAGAATTCTCTATCCCCAAATTTATTATTTATTTATTTTTAACATTCATTTAAAATTTTTCTTGTGTTCCAAATTATCTCGCTGCCTTCTACCTCTCTCCCAACCACTGAGAAGGCAAGCAAGGTGATACCAGTTATACATGTGAAACTACACAAAATATATTTCCATATCGCCATGTTGCAAAGAAGAAAAGCAAGAAAAATTAAATAAATAAAAAATACGTTTCAATATGCACTCAGACTTCATCAGTTCTCTCTCAGGACGTGGAGCACATTTTTCATCACAAGTCCTTTGGAATTATCTTGGATCATTGTATCGATCAGAACAGCTAAATCTTTCACAGCTTATCATCATTACAATATCACTGTTATGTGTAATGTTCTCCTGGTTCTGCTCATTTCATTTTGCATCATTTCAAGTCTTGCTCAGTTTTTCTGAAACCACTCTCCTTCTCAGGAAATATATAACCTGTGCTTTGGTTGATTTAGCCGTGTAATATGACAGAGATATATTGGTACCTCAGTTTCCTCATCTGTAAAAAAATGTTGCTTATTCTTATGATGATCCTGTGAATATTCAATAAGATGTCTATATTCCAAGTTCTTCTGAAAAACATAGCACATTGTATATCCAATGCAAATTATTGTCATAGAAACTTATGTGTTCTCTTGCTGCTAATAAAGAACCTGCTTCCTCAGACTTTCTTTTAACATAACATCAAATTTTACATGGAAGGAAAACATTAACCTGCTGAAGAATCATTTCCTCTGTTTTCAAGGGTTTTAGCCAAGCTCAAGCAGACTTTATTGGAATGAAATGACTTGATGGTATAATACTAACTGTGACATCACCTGGTTTTCTTGATGTCACAAGGTCTTTTGGTCATTTGGTAAAAAAAAAAAAAGAAAAATGCTGTATCAACACATGGCATCATATCACCATTTTCATTTTTGGTACTTTATGTATGAGAAAATCTTCTATCAATAAATAGAAAGAGGGATTAAATAGATCCCTCTGATTTTCTTTTTTTCCTTCCCAAGGAAAGAAATGTTTATTGTTCCATTGCTCTCGTTCAGATTGGAAAAAAGACAAAAGCACTAAACTTGAAGCCATAAGAGAGAGGGATGATTCCCTGATCTGCTACTTAAGAACGAGGTGAGCTTGGCTAAGTTGTTTCTCTTCTCTGTGACACGGAGAAAAAGAAAAGTTGGATCATATCATAGAAAGGGATTTGAAAAACTTAGAGTACTGTATAAAATATCAGCTGTTATTATCTATAGATTTACAGCTGTAATGGTCTATAAGTCTTTGTATTGTAGTTAGATGTATGAATAATGACATCAACTTTAGTATTGACTCTGGGCCCTCAAAATGTACATTTATTACAATTTGGTATAAAAATGAATACAAAATGATGCTTAGTCTTGTATGACTCCTTTGAACTTCTGAAGTGATGATTGTATGGAGTGTCTGAAAATGAGGCAGAGAAGGCTAAGAGTGATATAGTTTATAGGTCATCAATAAACATTAACTTAGCTGTTGATTTTCTAAATATGAGAGCCTTGTCCAGGGACCAACAAGTAGATATACAATTATAAATACTGAATCATATATTGACATTTTCTCTGTAAATGAAATCAGAAAACAAGAGGAAGTTGCAGCTATGTAAAAGAATGGTTTATATGTTCTTCTTGGAGAGGCAAATGAAGGAATTGGCAGAGTTGCCTTTATTATGCAGCCAAAGGCAACAAGAAACACCGTATCATGGAACATTTGCTCATCTCCTGTTGAAATACTCGTGGTGTGTATCTGTAATAATACCTCCAAGAAAAAACTGAAACTGGTCTGTTGACATATATTATAGAGGATACAGCAGTAAAGACTTTTTTAAAAAAGCAAACAATTAGATCATCCAAATGAAATCGAAGTATCAATGGATTTTTAATGGCTTTAATGCAGAGGTGAGGTCAGGGGAAGGGGAAGGGAAAGGGAATAAGTATTTACATAATGCCTACTATGTGCCAAGCACTTTTAATGAATATCTCATTCAATCCTTACAGCAACCCTGGGAGACAGGTACTGTTATTTCCCCATTTTACAACCGAGGAAATAAGTAAACAGAGGTTGAATAACTCACTGAGGGTCACATAGCATGAAAGTTCAGATCTGAAATCCAGTCTTCCTGATTCCAGCCCCAGCTTTTTATCCACTGTGTTCTTTTTATCCAGCTGCCTCTGGAAAGCAAACATTTTAGAAATATATTTCAGGAGTAAGAAGTGAAAGAAGTCACAAGCCCATAAATCAGAAGCCTCATGTTTATACTTCAAGATTGCTTGTTTTTTTTTTCTTCTTTGAGAAAAGGCATGGAAAATGCTACACCCAGCAAGCACCAAATAATAATATTGAAAATGAAGTTGATGGTACTTTAACAAACACAGCAATTATTTGTTGATTGACTGATTGTTGATGTGGGTAGGCTATTCCTCAATCTGATATGGGTGTCTACAATGGCAATCAAATTAGGACCTTTTGCTGTTTTTGTTTTACTAAAAGTGCCTTTGATTGAATAATGTGATTAAGGAGGATCTTCCCTACCCATTGATGGGCCTGCCCATTGTGGGAAGCTTGATTCGGGGAGATGGTTTGTAGGAGGGTCCCAAGCACCTTTTGTTTTTTTCATTGAGGCACTGGTCAGAGAGTTTTGTCCTCTGACTCTAGAAAGTGTACAAATACTCTGAGAGTGAGGTTTTACTTTGGGTCTGGGAAGCAGCTAAGGAGCGACCCCCTCCCCCAGCTAAAACCCAGAAGCTGATGTTTCCCTCTCTGTAAATGTATGAATGTAATGGTTAGATGTTGTGGAAGCGTCTGTTGACTTTTGATTTTCTGTATTTTCTCTGAAATTTTGACTTTGATTTTCTCTGATACCTGTGCTTGATTAAAGTGATTGTTAACCGTTAGAAGTTGCTTTCCTTTCAGGAATGCAGATCTAAGAACCTGTGATAGCAGATGCCCTGTGTATGTTGGGGTGCTTACTGATACACAGCCATTCCTGAATCACCTATACAATCGCTGATTTGTGAGAGCAAAGGCCAAAGTGAATACAAAACCAGAAGAAAGAGTAATAATGGAAAAATAAATAGAATGAAATTAAAACAACTTCCTACTAATGTTTTCAAACAAGTTATTGAGCCTCTAAAATGGTAAATAAATAGAGGAAAGGACATCACCATTGATTAGAGCATTTGTGTATAAAAGTTTAATCCATGTCAATAAAACAATTACTCATACTAAGAACAAAAGAGACCCCAGATTAGCTCAGTCTGAAAACCTCTTGCTCCCTTTGCCAAAGAGAAAGATCCAGAAACATTGGTTTAGAATAGACACTTATTTTATAACATTTTATGAAGAAAGATTGTGGAAGATTTTGGTTGTTATAAACTTAAATACTAACTAGAAGTAGTAGAAGGAGAAAAAACAGTTTAAAGAAAGCTTGGAGAGATATCCAAATCAATAAAATAATCCTTAGAGTATTTAAGCGAAAATGGAAGCCAAACAATAAACAGATCAAAGAAGGAAATGTTGTACAATGAGTTTTATAATAACTTTTTTTTTAAGCATTAAGGAGCTACTGCATTTGGACTCAAGGATCATAGTCCTAAACATGATACTGGAGATAACAAAGATGGGAAAAACTTCTTAATTATGTCAAATAGATATAGAAGACTATCATATTAGAGGGAACACAATTTTGAGGGTAGTGAGGGATTGGTTCTCAAGTCTTTGAAGGAGATTGACCATCAAAGATATAGGAAATATTCCTAGATTTTATTACCAACCAATCAACCGATAAACAAACAAACAAGGTTTATGCTTTGGAAACAATGACATCAACAGCATCAACAAACTAAATCAAAACAAACAAAAGAACCCCAACCCAACACCTTCTTTTCCCTTCCTGCCTTCTTCCTTTCCTCTTTCTTATTGAGTGAAGTTCCTCCCACCCTTACTTGACAGTTCCCTGAATGACCACTAGGTATTATATATAGGGATATATATACTCAGGGTACTTGTCACCATCATACAAGATGTACAGTTTAGAGACCAAATGAATGGAGTTTTCTATACATAGTATGGACCCCTTAATATTTTTCTTTTCAGATAACATTGTGCTAATTTTATTGAGCTTAGGACCTTCCAAATGGGTGCTAACTCAAAATAATTTGGTGTAAGGGTTCACTCAGGAAAAACCTTATGAATGAAGCATAACTTTTGTCTAGTCTACAATATATAATTAAATGGACAATCTAGAGAGCTTGTCTATCTGTCTCTTATCTATCTATTTATCCATCTATATTATATATCTTGGACTATAAAAACACTACAGATTAATAATGAGTTGGGTCCAGAATTGAACAGGTATAAAATTTGCTTGTGGAGTACTGCAAATTAAAAAAAAAAATGACCCTATTCTTTCCCTGAAAGTTCATCTTTTTAATACCAATATTGTTTCAGTAACATTATATGATTGGTAGTAATAAAGTGACACTGAAGGTCATCCAAAAGTAATGGAGAGGTGCACAATGGGAATATGTAAATTATATCAAATTACAAAAAAGGATTTATGAAAAAAAGTGTCTTAAAGCACTTAAAACTCAAAGAATTTTTTTTTGAAAATGAGTTCATTACTTGATGAGAATAAAAAATAATCAATGGTTTACTCTCACTTTCCATTGGTATCCTTTGAATAGCAAGAGAACTTGAGGAAGGCCTGAACTTGTTGAGTGGACTCCTTGTGTAGGATTTATTGAAAGACAGAAGTACAAGTAATAAAGGACAGAGAGTCATGGAAAGCCTGTGATCTATATCACTAGATGAAATCACAGATACATTGTAACTCTGGGGAAGTCAAGGGAGAGATATTTGCTATATTTCCTATACTTTGGCCTGAGGATATTTCACATGGAGGGTGGCAACAGGACCACCCAACTTAGCCATCTGATTCACAGTGTGAAAGCAAGCTTTTATTTTTTCTTACCATGAGATTACTACTTTATTTCTAGCTACTTTCCAGCCTGTACAGCCTAACCTTGTAATTTATAATTGGAGTTAATTCTAAATTAATTTTATATTAGGGTTGCAGTAGAGACAGATGGTATATAAGGGTAATACAAAGAGGTAGGAAATATATTATTATTTTTTCATTTGAAGTTTACCTAAACAGGTTTATTTGATTTTTATTGATTGCTTTTGCTTTTACACGACCTTCATTTCTCAAAATATCCTTCTTCTCCTAGAGAACCATGCTTCAAAGCAAAAATAGATAAGAAGAATAAAAAGGTTCAGAAAATTTAACCAACAAATCAACTAAGACTTACTGTAAATATTCATTACTATAAATGATGAGCTGACCATTATTTCAAAGTAGAAAGATGGTTGAAGTACATGGAAACCAAAAGGGTAAATACAGTCAGGGAGAAAGAGTATTGAGCTATGGGGTGAATACGGCATGAGGCAAATATTAGGAAGAAAAAATTTTGAAAGATTTAAGAACATAGGAAAGGCCTTGATAATGAGTTGCATCCATTATATACAGAACATGGAAGCAGTGGAAAATCATCCAACTCTCAGGGAAAGGATTGTGTGTATTTTTTTATTTCCATAGAAGACAAAATAAGGCAATATTTGATAGTAGCAGGAATTTAGGTGAGGTGAAATATATTTAGCACGTATCTTCTTGGAGTTTATAACTGGAAGATTATCTCTTTGACTAAGCTTAGAATAAAAATAATAGTGCTACTACTCTGTGTGCTGGGATTAACAAAGAATTATTTCATTTGATTTTCTTAATGTAATCTTGAGATAGTGCAAGTAATGTCATCTCCATTTTCTGGCTGAAGAAACTAAGGCTTGGAGACATTAAATTATTTGCCCAAGGTCCTGAATCCCAGAGATAGTAGCATCAAGACATTCAGATCCAGGTCTTTTGATTCCAAGTTATGTATTCTTTCCACTTCACCCCAATTTTCCTCTTTCGTAGTCCCATTTAATATAACTTTGGTATTAGAAATGTGTAATTAGGCATTAAAAATTTATGAACCCTCTCAAAGGGGAAGCTGATGTGATACGGTGATATAGGAAAAAGTGAAGAGAAGAAAGCAAGCTAAAAGATCACAGGTGATATAATTAAGTAAAAAATTTAAGATTTAATGAAGCACTGTACATATAGCTGACTTATTATATCCTATTGAAGGAACATAATAAATTTTCCTTTTTTTCTCCTAATGAAATATATGGTATTTCATAATATAGTGTTCTAAAAGATGAAAATCAAAATAGAGAAAAGACAGAAAAAGGAACAACAGTTTGACCTCTTAAGTAAAAACTTTGAAGACTGGGGACAGGGTCCAACTGGCAGACCTCATTTAATGTTCCTTATTTCTGAGCTCCTTATAACATCAGAGCAATTTTAGGAAAATGTTGCTTGTCACATGAATGTTGGTGTTAAGGATGGAAAAGGGAGCTAATTTATTAGAAAAAGCTAAAAGAACAGTGACCAGACAAACAGTAACTACAGGGAAACTGGTTCTTTCCTGTATGTATTTCTGAGTAGGAATGAAAAGTGCTTCTAGTGGTTTGATGCCTATAACTAATAATAATATGTTCTACTTACAGAAATCTTTTTTATCTCTGATGCACTTTAGAGGATTAATTAGCTAATGCTTGTAATTTCTTTTGCACAAACATTAGCAAATCAATCTAAGTAATTTGTCTTATCCTGAGCTTGGTAGCAGAGCTGACACCAGGAAAGAAAATAGTCTATTTGAATGAAGGATCCAGAAAAATTACCACCCATTAATAATAGCTAAGGAGTTAGATAATGGAAAAGTAATACTTGGCTTTCTATATTTAAATTCTCTACAGGATCAGTTATAACTCTGCTCAAGGTGTTTTAATTTGCAGCATTATACATACATCTGTATAAATAATCCATCTTTAAGAGGGCATTCAAAGAAGTTCCAGGGGTCCCCTTAGTAAACAGATAAACCCATTTCTGTTCTACTAGATGAAAGGTTCTTAACATTGTGTGTGGTGGGGGAGGAGAGGAGAAAGAGAGAGTGGGGGGCAGCAGTAGAGAGAAGGGGAGAGGGAGAGGGAGAGAGAGAGAGAGATGTAGCATTCTGGCAGTCTGGTGAACTCTAGGGGTCCCCAGAATAACTTTTTTAAAAGCATAAAATAGAAGATATATGATTTCAAAGGAAATAAATTATATTGAAATAGTTATGAAAATATTTTTAATAGTTCATAAAACCTTACTCTCATCACATCTGGCTTAAGGAGGAAATAACATGCTCACTCAATTTGGTATGAAAATCTATCTTCCACTACAGGAAAGTAGGGGAGAAGGGGATAAGTGAGGTGGGGGTAGGATGATAGAAAGGAGGGCAAATGGGAGGAGGGAATAATCAGAAGTAAACACTTTTGGGGAAGGACAAGATCAAAAGAGAGAATAGAATAAATGGGGGCAGGATAGAATGGTGGAAAATATAATCTTTTACTACATGACTATTATGGAAGTCTTTTGCAAAACTACACATATACAGCCTATATTGAATTACTTGCCTTCCCAGTGGGGATGAGTGGGGAGGGAGGAAGGAAGAGAAGTTGGAACTCAAAGTTTTAGGACCGAATGTTGAGAATTGTTTTTGCTTACAACTGGGAAATAAGAAATACAGGTAAGGGAGTATAGAAATCTATCTTGCCCTACAAGAAAAGAGAGAAGATGGGGATAAGGGAAGGGAGGGGTACGAGAGAAAGGAGGGCAGATTGGGGGAGGGGGTTATCAGAATGCAAAGGAGGGGAGAGATGAGGAGAAAATTTGGAACTCAAAATTTTGTGGAAATGAATGTTGAAAACTAAAAATAAATAAATAAACATTAAAAAAAAGTTCACAAATCTAAGTTAAGAACACTTGGATTATATGATCTCTAGTCTCCCTTCCAGTGCTAACAATCCATAATTCTATATGGCAGACATAAGATTAGGTGAAGGGATTTCCCTACCTCTCCATCCTCCTTTTCTCCCTCCATCCCTCTTCCAGCTACTGGAGATTCGGAGCATCCCTTAACCTCTGCTGAGGAATGCTGCCTTTCCAATTTAACAGGAAAAAATACCCCTTATTGTTGATTTAGAAGGAAATAGAAATCCTTGAACTATGCCTGATACTCCAAAGGACAATCTAGAAGCAGAGTTTTTTTTTTTACTCTTTCCACCTTCCACATGCTTTGTAGTTACCACAACTCAGACAACAATTAAGAATTTTAACAGAATGATCTTAGAATGCAGCACTTGTTTGAAAATTTTAAAAAAAAAATCACCTTTTTCCCTTTACACATCCTCCCTTCCTTTTACTGCCAACCCCCAGTTTTGCATTTTGTAATTTGATTCAGGGCACAGATCCAAGGAAGAATGAGATGAATTATTTAATCAAAAGTTTTCTTAATAGTGAAGTCCATTTCTGTTTCCAATTTTTTGTAGGTGTTCAGTCAGATAATTTTAAAAAAATGAACTGAAGAGCACATATAAGAAAAGAGAAATAATTTAGGACTGAGGTTATGAACCAGATGACTCAAGAGATATTTTTAATTGCTTAATTTCAGGGATCTTATGAAAAGTCATGGAGACAGTCATTATGTCTTAAAGTTTACTTCCTGTTGCAAATAAATCTTCAGTTGCTGCTGGAAAACAAGTCCAATGTCTTTGGCAAAAGCACCAGACGCTTCTTTGGAAAGGTTAAACCTCTCATTATAGATAGCTTGGTGTTAATTTTTTTTTAACCTGCACAGTCCAATTATATTGAGTGCATGCCTTATCAGGGGGAATGGGATGCTCACATGTGTTACACTATTATTGAATATGGAGAGGAACAGAGTGAAGAGGGAGTTCCACTCACATAACAGGTGAGAGTGATGATATCAATCTATTGGAAATTGCTAAAGTTAAGCACTGTTGTTCAGTTTGCAATGTAGTCATCAATGAATGAATCATGAATCGATAAGAAGTGAACACCAAATGATGATTTTTTTCCTCTTCCTTTCCAATGACATCAGATTAGGTTGGGAAGACATCTTCAAAACAGTAATATTTCCATTTTGGTAGCACTTTAAGCTTTGTTAAGCCCTTTCCCTTATAATACCTCTGTGAAGTCAGTAGGGATAGAATTATTAGGCCCATTTCATAGGGGAGGAAATTGAGTCACTACCCAATTATATGACTTTCCATGCCCAAAATAAGCCGGCAATGGGATTTTTAGCTATGCCAGGGGAAGGAGTACAAGTCCTGTCTTATGAATCTCTTACTCAAGATTTATCAGAGTAGGGGAATAGTCTAGGGAAAGGGGATTCTTAAACTTTTTATGTGATATGGAGCCTTAGACATTCTGATGACGCCTATGAGCTCTCAGAATGTTTTTAAGTACATAAGACAAAATGCAGATTACAAAGAAAAATGAATGATAATTAAAATTATAAAAATATTCTTTTTTTTCTTAAAGCCTATAGATTCTGGGTTAAGAATTCTTTGTAAGGTAAAAAAGAAATCCTAACCCAGGTAACAGAATAAAAGGAGCAATATGAACTGGTGGTAATAACTGAGATTTGTCATTTTTATTTATTAACAGACCTGAGTTTTCATTGATGTAGGGAGTTACTGGGGAGGAATTACTTCTGTCTCTCTATAATTTATGGTGGTAGTTCCTTGGGTCACTGAGAAATTAAGTGATTTGCCCAAGATAAGACAGGCACAATAGGGGAGAAGCAGGTCTTGAGTCTACTCAGTCCTGGCTTCCTGGACAGCTTAGCTAAAATTTATGCAGAACCTTTAATCTGCAAAGGACTTTGCATATATCATCTCACCTCATCTTCACAGCAACCCTCTGAGCTAAGTAGTACAGGCAGCTGTGTGCTGGTAAATGTCTAACAACCAACTCTCCAGAAAGAAACATATATGCATGACACACTTTCAAGTTTAATCTGCATTACTAACATTTCCCCTATCACTTTTCCAAGTCTAGACAGTCAACAAAATGATAAATCAAGGCCTGATTTGTAAGGTTTGCTAATATACTGAAATAGGAATGCTCACACTGAATATTTAACAATTGGCTCCTAGCCAGTAGGAGCTGGCTCTATCACACCCCTCTCAGCTATTGTCCCGATTGTAAAGATAAAGAAATGGCAAGGAAGATGCCTTGCTTAAATGCCTTGCCCATGGACATAATAATGAAATGTTATAGTTGTGACTCAAACTCACATCCCTCCTCACTCCAGTTAGCACACTTCTCACTATTCTACACTCCTCTCACCAGGTTAGTGGCAGAATCTTTGCCCAGTAGATTTGGTGTAAAGCAGAAGCAACAAGCAGAATGTGATAAGAATAGTTACAATTCAGTTTCTGAGAAGGCGGGAATACAGATGATTACAATCAAGTTGTTAAGCCAGGACCATGAGTCCAAAGTCAAAGGGAGGAGGAATGGGAGAAATACTATGGGCTACACTGCTGGAGTTTAAGTGGGTAGTAGAAGGGCTAGTGCAAGATTCCAAGCAGTGTCTGTGACCGTGACCCAGTGATGGGTAAGACCCCTAAGAGAGAGGTAGATTTTAGGGGAAGTAATGAGGACTGAGAGGATCCCAACTAAATGAAATAGGCTTAAGAAGGCACCAGGAAATAAGGAATTCTATACTGAGTCTCTTTAGATAGCTGGACTTGGAGACAAGGAACTGAGGAAACATCATGGACAGACTTAGGCAAGCTTCCAACTCCTACCTCTGCTATCCTGCCCTTAAATATAGATCTTCTGGGAAAATAGGTAAATAACACCTTCACAATTCAGAGAAACAATAAGAACAGGTCGGTCCTAGAGATTCATCTTGAACCTGATTGAGCAGACACTTTGTCAGCAAGTCCAGTGGAGGACAGGACATGACCGAGTCAGGTAGGTATGAGTTACTGCCACATAGACCATTGCCTGATCTTCTGAATTGAACTCAAGGACCTGTATAAGTGAAGGAAAACATGGACATCAGAACTAGGTGAAGTTTCCTTGGTTTTCTGTTATAGTATGATATAGACATTCTCTTTTTTGGTATCATCAATCCTACTGGTAGTCTATTGAAGCTTACAGATCCCTGTTTGGAATTTTTTAAAAAAAATGTGTAATATAAAACACAGGACTCTAAAGAGTCCTGAAGTATAGTTTTAAAAATATTAGGCAGATAAATAGCACACTGGATAGAGCACCTGAGTTAGGAAGAATTGAATTCTAATTCATCCTCATATAACTAATAGCTCCATGACCCTGGGCAAGTCACTTAACCTCTGTCTGCCTCCATTTCATCATCTGTAATGTGGGCTTAACTAAAGCACCTTCTTTCCAGGTTCATTGTGAGAATAAATGGGACAATATTTGTAATGTGCTTTGCAGATGTTAAAGCACTATAATAACAACTTCAAGTTCATGGACTGCTTGATATCTTTCCATGGACTTCCAATGGCTTATGAACCTCTGTGCTTCATGTGGGATAAGTCAAATACCAGGCTGGGACTTCCTGAAAAGGAAGCAGCAAAGTGCTCCCCTTCTTGCAAGGACTGCTGATCCTAGCAATTTCCTACTTTGGATATTGTGTAAACTGACTCTGTTGGGGCTGTGAGTTCCTTAGAAGGGAACGGAGGGCTTCCTTATTTTCAACATCCCTTGAGGTTAGGGAATATTGACCATTAAGGCAAAGGGGAGTTATGCAATAGCAGCCTGATGGTCATTACAGTTTTGGACAGGGAAGCAGAGCAGTAGCAGAAAGAAATATACATACGGGGACTTTAAATACCATGTGGGCCATAGTGGAATCTCCTTTTCCCTCTACTCGTGACTTGACGTTGATTCCCTATGGGTCTAAATCACCTGCTTCCCTGAAGCACTCTCACACACTTGAAGTTAAAATAGGGGTGCATTTTTCATTATTTAATATATTTATATATATATTATTTATATATATATATATTAATATATATATATAATATATATATATTAATATAAGATATTTAATATATCTTGAGCCCTTTGTTATGTGCTGGGCACTAAGCCAACTATGCAACAGTCCCTGACCAAGGGGTTACCTAACTAATAGGAAATTATGTCTCTTGAGACAGATGCCCAAATGAGCTGGTGAGTTTTACTAAACTGAAATATAATCAGTCTCCCAAGAGATGTAATTGTACATGGGCAATGAAAATAGAGCATCTCTGATTACAGTGGGATTCAGTTGTAATAGTGACATTGGGGTACATGAATAATGTCCACATATAAGGTTTCCATGTCATTATAGAAGAGCTTCATTCACTATGTGTTTTGGAGTAAGAGAAGGACATGAATTCACCTCTAGGAAAAATGAGATCCTGCTATATAATAGGTAGATTTCTATTGGGTTTAACTGAACTCTATGACACTTGCTGAGCAGCCACAGAGGACTCAGTGTGATATAAAATCCAGAGCCAGCTAGAGCTCCTATTTAGACTTAAAATATGTCACACCTGAACTTCAGATCAACTGAAAACAGCATCTGGTACTGCCATTGGATTACCTAATTTATTTCCAATTTTAAGAGAAATGTAAGGTGAATTTTGAGACATCACAAGAGGCAAAGTCGTTGGAAATTCACAAATCACCACTCTTTTAAAGGGTATCATGCCTTTGACATGTACAATCCTGTGTACTGAGTATTAAGTGCCCTTCAAAATATGGTCAAATCAAGTACAGAAAGATGCTATATAAAATAGGCAGTTAACCCTGTCTTTGTACATAAATTAAAATACCATCACAATAAGGGAGAAGAATTCCCAAATTATCCCTTGGGAGATACTTCACCTTCTATCACAATGGTGACTTTTCTATGGGAGCATTGGGCACACCTTTAGTGCCAAGTTAAGAGTTTTCTGTGCAAGGCTCATAGGAATAACTGGAAGAAACCTTGGAGATCACCTAGTCTACCTCCCATAGGTCTAGAGAGCATAAGAGTTCTCCCAAAGGCAAATGGAAGAGTCAAGATTTGAATTCAGGTTCTCTGATTTTTACCATTTTATACTTCATACCATGCTGCTATACTATGCCCCAAATGTCAAGGCAGTCTAGAATTTTTTAGGATTATTCTAATGTAGTGGCACCTGGTTGTCATTGACCACAGAGGTCTGTGAGATTTGCCTGCAGGAAACTTTTAAATTTTCTGTTCTGGTTAATTGTTTCTGTTCTGTTCTTTCTCCCACCTTATATTCTGGTCCATGGTTTACAATTTGATGTATTTTTTTTAGAGTTGTCAGATTCCAAGTCATAGACAGAGCACCTTAACAGAATCTGATAAGAATGTTTTTGAAATTAATTGGAAATTTAATCATCTAATCCTAAATATAAGAATAAATCATAGAAGGAATCAATAGTTTCACTAAAAGAATGACAACAATGAGACAACATTCCATAATTTGTAGGATGCAGCCAAAGCAGTATTTAGGAGAAATTTTATATCTCTTAATGTATACATTAATAAAAAAGAGAAAGTGCAGGTTAGTGAATTGGGCATACAATTAAAAAAACAGAGAAAGAACAAATTAAAAATTCTCAATTGAACAACAAAATGGAAACCCTGAAAATCAAAGAAGAGATTAATAAAATTGAAAGTAAAAAAATTGAACAAATAAAGAAAACTAGAAGCTGGTTTTATGAAAAAAAAAAACAACAAAATAGATAAACCATTGGTTAATTTGATTAAAAAGGGCAAAGAAGAAAGTCAAATTATTACTACCAAAGATGAAAAGGGTGAATCTGCTACCAATGAAGATGAAATTAAAGCAACTATTAGAAATTATTTTGTCCAATTATATGCCAATAAAACTGACAATCTTAAGTGAAATGAATGAATGAATATTTCCAAAAGCATAAACTCTTGAATTAACAGAAGAGGAAAAAGAATACTTCAATAATCCCATTTTTAGAAAAAGAAATTGAACAAGCTATCAATGAGTTCAAGAAAAATTCCCCAAGACCAGATGGATTTACAAGGGAATTCTACCAAACATTTAAAGGAACAATTAATCCTAGTACTATATAAACTTTTTGAAAAAATGGATAAAACAGTCCTACCAAATTCCTTTTATTTCACAAATATGGTTTTGATAACTAAATAAGGGCAACAACAAAAACAGAGAAAGAAAACTATATAGACTAATATCCTTAATTAATGTCACTCAACTGAAACTGGTTTCTCCAAGGACAATGAACCCTTAATTCCCAAGTATGAATGTTTATTTCCCCTCATTATTTATCCTTGACCGTTCAGCAGAATTGGGCACAGTTGACCATCATATTTGCTTGGGTTTTTATGACATTGTTTGCTCTTGATTTTCCTCTTACCTGTCTACTTTCATAATTCATTTTCCATATTGTAGTCCTTTGCAGTGTTTTTATACCCAAGGCTTTATCCTGGGTCCACTTCTGTTCTTTCTCTCTATTCTTTTACTTGATGATCTATGAAGTTAATTATCATTTGTATGCAGATGATTATTAGATCTATAAATTCAGGACTAGTCTTTCTTCTGCACTTCACTTCACAATAACCTTTTGGATGTATTTAATGGGGGATCACATAGCCACCTCAAACTCAGCCTGTCCAAAGCAGAACTCATCATCCTTTCCTCAAAACTTACAACTCTTCCAAGGTTCCTTAATTCTATAGGGAAGCCATCCTTCCATTCTGTCAGTCTCACTCTCTCACAACACAGCCTACCAGTTGCTAATTCTTATCATTTCTATCACTACAACATTTATTATTCATGTCCTATTCCATTCATCCACATAGCCATCACTCTATTGCAGGTCCTCATCACTTCTTACGAGGATTATTGCAGTAGTACTCCCTACCTAAACTGATCCGCCCTCCAGTCTACCTTCCACATAGCCATCAAAGTTATTTTTTTAAGACACAGACCTAATCATGTCACCTTGGCATCTGCTCCCACTATTGTTTCTGGGATTTGAACTCAGGAAGATGAGTCTTCTTGACTCCAGACCCAACATTTTATCCACCATGCCCCCTGGCTGCCCCTCTTATTCATCACTATCTACAATAGGGTCCCCTTCTGCCTATCTCAATCTTAGCTCATAACTTTCCCCCATCTTCCCTCAATTCCGGTAATCTGAACAATTCTTTGGTCTCCAAATTGACATTGTACTCTCAAGAATGCCTCTGTAAGGGACTAAAAGCAGGCATCTGCTTGAGCTCTCCCCACCCCAACCAAACTCTGCAAATATCTGTAAAAATGACTCTAAACAAATTCTGGAGCTGCAGAACCCACAGAATGATGGAGTGAAGCAAACCCCCAGCCCAAGACAACCTGGAAAGTCTATGAGAAGGGTCTTTTGTAGACAGGCAGGGAGAGGAGTGAAGTCTGGCCAGAGCAGGCCTCAGGGGATGGAATCATTGGCAGCTGTGGCAGTTTTCAGACTTCTCAACCCACAAACACCAAAGACAGCATAGAAGGTCAGTGGGAAAACTCTGTTGAACCTGAGCAGGGGAGAGGCATGGTCCAGTTGTGGTTGGACCCCAGCCCCTCACCCCTGGGACTGAGGAGGAAGCAGGGCCTGTGGCAGTGGCAACATCTTCTGGAGCTCTGGGCCCACAGATAGGGATGGAAGAGCTGATACAACACCCTGAAGCCTGGGACATTACATCCACCCCCAACCCCACCCTAATTGGAAGCAGAGACCTATCTTGACAAAGGTTAGAAAGTGAAGTATTTTGCTGGGAACATGGGCAAACAGAAGAAAAAAGTTGGACTATAGAATCTTAATTTGGTGACAAAGATGATCAAAAGGTACAACCAGAAGAAAACAAAATCAAAGCTCCTATGTCAAAAGCCTCCAAGAAAAAGATGAATTGGTCACAGGCCATGGAAAAACTCAAAAAGAATTTTGAAAATCAAGTAAGAGAAGTAGAAGAAAAATTGGGAAGAGAAATGAGAGTGATCGAAGAAAATCATCAAAAATGAGTCAACAGCTTGCTAAAGGAGACTTCACCCAAATACTGAAGAAAATAACTTTTTAAAAAATAGACTAACCCAAATGGTTAAAAAGGTTCAAAAAGTCAATGGGAGAAAAATGCCTTTAAAAGCAGGATTGGCCAAATTGAATTGCAAGTCCAAAGCTCTTTTGAAAGAAAATAACTCTTTCAAAATTAGAATGGAGCAAATGGAGGGTAATGACTTTATGAGAAATCAAGGAATTATTTTAAAAAAAAGAAGGCCTCTATAGTTGCTCTTTATGCCTAGAATAAGCATCTTGTCTCTCTTGACCTTCTGAATTTTGACCTATTCTTTATTTTATTTATTTTTTTAATATAAATTTATGTAACTTTTTACATTCATTTTCACAAAGTTTTGGGTTCCAAAATTTTCTCCCCTTTTGTCCCCTCCCCCTACCCCAGTACACTGAGCATTCTAATTTCCCCTATCACCAATCTGCCCTCTCTTCTATCATCCCTCCCTTCTCTTGTCCCCATCTTCTCTTTTGTCCTGTAGGGTCAGATAACTTTCTATTCCCCACTGCCTGTATTTCTTATTTCCTAGTAGCAAGAACAATACTCGACAATTATTCCTAAAACTTTGAGTTCCAATTTCTCCCCATCCCTCCCTCCCCACCCATTCCCTTTGGAAAGGCAAGCAATTCAATATAGGCCATATCTGTGTAGTTTTGCAAATGACTTCCATAATAGTCATGTTGTATAAGACTAACTATATTTCCCTCCATCCTGCCCCCCATTGTTTGTATTCTCTCTTTTGATTCTGTCCCTCCCTGAGTGTTGACTTCAGATTGCTCCCTCCTCCCATTGTCCTTCCTTCCATCAGCTCCCCCCACCCAGCTTGTCTCTTTCTCCCCCACTTTCCTGTATTGTAAGATAGGTTTTCATATCAAAATGAGTGTGCATTTTATTCCTTTGTAATGAGAATAAACTTCATGTTTTTTTTCTCAGCTCTCTTCTTTTTCCCTCCACTAAAAAGTCTCCTGCTTGCCTCTTCTATGAGAGATAATTTACCTCATTCTGTTTCGCCCTCTCTCCTCCCATTACATTTCTCTCTCATGGTTTACCTTGATTTCTTTTAAGATATGATCCCTTCCTATTCAATTCACTCTGTGCTCTCTGTCTCTGTGTATGTGCACATGCACGCATGTACATGTGTGTGCGTGTGCGTGTGTGTGTATGTGTGTGTGTAATCCCACCAGCTACCCAAATACTGAAAACTTTTCAAGAGTTACAAATATTGTCTTAACATGTAGGAATGTGAAGAGTTCATCTTTAGTAAGTCCCTTATGATTTTTCTTTGCTGTTTACCTTTTCATGCTTCCTCTTGATTCTCGTGTTTGAAAGTCAAATTTTCTTTTCAGCTCTTTTCATCAAGAATACTTGAAAGTCCTCAATTTCATTGAAAGACCATATTTTCCCCTGAAGTATTATACTCAGTTTGGCTGAGTAGGTGATTCTTGGTTTTAGACCTAGTTCCTTTGACTTCTGGAATATCCTATGCCATGCCCTTCGATCCCTTAATGTAGAAGCTGCTAGATCTTGTGTTATCCTGATTGTATTTCCACAATACTGGAATTGTTTCTTTCTAGCTGCTTGCAATATTTTCTCCTTGACCTGGGAACTCTGGAATTTGGCCACAATGTTCCTAGGAGTTTCTCTTTTTGGATCTCTTTCAGGCGGTGATCAGTAGATTCCTTGAACACTTATTTTGCCCTCTGCTTCTAGAATATCAGGGCAGTTTT
>CM053770.1:408072239-408240662 GCA_028658325.1 Potorous gilbertii
CATTTTTCATGCTTTTCTTGTATCTCTCTCATTTCTCTTCCCAGTTTTTCCTCCACCTGTCTGACTTGATTTTCAAAATCTTTTTTGAGCTCTTCCATGGCCTGAGCCCATTGGATATCTACTTCAGATGTTTGGGATACAGAGGCCTTGACTCTTATGTCTTTACCTGATGGTAAGCATTATTCTTCCTCATCAGAGAGGAAGGTTGGAATCATGTGTTCCCCAAGAAAGTAACCTTCTATGGTCTTATTTTTTTCCTTTTTCTGGGCATTTTGCCAGCCAGTTACTTGACTTCTGAGATTCCTCTCCACCCCACCTTGCCTCCAGATCTGCCCAGCTAGTGCTTAGGGTCTGAGATTCAAATGATGATCCCCAGCCTCAGGGCTTTCGGCGGCCAGCCAGCTGCTATTCAGGATAAGATTAAATCAAGTTCTCAGGTGGGGGCAGGGCCACCTCCCAGGCTCATTTCCCTCAGGGGTTTTATGTGGAGACCTTCCATAATGGAGCTGCTGTTGAGCTCCTGCCTGTTTTGAGAGCCTCTGGCTGCCCGCTGCCTCTGCTGCTGCCTCCTGAGGGGGCCCAAGTCATGGAGACACCCCGCTCCCCTCTTAGCCCATCCAGTCGTCTCTCTCACTGACCTGTGTGTCTGTGGGTGGAGGGACCTTTGTGGCCATTGGAGATTCCATCCCTGAAGCCTGCCCTGATCTGCTTGCTCCTCTCAGTGCCAGGAGACCAGGGCAGGGCTGGGCTCCGCTCCTGTCTGGTGTGCAACGGACCTTTGGGATTGGTTTTTCAAGGCTCTCTGGAATGGAAATCTCCTTCACTCTGTTTCTTGAGACTTCCCCTTCTCCAGAACTTGTTGGGAGTTCTTTTTGCAGGAGATCCATGGGCTATGGGTTCAGAGCTAGTATATGTGAGTCTTTCTGCTCCGCCATCTTGGCTCCACCCATTGACCTATTCTTCAAAGGTCATTTCTTCTGTGAAATTTTGTACTTCCTTTTAAGAAAATTGTTAAACTTTAGACAAAATAATTCTAAAGAGAATGGACTGACTCCTGCATAGTAGCTGTGCAGAGTAAGCTGTCATGATATAGCACTGATTTTTCTTCATAATTTGGGGATGAATGGGGCTGAGTTGGTAGGAGGGATATGGGTCTTGCTTCTAAATCAAAGCCACAATCCCACCAATTCAAAATAATTCTCCGTTTTCATTGTGGATGCCCCATTCCTCTTCTTCTGCCCAAGCCAACACCCCTGACATCATCCTGGAAATAGTCACTTTTCATAGCCAGACTCCCAGTTACTCTCTGCAGAAGGGTATTTTAATGGATTCTAAGAGTGTACTTTTTTTTACAATGGCTAGAGAACTATCTTTGGAGTCAAGGACACTTGCAATCAAGTTTCATCAGATCTTGGGAAAGATGTTCTCAGTGCCTCCATACAACTCTCTAAGACTATTAATAGCAGAAAAATTACTTTGTTGGAAGTTGTTTCTTCATGGTGAGTTCTCTACACATATGAAATCCACATCTATAAATAAAAAAATTGTGATTACTTATTATAGCAATCTATTCTGTTGTCGTAATACTCTACAAGGATGTAGGCTATTTGAAGGCAGAGATAATTTTTTCTCAACTTTGTATCTCCCCCAGTGCCTAGTGTCCAGTTCTGCACATAACAAGGGCTTCATAAATATTTGTTGTAATCAATTGGAGAGGTTAAGTTGACTATTTCTGGATTCGGGGTATGAGATGAATCTCCCTACTAGCTGGGAATCAATTGCTGGATCATACATACCCAGTGGCTATAGATCTCTGGGAGTTATAGTCAGAATTAAGCTATGGTTTCCCCATCTGGATACCAGTGAAAAAGTCTAGCTGGCATTAGCAATTTTGAGAGATGCGTTTGTTGCAGGAATGGATCCCTTAACTAACAGAGGGAAAAACTAGACCTTTTTCAAAAAAACATTCTTTTGATAAAACTACCTTTGTTGATGCCAGTACCAGAAAATTTACATTTTATAGACAAAGTGGAAACCTTTCACTCCAAACAAAGGCAACATTATAATCACAGGGTCAAGTCTCAGCTACATTGTTGCCTAGAGATGTGGGCCAGATGAAGATAATTCAGGGAAAGCAGCTGCAGCCACAATCTCAGGGAAGCCTCCTTCACTTTGCTGAAATTGAAATCCCAATCCTTATCACAGATACAAGAGTAACTTGATAAGAACCTGGCAGCCCCAACCAGTTCACTTTCACCAAGGCAAGAAAGAGATACTTTCAGATGGACATACTCTTAACACGATCAAAAGGAAGAATGTAAAAGTTTTATTGTTAGATGTTCAAGTCACTTCAAGCTCAGTCTGATAGGGTTTTTGGCCTAGTCAAATCCTCTGTTCCAGTAAGTAGAATGACTGGAAAAAAGAATGGAAAAGACAGAAAACAATAGAGTATTTGTTTACTCAAAAGTCCAATGAAACCATTTCCCTCATGGGTAAAAGTAGGCTAGGAGAATACACTCCTACGCTTTTGTAAGTCATTTAGTCAGAGAGTCCCTTTTCTTAGTGGAAATTTGGTAGTAAACCTCAAGATGATTATTTTGCCTGCTATTTTCATCAACAGGGAAAATAGAATACTTCATATAGCAGAGTCTTGTGGAAGGACCACAGAAATCAGACCTCCTCATATTGAATTATTGATGATTAGAGCTGGCAGACACTCTACGGAACATGCCCTACCAGGGGGTGGTAAAACTCTAGGTCCTCAAGTGCGGTGCTTTGACTGAATCCAAACTTCCCAGAACAAATAAAAGGATTTGTCCAGTGAAATTTGGTCCAGCTAACAGGCTAAAGTTGAGGATTTGATGGGAAAGCTGTAGCCTCCAGACCTCTGCCCTAGGCCGTGGACTCTTGAATCTTAGCTTACTAGCAATCAGTTCTCCTCCAAAAGGAGCCCAGGGAATTTGACCCTTTAGCTTAGGGCTGGATAGTATATACACCCCAAAGTAGCAAAAGACACACACAAGAAGGGTACAGAGGATTCTCCTCCAAACTTTTCTTTTCATCATAGCAACTTTAGAATTAATGTATTCCAACTTCTTTATTTTAGAAATGAGGAAATAGGTCCAAAGAAGGTAGATGATTTGCCTGAAGTCACACTTCTAATTACAAACAGCCTAGATTAAAATAAAAGGTGTTTGAGAGAAATGATTTTTAATCAATTGTTAATTTTGGGGAGATCCAGGATTTTTTCTTTCTTTACTTGGAGATTAGGTCAAAGTTTAATTTTCTGAAGGGCAGGGTGGATGATGAGATGGAGTCTTGAAGTTGTTTCCCTGTCCAATTAGAAAACCTTACAAAGAATTTAATAGAAGGTAAATTCCAGTCCCTTATGTTCTGCACAGGTTTGGATGGGGGTGGGGGAGTAGATCCTTTGTTTAGATTGCCCAAGGCTGAGGGTGGTCTGGAAGTAAATGACATAATCAAAGTCACATTTGCCCCCTCCCAATTAGAATGGGGATCTCATTATATAGAATATATATATACATACATACATATATATATAATAGAATAGAATCTCATTATAATATTCATTGTCATTAATTGTTATCCAATCAGAGTTGATTGTCACCTTCAGGAACAACCACTCTTCCAAAGGCAGGTAAGTCTTGAGTGGGTTCTATGAGGGATTTTTGGCATTCAAAAGTGCCACTGGTCCCCTTTTGTTAATTATCTACTAGTGTGATTAATAAAATGAATAATCATTCAGAAACTGTGTCTCTTGAACTTTTAATACAGCACAGCTCACAATTCAGTGTAGTTTCACTGAAAATAAAACATAGCCTCTCTTTTAAGTGAAGTGACTTGTTCAAGGTCATCAAGTTAATTAGTGGCAAATCTGGCTTTATTCCTAGATCATCAGAAAGATAGATTCTATTTCCTTCAAATTTTTCTTATGAGCTACCCAAAGAAGTGTAGCATATCTGAGACATTCTGAATTCCCTGCTGAGTCAAACTGTTCATGGTAAAAGTTGACTGCCTTGGATTACCATATAGGGAAGTGAAATATCATTTGAAAGAGAAGTTTGACAGCAGCTAAAAAGTTCTGTCACATTAGTTAGGTAGAAGTGTCAAGCACATCTAGTTTAATTGATTTCACATTCAAATCAATATAATGAAGATAGTTCAGTTTCTTTAATATTTACCCTTGGTGAAAATAAGATGACAATACAACTTCATTCTAGCCCCAAATGTCCCTTTGTCTGCGAACTTGGAATTATGCCTCTGTGCCTATTTTCAGTTTTCTTTCCTTAGCAAATCAATTTCCTGTTTCTGAGTCGTTTTGACCTGAATTCCCATACCATTTCATTTCAGTGTCTTCCAAAATGCTATTTATCTCATAGGAAAGTTATATGACTTAATAAATTACATATATTAATGATTCTTCTCTGTCCTTTCATATCCAAACATTCACTGAACATTGATACTTTGTTCTGTAAAACAAAAAAATGTTTTCTTTACTTCATAAAACCTTCTTCAATATTTATTTTTTTTTCCCTGGGAAGATTTTTCATAACACCATTAGGAACCTAGAAAAATGACCAGAATCAAGTCATCATTCTATACACTCTTGACCTACAGTGACACCCATTTTATCCTTGAGCATATTTCTCTCCTTCCAAATGTTTATATCTTGTCACCCTGTCATATTTAGATTTTTAAGTACCTTATTCAGGGAAAAAAATGCTCTCCTCTTTTTCTTTCATAGTGTATAAGACTATGTTGGTTTGAACACTGGCTGCCCTTAAATATGGGCTTCAGCCTTTGAAATGAGACACATATAGGCACACAATGACAAAAAAATTATTTATTCAAGTGAGTGTGATAATAGAGAAGCCAAAAATTCTCAACAATAATGCCACATAGATGTATTCCATATATACATGTACATGGGCAAATGTATAATGGTACTCATAGACTCGAGTATGCATGTATACATATACATAGATATGATATATACTTAATTTGTTTGCCTGTTTCTTCAATGATAACATGGAGATAGTAATAACACTTAATTTGAAGGGTTGTTGAGAGGATCAAATGAGATAATATTTGTAAAAACTGCTTAGCACAACGGTACACGGTAGACAGGTGCTTATTCCCTTCCCGCCTTACCTTCTCTACTGTAAAAATCGGAATAATAATGCTATTATTATTGAGTCATTTCAGTCATGTCTAACTCATTGTGACCTCATCTGAGGTCTTCTTGTAAAAATACTGTATTTGTTTACCATTTCCTTTTCCAGCTTACTTTACGGATGAAGAAACTGAGGCAAAAATGTTAAGTGGCTTGCCCAGGGTCACGCAGCAAGTAAGTGTGAGGCCATATTTGAACTCAAGGAGAGTCTTCCTGACCCCAGGTCCAGCATTCCATATACTTCAGCACCACCTAGCTGTCCAGGGATAATATACTAATGGAGTTATTATGAGAAAAGCTCTTTGTAAACCTTGAAGTGTTATGTAAATGTGAATTTTTATTTGAGCTGGAGAGACTGGGGATAAGGAAGGCATTATGAAGTATGTGTCACCTGGAGAGAAGAAAATCAGGAGAATGAGATAAGTACTGGCAAGGGGGTGGAAATTTCTTCAGGTATTAAAGCTGGCAGTAGATTCCAGTAGAATTTGAGCTCCTCCAGTAGAATGTAAATCCTGGAGCACAGGAACCACTTTCATTTTTGTTTTTGCACCACCCAGATGGCAGGACGGTGCCTAGCATATAGAAGAACCGACTTCATAAATACTTGTGGAATGAAATGAAATTTCATTGAATGGAATGAGCAATGGCATGGAGATAGAAGAGGGAAAGATGAAGTCTGGAATTTTGTCCAATAAGACTGGAGTGTAGTATGGTATATGAAAGGAAACATAGTGAAATCACTTTTAAAAGGTAAATTGGAGCCAGATTATGGAGGACCTGCTATATTGATGAGTGATTTTGTAATTTAACTAATCAGCAATGGGGAACACTTTTTTTGAGTGGGAAAAGGATATGATCTGGTTGTACATTAGAAAGATTGCTTTGGCAGCCATCAAAAGCAAAAACTGGAGAAAGAAGAGACTGAAGACGGAGAATAGTTTAGAGGATATTATGAAACTCTTGGATAAGGACAATAATCTAACTTATGGCAGTAGCAGTGGGAAACATAAAGAAAATAAAACTTTCATATATGACTTTAGTAAGTATACTCTAAAACAAATTCTTGGGGTTTTTTTTGTTACTATATAACATGACTTGAAAATGTAACAGTGTGGTCCTTTCACATTTGGACAATTTTGCTGGTAGAAAAAAACAAAAATCCCACAACCATCAAACAATATAACCTTGTATATTGGAGAAACATTAAGAAAGCAAACCTTCTAAGACAAGATACTCAGTTTAAAGTGGACTTTATTTATGTTGTGGCTGCCCTGTTTTGTTTCCCAGTATCAAATGTGCCTGACTGACAAGAATCCTTTGGAGATGAGAGCTGCAAAACTCTCTGCACTAATTTGCGAATATTGTACAAATGTACATTTCTGGGTTGTGATTTAACCAGCAGAAATAAGGCCTTTGCTAATCATAATGAAACTCTGAATTCCAGCACTAATTTGTGATTATTGCACAAATGTATGTTTCTGGATTATGATTTAACAAGTAGAAAAAGAATTTTGCTAATCACCATGAACTAGAATTGAGATCTTTTATGAAAGGGATCCTTCTTTGGCATATAACAAGGATATAAGAAAAGACTACAGAATTGATTGGTAGGGAAAAAAGTATTCCCTCTTTCTGTCCTGCAACCTGCTGTGTAGAAGAGCTGAGTGGCAACAGAAAGTTGTGATTTTTTAACCACTTTTCTTTGCAATGCCATCTGTTGCCTAGAAGAACTGCCTAGTGATAGAAAGACTTTGCTACTTTTCTGCTATCACTGCTGCCTGCTGCTTGAGGGAGAAACCTCTTAGTGCCCAGAAGTGAGAAAGTTCTGCAAATCCCACCCTAAGGTCTCTGCCTTTTCTGAAAGAACACCTTCAGCAGCAAAGCAGAGCAGCTCAACCCAGCCCAAGAGAAAAGTTGCTCCATCCATACCCCAGAAAAGAATTGCTGGGCAGTGGAACAGACTATCCTTGGAGTCACCCTACTTAGTGGCAACGACCTGTCTAAATAATGATGTTATGCCCATCGACCTACTTTCATGTGGACTGTTCCTGGGAAAAGAGTGCATGTCCAGAGTTATGACTTGCTTTGAGTGCATGGATTCCTAATTATGTGCCTGATTACAATGGCACATTTAATTTGGATCCACTCTCCCACATAAGCACTACTTTGTTGAGTAATGGGAGTGTGTGCCTCAAGTTCATGGATAAAAATGTTTTGTTAAACTTTTTCTTGTTTCACTTCTGTTCAGAAAGGGCTTTGTTGTGGTTTTTGAGTTAATGAAGTCAGCTGGCTGATTGTCAAGTAATAAGCCTATCAGTAGGGGCCCAGGAGCTACCGCCATGTAAAGTACACAGTAAGAGTGACTGTTCCCCAGTGTTACTTCTGTTTTGTAGCAGTTGCTACGACTCATATCCTTTAACCAGTATGGGTGTAAATTGGATAAGTGAGGCAAACCATAGCGAAGAAGAGCCACAGAACAGAGACAAGGTCAATCTACTCACCTACAAAAGTGAAATATTACAAGAGTGGTTCATAAATTAAGATGAAGGGTTTGCTGCAGAACAAAAAGACGTTACTCTCCTTCCTCAAACTACCTCTCTGAATTTCAGGTCCTCGGGAACACTGTATGTTTTCATCTTGATAGGGACATAGATTTACCATAAAATTCTTTGCTACAATCTTATAAATGATCTAATCTTTGAGGTAAACAATAACTCTCCAAAGTGGAGATTTTTTGCTTTCTGTTAGTACTAAGAAAAAGCACCTCTCCTTTTAGGTTCCTGTTAAGTATTTTCCTTAGTTGTTACAGACATGAAGAATGGTGACCAATTCATCACAGCCTTTGTTTGAAGATTCATTCCAGTTTGGAAAACTTAGCAGCAATAAATGGTGTGAAATGTTTTTTGCTTAGTAGGAAGCTAGTATTTCTTCAATTGATGCTAACTGGGAATTCATTATATGCCATCTAATACTAAATGTCATGTTCACAACAGCCAAAAATGCTGCAATGTTTGGAAAAAAAAAAAATTTCAAGACTATCATTTTTCACTGTAGCCTGATGTTAAATAGGGAAGATGGGACATGACAATACTTGTCCCCCCAGTATTGAATGTACTCAACTTAACTGTGATAGTTGGGAAAGAGTTCTGCCCTAGACTGCTGTCCTGCCCTGAAGGGAAGAACCATGAAGGAGATTTATCTTCTTTGACTTAAGCTTTGAATTTTTTTTGCCTAGTTAACCATTTTGTATCCCTTTTCCTGTTAATAGAAAGTGATAGAAGAAGGATTCTAACTATTTACAGAGAAATAAATCATTAATATTTACTTCCAGATAATCTAACATGCTGCTTGGAAGGAAAACATGGGATCTGAGAGCTGGCTTCTCCTCCCTTGCCAAGATCCAAGTCCTTGAAGTACTCCCGGCAGAAGTTTTAACAAGGGCAAAACAAACAGAAACCCAAGAATTCTGAGAAAGTGTTGCTGTCCACATTTCCTAACTCATACAAAACTTTATGATCTCCCTCCCCCTTTTCAGCTGTATTCTTTTGGAAATCTTAGAAAACTGGATTACCCTCAGAAGTCATTTTTCTCTAGGGTGAAACTATGACATAGTTGATTGAATGCTAGATTTCAAGTCAGGAAGACCTGGTTTCAAATCTTGCCTATTACACTTCCTAGCTGTGTGACCATGAACAAGTTATTTAACCAAGTTTTCATCTGTACAATGGGAATTATGATATAATATATCATAATAACAATAGAATACCTGTAATTTCTACCTCACAGAATGATTGTGATGCTTAAATCGGATAATAAAGTCTGTTAATAAATAGTGAAGTCTGATAATAAATAAATTGGATAATAAATATGTTAATATCAGCTATTGTTATCCAATAGTTGAACAAGGTCAGTGGTTTTGCTTTGGTTTTTTTACTTTTCTTCTTACTATAGCAATTTATAAAAGACTTTTCCCTCCTTGCCTCATCTCTCTCTCCATCCATTCTAACAATTCTATCTTTTTTTGTTCATAAACACTCATGAATAAATTTCTACCAGTGGGCTATGGTGAAACAATGTCAAGTGGACACATTGATTGCACAGAGCAATCAGGAATTGAATGAGCCACTTTGGGCCAAGTATCTATGGTCACTAGTGAGTCTGAGTCGCATCATTCTGAACTGATGGGTTCTACAAATGGCCATGACTAGAAATCAAAGACCAATCTTCAGATTATAGAGTGTGAAAATGATAGGTGTTCATGCACTGCTCTTTCCAGTTATAGATAACAATCATTCAGTATTACAACTTTCAAATATGAAGGTGAGACACACACATTTGAATTTATGTGTGTATGTATATATATGTATATGTACACACACATATACATATACATACACAGAGCCAGATGGTCCAGCATTCCTTCAAATCATATTAATCTCCCTGAGGGAGAGAGATTTGTAATGAGGTGATTAAGTTTACCCTAGGGAAAATATAGCCTTTGGAAAACTATCAGTCAGGAGACTTGATACCTTCCTGGCCTTTTGACAAAATAAGTGGCAACTAATAGGGCAGTATGACTCTAGCAACAGAGCTTTCCAAGCTTTCTGGATAATTTTACAGGTCAAGTCCTATTACAGACAGTGCCAAGTACTGTCCAAACGCACTTTACTGAAGTTTGGTATATTGGATGTTACGTGACATAAATGGGTCATCAGCTTGTACTTTGTTGTGCTGATTTGTTTTTTCTTGTAATAGTATTGGACTTCTAATTTACTAAGGTTTTTGTAAAATGATTTTTAAAAACCTTTGGTATTTTCGAAACATTCATTTGATAGCTCTGTCCAAAGAGGACGAGGAGGAGAACTGGATGCTGAAAGTTCTGGAGATCATGAGCTGTTGAAGGACTTGGGAATGATTAAATTGGAGAAGAGAAGATGTAAGGAGCATGATAGCCATCTGCAGTCATTTGAAGATTTGAAGAGATGTCACATGAAAGAGAGAAATAGGACTTATTTTGCTTAATCTAAGAGGAACAATGGGCATACTTCTATCCCACAAAGAATGGGAAGGTGATAGAGTCTGAAAGGAGGGCTGCTGTAGGATTCACATTTGTGTAAGGGAGACATGTAGGAAACTGGGCCAAGGCCAGCAAAATCAGGGGTCTGAGGAACCCCTTGGAGACCAGCCTGAAGGCCTGGATTTCCTGGTAGGAGATTATATAAAGAAATAGGACAAATCCAGCTTGATGAGAGGACAGGGGCCTAGTGACAACATGAAGCCAGTTATATCTTGCCATTCATGGGTCCAATTGTCTGAAATTGAGAATCTTGTAAGTAGCTGATCAGACACAGAAACAGCAGAGGCCAACACAAGTAGTTCTAGAAGAAACCCTAGGAGATTAACTTTAGCTAGCCTAATTTGGGTCAGGAGCTCCAGAGGTGGAAAACTGAAGCTGGGGACCTCTGGTTCATAACTAAACAGTGCTAGAATAATTAGAGTCAGTGGAAGTTCAAGAAAAATATGGGAGCTGTAAACTTCAACAGTGAGTAGGTTTGAACACCATCTTTGTTTCCAGCTTTTAGCCCCAGGTCAGAGCTGTGGAAGAAAACATGCATGACCCAAGAAGCTTCCTGAACAGTGACTACAGCCAGTCACTTCCAGAAGATAGAGAAGCAAGTCCTAAGCCTAGCACCTATTAATTCTACTGTGGTACTGCAGAAAGAGTTCTAGCCAGTGCAATCTGGCCCTGGTGCAAAGTCCTAATTCAAAAATGAAGCTGTAGACATGAACAAATAGAAGAAAACTCCATCTTCAACCAAGAAATATGTCTAAAGAATTCCAAGATAAAATCTGAGAGGAAGGAAATAGTTCCTAAACTGCTGAAATAACAAGGCACACTGATGCAGAGACAGGAGGTGGCATGTGCCCAGTGACTCAAATCACCTTACTACCACCTCTCTCTCCCTTCTCATGGAGACAGTTAGACCAAACTATTTCTGTCCCTTCCATCACCCTCCTTCCCCAGTTCTTTTTACAAGCCTAGCCCATGTAGGTATCATCAAGGGAAACAATCTTTATGGAGAGGGTCCCTGCCATGTCTGACACTTCTATCATTAACCATAGACCATTTGCCAGTGACAGGCAGGTGAGACAACCTAACTGAAGAAACCAAGAACTCAAACAAATCTAGGAGGCAGCAAGTATGAAGTGGGTCTAACCATTTTGACTTCCATCTCCCCTCAAACATGGCGGAGACAGTCTAGAACTCTAATCCCAAAGAGTTTGGGAATAACAGTTACCCCCTGGCCTAGCCCACTGATCCCTACAGTTAAAGAGAATAATTCTTGTGGAGAAGAAATCTTCCATCCCTGCCACCACCAAAAACTGCTGAGTAACTTTCAACAATGGTCAAGTAAGCTCAAGAACGGTGAATAGCAGCATCTTCCAGACCACCTGCCCTGCTTTCAGCTACAGTGCAAGGAAGCAAACATTATGGAGATGAAATCTGGCAAATTCCTCCCTACTCACAGATGCCAAAGCTAGGTACTGAGTACTCAGAAAAGAAAGTTCTTGGCATTGTTAATTGGTCTAATACTATGAATAATACAGTTTATCAATCAAAATGCTACTAAAGAAGATCTATTTCCATCTGTTTTGCTACTACATCCTAAAGACCACAGGATATTTCCATCTGACTGGCAGTTTAAAACTCCCATAATTGTCTCTCCATATTGTAGTGTGAGCTCCTCGATAACAGAATATCTCTTATTCTAACTGTATCGCCAGCATGTAGTAGCACATTGCTTTATACAGAGTAAGTACTCGATAAATGCTTTTTATTCATTCATTCAAAATAACCACAAGTAGAATCTTAGAGGAAAAAAGGGTTGGTCTCAAGGACTTCAATCATGGATGAAATAAATAAATGAGCTAAAACAGGAGATAAAAAAGCAAAATTAGATCACTTGGAAAGAAAAAAACAGCTTAGGGGAGAAAGTGGACACCTTATTCAAGTAGTTGAAACTGAAAAAAAAATAGAAAGGAATAACAGAACTCAATGAAGTAACAAGAATTAGGACAGTCAAAAGGGAAAAATTAAAAGAATGTCATAAGCTATGACCATGGTTTGTACCTTTGCTGCAATAAATTATGAAGAGGAATTTACTTCAATACATGTGGAGAGAGAAAGGTAGAGTTTGTTTCAACACAACTGAATTCACTCTTATTTAGAAAGTTTTCTTAAATTATTTTGATATTATTTAACTTCTAGTGTAGAATGGGTTAAATATTTGTCTAGTTACTACTTATGTGAAGCTATAATAGTATAAAAAGATAACCCGTTTTTAACCTGAGTCCAAGTAATTAAAAAAAACTCTCTATGATGTCAGAACATGAGACTTCTGGACTTATTTAATCCTTGTATTTTTATTTTTATTTTTTACTGTCATAAATGCCGTCTGTTAAACATTTAAGTTTACAAATTAATGTGCACCAAGATTAGCGGTACCGATGTGGCTGGAGAGTATTGCACCTTCTCCAAGCAGCACGATGAGACCCTCCAATGGTATAGTGGGATTTGTGACCCTTTCCAAGACCCCGGCTCTGATGGCCAGCTGAGATAAGCCCTCACATCTCTCTGTGTCTGTGCACCGGCTTGGTGATCCATTGATAGTCAGGGTTTTGTCTAACAGCTTTATGGAATGGGTCAATAAGAATAACCTCAAAGAATCTGTAGGTGGAATCTTCACTCACCCAATAGGAGTTCAAGACTCTTAGGGCCCCACAGTGGTGGCCAGCATGTTCTTCTGCCACAGACTGAAAGCTCCTGGCAAAGTTCAGCTGGTTGACTCCATGATGCACAGGTTTACTATAGGTCACACCCTTGGGAACTGGGCGCTTTTGCCCACCATGACTAACACGAATTCGGTAGATGATGTAAGCTTGCTTGGCCTTGCAGCCCAGCCTGCAGACTTCGTCTGGTCGGGTGGGCCACGGTGCAGTGCAGACAGCGGGAGGTACTGCTAGCAGCGCATGCCCGGCGGGAACCGCATGGCATCCCAAGGCTTCTTCTCCACATCTCATGAATGTACTTGTAGGCTGGCATCCTAGCCCTGCTTGGCCTGCTTGATGGCTGCCGCCGACTGGAAAAGCAATCCTTGTATTTTTATGTTCAATGTAAAGATTACTTTGACCCGGTCTCCAGCTGAAACAACTGAATTGTAGAGTGAGTTTAGCTCACCCATTGTACAAACCAACTCCAACTTCCTGAGCTTGCCATCACTAGATCGATCGGGCTGTGATATGGATGGTCTTTTTAACTGGCAGAATGGAACAGATCTTCTGGGCCTCAGGGTATTTATTTTAGATGTGTGTGCTTATGAGGCCTTTACAAAAAGCTTTATTAGAAGTTGAGAATCTTCAAGTATCATTCAGGAACTGATGAGACCAATTGCAAATTTGTTTTTCCCCAATAAAGTAAAACATAAAGGAGCAATTGTCTTCATACCGTGAGTGAATATTGTTTTGGATTCTGTTGAGGAAGCAACAAAAGAGTTTATGGATGAATGTAAAAGAAAAATTGTCCCTTCAATTGCTAGTGGGACAGGAGCAGAGGTGCAATAATGGCTAACAATAAATAATCTTAAAATAATTATTATTTAGCTTTGGCCTTTGTTAGAAATATACTAAGTCTCTTAAAAATTTCTCTCTCTTTCTTAAACACACACACACTGACAGAGAGAGAAAGAGAGAATCAACTTTCAATGCCAGATACTGAATTCTTCCCAGCTTGCCTCTCCAGTTGGCAGCCTAGGTTCTGGCCGGCTGTTGAAGAAAGACAGCAAGTTGGTGTCCAGTTTGTAAAATATATGTAGTCCACTCAGATAATTGAAAGTTGGCCATGTTATAGGAATTTGAAGCCAAAAACCAAAACATAAAAGCTTGTAGAGTTAGGAATTCTGGTTTATTTTTCTAGCCTTGGCACTGATCTTCTTTGTGAAATAAGTTTTAGTTATACTGCATAGAATGATGATACAAATAAGGCTTATTAGTCTTCCTTTGTCAGATTTAAATTATTAATGTAATAGATAATATTGCTTAAAAACCTTGGCATCCCAAGGGAAAAGGTTTTAAATTGGTACTAAGTATCACATATGCTGATTACATATGCTTCATAAGTAGAATGTAGATAAGAGTCCCACTGGACAAGAAGATGTGGATGGGTTGTTATTTTCATTGGTGGGAGGAGTCCTCACATTGATTAGATCAGGAATTCATAAGTATGTGTTCATTCCAACATGAACCTCCTGCCTCAGCTGGGCTAACGTCCACATTGTTCCCTTGTGGCTGTGAATATTTGGTATTGCTGTTTCTTTTTGTCTGTGTCTGTTCTTTTGTGATCTTAAATGAATGAGCATTGTGGACCAGACCATGTTATGACTTGTTGAGTTTTGAAAGGTTTGAAGAACCACCAGAATTCCAGAAATTAGAATTCATAACAGAGTTGAATGGTAGGTGCAGCAGTCACATCGGTGAACAGTCAGCACAAGAATGACATGGTGGACTTAGCCCAATGGCGAATTGATCTGTCGATGAAGACACCGTGTCCTACAAGCAAGGGAGTAACTTGTCCATCAGTTATGTCATACTCAGAAGTGAACTGGGTAGGAGGAATGTTTGGTTGTAATTACTTTATGTATTAGTATATTCTCTCCAGGGATTGAAGGATAGCTTAGAGGGGACAGTTTATCTTTAATCTGGGATTATTTTTTTTATATTTTTCTTCCTATTAGATTTTCATATTAAATATCCCTTTAAAATGCTAATTGATGTTAATAGGCTAATATTGAGGAGAGAGTAACTGACCAGTTGATATTGGAAGAAGCAAACTAGATTGAGCTTCCTGAATGGAAGTATTAGAAAACACCCCAAGCAGTTTAGAACATGTCATACCATCTCCCAACACAGGCTCTAAATGGAAATATGATTTATTTATAAAAAGTCCTATAAAAAACAGATTAGAGGAGTAAGGAAGAAATTACTTTTCAGATCTATGAACAGAGAAAGAGTCCATGACCAAACAACAATTAAAGAAAATTATAGAAGATTGAGCACACAATTTTGATTATGTATGTTTTTTTAAAAAAATTTTTGCACGAACAACACCAAATCGCACAAAATTAGAAAATAAAGATTTCCTCAGGATAAAAAAAAATTTCTCACAACATATTTATGAGATAAATATCTCATTTTCAAGGTCCCTAAGAAACTGCTCCAATTCATAAGCAGTCAAAGGTTATGAACTGATGATATTTTTAAGAAAGAAATTCAGGCTTCCAATTGCTAAATGAAAAAGTTCTCCAAATTACTAAAAAATAAAGAAATGTAAATAATAGCAACTCTGGGGTTCTACCTCACAGATAGTTGATTGATAAAGTGGAATAATAAAGAAAAAAATGATAAATATTGGAAGAGCTGTAGGAAAATAGGTACATTAATTCAACATAGTTGGGGCTATCAATTGGTTTAGTACTTCTGGAGAGAAATTTGCAACCATGTCCCAAAAGTTATAAATTGTGCATTCTCTTTTGATCCAATTGTATCAGTAGCAGTCCTATGTACCAAAGAGATCAAAGAAAAAGAAAAGAACACATTTATATGAAACTATTTATAGCAGCTTTTTAAATGGAGTGAAATATAAAATAACTGCAGGAAAAAGAGGTAGTCATAAACTGGGGAATGAATTAAATTATGGCATATGAATGTATATGAATGTAATGTAATATTATCATTCCACAAAAGGGTGAAAGAATGCATGAAATAATGCAGAGTAAAGTGAGCAAAACCAAGAGAATAATTTATACAACTACCTCATAAATAACTTTGATCAATGTAAGGGCCATCCACAATTCCAGAAGATCAGTGATGAAACAGCCTACTGAATTCCTGATAGAATGGTGGTAGACTCAAGATACTGAATATGACATACATTTTTGGACATAGCCAACTTGAGAATTATTTTGCTTGATGGATATTTGCTACAAGGATTTTCTTTTATTTCTTTTTCATTAGAAAGGTGAAAAGGAAAGAAAATAAATATTCTTAATGAAAAAAATTGCATTTTAAAAGATTGAAAACAAAAAGAAAATACCCCAACTTCTCATAATTGAGCCTTTTTGAAAAGAAGTACTTATCTGAGTTTTGGGCACCCTGCCTGCTAGTTTATATAGGGTTGGGGTAGTATAGGAGAATGAGAGCCAGAACCTGAAGCTATATTTTTAATTGGCTTATGTATATACATCCTATTTCCCCAAAAGGATATAAACTCCTTGAATGAAGAGATTGTTTTATTTTTGGGCTTATATCTTGTATGCAGAATGCCTCCCTCACAATGTGCCTACATGTTGATCGATTGATTACATTTTTAAATAAAAAAAATACATTTTTAAAATTTTGTTTTTAATTTATGGAATAAAACAAGCATTTCCACAACATAGTATAATAAAAAAGACAATTGTAAATGAAATTGCAAATTTACACACAACTTACTATTCCTTTCAAATATACAATATTATCAAGGAAATTTCTTTTTTTTTCTTTTTTATCTTCCTTTTTCTCCCCCTCCCCCCTAGAGGTGGCACATATGCACACAAATAGGTGTGTATATGTATATAAACACATCCATATATATGTAAATTTTTTCTACACATCTATCTATCAGTTCTTTCTTTGGATGCAGATAATGTCTTTCTTCATATATCCTTTATAGTTAATTTCAGTATTTATAATAGACAATAACTTATTCACTCAAAGTTGTTCTTAAAGGAATATTACTCTTACTGTATACAATACTCTCTTGGTTCTGCTTATTTTACTCTTCTATATTTCATGGAAGTCTTTCCATGTTTTTATAAAATCATTTAGTTCATCATTTCTTAGAGCACAGTCGTGTTCCATTGCTATCATATATTGCAACTTGTGCAGCCTTTCCCCAATTGATGGGCATCACTGCAATTTCCATTTAAACTCTAAATTTTCCATTCATCATTCAGCTGCAAAGTATCTATCATAAATTATAATTGTTAACATTATTTTTCTTAGGGAAAGTTAAGACTCAAAGTAGAATGTTGAATAATTTTTTTTCTTTTTGGCTTATTAAGAGTATAAAGTGAAAAAAATATGCGTAAGTTGATCAGCAATATGCAGAGATATAGTTCGTTGCATTTGGGTTGTTCAGAGGATAGTACTGAACTTGGAGTCTGGAAATCCCGAGTTTCAATCTGCCTCAGGCACTTAATAGCTGTGTGACTGTAGGCAAGTAATTTAACTTCTTTCAGTTTTAGTTTCCTCATCTGCCAAATAAGCATAGTTATATAATCACAGGGTGGTTGTAAGGATCAAAAGAAGTTTTATATATACGTGTATGTGTGTGTGTATACACGCATATATAAATATAGATATATGTGTGTATATATGTATATACACACACACATATATTATATATGTATATATGTATGTATACATATATATTTACATACAGACATTAATATATACTATATATAATATTATAATAATCTTTCTAGTAGATAGTACCAACAATAGTGATAATGGCAATGAGGATGAAAGTTTGGTCAATATAATGTTATTACAGGGTTCTTAGAGAACAAATGTGCGAAATGATGCTACATAAATGTAGTAATCAAACAAAATTCCCAAGATTAATATTTCTATCAAGAAGATGTTTTGGGAGTGTAGGGCTAATCAGCTTCTATGAATGCTGGGAAGGGGGAGTGTAAGCCAGGGGCGATCCCAAGTCTGCCTATTCCCTCTCTGCCTCCCATCTACTCTTTCTATCATTCTGGTGACATTCAAGCCTATGAAAGTTTGTTTCTTAAGACTCTTAGAAAAAAAAGATGTATGGATCTTCTCATGTATACCAGTGAATCATCTTAATCTGGATGTTTCCCTCAAGGTGCTCCAAACAGTCATTTTTTATCATTTCAGAAAGGGAAAACATATTGAACCTAAAGTCTAGTTATAGATCTCCTAAAGCTAAGCATCATATAAAACAAGTGATCCATTTTTCCTCCAACTTTTCAATCCTGTTTTTATCCATTAACTTGAAATGTTTTCTCTCTTGCTTGCTAAGTATGCTATCTGTAGTGCCTGATAGTCCCCAAGGTATTTTCTTTCCATTAACTTTCTATTGATTTTCAGTTATGTGTACGGAGTACAGCACACACATAATTTGCAAACATCAGCTCAGAGAAGTTCTGAGGTATGACAGTTTCATCTTTGTGACAGAGCACTATAAGAATATTTACCATAACCTTAGGTTCTTTTTTCCCCATTAATATTTGAAGATGACTGTGATAAGTAAGGTTAGTTCTAACATGGAACCTGAGGGAATAAAGGCCTAGAGATGGAAGGCAGGAGGTTAGAAGAAATGTGGAATGTGGCCAGTAGGCTATAAAATAACCTACTCTGCTATGCTATGCCATGCCATGCCATGCCATACTCTACTATGCTATACTACACTCGCATTTGGATAGAGGAAAACCAGATTTGAAAACTTAATATGACATATCCTTTCCCCATCTGTATGCCCTTGGGCAAAACACATAATCCATCTGAGACTCAGTTTCCTCAACTATAAATGAAATTAGACTAACTGACCTCTAAAGGCCTTTCCAACTCTAAGTCTATAATCTCAGAAAGCTAAAGAATGCATCCATTATCATTAAGAGAATCAGGTATTAACAGACATAGGGAAAGAAAGAATGAGCTAAGTAGAAAAAATAACAGTTCAAGAGTGCACTGTTACATAGCTTAAACTTCAAAGTGAGTTTTTAAAAATTTGTAACTTAGTAGGAATAAAAATATATCTTCAACATTAAAAAGGACAGAAACCAATTTAAAAGGAAACATTTACATTGTTTTTTAGAAATTCATAAGAAGGAGAGTTTTATGAAAACACAAAAATCTCTATATGGGAATAATATCAGCATCTTTGCTAAAGCTGACTACAATGTCAAATAATAAATTGAATGGAATGGGAGGAAAATCTGAAAGTAAAATGAATTTTAAAAAGTCAGGCTGAATATGTGAATATTGAGCAGTACCTTCCGCGTAATGTGAAAAACCATAGAGTTGATATCAAGAGTATTAGTCTGAATCCTGACTGTCACTAGTTGTTTAGTCTCAGGGAAGTTCCTTAAAGACTGTTTTCTCATCCATAAAAATGAGGGAACTGGATTAAGTGACCTCTAGGGTTTTTAATTTATGATCTGTTGGCCTGTGATTTCATTTCTCCTCTTACAACATATAAAGCTATAAGTCATAGAATTTCTTCTTTGAAGAATTAAATGTGTTGGTCATCAAAAGAATGAAAAAATGCAAATTAAGTATAAATTGGCTGTAGTGTTTTGTTAATAGTGAAACTCATGAAGAAATTATATAAAGTGTAGTATAAGATGTGTAGATTTGCTCATGATTTTTTATTATTTACACACTAGAGGCACATTATGAGAACATAAATCCAGAGAAGTAGCCAAGTACCTAACACAATTGTCCCTAATAAATGTTTATTTAATGACTATTTTCTCTAAAAAATTTTCTTAATCTCCCCAAATTAAAATGTTTTCTAATTCCCCCATTTATTTGAAAACTTTTTGTGCTTTACCATGTATTATGCTTATCTTTTATGTAAATCACATCCTCCAAGTATACTGTAAGCATCTTGGGGGCAAGGACTATTTCTTTCTTCCTTTCTCTTTCTTTTTCTTTCTTTCTTTCTTTCTTTCTTTCTTTCTTTCTTTCTTTCTTTCTTTCTTTCTTTCTTCCTTCCTTTTCTTTCTTTCTTTCTTTTTCTCTGTATTTCCAATGCTTAGCATAGTACCTTGGAACATATCACTTTAAAAAAATGTTTATCAAATTGAAAATCATGTCTGTCAACAATGCTGAAAACTGAACTGGAAAAATTAATAAAAATGTCAGAGAGCAAGGGAACTGATACTGTTTGGCAAAATTGAGAAAAAAGAGAGTGGGAGGAAAGAGGGAAAGGAATTTGCAGTGCAACTTTTACTGCACATTATCATATTTGTTTAATGAATCTGTGTCAGTGTATGATAACATAGAGCCAAGATTATGAGCAGGAATTATGTTTTCTATGTTCTGTGATTCACTTTAGTGACATGTAATTTTCCAGTGCTTCAAAACTATGTGCTTCTGATTTAAAATATTATTTGAAACTCAGATAAGTTAACAGGAGAATTTTCATTACTTTTCTGAAAACTTATTAAAGCTATTGTGATTTTACATGACACATTTTAAATGTATTTATCTACTTGAAATCTCTTCTGTTCTATCACCTAGTTGCTTCGAGAAGGGCACATTTTCAGAGGGTAGGCAATTTTTCCATTGTTACAGAGTTTTCTGTCCTCTTTTTAAAAATTCCTTTTCCATTTGTCTACACAAGCATTTATTGAGCACTTTATTTCCTTATTTATTTTATTTACTTGTTTGATTTCTTTACTACCATTTCTCTCAAGAGCCCTTGACATTAAACCAAAAATAATAATCCCATTGGGTTCATTTCTATTCTTCCATCCTGAAAGATATTAGAAATAAACCTTGTCAAGTGTAGGAAATTAATTCTTTGTTTGTAAATTATATTTTTTCCCATTAACTTTCATTTTTATAAGATTTTGAGAGCCAAAATTTTCTTCCTCCTCTTTTTTCTTTCCCCTCCCCAAGACAGCAAGCAATCCTGATATAGGTTGTACATGTGCAATTAAACATATTTCCTTATTAGTCATGTTGTGAAAGAAGAATCAGAACAAGAGGGAAAAACCATTAAAAAAATCCAGAAAAGGTTAAACTAGTGCGCTCCAGTTTGCACACGGATGGTGTCGTACTTCTCTGTGCGTGAGTAGCGTTTCCCATCATGGTCTTTGGAGTTGTTTGATCATTATATCGGTGAGAAGAGCTAAATCTATCAATTGATCATTGCGCAATGTTGCTGATACCGTATACAGTGTTTTCTTGGTTCTACTCACTTCATTCACCATCAGTTCATGTAGTTTTTTCCAGGTTTTCCTGAAATCCACTTGCTCATCATTTCTCATAGCACAATGGTATTCTATCACATTCATTTATTGCAACTTTTCCTCAATTGATGGACAGTTCCTCAATTTCCAATTCTTTAGGATCACAAGAAAGACCTGCTGTAAATATTTGTGTATATGTAGGTCCTTTTCCTTTTTTTATGACCTCTTTGGGATTCAGATCTAGTAGTGGTATTGCTGAGTCAAAGGGGATACACAGTTTGATTGCCCTTTGTGCATAGATTGAAATCACTCTCCAGAATGATTGGATTAGTTCACAACTCCACCAACAATGCATTAATGTCCCAATTTTCCCACATCTCCCATATTTTTCATTTTCCTGACATTGATTCTTGGTGTCTCCTCCTAGGGAAGGAGAAATGAAATGAATGGTTCTGGGAAGGCATGCAACAAACATATTTTAAATACTTACTATGTGCTAGTCACTGTGCTGAGAGTAGAGGTACAAGTACCAATAACAACAGCAAAAAAGGCAATTACATAAAAGGTTGCTAAAAAGTGGGGGGAAGGGAAGGGAGTCATGCCAAAGTCCAGAGAATCCTAAGTAGAACAAGGAATAAAGATAACCAGGATGGACCTCTAAAATCACTAAAATGGTATAAGGGGACTAAAAGGGGAGAGGGTTGTTATAGAGTAAGAAGGCACCAGGTACTATGGGAAGTTCTAAGGTGAGAAGGGATTCAAAGAGCAAAGATAATATCTGATAGAAAACCAGTAATACAGACCCTGTCTCAGACTGAGTTGTTCCCTAGACCACTCAGCTCTAGAACTGGAGGGAATAATAAAGGTGTTGCCATCTATACAGACTTGTTTATTCAGCCTTAAGTTTCTAAAGCCCTTCATGATCTGACCCCAACCTACGTTCCCAAAATAGTTGCATATTATTCCCACTCCTGTATTCTGTGATCCAGCCAAACTTTCCTTGCCTCTATTCCTCACAAACAATACTTTAGTTCTAGTCTCTGTGCCTTTGTTCTAGCCTTTCTTCCTTCCTGCAGGGCACTCCCTCCTCACCTCCTGTAAAGGTAATTTAACTGGGAAGATCTTTCTCATTCATTAATAGGTCCATGTAACCTTCCTAGGTCACATGGGAGTTTGAGTCACATGAAGCCTGTAGTGAGAGGAGCTTGCTAAAGGAGTGGAACAGGAAGAGTGGAACATGCAGAGGTGGAACTGGAGCACAGTTGAGAGGAAGTTGGTTAGATTAGTCAGAGCTGGGAAGGACAGAGGAAGTAGGTAGCTGGCTGAGTGTTTGTGGGAAGGCCTGATAATGTGTATAGACTTCTTGGTAACTATGATGGATTTTTTTGTTGCTATGATGAATATGACTTTCTGGTGTTGGAATTTGGCTTTCTGCTGTCTGAATAAACGTTTTTATTCTGATTTCTATATAGAGACTGTTATACTTTGCCATTCAGAACTACATCTGCATATTCATAGTTGCCCTCAGTGCTATGAATATCACCTTGATGATATGCCTCCATCTCATATAATCCCTCCCTTCCTTCAAAACCCAAGTCAAGTGTCATCTTTTACATTACTTTCCTGTTCTCCTTAGCTGTTATGGCTACCTTTTTTGTAAGTGTTGTTTTGTTTTTTCAATTTTACATCAAATAATCTCAATGGAATTTGAAAGTAATATCGAAATTGGGGGAAGCTCTGCAAAATGGCAAACTAAAAAAAATGATACATCTACTTTCTGATAAAGCACATTGGAGTCTGTGATGTTAAAGTCCAAATATTATTCATTGCCACTGACCAATTCCCTGTCATTGGTGAGAAAATAATTTTAAATCCTTATAAATATTTTCCATTTTTATTCATTCGTTAGAAAATGATGACAATTTGTATTCATGTCTGTTTTTTTTCATTTCTCAATTTTTGGCATCAACAGATTTTTTAAGCCTATGGGGTTGTAATTTTTTACTGCATTCCTCATCTTCTCTTTTTAAAATCACTCTTATTTTCCACTGATTTTGAATTTTACTCTGACAAGTCTATGGTTTGATTGAAGACTAAGATGAATGGAAAACCTCTTCAGAGATGACCTTCTAAATTAATCAGATTGATTATAGCAGAGGAGCACTTTCATACTCTTGCTTCAAGGCTTTATAATATGATGGGTACTCAGAAAGGTAGTGATTTAGGGGCTTTTATAGGATTGATATCCAACTCCCTAGCAATTTCTAGCTTATTTTTTCCCCAAAAGCTGCAAAGCTGTCCCCCAAAGCTGTGCCATTTCCTGGTAGTTTCTGGCCATATTTACATGGATTCTTGGTCATTTGAGAGCTTAAAAGGTTCAACCCTGTATATTTAGGGCATTTCAGACTTGATGGATGTCATGAGACTATGGAAATTATTATGTTCTGCTCAGCTGATCAGTTACATTTCCATGAAACAGGTAAGACACAAGGAATTGTGACTATCTGAGCTAAGTACTACTGTAAATTTATTGAATGTGCTTTCTATGTTAAGACTAAGTAAACCTCCTTTCATTAAATATTGAATGAACTTAGTCTCTCACTTCACCACAGCTCCAAACTTAAGCTAAGAGATCATAGTCTTCAGCGATGCATATTACTTAACTGGACCTCACAATAGGTTAAGTAATAAGCCAAACTAGGGATACATATGATTGTGAAATGGTAGGCAGTTATTTTATATTTTTTTGTTTGTTTTAGTTTTGGTCTGGACCTCTGATTTTTTTCAATATAGGGAACTCTGTGTGAAACCTCTTTATGCCAATGTAGATTGGTGATTGCTGTATAGCTTATAACCTTGGAGAGCTCCCTGGGGTTGTTGCTGTTGTTTAGTCATTCAAGTTATTTGGGATTTTCTTGGCAGAGATACTGGAGTGGCTTGTCATTTCCTTCCCCAGCTTCTTTTAGAGATAAGAAAACTGAGGCAAACAGAATTAAGTGACTTGCCCAGGGTCACACAGGTAGTCAGTATCTGAGGCCAGATTTGAACTCAGGAAGATGAATCTATTTGATTTCATTATACCTCTTACCTGCCCTCAGTCCTGAGAGGGTACCTAGAAGTTAGGTATCTTGCCTGTTGTCACATAGTTATTATGTATGCAAGATAGTATTTGTACCCAAGTCTTCCTGACTGCAAGGTGAAGCAAATGTTTATTTTTTCCAAGAAGCAACATGTTACAGTGGGGAAAAGCACTGGATTTGGAATCAGAGGACCTGGGTACAAATTGTGGCTCTGTCATTTACTACCTGTTGAACCCTATCCAAATCAGTTCATTTCTCTAGGTTTTCGAGTAGATGACCTTTAAGGTCCTTTCTCACTCTAAAGCTTTGATTCTATAATGCTATGAAGGAATCCTAGCTCCTTGAAGTCAGTGACAGTAGATGTCCAGATTCTGTTTATCTCAATATTCAATCACTAGGAATCTATGGCAGTAGAAGGTTTTCTCCAAAAGGGATTCTAGGCCACCTTAGGCCTCAACTATTAGAGAGAAAATAGAATAGAAAATGACCTGCTCTAAAGAAGCTTCTCTACACTATCAGTTTCTGAGTCTCAGAAACATTAGTACTTGGTGGTATTTTGTTCTGTGAAGTTTGGGTTCAGTCAAAGGGATGCACTTGAGGACCTAGAGGGCCACAGATGTTTTATATCATTGTTTCTCTTTTGTCAGAGATCAGTACATACCAGTACACAGTTCACTTACATCCTTCTCATCCCTGACATCTTACTTGGAAACCTCACTACACACATTGATGTCCCACTGAAAGCCCTGGGCTAAGAGTTCATCAACGTCCTAAGGTCTAATGACCTCTATTTTTACTTCAGCTTCACACAGGAATGGGCACACCTTAAAACAGTGGTGCTAAACTCAAGTAGAAATGGAACCCTGTGGGTCTGCACATTAACTTAGAGATCCACAAATTAACACTATCTATGCTCATTGTATTTTTTATTTAGTTACATATCTAACAATTACATTTTCATCTGATTCCTGGCACTCACAAGTTTTATAAGCCTCCTGTTGTCTTCAGATGACCATCACTAGGAATGCCATCACCTAGACCTCTAAAATTCTTCTCAACAATCTTAACTTCGTATCCTTTAACCTCTCTTTCTGATTCTCTCTTCCTAAACCTATTCATTTTCCAATCACTTTATGCCCTCTCTGCTCTCTTAGTCCATCATGCTTGCTTTGAACTTACTTCCTTCTGTCTATTTCATTGATCCTATGGTTGACCAGTTCAACCCTTGAATCTCTTGTCAAACGCTATCCCTAGGTGAACCCTACTGTTTTCCTTTTCCATTGCTACTCATATAATGCTAAATACTTCTGGAAAAATGTCATCTAATTTTGCTGACTGGGTTCTCCACACATTTAAATGATCTAATCAAATCTGAGGCATCACTGCTACATGGAAATCCTATATTTTTCCTTAATTACCTCTCCACGACATTTTTCAAAATAGCTACTTGAAAACTTTTCCTATAAGCTGAAACCTTCTGTACCACCTCCTCCGTATTTCTTCTCAGCAAAGAACCTGGCCTTTGACTTTACTGAGAAAACTGATGCTGTCAACTGCAAACACTTCTATTTCAAATTTTATAATCTTTCTTTATCATACTTATTCTTTCCCCCTTTTCTCTAGTCTCTGATGAAGAGACTGTAGGTGCAGGTAGTTGGTACAGTAGATACAGAGTTGAACCTGGAGTTAGGAAGACACGGATTCAAATTCTGCCTCAGGTATCTGTTAGCTGTGTGACTTTAGGTAAGTCATTTAACTTCTATCTGCCTCAGTTTCCTCATCTGTAAAATAGGGGTTATAATAGCATTAATCTTACAGTTATTCTGATTATCAAAAAAGATAAAATATGCAAAGCACTTTGTAAACCTTGAGCGGTATATAAATAGTACTTATTCTCATATTGAAGAAGGGCTTTTGCTAAGGCCAAGTCCACTCATATTCCTTTAAAGGGTCCCAAAGCAGTTGATACTGCCCTCGGAGGGCACTGGAATAATCCAGAGGGGTGGTAGTAGTCTTGGGTGCAATTGGGGTGTTGAATAAAAATAAGTGGGCAGTGGAGACATAATGAAAGAAGAGAAGGGAAGAAAAACTTGAAAAACCATAGTTAAAATCGCAGGCATTACATTATTTTCCAAACAAACACACAAAAGGTAAGTTATAATTAATCATTGATCAAGTCTGCCAACAGGTCTTAACAAGTAAGTGTTGGGAGGTGAGTATGTCCCACATTGTTGGGAAGTCCAGTATGCATCGGCAGGAATATGTGTGTGTAATGACTTGTTTGTAATACAGTACTATATAGTTACATGATGCAATAATGTGTCATCAAAATTTCAATGCAGGAAAACCCCACAAAACTACAATAAATTATTACATTTAAGATGTTATTTTTTTAAATTTTTATTTTTGAAATGATGCAAATTTAAAATAATATTAAATGGTTAAAGATTTCCAGCAGGCATTGAGTAATTTTTTTTAAAAGGGAGTGGTTGGTCAGATAAGTTTGGGAACCTCTGCTTAAGAGATTGTCCCTTCAATAATTTTTTTTCACTTTACTTATGTTCTTAGTCCCATCCCCTCTCGAGCCTTTCAGGAGCCTGCTCCCCTCAATCGTTCCCTTTCTTTCTCTAGTCTTTAGTTTCTCTTTATCCACAGCCAGTCAATATACTCTTGTTTTCTCAATTCTATAGCAAAGGAAAGTGCATATAGCACATAGCATATAGCAAAGGAGGTTCAGAAGGAGTCATAGATAAACAGGACAGGTCTGAAACTAACACACAGAATTTCTTATATTCTTTTTCTTTAATTCAAGACTTAAGTAATACAGATTTATGGTTTCATGTACAATCATCATTTTCTATTTTGTTCATATGGAAGTGCTTATATTTGATGATATTTATCAAGTTCAGAATAACAAAGAAAAACAAAATTTATGAAAGAAAGGTAGGTAGAAGATAGATTGTGGAGGGACTTAAATTTCTAGCTGAGGATATTGTATTTATTTTAGGAACAAAAGGAAACCACTGAAAGGATTTTTGGGGATGGTGCCATAGTGATTTCTTCTTTAGGAACACCAATTTTGCAGGTACGTGCAGAATGGATTAGAAAGGAGAGACTGGATACAGGATGAAGGATCGTTTGAGGGTGACGGCCCCATGGAAGATTTTCCAGAGGATTTGCATAAAAAGGACAAAATGGTCCACTTTTTTTTTGGCATTATGATTGCTGGTCCTCTTTTTTCATCTTAACTATCGCCCCTATTAATAACAAATCAAAATCCAACCCTCTCTTGAAAGAAATAATGATAGTCAAGCAAAACAAATGTACTCCTTAGCCACATTTGAAAAAAAATATGTATCTCAATCTGTCATTTGGGTCACTCACCTCTCTGTCAGGTTGTATCTGCCTTTTGAGTTTTATTTCATATCATTCCCCTTCACACATTCTCTAGTCTAGAAAATAGCTCATTTTGACCCCTGTTGTACCCTATTTTTATTATTTATTTTTATCCACACTTTTTATGTACCCTAAGGTGCCATTTTATCTCTATCATAGGGGAAAATCTTGAGAGCTTGGAATTTTCTGACCTATTCTACCATTTTCCCAGAATCCTCTCTTGATTTTTCTTTAAATTACTTTCTATTTATTCTTTATTGACATAATATATCCCCTCAGTAGACTCAAGTTGCTTGAGGTAAGGAATTGGTTCATTTTTTAAAATCTATATATCCTCAGCATGTAGAACCTTGCTCAAAGTAGGTGTTTATAATAAAAGCTCCTTTAATGGTATTGGATATTTGTGCAATAGGAACAGGTTACCATCCATTGTGGCTTCAAGTGCCCACAATGGTAAGACAACAGGGATGTTGTTCAACTGAGGATGCTGCACTTGTGGTGGCAAAGAAATGGAAATTGTAGCAATGCTTATCAATTAGGGAATGGCTGACCAAGTTTTGCTATATGATTTTGCTAGAGTTTTACTGTACCATAAGAAATGATAAGCTCAATGATTTTAGAAAAACATGGAAAGACTTGCATGAAATAATGAGTGAAATGGGTAAATGAAAGGAGTACATTGCGTACAGTAATAACAGTATTGTTTTAGGAATGACTTTGAGTGAATAAGTTACTTTATCTATTATAAACGCCCATATCAACTGTAAAGGATACATGAAGGAAGACACAATTTGCATCCAGAGAAAGAACTGATAAATAGAAGTATGTATATAGAATAATTTTACATATATGTACCTCTTTGTATCTAATAGTAGCCATCTCTAGGGCAGATGGAGTAAAGGAAGAAAAGAAATAAATTTACATCATAATTTTGTTGTATACTTGAAAGGAATAGTGAGTTATGTGTAGTAGATTTGCAGTTTCATGTGCAATTATCTTTTTTATTTTACTAGGTTATGGAAATGTTTATTTTATTCCATAAATTAAAAAAAAATTAAAATGGATGCTGCAGAACATCAGCAACTCATGAATTCTTCTGCAGCTCATTCATATTGTCTGGACAAATCATCCACGTTCACCAGGCATTCCTTTTGCATATCATGTAGAATTTTTACTCAGATGATCCTTTCATTCATTAAGCATTAGAGAATCACTCAGGTCAAACTTCTCCAGATTAATGTCTGAGGTGTGTTCAGGGCTTTTTTCAATGCCTTTGGCTACTCTTTTGTTATTGTTTGTGGACTTGTGCAGGGAAGGAATAGATCTATAGGATATTTGTGTATTGAGCTCCAGCTTGCTATCTGCAAAGTTCTGCCAATATTCCTTTAATCTTCTAGTACTTTGAGCAATTGGAATTAGCTCTGATCAGTTCTAATGCTATAATGCCAAAAATAATGCTAAATAATAGCTGGCATTTATGTAGTACCTACTATGTGCCAGGGACTGTGGTCAGCACGTAGCAAGTTTTATCTTACTTTATCCTCACAACAACCCTATGAGGTAGGCATCTTTATTACCCCCATGTTACAGATGAGGAGACCAAGGTAAGTAGATGTTAACTTGCCCAAGGTCACACAGCATCTGAGATGGGATTTGAACTCAAGTCTTCTCAACTCTAGACCTCACTCTCTGATTCACTCTACCACTTGACCACAATGGAAATAAAAGTCACATTTGGGGCATTAGTAATGATGTTCTTTCTACCTTTCTTGTTAATACCTACAGTTTCTCTAGGGAAGGTCAAGTTGACCCATACAACAACATACAGCCCAGATATGGATAGTTCTCACTCAGCATACTGAGGTCCTTACATAGAATGGAGAGGGATGTGTGGCAAGAGTCCTGCATAAATAAACATTAAATGATTGGGAAACAAGTGTTACTATACTAGTCTTTAATCTTTACTGTCACTGAGCTTGGCTGTCCTATGAGAAGAGTTGAGAAGAAAAAAGGAAATTTTATGAAGCTGGAAACTCTTTGTTTCTTAGAGTCAGTAACTTGTAATTCTACTTTTGGCATACCAGCTCTGTATTCCTTTCTTACTTATATCCAGCTTGTAATTGCAAAATATATTTCAAACATTTTGGCTTTTCTTTCTTGGTACTGTTTTTATACCAGGCTACTATGACATCTAGTCCCAAGTCCCTTTCAAGAGGATCATTAGTACATCTTTCAGTAAGCTTGTCCTGAGTTCCTTTCATGAAAACTGAATTGCCTGAATAGACCTCTCCTTTGGTCTTTGGGATCTATAGTTCAGGAGAAGTGGTGAAACCAATTTTACCTTTCTCTGTCTTCTTTTTCTTGCTACTAAATTTACCTCTAATTTTTTTTCACCAAGTGCATGACTCCAAGTATTTGAGATGTTTTACATGTCCTTTCCTCACTTTATATACCTATAAAATGCTATCATTTGTAATATACATTAATCTATCTTTTTCCTGAAGGACAAGGTCAAGGTTTTTAACCTTTCTTTTTATCCCCAGTACTTAGCACAATTTGGTTATAATATGCACTTAATAAATGCCTGTGGTGGGCCTCATAGGCATATGTCCTTTGACTCTCACTCTCTGGGACATTCTTTCCAAAAAGTAATATAAAACAAGAGGTATTTCCCTCCTCATGTCAAGCAATATATTCACAAACTAGACAAGGATATCTGTGCACTATCCAACTCTTGTGAACACTCAAGCACTAGAATACTGGGTGTCTGCATTTTTAAAGAACCAACCCAGAGTCTGTCCATTAGTCTTCCATGTGTTTTTGTGCATCAGTCTCCTTTCCCTCCTACATTATTTCTGTGGTTAGTCTCAATCAGGACTAAAAATTTTCTTCATATTTTGCACAGGAATTGCCCCCAGAAAGGGTCATTACTTTCCTATTTTGAGTCCTGGAAGATAATTTTCACTTCATAATTCACTATGGTAAAAGAATCACAGGGTACTTGGGAAAGTGTAGCTGGACACCTGTCATTGACTATTGATAGTTATAATTCCCATGCAACATGTGATTGTGGTGAGGTAACCCTTGCTGCGTGACATGTCAAGGTTGTGGACACCCTCACAAACAGGTGTTTCATCGCATTCTCAGTTGGCTTCTTCTCTCACCAGCAAGGTTCTAAAAATTTCTCATCACAACCTGGCCAACCATAAGGGTTTGATAAGATAGTATTGAAAAATCCATATTAATTTTTTTCTTATTAGAAATAGAGAAATGGACCTTATTTCAATAAGTTTATACCATATAGCTAATAAATCATTTTCACCACTATATATTGCAGACAGTAGAGTACCTTATATTTTTCTGAAATATCCATATTCTTGTCCAAAATCTTTGTTTCCTTTCAGGGTTTCTGCCCCCATTTGTCCTTTTCCTATTCAAAGCCCTTGATGAATGTCAATCCTTAACACAGACTGTTAGATCTCAAGTAACCGAATCTCTATGGTGATTAATCTGGCAATATATAATGATGGGATTATTCTGTAGATCTAGCCCTGGAAAGGACATCAAAGGCCCTATAGTCCAAACTTTCATGTTATAGATAAGAAACTGAGACCTGTGGAGGTTAAATGACTTGTCTCAGGTTGCTTATAGCCTTCAAGGTGAGATTTGAATTCAGATCTTCTTACTTTGAAGCCAGTGTTCTGTATCACATAGATAACTTAAACAATAAACAATATAATGTGAATGAAACTATGGCACACAACAGTGTTAAACAGTTGCATATCTTAAAACAAATAGTCTGGTCACATTAGAAAAATCCCACTATCCAAACACAACTAGGGAAAAACAGAAGAATTAAAATCTTCAATGAATCTTACTATTGCTACAAGAAAAAATCCAGTTTGATTTTTAAGAAAAAGACAATCTTTCTATTTTTTAAGTTTATAAGATGAGTTCCTGAAAATGTAGTTTAGGTTCCCCTCAAACATGTACATCCTCAAAGTTACTCAAAGCTGGCATGTTTTGAATAACATTTATTCAACAACATGGCTCATGAGCCCTCACTGATGTTCTTTTAATCAGGTTTGACTACTAATGCATAGCAGAAGATATTTAATTGAACAACAAAGTATGACAAGGGAAATTTGCCCTATATTTTCACAAGAAACTACTTTTCTACTTCTCCATAAGGGGTTTAATTCTTGTCTTCTTTGCTAGTCCCCTTATACCGTGAGAGAGTGGCAATATGCCTCCCAGCATCAGCACCATTCTTTGGCTAAAACTGTTTCTTACCCAATTTCTTATGACTGCCTGAGGTTCAGGGGTGTTCAGTTAGTCAGTTATACCGATCCCCAAATAATTTTTCCTGTCATCACAAACATAGAGTGAGAGGGAATAGTTCCGTCACTCATGGGAGCTGGTTGAATACCTTGCTGCAGCTTTTAGTGTATGCTGTGAATCTAAATAGGAGAATTGTGAAGCAGTGATGCAGGAAGCAGACTTCTCTGGATGGAAACCCAACAGAGGGGAAAAGCCAACTGCTGCTTTCCTCAGGAATGGCTTTTGCTGGCACAGGCTATACTAAAATTGAGAGAAAAAATTCTTGAAGGAAAATAACGATAAGAACAGTAACAATAAAGTGAAAAACACAGCATTGCATTTCATAGCTCATGCCAGGGTTCCCCTGAATAAGAATGGTTTATTGAGTAGAGAGCTGACCTCCATACAAGGAAGAACTAGCTTTAAGCACTACCTCTCACACATGCTTGATGTCTGTCCCTGGGTAACTTAACCTCTAGGCTCTAGGCAACTCTCTTACCAGTGCAAGTTCCAGAGAACCTAAGGACCTTTATGGAGAGAGGGCCCTTTCTCATCTTTTCAATGAAATCCTCATACTCTTATTTATGTTCAATCTGGTGGAGAATATAGAAATAGGTCAATAAGACCACGAGTTTTTCTTCTAATTTTCCTTCTGAGCTCTCTTTTCCAAAACTTCCTTTGGTCAGGAAGAGATATCCCTTTGCAGTAGGCCCTCAGGGCTGTGATATTGAGAAACTTCTACCTGTTGGGGAATCTTACCTGGGCCCTAAAGCATTGTGGGAAAAGGGTTTAATATAGGGTAAAGGTGGCGAGCCTGGGGCCTTGAGGATACATACGGCCCTCTAGGTCCTCAAATGTAGCCCTTTGACTGAATCCAGGCCACATATTGTTTTGAGGCTGTAGGTTCCCCACCCCTGATCTAGACAGTCCATTCTCACTCAGGCATCTGTGCTTGTATTCCTATTTTTAAGTACCTCTGCATTCCTGAGCATGGCTACTTCCTATAGAAATTCATATGCATTTTTTTGCAAATTAGTTGATGGCTTTTAAATATTGATATGGCCAAAATATTCATTTTTCAGCAAACAACCTGGTTATGAGCCCCTCAGAATTTAGCTAGGCTGATCCTCAGTCACAGATCAAATCAAACACCAAACCTTTCACACTAGCCTTTTCTGTCTCCTGTATTCCATGTATTGGTGTGGGCTTTCCCCACTGCTTGAAATGGATTTACTCTTTCACTCTGCTTTCAGAAGCTTTCTTAGCTCAGATATCACATCTTGCCTAAAGCCTTCCTCAATCCTCCTACCTCCTCACTGAAAATGTTCTCTCTCTCCTTAACTTTTAACTAGTGTTCTTTGTCTTAATTTGCTTGAAGTTGTAATTTAGTATTATTTGTCAGACCTTATACTCTAATAATGTAGTATAGAAGAACCGACTATCACCTCCCAGGCATAATAAAGTATCAGAGAAATCCATCACTTTATATGTAGAGGTGTTAATTCAAATCAGGAGAGTGAGAGTGGATGAAATCTCTAGATGAGAGAAGGAAGGAGAAAGAGAAATAGCAACACCTTGGGCACTAATGTATGGAACATATATAGAGGATGAACTAGCAAAAGATGAACCAACAAAGAGAAGGAGTGATCGGGCAAGTAGGAAAAGAAACAGGAGGAGATAGTGCCACAGAAACCAAGGAAGGAAAAGTATCCTGAAAGGGTGGTAGTGATTGGTAGAGTGAACCACAACAGAAAGTTGTATGAGGACTGGGAAAAGGCACTGAAATCAGCATTTTTTCATCAATGACCATTGAAAGACACATTTAAGTGGAGTAGTGAGATGGATAGATTATTGACAGCCTGGTTGGTAAGATAGTTGAGACAGAGGGTACATACAATTTTCTTTGTATGCTATACTTAATATAATGTGAAAAGGAGGAAAGAAATGGTATGAAGTAGGATAGTGGTTAGAGGGGATGGCAGATGAGACATATATGTTGGTAAACTATATGAAAAGAGAGAAGAGAGGAAGGCAGAGAGGGAGAGACATACAGAGACAGACAAAGACAGAGAGACAGACAGAGATAGATGCAGAGGAGAAAAAGAAGACAGAGAGAGATTGAAGATGAAAAGGAGAGAGATAGAATGATTGATGAAACCAGGATGATTATGTCAAAGGTACACATACAGGAGTTAGTCTTGGCAAGGACATAAGCCACTTCATTCCGTGAGTCTGGAGCAAAAGAGGAGAGGATGGATGAGCACATAGAAAGGTTTTGATGTGCGGAGGGTGGAAGATGAAAGAGCACATGACAGATGGCTTCAATCTCAATAAAGCAGAAGAGGGAGATGATCTGCTGAGAGAAAAGAGGTAGTAGTGGAAGTAGGGGCTTATGGAGATTGGATAAGGTTTAAAACAGCTGTTGTAAGGAGCGTGGTAATGAGTCAAACAGAAATGAATAAAATGATTACTTTGATGTTGTGGAGACCCAGTTGAGTTTAGATAGCATAAATCTGAAATAGATGCAATCAGCATGTCTTCGTGATTTTCTCCAGCAGTGTTGAGTGATTGGAATAAAAAAGCTAAGAAGGCTGATAGTTGGAATGCTCTGAGGTTAGGGATTATCAGAGAAGAAATAGCTTAGGCGACAAAGGGCCAAGGGATAGAAGGGTAAATAGTGTCTTGTTGAAATCAGTTACTTTAATGTTAAGACTAAGAAATGAAGCCAGACTAGATACTTTAACTCAGAATGCAAAAACATTCTTCAGGTGTCAGCTTTGCCTGAACAGTCTGAACTCATGCCAAGTACCATCCACATATGAATCGATTCTGAACTTTGTGGAGCAAACTCCTGCTGCTGGCTTTCATATTCCTGGGATCCATGTACCTTTGACAAATGCTCTGTAAAACAAAATATCCAAGAATCATTTGAACAGTTTCTATTTTCTTCTGTTTAGATCCAGGCTTGAAACCCCAGAGTCCCTTTCAGATCTCTCCATCTCTGTCTCTGTCTCTGACTGTCTCTCTGTCTCTATTTCTCTGCCACTCTTTCTCTGTCTGTCTGTCTGTCTCTCTCTTCCTCCTTCCTTTTCTCCCTCCTCCTTTATCCCAACAGTTGCAATGGTTGTTGATTCTTTCTCCAAAACTTTTCTCTGTTCATTCTGTCTCTCTCTACTCTCACTGATAACTGCTCTAGTTCAGCCCTTCACACTCTCTCAAGTATTGCCCTTTTGTAACAGCCTTCTAGCTATTTCTTTGTCTCCAGTTTTTGCCTTTTGAATCCAATCTTCACACACCTTCCTAACATACAGATTTGACCATGTCATTTCTTTGCTTATACATCTTCAACGGCTTCTCATTGCCTCAAGGATAAAGGAAATATTCTGTAGACTGGTATTTAAGACGACTCACTGTCTGGTTCCATCCTACCTTTCCGGGAAAATTTTAGAGTACTTCCCTTCATGAACTCTTTGTTCCAGCCAAATGGGACTACCAGCTCTTCCCCATTCTCAACATATTATGTCCTGCATTCCATGCATTGCCATTAGCTGTTCCCCATGCCTGAAATAAATTTCCTCTTTCTCCCTGAACCTTCCTGAAGAGATGTCGCCTCTTCCTTGAAGCCTTTTCCAATCCTCCTCCTCCCAACTGAAAATGTTCTCTCCCTCCTCAAATTTTTACTGGGGTAGTTTATCCTTTGCCCCCTTCATATCTTGCTTGTATTATTTTTAACTGTATGCATAATCTTTCATGACAGATCTGTGCCATTTCAATTTTTGTATTCCCCGTGCCTAGCATGAATAGAAATATTTGTTGAATTGAAACATTAGAATATATTTATTCCTCTGGAATGATACTATGACTTGATTTAAAAAAGTTTGCTTCTTTAACATCACAATAATTTCCCATTAATCCCCACTAACATGGAAGCTTCTCTTATAATAACAAAAAAGAGTTAAGAGAAACCAACCAAATGAAAAACAGTTAAGAAATTTCAGCCAACACAATACTTGCATCTGACAGCAGACACAATGGGTAGCTTGCATTTTCCCCTCTCTCATTTTCATTTATCTACTGGACTGTAAATTCATTCAATGCTAGTACAATTATTTTTTTCTCTGACAATTCTCAACCTGTTCATATTGCCTAGCACAGATAAGTTTATAGTGAAATAAGATAGGTTGGCAGCAGAGTTAGGTGAATAGGGCTGGAAGAAATGTGTACACATATGGCAGAAGAGTTGCCTCCATTATGGCATAATGAAAAGAAAAGCTTTCTGTCAGAAGACTGAAAAAAATAGATAAGGAGAAGAAAAGACTTGTCATTCATTTAAGATTTGGACAAGAGTAAGACTAGACTAAGAAAGAAGGAACAGACTCGATGAGTCAAGTATGATTTAGATTAAATGACCTAAGTTCCTTTCCCCAAGTCTGAGAGTCTCTAATTTCCTGGGAAAGTAGGCCAACAGAGAGCATGCTGGATTCAGGAATCTCGGAAGACATATCTATAGTGAAGGTTTGGCTTATGTGCAGAGTACTTGGGATGTTTCATTACATGGTCATTTTGGGAAGTTTGCTTCTAGGACAGTTGTTATGAAGTCCACAGGTAGACTGCACCTGTGATTCCCAAATTTTATATTGTCAATAGATAAACTCTTTTTTTCTTCTCATTGTGAAGCTATCAGAATTAACAGATTGGAGCAATAATCCTTAGAACAGAGGCATAGGATTATCAGAGTTAGAAGGTATATTAGTGATCATTTAGTTATAACATCAGGGAAAGGGGATTGGAGAGACTTGTGTGGTATTCAGAAACATTCTGCAATTCATTCTAATTGTCAAACCATGTGTTGAAGGGGAGGCTCATTGGCATAAGTATTCAAAAATCCTATAAGCTTCAGCTACTATTACTTGAGGGAGTCTGGCAACTGGGGAAGGGAATGGAGTCTCCAACTTTGTAAGTTCAGAAGTGAGTTCCAGAGGACTTCTTGGTATCCCATCATTCTAGCGTTTATTTTTCAGTCAGCACAATATCTTTACCACTAAGTATGAAGACAGTGGAACCTCTCTCAGACTCTCAGTTTCCAGAGTTTGAGTTCTGCAGCCAAAGCAGCAACAGTGTTCTTGAGAACAAGGTGCAACTTTTGGGAGTCATTTTTAGACTTTAGTCCAGCAGTAGCTGACATGCAGACTTGTCTAATAAATAGATGTGTATTGTTGGAACCAGTGCTACCTAGAAACTGAGCTAATTTTTCAGCCTAATTTTTCCCCACTCTTACCACCCTGACTAAGTTGGCAAAGAGGGAATTATGCCCCTGAAGTGTGGAGGGAAATGTTTGTACATTTGCCCTTGCTACATCAGTGAAGGAATTATCACTTTGTAAAAGCCAGTTGATGTTAACTGGTTAGATGGAACTTGGCCAATGGTTACACACCTGTAACAAATTGTGAGAACACAGCCAGTGGTAGGGGATAGGGACATGACAAAGAGAAGAGACACTTGCAAACCCCTTAGGTTATCCTAGAACCCTGAGTGAATATGTAGCCAACCTGACCCTGAAAGAGTAGGGCCAATGTGTATATTCTTACACCAATGGTATTAAGCTGAAAGACGAATGGGGTCATACATAAAAATCTACATTTAACAATGCCTGTGAACCATATGTTGACTTAGAAAACTATACATAACATTATTTATGTCTTATTATATTTTCATTTTGTTAAGTATTAGTCAATTTTTAAAACTGGTTCAGGCTGTACTTAAGATTGATGAGAACTACATTAATCCCAAGGGTTGTATGGATTACATTTCTACTGTACATTGAGTAATAGATATCTTCACAGCTGGACTTTGTCTTTATACTTGTGGTTCCATAATGTGTATATCATCAAAAGATAAACTATCTTTGCTTCTTGTAGTGAAACTATCAGAATTAGAAGACTGGAATACATATCCATTGATTAAAGTTTTAGAAAATTAGGGCTAGAAGTTACCTTAAAGATCATTGTGTCATAGCAACAACAGTTCATGGTATTTGAAAGTGGCAGGGACGTTAGAGATCATCTAGTTCAGCTTTACCATTTTACAGATGAGAAAAATGAGTCCCAGAGGAATAGCAAATAACAAAAAGTGTTCTAGGGTATGGAACTCCTGATTTCTATTCTGATGCTCTTACCACTGTTTATTGGACAACAGAGTGGAGAGAGGTATAGGAAATGAGTGGATGCTTTGTTCCCAAGTTTGTAGATTCAAGAGACTCCTGTCTCCATCCCTCTCTTACTGGCCAAATGCTTAGGGAATGGCAATAGAAATTTGGAATCAGGTGTCAACAAGTGGTATAGGTTACAATGAATGGTATGAAGTGTTTATCCCATAAGACCATGTTTTAGTTGCTAGAATTATACTAAGATCTTTCTGGTATTTCATGGGGTCATTGCATCATAGATTTAGAGATGAAAGGATCTGTCAAAGCAATCTAGTCTGATTTCTTAATCTGACAGTTTAGGAAACTGAGACCCAGAGAGGTTAAGAAACTTGACAAAGGTTGTTGTTATTTTGTACTTCATTTTCAAAGATGAGCAAAGATTCTATCTCATAATGTCCTGACTCGAGTTTGAATTGGATTTAAGTGATGTAAAGTTGCGCAGTCATCAGCCTCATTCTCTCTTCCAGAGTCATAGAAGTCTAATGGCAAGACAAAAGTCAAGATTACTGAAGATGGTTTGGGATGCAGTAGATGACCATGGCATCTTTGATGTCTGACCCAGCACTAAGTGCTTCATGGTGCCTGCTTCAGCTGCTTTCATGGCCCTTGGAACTGGTTGTAATCAACTGCCCATTCCACTAAGGGAAGTCTTCACATACATGGGATTGATAGGCCCTAACTCACCACTGGGCCCAGCAGTTGCCTTCAGAGGTTACAGAAGTGGCAGACCAGGTGGGTCCTCTGACGCCACATTCAGCACCAATTTATCCCTCCAGTACATCTGTTTCAATCTAATTTCTACTCTGTAATGGATAGTGCTCTCTTTCATGCTTTTTAGAATCTTAATGTGTGTATGGGCAGAACTGGGTGGTAACCTTAGGAAGCTATGAGTTCTCTTTTGAGATACCCATCAATTCATTTGTATTAGAATCAGAAGGAAATCTGGAAGATGAAATAAAATGCTCTTTCCTGTTGCTAGAACCTGGCTGGGATTCTGAACCCCTAAGGCACTGTAGTGGGATAAAATTCCCTTCATTAGAGGGGATGGCCTGCATTATTCCTGAAGCAAACATCCCTTCTGGTAGGTAGTATTATCAGGAAGTCCTGGAAAATTACAGTATTATCAAGTTATGATTAGATTTAAAAATATTAATCTTTCACCTAGTTCATCTTAATTATCTGAAATGACATATATTATTTCTAACTCTTGGACAGATCAAAAACATTTTTCTTGTTGATTTTCTCAGCTGTTGCTTCATTACATTCTGGTCTTCCCAGAGCTGATGACCTTTTCTTTCCTATATGAAACACAAAGGTCTTTTCTCTCCTGGCAAATTAAAGGAAAGGTTGAGAATGTATTGTTTTTTGGTTTTTTTTTCAGTATGGGAAGGGCGGTAGTTTGAACTTGGCAGCAGATTTCCAAAAGGAAAATCTCTTATTATGATGGGACACAGGGCTTCTTGAGCCTGAAACCATGTGAATGTCCCCATAATGGTACTTTCTCCCCCACCACACTCCACATGATCCCATCAAGCCCTCCAAGATATTTTAACAGGAATTTTTGGGCAGAAAATTCTATAATTTGATAATAACAGTTGTACTTTCTATATACTGGGGTGCTTGCAGGAAAATGCTTCATAAATGGGAAGGGACTACAGAAATATGACGTAATATTACTATGAAATAAGCAAACCTTTGGGGTTAAGGGTTGTGCCTCCAGAAAGGAGTCTCCTGGAGAATGCTGTGAGGTTAGAAATTTGGCCATGCTTTGGAGTTTGAGAAGGAGGGATGCATTTGAGGATTTTGTTGTATAGACCCTGACCTTCATCCCAACCTTTATTTCTATCCTTTACCTGGCATTTCTGGAGGAAAAAATAAGAAAGGAAAAAAAGGAAGCATGGAAGGAAAAGAAAGGAGAGATGGAGGGAGGGAATGAAGAAAGGAAGAAAGGGGTAAAGAGACAGATGGAGACAGAAAGAAAGAGACAGATGCAGAGAATTATGCGATTTAGAAGTATTTTCTTTGAAACCTCTTACTTCATGCATAATCCCTGATTGACATCCCCTAGTTGTTTTCGTAAGTGGTACAAATATGTTCAGGCTTATTCACCTCACTTTCTTCAGAATCAAAATTGAACTGTAAGGAAACAGGAATGAAAAGACCTGAAAAGCCCTGTGTGTATGCCCTGAGATGTGAGGTTAAGCTAGGGGACAGATGTAGTTTGCTTTTTGTAGTGAATGAGTTATGTTTAATATATAGTAACAGGAATTCTTTTGCAATGCAGAAGAATGCATCCTGTTGGTCTGCATTAGCTGGAAGCCAGAAGGAGTGATCTCTTGGCTCTCTGCCACTAAAAGGACAGGATCAGCTGGCAAAAGAAGATATCAATGTAGGAATGAATTTTTAGGCCTAGTAAGCATGTATGTTCAGTCTGCTAAGGGACCGTAGACACTGAGACTTTGGAAACATGTAGGGAAATAAGGTTTAAGAAAAGAACGTGGGATTACAGAATTGTTCAGTTTTATAGAAATTAGCCATTAAGGGAAAGTTCTACAAAAGATCTCTATTTTTTTCACTTACATGCAATCTCAATAACACAGCAAATGAGAATCAATGAATTTGACCATTTTCAAAGCAATGGCCTTTTGGAATTTTTTTATTAATATATTTTGTTTAATACCACTAGAATTCCTTCAAATATACAAAGAATTATAATTTTCAGTAGAAGACTAAGAGAGAAAGTAAGCTAGACTGGCCTGGAAAGAACTTTAGTATGGGACTAAGGGACCTTGGACCATAGTCCTGTGTCTACCACTAAAAGACTGTGTGACCTTAAGCAACTGACAAATCACAAAATCTAAATCTACAAGATTCCTTAGAGATTATCTGTTTTAACTCCTCTCCAACTGTACATATGGAGAAATGGAGACATAAAAATAAACTGACTTCCCAGGATCACAAAAGTAGCAAGTAGCAAAGCCAGAATTTGAACCCTTGTCCCGTCTCTGAATGTAATAATTTTCCCATGAAGCAATTGTTTTTAATCATATTTAAAAGGAGTAATACTCTTCATGGTACCATCTCCAATATATTTTCCCTTTTAGTATTCCAAGTTTGGTTTATAGAAAATATATTAGAGACTTATTTGTCCTGTGTAATAACAGTATCTTATGACATAATTGCCATTCATTCAAAAAGAAAGCATCCCTGCTTTCTAGGAGTTTACAATATACTAGGAGAGAGCAGATATATACATGTGATAATACACACCATGTGATTGGGGCAACTAAGTAAAACAGTAGATAGAGTACCAGACCTGGAGTTAGTAAGACCTCAGACATTTACCAGCTATGTGACCTTGGGTAAGTCATTTAACCTGCTTCCCTTATTTTCCTCATCTGAAAAATGAGGATGACAAGAGCACTTATCTTGAAGGGCTGTTGTGAGGCTCAAAAGAAATAATATATATAAAGCACTTAGCAAAGTGTCTGCTATATGGTAAGTGCTATATAAATGTTATTATTATTTTAATGAACCATAGAAAACAATATATGGTTACATGCTTAAAATAAATGCTATGGATAGAAAGAATGGAAGACTTTTCCTTGATAGGAGAAAATGCCTTGTCAGCTGAAGAGATCAAGGAAGATGAGAAGGGGAAAATTGAACTGGGCCTTGAAAGAGGGATAAAATCTGAGTGGGTAGAGGGGAGGCAGAAGTCAATTTTTGTTAGTAGATAACATCATGAGAAAAGGCATAAATTCAGGAATGAATAAGAATTATTGGAGAGAATAGAAAGGAGATCATATTAGCTGGAGCTAACTTTTGAAGAAAGGGCATGACAGAAGATAAGCTTGGGCTGGTATGGCATTACCATGTTTTGACCCTGAATGCTAGGGAGAGTATTATGGACTTTATTCTGGGATCAGTGGGGGCCCACTATGACAGTACATCCTTTATCTTCTTAAATTTTTTTGCTGATTTTTATATGATTTCCCCCCAAATGATCTTCCTCCTATCTCTCTAACACCCCTTACCCAACTGAAAAAGTAATAAAGAGAAAGTCCTCTGTTACAACCACACATTGTCAAACAAAACACATTTCCTCACTGGTTAGGTTATAAAAAAGAGATGGTCTTAATGAGCAGTCCCAATTCATCATCCCTCTATCAGGAGGCAGGCAGTTTCTTTCATTAGGAGTGTGCTCTGGAATCATTGCTAAACATTGTGATGGTCAGAGCTCCTGTCTTTGAAAGCTGATTTTCTTCACAATATTGTTAATATTATAGAAATTATTCCTTGGGTTCTATTCACTTCATTCTGCCTTACTTCCTACAATTGTTCCCAGTTTTCTTTGAAACTTCCCTTTCATCAGTTTTTATAGCACAATAATATTCCATCCCATTCACATGTCACAACTTGTTTAACTTTGGTTTATAGGAATCCCATCAGTTTCTAATTCTTTGCCACAATAAACAGAGCTACTATAAATATTTTTGTACATATGAATCCTTTTCCTCTTTCTTTGATCTCATTGGGGTGTAAACCTAGTAGGGTGAAAGAGTGTTTTTTTGACTGTGGTTCCAAATTGCCTTCCAGGGTGGTTGAATTAGTTCACAGTTCCCTCAACAATATATACCTATTTTCCTCTAGCTGCTCCAGCATGATGCTTTTTTTAAATCAACTTTACCATTCCGAAGGACTGTCAGATGGAAAGGCAAAGTTCTTTTAATTTGCATTTCTCTAATTATTAGTAATTTAGAATTTTTATGTGATTTTTGAATGCTTGGATTTCATCCTCTGAAAATGGTTCATATCCTTTGATCATTTAACAGTTTAAGAATGACTTTTATTCTTGTAAGAGCCAGCTTTTTAAAGAAATGAGATCTTTATCAAAGTAACTTTTTGCAGAGATTTTTTCCCCCTGCACATACCTGCTTCTCTTCTAAAGCTGGCTGTACTTGACTTGCTTGCACAAACCCTTTTTTGATTTTGTCTAATCAAAATTGTTCATTTTATATTCTGTGACCCTATCTCTTTTTCAGTCACAAACTCTTTTTCCCCTCCATAGACTTAACTGGTTATTTCTTCCTTGCTCCTCTAATTTGTTCAAGATGTTACCCTTTATGTATAAGTCATTGGTATACAGTGTGAAATATTGGTTTGTATTATTTATTTTTTTGCCAGAGTGATTTCAAGTTTTTTCAAAATAATTTTTTTAAATAATGAGCTCTTGCCCCAGTAGTTGAGATTTTTGTTCTTTATCAAACACTAGGCTACTGTGCTAATTTGCTTCTGTATATTGTGTACTTAATGTGTTCCATTCATCAACCTCTATTTCTTACTCAGTACCAAGTTGTTTTGATGATTTCTCTTTTGTAGTATAGTTTAAGATCTGGTTCCCTTTCTTGCTTTGTGAGTAGGAATATTGCGATCTCCTGCACAGGCAGAAAAAAGTTATGAGTTCTAGAGGACAGAGGTAAAGCAAAATAATTTCTAGTTTTTCTTTTTCATAGCCTTGAAGAGAAAATCATACTCTTCACTGTGAGGTACATATTTAAATTTATATAAAATTGTCCACATGCAGAGGCTCTAGTCAGTCAAAGAAACAATAAAGAAACTTCAAAACATTCTGTCCTTGGATGTAAATTCAGTGGTTCAGCATGCCATGAACTATAACCAATCCATCTTTCCCAAAGTCAAGGGATACTTTTTCCTCTAACTTTAAAAAGCTTTCAATAATACTGAACACCACCAATGGTATTGCTGAAAAACTGATGAAATACTTCATATCTCAATTTATATTCTTTTCTATTTCCCGAATTTAAAAAAAAAAGGTGTAGAGAAACCTCTTTCTCAGTTCTTTTTGATTCTATGCATGTAAAATAAAAGCCAGAATCACTACTTGTCTACATAAACAACTAGCTTGATCCTTTAGATTGATATTGATCAGTAATTTAACTTCAAGACAATGTAGTGTAATCCATAGAAAGCTGGCGAAGGAATTAAGAAGATCTGGATTCAAGTCTAGCCTCTGAACCATAGTATCTACCTGACTCTGTGTAAGTCACCAAACCTCTTACTGTCCAAGGCAACTCACTCAAAATCTAATTTGCAGAGGGGGTGTTGACTTATGTTAGTCAAAGAGAGTTATCTCATATGGAAGTTCCTTGTACCCATGAACTCGTAGGTCCAGTTCCTATCCCTAATTAGATGAACCTGTGTTTTCACCTTCCTCTACTGGTTAAGATCTAATTCTCTCATGCCCTCTCATTCTATATGATTCTTGCCCATGTCTTTCCTTATTCACTTAATGCAATGGTAGCCTCTGATTCTTTTAACATTATTGGCATATAACTAGTAGAACCAGGGTCCTAGGCCAGCCTTTTTATTATTGTACTTCTAAAGAGCTTGACATCATTTCAGAGACTGTAAACTATAAACAGACAGCTTTGCTAACCTGAAGAGGTTATATGCAAGAAAATTTTTATTTCCCATGAAAAATCTTGCTTTCTTCAGAATAGAGTTGTTGTTTTTATCATTACTTGAACTGTAATAAATTAACCATCAATGTTTTAGCTTTCCTGGACATCCTGCTAACTGATACTCAATCCCAGAAATCCTTTGATCCTCGGTCATTCCATTTTGTACGCATCCAATAATCTCTAACTCTTTACAATGCCATTTATCTTCTGTAAAACCATCATTTGATTTTTTTTTATCAGACAATAACAATGTTTAATTTAGGGCAATTGGATAAGAGGCCTATCCTCAGCATTTCTCTCTTGTGGTCATAAGAAATAAAGCCAAGTTTTGATTAGAGTAACAATCACTTGTTCAGGGTTGTTTCTTTAACATAGTATGGCACTCAGGTTGTACACTTTAGATCTCTTGTGACTCACCCACCTCTTTTTCCAGCATACACGTACTTGATATTGATTTCATTGCTTTCCTTGAATGCAAATCATTGTTGACAATTTGCTACAGTAATTACACTTGCCATGCATCTTACCCCTGCCCTTTGGGTTACAATTTTGACTCCTCTGAGATTGTGATGTTCCAGTAATTAATCAATTCGGTAAAAATAGTCACAGTGGTTACGAATACAGTCAAAGTTGATGTATTCTGAATTGATTAAGGGCCAAATGTGGCAGGCAAACATCCATCTATGAGACCATAACTTCATACTTATCACTAAGAAAGATGGTGGCCTGGGACTCTAAGCTGGTAAAGCATTGCACTTACTTGCTAACTCCCAAATCCTGTGTAATTCTATCCTCTTCTCCATACCTGGAACTGGGCTGACTTCTTGGGAAAGAATGGGTACAGGAAGAACATATGTATATAAATAGGGCTTCAGTCTTTAAAATTGTTAGCTGGGCATTCTTCACATATTTCCAACCTATGACCACAACAACAACAGAACAATTTTATGTCGTGTTTTAAAGTTTCAATATCTCATCATATGCTCACAATGACTCTGGGAAATAGGCACTATTATTGTTCCTATCTTACAATATGTTTCAGGAAGACAGAGGTTAAGTGACTTGGCCATGGTCAGAAAGCTATTAAATGTCTGATACTATATTAGAACCCAGATCTTCCTGACTTCAGATCTACCCTATCCACAGCACCACTAGCTGCCACGAAGTTATAACTCTGGGAAAAAGAGAGTAGTTGTTTACTGGGAGAGGGGTGCTCAAGTCAAGTCAAGCAAACAAATATTTACTAAGTGCTTACTATGCGTTGTTAGGCCATGTGCTAAGAACAAGTGATATAAAGAAAGGTAAAAACTGCCCCTGTTTTCAAGGAGCTCATAAGCTAATTGGGGAGACAACAAGCAAACAACTGCGAACAAACAAGATAGATACAGGATAAATCAGAGATAATCTTAAAGGAAAAGCACTAGCATTAAGGGGGATTGGGTCAACAAAAAGGCAGTCATAATCATTTCTTTATGGAGGGAAATGTATCATCAGGTTTTTAATGCCCAGATGGGCATTAACATTTTAGTAGGTGCACCTACTAGTACCTAATGTGTTGGCTTGGAGAATATAATTAAAATATTCAATTAGTATTTTGTGAGTTTTTAAAAATGCAGTTTCACGGTTAAAAACAGATTGAACACTGCATTTGTAGCTAGATGACCTTGGTTTTAGTCTTGATTCTATCATATATTAGCTGTGTGAACATGGACAGTTCACATACCCTTACATATTGTGCTCACATGGCTAATGTAATGCTAGTTGCAAGAGAGCAAAAATCTAATTGCTTATATTCCTATCCAAAATGAAAGATGAAAACATCTACTCCCTGCAAACTGTAAAGCACTATCTAAATGTGACTTATTACTTGCCATGTGTATAACATACACTTAAATATACATCATTAGAAAGTTCTCTGTATACATTTATGGTGACAAAGAATTGGAAATTGAGAAGATGCTCATCCACTGGGGAGTGGTTAAACAAATTGTACTATGTGATTGTAATGGAATGCTATTGTGCTATGAGAAAAGATGAGCAGGATACTCTCAGAAAAACCTGGAAAGACTTGCATGAGCTGATGCAAAATGAAATATACTGTGTACAAAGTAGCAGCAATATTGTAAGATGATCAACTGCGAATGAATGACTGATGGCGATTATTGTCTTTCATTCTTGAAATGGAACAAAATGACATCACTATGCTATGCTAGGATCAAGTTACAATGTGTCTGACTGTGACTGATAAAACCAATATGACCATGGAATGCTCTACTACAGATTGGGCACAAATAGTCCATATGAACATTTGGGGTGGATTCTCTAATTTGTGCATCTCTCATTTCTTTTCAACTACTTCAATTCTGCTTTGCTCACCTTTTTTGATGAGGGCCATTCTGGGTGGTCCTGTGCCTGTGTCTCCCATGTCACATAATCAGTTCCAAAGTTCTTAAGAGAGACCTTGAGAGTGTCTTTATATCACTTTTTCTGACCACCATGTGAGCACTTAGCCTGTGTGAGTCCTCCATAAAATAGTCTTTTTGGCAAGTGTATGATTGGCATTCAGACAATATGACTGGTCCATCAGAGTTGTGTTCTTTGCTGAGTTTGAATGACTTAGCTGTTCTTGACTAAGATAACTCTGAAGGACTTATGAAGAAAAATGCTATCCATCCTCAGAAAAAAGTTGATAATGTAGTTTGAAGTATACTTTTTTGGGAGGCTTTTCTTGAGTTTTTTTTTTTGGTCTATTTTCTTTCACAACATGACCACTATGGAAATATGTTTTTGCATGACTACACATGTTTAACCTATTATTGGATTGCTTGCCTTCTCAATGAGGGACTGGGGAGGAAGGAAAGAAAAGAGTTTGGAATTCAAAACTTTAAAAATAAATATTAAAATTGTTTTTACATATAATTGGGAAAAAATAAAATACTAGGTACATTTTTTAAAAAAGAAAAAAAAAGAAGGAATGGAAAGACCCCAACCCTGCACATGAGATTTTGTTACTAATTTAAAAATAAAACAAGCTAAGAGATCAGAAAAATAAGTTCTCTGTAAATCTTAATCTTTTTAAATGGTATCACTATTCTCAATAGAACTTACAATGTTACTTCATAAGAAACTTATATTGTAACTAATCAAGTCATTTTTTTGCTACTTAAAATGTATGTATATGATCACAAAAAAATGAATGTTTATATCCACAGCCCTGTTTGGACATATATGTTTAAATAATTAATCCTGATGCTCCTCAAAGTGATTTTGGATATATCTCTTTTTCTTCATAGTCAGTATTATGTTGCTACAGGATAACAAAATTCTTTTGCTGTCTTATAGACATTGCTTCCCATTTTATAGCAGAAAGTTCAAATATAATCTATGGAAAGGAAAAATAGTGCACTTACAAGTTACATTACTCCTATTCTAGCAGGTTATAACTTCCTGAAATATTCAGGGATCACCACACTTTTAAAAATAGTTTACATTCCTTTAGTCTATGTTACTATGCCACTGCTAAAAATTTACATATTCAATTTTTGAAATAGACTGCTGTCAAGTGTATTGTACTTTCCACACTGAGAAACAGAGGTTTTTTTTTTCTTTTTTCCTCTACCTATTTCCCACATCATACACCTCTTAAGAGATGAGGACCTCACCTCATTTGACTGAGAAAATGAAAACCATTTGCTAGCAACTCTGCATAACTATATCTCAAAACTACTTGTCATCATTTTCAATTATCTCTTTTTTAACTCTAGTCTCTGATGAGGAAGCAATTCTTATGCTTAGCAAGGCCAATTCCTTTATATATATAACCTTGAGTTTCTTTGAGCTGTTGCTCCAGAATTACTAGTCTCCAATTTTTAATCTCTTCCTATCTGCTGGTTGCCTTTAGATAAGCCCAGGTCTTCTTCTTTAAAAATGTCCTATTGTCTCTTCAAGATATGAGCTTATATTTCTCCTTTTCTCATCCAGAGTCCTTGAAAATGCTATCTGTATTCTCTACCCCTTCTTCCTCTCTGTTCCTTCACTTCTCAGTCCCTTGAAATCTGGTTCCCAATATGAATTAGTCAACTGAAAATATTCTCTTCAAGGTTACCAAATGATCACTTAATTGCCAACTCTCATGTTTTTTTCAGTCTTCATCATGTTTGTTGTCTCTGTCGTATTTGATTTAGTTTGACACTTCCTTCCCTCTGTTTCCTATTTATTTAGTATATAGCTTGTTTATACATTGTTTGCTTGCTTTTTTTTTCCATGCTCCATTATATTATGAAGTCCTTGAGGGTAGGGATGGTCTGGGTTTTTTTTTGTTTTTGTTTTTTCGGCATCCCAGTTCTTAGCACAGTGCCTAACACATAGGCACGATTAATAAATAGTTATTGATTGTTGGATCATTTTCAACTATTTAAATATTCTCAACTCTCTGGGTTTTTGTGAATGGTTCCCTCTCTATTTCTATGACCCTTTTTAGTCTCTTTTTGTTATATCATTCATATCATTCTGCCTAACTGCGTGTATACTCCAAAGCTCTGCTTTTATCCCTCTTCCTTTCTCTCTTTACAGATTCTCTTGGTGCCTTCATCAGCTTCTATGGGTTTAATTACATATGCAGACAACTGTCAGATCTATATATCCAACTCTACCTTCTCTCTTGAGTTCTCATCCCATATTACAGCTGCTTAGTGGGCATTTCAAAGTGATGTCCAATAGACATTTCATATTCAATGTGTCTGAAACAGAATGTTTCACCATTTAATCCCAGCCCTCCATCTCCTAGCTATATTTCCCTTCTGGACTTCCCTGATTTTCTCAAAGGTAATACCATTCTTACAGTCTTCATGTTTTGCCATTTCTGAATCATCTTCAGCCTTTTCGTTCTTGACCCCACAAATCCAATCAGTTGTATTCTAGTGGCTGTGTTTCCCCCATGATCAAATATAGACTCCATTTTTACATCTAAAAACCTATACAATCTAAACTTATTGAACATTACTTTCCTTCATATATTTTGTCATTCTGTCAAACTGGCTTTTTTGTTTCTTACATTTTATTTAATATCTGTATGCTTTTGTCTTGTCTAAAACATCTTGGGATAATTCAAAAAGCATCCATTAAGTGACTGTTATGTACAAGGTATAGAACTACGTACTATGTTAACTACGTAATATATTAACTATGTAATATAATGAACTACGTAATATATTAACCTAAAGACACATTTTTTAAAAATTTTATGGCAGAAGTGGAAATTTTAAGAAAGGATAATTACCAAAGCTTTAGAGATCATTGAAAGTCTTTGTGTGATCACAAAACCACATGACTAGAAGATATCTTATAGACTATCCATTTTCATCACCTTTCCTTTACAGATGGGGAAACTGAGGCTCAGTGAGGTAAATAATGTGTTCAGTATGGCAAGCCAGTTAGTAGCAGAGACAGGATAGAACTGAGTCTTTAGACTCCCAATTTTAGGACTGTAGGATTATAAGATTTGGAGCTAGAAGGGATTTAATTAATGATTTGGTTCCATCCCTTATCTTACAGATGAGGAAACTGAAGCAGAGACAGGTTTGGTTATTTGCCAAAAGTTCTAGAGAAAAAAAAGACGTGGAATTTAAACCCAAGTCTTATGAATATAAATCCAGTTATATCTCCACTCTACCACCCAATTTTCTGACCTAATTAAAGATTTATAATATAAATGTATGAAACCAGGTAAAATATAAAATTTACTTAGGGCAATATGACTTCCTTATTTTCTGTAATAGTAGCAGAATGGCAGAAAGGGGAGCAGTGAAGGTTAAGAATCACAATTTCTAGATGTCCATAAATATGGATTTAGCTTTTAGTATCCTAAATGTGAGATCCCTATCAAGTGATTGAGTAGATTCAGAACAAAAGGAACAGAATTATATTAACATTGGCATTCTTGCTTTAAATGAAACCAGAAGCCATAGAGCCATAGAGAAGTTGTAGTTTAATTTAAGGATGGATCATGAATTCTCTTTTGAAAGCCAAAAAAATGATATGGTCAGTTTCATGTATGCGTAAAGGCAACAAGTACCATTGTTTCATGGGACTTGGCCATTTCTCTTTATACTACTTATGATAATGTAAGAGAAGACCATTATGGAGATATCAGCAACTTATGCGCCATCATCTTTTGCAGAGTATAAAATGCTATGTAAATTCTTTACTGGATTCAGCAGATGCTACCAAAGAAAACCAAAATATAGTATTGAGCAATATGAATATTCAGGGGAACATAGAGAAGGGCATCAAGACATGGTTCTATTTATTTACTTATTTTTATTGTTAAATTTTATCTTCAGTTAATGAAAATGCATCTCCTCTCCATCTCATTTCCTCCATGCCCTCACTGGAAAAAAATGAAAAACCAAATCCTTGGAAGCAGTGTGTATAGTTGAGCAAAATAAATTTGCACATTGGCCATAAAAAAAAATTTCACTGTGCATCCAATGCCTCTCTGTCAGGTGGTGGGTAGCACGTTTTTTTTTCATGAGTCCTCTGTAATCATTGTTGGTCATTGTGCTGATCAGGACTTTCAAATTTTTCAAAGTTGTTTGTCTTTATAGTATGATTTTTATTGTATTAATTGTTTTCTTGTTTCTAACAAAATGTGTGTTGAAAAATATGGTTCAAGATTAAGAAACAAAAGAGCCTGAAGGCTTGGAGACTACTAGGGATATTATCCTGGTATATCATGAATGCATTCATCATGAAGAGAGTTAGAAGTGACCCATCAGAAATGAGTACTGAATAACATTATAATAAAATTAAATTGACTTCATCTTAATAGACAGGAAATGACTGGTTAATGGCATTGGAGTTGTAATTTGCAAATCAGTTGTATGAAGTTGTACTACCAGCAAAGGGCAAAACCTGTACTTAGAAGGATAAAGATGAGAAACTATATTTACAACAGTTCCGACATGCTCTTTTCAAATAAGCCATTCATATTGGAAAAATGGGAAATAAAGAAAAACAATAACAAGGATTGTTACCATTTCTTATTAAAGTTTAAGAGATATAAAGCAGCCAAAAGAACCCTTAAACACTTGATCTCCTTGCCAACAGCCAAGAGCAAAACCGACTTAGAATGCAAATTTATGGACTAATGGAAGGCAATGAATGCTATCACCTCATAAAGCATGAAGAGGTAGAGAGGGATGAGAGCCTGCCGAAAATTTGGCTTGAGTTCCAATTAAGTCAAATCAGCCCAGGAACATTTACAAATAAAACTGGACGATAATGAATTAATTAAAAAATGGAATAGATTGTTCAGCATCTCTATAATAAACAGTTTTAAAAAATCACCAGTGACAGTGAAACCCCCACATCTGCCCTCTCCCATCTTAGTTCTGAATGTGCTGTATGAAGAAATGGAAATGACACTAAGCAAAATGACGACGGGAGCAAGACTAGAGCAAGTATACAGAGAAGAAACCTGTGCTAGAGGCATTACACATCTGATTAAATTGAGGGATTAATTCTTAACATACTTGAAAGAGGCAGAAAGTGACATAAAATATGGTATCCAGGAAATTTAGGATTGGCAAAAGAGGTGCACTTGAAATATGTTATGAATGAAAGATAACACATGGACAGCCTCAGTGCTGCATGTATATTTCTAATATTAAGAAACTTAAAAGAAGGTTTCCAATATGTTGGGCGAATCCTTTATAACAGAAAATAACATCACTAATAAAAATCAGAATTGATGTAGTGCTTTAAAGTATTAAATACTTTATATGTTCCTTCATTTAAAATATAAATAAGTTTTACAGTATGAGAATATGAGTTTCAATCTGATATATATCGAGTCATAATTTCCAAATTTAAAAAAATATTGTGTACTTATCAACAGACACTTCTTTGAGCATACATCCCTGATATATGTATACATACACTTTTCATATTTATATATACTTATTTATAAGTTATATACATATACTATTGCTGATGGGAGTGAGCAATTTTTCCAGCACTGCTGATAATATCGGTGTCCAGTATTGTGGTTAGATTATTACCTCTACGAGCGTACACAAGGTAGAGAAGGGAAACAGTTGGGTGGCTGGAGTGTGAGAGGTCAGAGTGGAGGTATATTGGTGATAAGGTCACAGAGGTAATGTGGTTGTGTGGGAGATAGGCCCAATAACAGGTTGGCTATTGTGGGGAAGGTAAGATGTGACCCATCTTTCCACCTTTGCACTGAACACATACTTTTTGTGGTCATGGTGTGTGATCAGGGATCAGAGTCTTTGGAGATCAATAAATTTGATCACAGAGTCATCAAAATTCTAGTATCAGTAGCTAAGACAAGGGTTCATTCAATGTGATGCTGTATTTGGATGTGAACTTGATAGAGTCAAAGCTATGTAACAATTTCAGTAAGTCTGAGCCCACTTTTCCTAGGAACTAGGATGGTATAGAAGAATACATAGCTCCAAAGTGTTGAGAGCAATGTTTGTCCTTGTATGCTTGCTATAATTTTTAAAACAAAAATCCCTTTGTAGAACTAATTGATATTTGGTTAACTGGTAAATGGAATTGAGACACTTGTCAGCCATGACTAACAGTGGTGAGAACATAGCTATAATAAGCTAAAGGCACCTAACCCCTCAGGGCTGCTCCTAGAACCCTGATGTGGCAATGTAGTTAACCTGACCCTGGGAGAGTAAGACTGGAGTTCTCACTATACTTAAATACTTGATTCTAGTAACAGAGTAACTCTTTTCAGCCAGGGGTTTCAGATTCTTTATGTGCCCTCCTCTTCAATTTTCATTCACTTTAGTGAATATGTATAGAAGGCAAAGTAGGATTCATTTTCTACTAAAGCAATTTTTTCCCATGATGTAAATGTAATACTAATGATTCTTATATTCCTAATGTAATTGTCATAAATATGAGGAATATTTTCTGCATTGCTTTATAAATGCACAACTTGTATAACATATAATTTTCTAATTTAATTGTTTACATTTATCTTTCTTATTTTGCTTTCCTCAGCCTAACATTTTTAGGAATATGAGGAATACAAAATATGTTTAAAATAGAATTTAAAGAATAGAATGTAAGTGGGGAATTCAGTTATTAGGCAATTTTTTTGAACTTTTGTTTATACGTTTATTTTTGCCTTGTTTTTCAACTATTAAATAATGGATTGAATTGCTGAAATCATCTTTAGAATGCCCAGGGTTAAGTTGAATAATCAAATTATGTAATGTTAAACAGCTAATGCAATTTGCTATATCATTAAGGTAGAGACTATAAGAGATATGTTTTTAAATTATCCATCTAAACAACCCTTGAGCAACTACATCTCATAAAAATACAGAGTAAATAGTAGAAAGTAAATGAGATGGCATGTTACTTGGAATTCTCTTTCCTAGGCTAAACTCTCCATTAGGAATCTGAGGACCAAGTATCAGTTCAGAGGCTTTGTATTTAACTCCAGGTCAACTATTCAGTTTTTTGAAAATTTAGAGTTTTTTGAACTCTAATACATCATATATTTTCTCGATGGTATCTTATATCACTTGTGACATACGTGGAATCCATTGGTAATATGCTATGATCTACTCTCATTCACCATGAGTATTGACATTGTATTTTGTATTCCTTGTAATTCTAATTCTTCTAAAAGAAGATATTCATTTGTTTATTTTAAGAGTATTTATTGAGTGCCTATTTTTACTAATATAATTGAAAGAAAATTCGTTTGTCATGTGGTGAAGATGATGGATAACCAATGGGCAATCAACAAGCTCTAATTTTAGTCTTATAATGCCAAGAGAAAATGGGAAAGATCTTGGCATATCAGTTAGATTATCTGAGAAAAACATGTGGGAAAACATAGAGAAGAGTCTCACAGGATGGGCAGTCTTAGATGGGTTGTTATCAGCATTATTGGAAGAAATTCTCACATTAATGAGATCAAATATCCATTTGAGTGTTTAATATAATCAATGCAGTGTAGGAAAAACATAGATTTTCCACCAGTCAACAAACAATTATTAATTACTTATTATATACCAGATACTATGCTAAGTTCTTGTTTCCAGTTCTCATGTCAGGAAAAAGCTTATAAAACAAGATTTATAATAGTTATTTATGTATGGATGCATGTATACATAGTATAATACACATATGCATATATCTACATATAAATCCTAGTAATTTATATTTACCTAATGTATTTAATGATTTTTCCACCCCTAATGTAGTTGCCATATATATAAAGATTTTATCTTGCTTCATAAATGTGTAGCTTGAATGACATATAACATTTTAATTTAATTATTTATGTGTGTATATATGCATATATGTATATACATACATACATACATACACTATCTGTCTGTCTGTGTTATCTTCTACAGTAGATTATAAACTCTGTAAGAGTCAGATTAACTGCAAAATCCATCATGGACTCCCCTCCCATAACCCCAGTTCCTCCTAGTGGCTCAGTATCTTGGAGGTGGGAGATGTGATTCTTCCTGAAAGGAAGTGAGTTGAATACTCTGAAGAGTAAGAAGCTGCTTTTCCTCCTAAGGATTATATAGTAGAGTGACAGATTCTACCAGGTTAGAAATTAATGATAAATGTGAGAAGAAAAGAAGAGTAATAGTAGTTGATGATTCCTTTATGGAAATACTGAGGCAGTTATTTGTAGAGCTAATGAAACAATAGATATCTGTTGTCTTCTTAAAGAATGTATCCAAGACCCAAAATAGAACCTCTCATGTCTTATCAACCATGAATGACAACTTCCCAGTTCAGGTGAGTGACATGAGCATAGATGACTCTATCAGAAAACCAAACAAAAAGTATTGTCAATGAAGTCTTGGGCAAGAAACTGATGATGGAAGTACAGATAAGGTTTTCTTGACTATTGCTTGTTGAATGCAAAGGATACAGAAGATGAAATTAATTTGGGAAGTGAACAACTGGGTAAGAACACGGCATCTGAGGATTGGATTTGGAATTTTGGACCAGATACCAGAATTCTTTCTAAACATAGAGTATAACAAGGCAGATAAGAATGTATTTGCTAAGTATCTTTCAAAACTAGTCAAAACGGCTTACTCTCAAAAAAGATGAGGAAGAAGACTGTCTATGTACAGTCATCAAGTTAGCTATTATAGAGAGTATCCAATTAGAAGCAAAAGGAAGTATAGCACCCGAGACACCAGAAATTCACAGGAAGCAATATTTTAAAGTTAGTAGTAAAACTTGCGGATTCAAATTTTTATACAAAAATGCCCCAAATTAAACAACAGACAAAAACTAGAGTTCCGAATACTAAGAGGTCAATTTGATCTTATAGACATAACTGAGACTTAGTGGGATAAATCAAATTATTAGACCATGGCTCTGGATTGGATTAGCATACTTCATAAAAAAAGGTAGGTTGATAAAAACAAAGGCTTAGCATTGCATATTAAGAAGCCCTATACGTGTAAGAAAACCCCTGGAATCATAGAGAGAAGCATGATGGATATTATTTGCATGGATAAAGAAAGGAGGGAAAAATAAGGGATTTTTGTCATTTGAATAAACCATTTGGACAGAAAGAAGAAATAGATTAGGAGTTCAGCAAACATATTAGAAAATTGGCACAGAGACATGATAGAGCAATGACGATGGACTTAAATAAGTAACATAATTTTAATTAAGAAGTTTTTGATTTACCTTAGTGGTAATTTTGATCTTCAAAAGATGAAAGAATGAATAATGGGAAAAATCAATGCTTGATCTGGTTTTCTCTAATGGAGAGAAACTGGTTTCTGGAGGAGAAATAATGAGAGCTCTAAGGGCAAAGTTACTTCTTTAACCTAGAATTTGTGATTTTGGATTTTTGGAAATCAGATTTTAATGGGTTTAGAGGAAAAATGAATAGACTTCTAGTGAGTAAACTATTTCAGGGGAAGATGCTCAAAAATGTAATTCTGAAGACAGAATGGAAAACAAATGCAAAGAGTAGGAAAAAAACTGGGATCTGTTTGAAGAGACAAATGTGGATGCACAGGGAATTCACCAATTAACTTGGAGTTCAAAAAGAAATATGGAGAAGTCAAAAACAAGTCCCCTTGATTGAGAATAAATGTAAGAAAGTGTTGCAGTCTTATAAAAATGATATGAGGAATGCCAAAGCTCAGAATGACATGAAGCTGGCAAATGAATCTAATTACAATAAAACAGGTATTAGTTATTATGGTTTATTTTACTTACATTAGGAGAAAAGTGGGTATCAGAAAGGGATGGAATTTGTGCTTAGGTTGGATGGGATAACAATAACAGAAGAAAGATAAGGTGCAGTTGCTCAGTCTTTATTTTCCTTTTCTTTTCTTTGCAAGAAAAAAGAAAGGATGACCTTTGCCCAGGAAATGACAGAACAAAAATTATTAATGTGGAGTTGTCGCCAAGGGATGTAAGGAGCTAGTAGCAACTGCCCTTATGAGTTCAAGTCACTTCGCCCAGATTAAATACACCTCCAATCTACCCCCAAAAAACTGGCAGATGAAATAGTTCTGCCACTGTTAGTTATACGGAAAATAGTACAAGTGTGCCACAAAATTGGAGAAGGAAAAGGAATAGTCTGCCAACTACAGGCCAGTGAACTTAACTTCAGTTTCTGGGAAATTTCTAATATGGATCCTTAAAGAGATGTTTGGTGAGAAGGTAGAAAGGGAAGCTGGTGATTACAAAGAGACAATATGGTTTCAGCAAGGACAGGTTGTGCCAGACCAACTTCATTTCCTTTTCCAACAGGATTATCAAAATGAGGGGATGCCGTGGGTATAGTTTACTTAGACTTTCAGCAAAACTTTTTTTTATAAAATATCTAATGATATTCTTATAGAGCAATTGAGAAATATGAATTTGATAATGTTAAAAACTAGAGGCAGCTGATAACACAGTGAGTGAAACAGTGGGCCTGAAGTCAGGAAATCTTGAGTTCAAATACAGCCTCAAACACTCACTACCTGTGTGATCCTGGGCAATTTACTTAACCATTTTGCCCCAATTTTCTCAATTATAAAATGAGGCTCTTGGTAGGTGTTATTGTTTATTAATATTATTAATTATATTTGTTACTATTGTTAATGCTATTAATGTTAATTCCCTTCTCCTTGTCTCTGATTATATCCCAGATCCAAAGAGTAGCTGTTAATAATTCACTATAATTGTAGTAGGAAGACTCTAGTGGAGTATCCTAGGAATCTGGAGTTGGTCACGTCCTGTTTAATAGTTTTGTTAGTGATTTCCACAAAAGCCTGAATGATGTACTAATGAAATTTTCAAATGACAAAAAGGAGAGCCCCCACAGTACGTGACAAAGTCAGTATTCAAAGGGATCAAAACAGGTTAGAACACTGACATGAATTTAATGAAAAGAAATCTGAGAGGGATAAATGGAGAATTTAACTTAAGTTAAAAAAAAAACTTCATAAGTATTAGGAGGAGGCATGGTTTGATAGAAGTTATTGTGAAAATGATCTGAGCATTTTGGTAGACTGCATAGTCAAGATGAGTTAGATATGTGATGTCATAGTCAAAAAATGAATGAAATCTTGAACTTCATTAAGAAGGGCATAGATTCCAAGAAAAGGGGGCCATAGTAGCACTGTATTCTGCCCTAGTCAGACTTCATCTGGAGTATTTGGCTCACTTTGGGGAACAATGGTTTCAGAAGCACATTGATGAGATAGGGAATGTCTGCTAACATCAGTTGAGATAAAGGAATATAACAACTATACAGAAGTAAATATGAAGCACTGTATTCCAAAAAGCTCAAAGAAAAAGGAAAAGGACATATTCAAACAAAAATATTTATAGCGGCTCTTTTAGTGGTGCAAAGAATTGGAAATGGAGGATTGTCCATCAGTTGCACAAGTTGTTCTATATGATTGTGATGGAATATTGTTCTGCTCTAAGAAATGATGAGTAGGATGCTCCCAGTAAAACCTGGAAAGACTTACATGGACTGATGCAAAGTGAAATGAGTAGAACCAGGAGAGCATTGTACATAGTAATATCAATATTTTATGATGATCTAGTGTGAAAAACTTAGCTATTTTCAGCAATACAATGACCCTAGACAATTCAGAAGAATTTACAATGAAAGGTGCTATATCTGGAGAAAGAAATGGTAGAGCCTGAATGCAAATCAAAGAAAATTTTTCTTTACTTTCTTTATTTTTCTTGTTTTTTAGTCTGCTTTCTTTCACAGCATGACTTAAATGGAAATGTGTTTTCCATGACTATATATGTATAATCTATATCAAATTGCTTGTCTTCTCAATGAGGGAGTGGGAGGGAAAGGTGGGAGAAAATTTGGATCTCAGGATTTGATAAAAAGAATGTTAAAATTGTTCTTATATTGTACTTGGGAGAAAATTTAAAAAAATGATGGAAGAAAAATAGAATGAAAAATATTGTCACTTCCTCAGGTACTTAAGCAAAACAACTTCCTCAATTGACTGATAAACCATTAGAACTTCCTTTAGGTCCTTAGTAAGAAACCACATTGTTTTGTTTTGTAACTATAAGCACCTCCTTTTCTTTTATTCCTTGCATTTTTAGACATTCAGAGTCTAGGTAAGAATCACTGGGGATGATTTAGAACTAGATGACCTCAAAAGGGCCTTTGTAGCTATAGTTTTGTTCCTATAACTTAGAGAGACCTGCAAGTCTAGATATTTTCAGGTTAAGCTACAAAGCAGTGGGGATGGAGGTAGAATTGCTTGTTCCATGAAGGGTCTAACTCACTTTCTATTATTCTACAGGAAAAGTTCTTGTTTTGAATGACAAAAAATATGAATCTAACAGTGTCAGCCCATTCTATGGGGACCTGCAAAGGATTGATTATTCTTTACAGTATATCTTCTAATGATTTGTCCAGACTAGATTTAAATGCTAAAGTCATACTTTGCTCTTGGACTTTTCTCTCCCTCTTTTCCCCTAGTGTATTATTTGTACTGTTAGTAAAATGATGAATGACTCCTTATATATTCTAAATGTGTTTATTTCCTCCAGAGAATCCAAGTGAAACAAGTACATTCTTGCAAGAGAATCCTAATGTGGTTACTTATTCCTTTGAACTTGACTTTATCTTTGATTTAAAAATTCTGTACAAATTGAATGCTCTGTATTAAAAAGCTACAATGTTTCACATTTTTAATAGCCAAGATAAAAAACAGAGGAACATGTTGTAATAGAAAAGGGATTTTGCTTTCTTCTGGAGAGATGTATTTCATAACACAGAATGAATCCGTTTAGGGATTTGCTCTCACATTTGCCTTATATGACACGAAGAAACTTTTAAAGGCCTCGAATTAATCTTGTCCTTTTCCTCAATATATAACCGCGTATAGATCTATTTCTTTTTCAGTGCTGCAATTATTACTTATCCTTTGGGTCTTGAATTTCTGGCTTCACTTTTTACTTTAGGATCCATACATATATTGCTATCTAACACAGATGCATCAGCAGAAGAGTTAGATCATTGAGAAAAAACCCAAGACAAAGTAGAGAATTTAGGAAATTATTTAGAGAACTGAATGAAACAAAAGTCTTCCAGAACTTTAACTGTTTTCTTCCTTTCTGTGATACACACAGAACAATCACAGTATTAAATGATAGAGTACTGGAACTGTCCTAACATAGAATACCAGAGAATATGATGGGTTTCCTTTGAAGTTGTAGATGTGTTTGTCTTTTGTTGCCAAAGAAGACCATGCCATCAGAGAAATAATGACATGACTTGCACTTGACTTTGTTTTGAGTGAAGGAAGGCTGTGCAGGTCACCAGCCTCACTTCTCCTGCAGAGTCATCTGAATCCAGAGACCTGATATTCCTCAGGATGACTGGAGATGACCCAGGATGAGGTATTTGGTCAAGGTCACACAGCTAGTGAGCATCAAGTGCCTGAGGGGAGATTTGAACTCAGGTCCTCCTGACTCTTGCACTGGTGCTCTATCCACTGCACCACCTAGCTGCCCCTTGGAGTAGTGAGGCTGGTGATCTGCCCAGTCCACCCTCACTCAAAAAAAAAAAAATTAAGTGCAAGTCATGTCATGATTGCTTTGATGGCATGGTCTTTTTCAGCCCTGAAGGATGAACACATAGAGTTGTAGATACTGTGCTTCTGAATGCCCAGGGAGGTAGTTGTGAAGATGTGTGTGTATGAACTTGTGGGAATGGGAACTCAATGGGAACAGATCTGATGAAAATTGAGTTAGTTCTAACTCCATTAAATTGAATGTAGATATTACTGAAAGGCTTTTTTATAAATTTTGCTTAGTTACTTATGTCTCAGAATTTCCTTATTTATTCATCCACATTCTTCCATTTATTTATTCATTCAACAAATTGAACATCTATTTTGGAGGAGGCACTGTTAAGTCACAGAAGAATGTACTATGTCTATTTGGGGACAAACATACAGACACAGATAATGCCATAGCAAGACAAATCCTGTATGATTTGAATGGTATGTTTTAATGTTACAAGGAATGAGTGTTGTAGAGATTTCCCATCTTTGTGTCCCCAGAGCATGACACACAGAGCTTACCACATAGTAGTTACAAAATAAATGTTTATTGTTTTGTTTATTTCATTGATTTGTGGAAGTCCCAATACTGAAACCCTCCACCAATGTATATTGGTGACTTCTGCAACTTTCAATCTGAGAGAGCTAGTTATGAGTACTTTGAGGATAAGTGACTTGCTCAGGGTCACAAAGCCAGTACATATTAGAAATGAGACTTGAACTCCACTTTTCCTAAATCTGGTCAATTTTCTCTGTGTGTGGATATATGTAAGCATAATATACGTGTATTTGTAACTACAACTATCATCATTGTTATAGGGAATCGATACTATAAAAATTCAGAAGAATGAAAGATCCCTTCTGTCTCATTTTGACCTTGAAAATAAAGTATATTTTTCTATAGGCAGAGATGGCAGGAGAGTTTATTTGGGTCATGAGTAATGATATGGAAGCAGGACAGAAGAAGGCTGTTAAAGAGAAAATTAAATGGATTAATGTACTTGGATCAGAGGGTTTGTTAAGTAGTCAGAAGTAAGATTAGAAAGTTCAATATGGGAGATACTGTAGGAGACCAAGTATTTAAACTGTGCTGCTATACAAAAGCATAAAGGGTAACTATGCTGACATTGTGGACTCAGATTTTATTCTAGGCAAAAATATGCTATTGAAAAATACTGAGTAGAGGAGTAGGTCCAGGCAAAGCATTGATCTAAGAAGATGGTAGTGGAATTAGATACAAGGATGAATTTGGAACTGTTTATAATAATAATATAAATCTAAATATTATGGATCTGAACTCAGGAATGGCAATATGAGTGGAAAAGAAGAGATTAATGTAATAGATTAATAGCTAACATAATGCTTTCAGGTTTGAAAGGTATCTTGAAATATTATCTCATATCCTCACAAGATCTCTGGGAGGTATGTACCATTATTGCTTCATTTTATCAATGAACTGATGCAGACAAAAGGTAAGTCACTTTCCTAGGATCACTCAGTTACTAAATGTCTATGGCAGAATTTGAACACAAGTCTTCCTGACCCCAGGTCCAATGTTCTTTCTACTGTGCCACCTAGCTGCATTTTGATGATTGAAGGAAGAATAAAGAGGATTTGATCATTGATTTGATGTGATGGGCCAGGGAAAGTGATCAGGATTGAAAGATGATTGTGATTTTGAACCTGGGGGACTGAGAGAATGATTGGGCCATGGGTAGAAATATGGAAGTAAAGAGGAGAAGGTGGAAGTAATGTATCCATTTCCAAGTGTTTGGCTAAAGCAGTGAGAGGGAATAACTCAAATCTATAAGGATTTGAAGTATTTAACCTTATTTGCCATTTACTCAAAAATAGTGAAATCATGCTATCAGACTCAGGACTATCTTTTTGGTAAAACTTTGATTCATGAAGAGCAACATGAAATTGTTCTTTTAGCAGGCATTCACTTTGCATTTAGTGTTACGCGCAGTGTGTGATACAAAGCTGTGCGTGAAACAATCCCTTTTCTCAGGGAACTTACAATTGACTAGGTGAGATAAGGCATATTTCCTGATACGTGTAACACCATTAACAACTCTGGTTTGAACATGAAGGGACAGAAATGGAAAGAATCTGTTGTACTAAATTGTGGCTAGAACCCCAGAGGTATCTTCAGTGAATTGTGGTATAGATCTTGGGTCAATTAAAAAGTCTAATGGATGATGGAATCTCTTATTGTGTTTATAAATGCTTCTTCTTTACTGGAACGCTAGCCTATTTATGAGAGAAGTCACAAAGTCACCTGTTGGGAACTTTTTAAGGTGAGGCTAAATGGACTGCCAATTTGGAATTGGGAATAAAGAAAATATGAAATTCATTATTTTCTGTAGGCAATGGAAGGATGAATGGGAGAAAGGGACCCAGGAGGGGGAAAAAGAGGTGAGATGACATTACCAAGAATGGGAGATGAGCTCTTGCTACATCCTCAAGATAAGAATTTAGCCCTAGGCTCAGATTGGTAATTACCTCTTGCATAGACCAGGAGCTAGGGAGAGACAAAGAGAAAGAAATGCTTTATTTATTAAAGAGGCATTTCTATTATTCAGAATTTATTTTCAGCTATAGCAAACAAGTCACAATATAATCTAAGGAGTCAATACAGAGAATCAGGAAGTGCTCAGTGGTATGGGAAGCCAAAAGATATTGAGCAATAAATATTAGAAAACATCATATTTGAAAATGTGCTTTTTTCAAGACTTTAAATTTTAAAATCAAACCTTGACCAGACACAAATTAGGAAATTAAATTCTTTTTACTACTGTTAATAATAAAAGATTATAAAATACTGAAAAGATTACTAATAGAGTTTAAAGAAAATTCTAAGGAAATGGATAGAAGGTTATTTTTCTGCCATGGGTTAATAATAGTAGAAAACCCTCTCTTTTTATTTTGCCTTATGAAATGCCCATTCTGTTGCTATTCAAATAGCCTTCGTATTAGACTTCTCTTCTCGTACCCCTTCCATCTTTTTTGTAATAATTATAGAAACCCACTCATCCACCCAGAAGATATAGCATCCCTGGTTATATTCTCTAATGCTAAATGTATTCTTCTCATATCCCAGAAAGACAGGGATAGGAAAAAAAAGAGTAGACAGGTTTTCTACTGCTCATTTCAACCACATCCTATTGCCAGAAATTAGGAATCTGAAATAGATGACCTCTGGAGGTCATTGAGAGTAGAACTATAGGAAAAGCTTTAATTTTTCAAAAAATATTCAAAAAAAGAGTACAGTATCTGGAAAGAAAGAAATGATGACATCTGATTTTCCTGATCTAAGCACTCTAGGTCTAATTCTATCATTGCTGCTAACATCACTGATGCAATTATTAATAGCATTTTAAAGGTTTGCATTTATCAGAAAATGAATGCAATGAGCCTCATAAAGTGTCTGACTTAGCTTTTCTCTGTAAAACTTTTTAGGAAGATACCATTTTAAATGAGTCTATTTGAAGGCTGAGCAGCCTACATTATCCTTTCCATGTAATGCTTTTTCTTTCTGTGTCATATATTTCCAACCTTCAAAATGTCCTCAGATTACTGTCTCCTACTTGCCCTTCTGGAATTGGCAGGTCTTTTCTTCTTTCCTAGACGATTTTACTGATTGCCAAGCAAGAACTAAAAAAGGTCTTCCCGTCCTCCTTCTCTCAGTGTCTCTCTCTCTCCATCTCTGTCTCTCTGTCTCTCTCCGCCTCTTTCTCTCTCCCTCTTCCTCTCTGTTTCTTTCCTTCTCCTTCTTCCCCTCCCTGCCTCTTTCTCTCTATATGAAAAGCTTTTTGGCAAGATTAAGTTTTCCTTCTTCCCCTCAGTGGGATTTGCACTTGGATAAAATTTTAGGACATAATTTCTAAAACTTTGGCCTTTCTCGTGATTCTTTGTTAGGGCTTGATGCCAGCACAAGAACAGATGAAGACATAGAACCTGCAAATGTCCCCACCTGTTTGAGGGAATTAAATTCCCAACAGAGAGCAATTAAGGGCAACATTAATATGCTGGGGGATATGTCAGAGTTCAATTGGCCTGCCTGGCTGACTACACATTTCTGATTCTACAGGATCTTTAATGTTGACTTGTGAGATTTCTTTACAGAGAAAGGGTCCATGACCTTACACAGACTGGCAGGTGGCAATGAGAAAGCTAAATGTTTGGCATAACCTCTGATGTCCCCCTCCCGCCTGCACTATACTTCCTTCCCCCATATCACTTATTCACTTCTGCCTGGAGGGAGGAAGGACAAGCTTAGCATTGTTGAAGCCATAAAATTCTGCAAAATGGAGATACAATAGAAAATAAATACTGTATCTCTCCATACACAGAGTAAGGTTCAAACAGAACTGGCTGCCTTAGTTGATGATTGGAGATTGGAGGATGAGTGAGTTAATCATAACTCAAGGTTAGAGTCACAGTTTAGTTAGAGAACTATCTAGACCCCAGATTCAAGCCAATTTTTTTCTAATCTCTGGACCCTGCCTATGCTCACAGCTGTCTGATCAGGGTCTAGACAGCATCTAAATGGTCCTGTGGCCACCTGCACTAACCCCCTTTCCATCAATGATAATCAAATTAACATTACCAAGGAAAACAGGAAGAATACAACACTCTACCAGTCCCTGACTCTAACTAGATTCCTTGTGATTCAGAGGCATAGAAACTGCCCTGCCTGCTTCTTCATACCCACTCACATCAGCCCTATCCCTACCATATCCCTGTCTTCCTCCACCTTCCCCTTCCATTATACATTATGGAATCCCTGGTCTGTTGTTACCAAACTTTCTGTCATACTCCTCCCATGTTCTTGTAATAACTATAGAAACCTACTCCCTTTCAAAAGCTCTTTCATCCTGGCCACACTCTTTAATGCTAGGTATACTTTCTCATGCCCTCTGAAGACAAGTCCAGGAAGAAGACGAGGCATATTTCTTGTTACTCCTTGTAAATTTCAGACCCTCCCCATATCCCCACCACCCTGTAGCTGCTCATTGAGATTCACTCTACCAGATATGTCACCTGGTCTAGATTTTTGTGACTACTATTTCTTTGCCCCCAGGTCATTCTTTCTTCTTTATTGGAAGTTCAGCATCTTGATTCCTATAAACTTGCCCTTATGCTTGGGGACTTCAATGTGTATGTTCATATCCCATCAGATATTCTTGCTGACCAATCCCCTGAACTCCTATTGAATCTGGTCTCAGATACGTACTAGTTGAGTGACCCTGGGTAAGTTATTTGACCTGTGTGTCTGTTTTTCCTTCTGTAAAAAGAGGATAACAATAGTATCTACTTCCAATGGTTGTTCTAAGGATTAATTGAAATGTCATTTGGAAAGTACTTTGCAAATCTTAAAGTCCTCTCTCTACTTCCCTATTTCTGCTAAGAGACCACCATTCTGTTTGTCAACCAGATTCACTTAGATGTCATTCTTAACTCTTCACTCTCTTACAGAGCCACAGCTAGACAGTGGCCTGGTCTCTTTTATTTTCATCTATAATATCTCTCATCTCCACCTCCTCCCTTATCATACCACAGTCAGCCTGTTCAAGTTCTCATTACCCCTTGGACTATTCTAATAGCATCCTAATTGTTTGCCTTTCCTCTCCAATCCATCTTCTATACAGTTGCAAGGGTGATAAAACACAAGTAAGACCACGTCATTCCCCTGTTTAAGGGTCTCCAGTGATCCCTTCATTACTTGGTCCTGTATTTCAAATTCCTCTTTGGCATTTGAAGCATTTCACAATCTGACTCATGCCAGCCTCTCCAAGCTAATTAGATCTTACTCTTCATACATGCTACATTCCAGCCATACTGGCCTACATATTATTTCCTATGCCTGAAATGCTTGCTTTCCTCATCCTTACCTCTTTCAACCTTTAGTATTCTTCAAGACTCAGTGTTAAGTGCAAACATCTTCAAGAGAAATATTTTTTTGGATTCTCTCTGTTAATGTCCTTACCAAAATGACTTTGTATTTATTTTGTATATTTACTGTGTTTATTTATTTGCCTCCTACTCTAGTAGAATGTAAATTCCTTGAGATTAGGGAATGTCTCATTTCTGTATTTCTATTCCTAGTACTTAACATATAGAATGTGCTAAGTAAAATGCTTATTGGTTGAGTGATGTGTAATATGGTGTTACAGACTGACCATACAAGAAAACATCTGGTAATCAGCAGTCCAACATGCTATAGCAGTCATGCAAATGGTTATATAGGATTACATACCTAAGGATGGAAGGAACATTAAAGATAGCCTGTGTTTACCCTGTTATTTTACAAATGAAGAGACTGGCACCTAGGAGGCTAAAATAATTTCTTATGATTTGAGGGAAACTGGAACTCCTCTCTTCTCCTTTCATTTGCAAATGTATGGTGTAACGGTAATAGTGAGTTCAAGAGTTGGAATGGTTGGGTATTCTGAGATAACTCCAGCAGAAGTAGTGATCCAGTGGGTCAGCATCCAACTAACAGTGAGTGGCTTAGCTTTGGTGGGAACTGGGCAGTGGGGCAGTGAAGATTGTTTGAGGAAGTGACCAATCCTGTGACTTCCCTCAGTGGCAGCAAGTGCTACTGATCTTTTTATCACCCATTGATGGCCTGGTGAAGGAAGACGGAAGGGAGACAAGTCTTGTTCTCCCCTTGGGGTGGGGTCGTGAGATAAGAATGCTGGGCTCTGCTCAGCTGCTGGGTTATCTGGGCATCGGGAGCCACCTTATTTAACCTTTCTGTGCTTTAGTATTTTCCTTTGTAAAATGATTGGGGAAAATAAGCCTTACTTCACTCACAAGGTTACAAGGATCAAATGAGATTGTTTGGGGAAAAAGTGTTATAAATGAAAGATATTGTTATTGTGATTATTACGGTAATACTTCATTTAAAATCCCCCTGGGTAGAAAGCTCTTTTATGAAGCAAAACAAACAAAATTTCTTCATAAATCATGCAAAGTGGAGTTGCTTCTACTTTTGGCTACATGACAAAAATATGTAACCGTTCTCTTTGTATTTGCCCCTGACAAATTGAAGGTAAACAGGACCCTCCGTAAGTAAAATGATGAAGTCTTGAAAATCTCGATTCCTCTCATTGTTGGGCATCCCTTTGTTTATGTTTTACTGATGAATGCTCTTCTGCCTGATGCATACTCTAATGTTCTCCTGTGTTTTCTGACAATCTTTTCCTGTCTAGAGAAGGAAACAATAGCAGTCCTTTATAACTGTCAATTAGTTCCATTTTCACTGTAATTTACTCCTGCTAATTTTTTATCTCAATAAGGCATTTGTATTTTAAGCCTTGTATAACTAATTATGATATGAAAGGCCTTTTCAGTTAGTCAATAGATATTTAATAAGTACCTACTGTGTGCCAGGCACTGTGCTGAGCATTGAGGATATAAATACAGAAAAGAATGACAGTCCCTCAAGGAACTTACAATCTAATAGGAGAAAACAACACATAAAAGGAAGATGAAAAGGGGGTTAGGGTTGGTCAAGAGAAAATAGGAGGTAGGATATGGGGGCATGATGGAGTATAGTTCAAAGTAATACATCTGAGTGGGAAAGGAAGAGATGGCTAGTCCTGCAGCCCTCTATGTAGAGAATTTGGGAGGAACTCCTAGTTCCACCCATCAATCCTCCAACCAAAAGGGCAGAAAATACTGAGGTTACTCCTGGTGTGTGAGGAGCAAGGATGGTGCAGTCTCACAGCATGATGAGTTTTCTGATGATATGTTCCTGAGCGTATAATGGAGTCCATTCCAAAGGAGTGCTGCAAGATGGAGAATGGAGAGACAAGAAAATATTTTAGAGGGTTAGAAGACCTCTTAAAATCATATTGGTTCGATCTGGATCGCTCTGAATGCAAATATGACAACTTTCTATCTACTAGGCCACTATTCCTCAGTAATATTAAAATATGAAAAGAAGCTCAGTCCTGTGAGACATCCTATTATTTCTTCAGTTACAAGGAAAGAATGCCAAAAAAGGTGAGAGTCTATGAAGAATCACACAGCTTTTAAGTCACCCATAAGCATTCTTTTTAGAAGGTAAGGTAAACTCCATGGTGTTAGTTCCTGTTATGTTTTTATTTTTGTATCACCAGCACCTAGCATAGTTGTTATGCAATCATTTCAAATATGTGTGACTTTTTGTGATCCTTTGTGAGGTTTTCTTGGCAAAGATACTGGACTAGTTTGCCATTTCCTTTTTTAGTTCAATTTGCAGATAAGGAAACTGGGGCAAACAGAGTTAAGTGACTTGCCCAGAGTCACACAGCTAGTAAGTGTCTGAAGGGAGATTTGAATTCAGATTGAGTCTTCTTGACTCCAGGCCCTGTGCTCTATCCACTGCACCACTTAGCTGTTATGTACATATAAGGTACATAAAAATGTTTGTTACATTGAATTAAGTAACCATTTATATTCTCAGTATGCAAATGTTGTCCAGTTACCAAAGAGTTGATGTGGTTCCAGAAAAATTACTATTAACATCTATAACATAAATGAAATTAGACAAAAAGTTACAGCTAAATTGAAAGATGTATGATAGGTGCTCCTCCTTAGAGAGGCAAATAAAGGAACTGGCATGATTAGTTCAACCTTGCATTCAAGGACAATAAGAAACATCATTTTCTGTGATATTCACACTTCTTGGTCATATGCTCATGATGAGTATAAGCAATAATGGCCACCATAAAAATAATTATAGTTTATCAACCAAAATAATTAATATATAGCCGAGGTATTCTCTGACAAATTGATAAGCCAAGCCAAATTAACATACTTTGACTCTTCGTTACTTCCATGTAAAGGGAGTAGAAGAGAGAAAAGAATCTTGGAATATATGGCTTAGGATTACTACATGAAAAAAGTAAAAAAGAACCTGTAGATGCATGTATTTTATGAATACTTTTTAAAGTAAGAATATCTGACATTTAAAAAAGCTTTTCAAAGCACTTTACACACATGTAAATCTCATAATAGCCCTGTGAAATGGGTACCACAGGTATTGTTTTCTTCATTTCACAGATATAGAAACTGACGCTTGGAAATGAAATGATTTGCCTATAGTTAAACAGCTTGCGTCAGAAGCAAGATTCAAATCCACATCTATCTAATTCTAAATCCTATCCACTTCACCATGTTTTTACTTCAAGAAGTGAACTTAAAAGATAAGAAACAACTGGTTATGGATATGGAATTTATTTTAAATTTTATTTTACAATCACTTCATGTATATTGAGTTCATTTAGTGCTTAGAAAAAAGGTCAAACAACAAATTACAAGAAATGACAAAGTTGTGAAGACTCTGTATGCAATTATAACTCCAATCCAACTTATTTAAACTAGCTGCTGACTCTGAAAAAGTAGCTAAAAACAAATATATAAACATTGTTATCACTTATAGCAGTTTTTGTTTTGTTCATAAAGGTATATTGTTTAATTGATTTTTGAGAATTCCCAGTTTAGAAACACCCTTTATAGATATCTATCAATTTATCTGGAATGTATAGTTTTAGAAACTCATCCAAGTCACTGAAAGATTAAAAAGTCATATAGGTAGTATGCATAAGACAGCTTTGTGAAACTGAGCCCCGTGATAACCCCGGTAGGATCCTACTTTGTGAGCATTTGATCTACTTTAGCTACTTATGGATCTCAATCCTCCTACATTGTCCCATTTCAGTTTTGTCCATTTTTTCCATTATGTTCCATGATCGGTGTGTCAAGAAGTATGACAGAAATTACAGTCCATCCTAGATAAAATGGCAAATAATTCAGTGTCAGTGGTGTGTGTGTGTGTGTGTGTCTGTGTGTGTGTGTGTGTGTGTGTGTGTGTGTGTGTACTAGGTAAATTACAGGAGTTGGAAGGAACACAATAGAAAGAGGTCTAAAGTAAAGGGGAGTATGTTTATTATGGAACAGGAATACCAGAAAGCACAACAGAAGACAAAGGAAGAGGTAGAGTGGCATAATGTAGGGGTAGGGTTGAACTAGATAGGGATGAGAAAATAAGAAATGGGATTTGGAAAGTGAGGTGCTGTACTCTGAGAGGCAGGGCTCAATAGCAGTGAGACAGGGAAAGTAAGAGGGAGTAGGAGTTTGCCAGCTTTAGGGGATGAGTCTAGGCAGGGTATCAGTAGATGGGAGTATACATTCAGCTACTTATGGAAGTCGAATAGTGCCCTTTATCTTTTGTTTTCTAGAGCATCCGAAGGTCTTCAATCCTTTAAAATGACAGCTTTCTGCTCTCTCTCTCTCTCCCTCTCTCTCTCTCCCTCTCTGTTTCTCTCTCTGTGTCTCTCTCTCTGTCTCTGTCTCTCTGTCTCTGTCTCTCTCTCCCTCCCTCTCTCTTTCTCTCGCTCTCACCTTTAACCTTGAAGCTGTGGATTTTGGTTGTAATATTTCTAATAATGTTTGTTTGTAGCTTTCTTTTAGGAGGTGACCAGTGGATTCTTTCTACTTCTACTTGGCCCTCTGGTTCTAAAAGATGTGGGAAAATTTTCTTTTTAAAGGTCTTTTTTGAAATACCTATGCTCTTCCTTCCTTCCTTCCTCCCTCCCTCCTTCCCTCCCTTCATTCCTTCCTTTCTTCCTTCCTTCTTTGATTTGTTCCTTCCTTCTTTCTTTTTTCCTTCTTTTCTTTCTTTCATGGCATTCAGGAAATTCAATTAAAATTTTTTTTGTGTGTTCTGTTTTCTAGGTCAGTTGATTTTCCTTTGAAATAGTTTACATTTTGATTTATCTTTTAACTCTTAATATTTCTTGTTGTTTCATGAGTTCATTGTCTTCTATTTGGTCCATTCTAATTTTTAGTGATCTTGTTGCTTAAGCTTTTTTTTTTACCTCTTAAGCCAAACTATTAAGTTCCCGTTCCAATTATTTCCTCCATAGTTCTTGTTTCTTTTTCATTTTTCCTTTCTAGCAGTCTCATTTCATTATAAAACCCTTCAAGCTCCTAAAAAAACTCATACATCCTCTTTTCTAAGTATTCTAATTCAATCTTTGCCTAAAACTTGGAGGTTTTGCCTATTTTGGAGCATTCACTTCTTCTGGGTTTGAAGTCTTGACCATCACTGTCAACATAATAACATTTTATAGTGGGATTCTTTTTGGCTTATTTGTTTGTTAAATTTTCTATCCTACTTTGTGACTTCATATTTGATGTTAGGACTGTGTTCTTCACACTTCTGGAGGGAAGGTCTAGGCTCATCCTGTAGATGACTTCTTGGCATATTGAGTGTTATTATTCCAGGACCTCTGGGAGAACTCAGGTTTAGGACCTGTAAACTTTCAGTACATACAAAGTGCTCTAATCCAGCCCAGAGTCTTATTGCTGCCCCAGTCCCTTATCTGAGTTCTGCTGCTTCCTGGCCTGGATTCAGGTCTGAGTGACAACAAGTTCCTACTGGACTCAGTCTCTATCAATCATTTGAGAAACTCTTCTCATTCAGAGTGATAGAACTTCAAGTTCTTCTTTGGTCTGGGATTCCTGACCTTGTCATCCTTCTGTAGGCTTCCTACTTTACTAGATGCTGGCACTGAGCTTGCTCTACTACATAGAGGCACATAGTGGATGCTTGATTCTGAATTTGATTTTATTTTGGTTCATGATGTAGGGCTTACAACTTAATGCATCTTACTGTGCAACACCTCCTCTGAACCTAGGTTACCTCCTCCTTTAACTTTGGATCTGTGACCCAAAACTAGGTAATGAATGACAAAGTTGTTAAGTGGCACTGGATTCCTGTTGTGGTGCTCTAGTAAGGCTATGGGCTGCCTCTGGCTTTGGTGTCATCTTTTCCCTAGCTTTTGGAATGTTCTGTGTGACTTGCATCAAACCAGACTTCCTTCTCAGCACCCATAGTATCCTCTCTACCTCTCCCCAATTGAGAATTTACAAAGAGGGAGGGAGAGGGCCGAACTGGCTTGGGGAGATTTCGTAGTGCTTTTACAAATTCCTAGCTTGTCTCTGAAACAAAATCCCACTCTGTGAATATCAATGTTCTCTCAGTGATGCTTTATGGATGCAAGATGGAGCATTGCCTCAGTTTCTAAAGAATTACATCTGAGTGTCCCCCAAGGGGAATGGAGAAGCATATGGGGATAATGATTAGACTGCAACACTTTGTTAACCAAGAACCACTCAAGGGAAATAATATTAAAGGATGATACCTGAGAAACTGTATAACCAAAAACAAAGTGTGCTGTTCATGTGGTAAGAATATAAGCTAATTGATGGATAGCCTATTTGCTCAATTGGCATCTATGAAATGTCAAGATATATAAAGGAAGGACATGAGCACATTAGGTGTGCCCTCTGTGGAGAATTTTGGGGAGAATATAGTGATTTGTGATATGAATCCCTGGAGGGATTACACAGATTGATGGAATCAGAGTTTCTTTGAAATACATGAAATACTACACTTAGTGATCAGGTTACAAAGACAAAAAATGAGAGTTTCTCTCCTTGGCTACCTTACATTCTACTGGTGTGTGTGAGAGAATCTAAGTTAGAGAAGTAAATAATATGAAATAACAATTTGGGGAAGGAACTACAATTTTGGGGAATTAGAAAAGGCTTCCTGTCAGAGGTATAAATCTCCTTTCAAGTATCCCTTAAAATCTCGCTTTCTGTAAGAAGTTTCCTGGTCCACTTTAATGCCAGCAATGTCTTCCCTTTGAAATTACTTCCAATTTTTCCTGTATATATCTTGTTTATAAGTATTCATTTGCATGCTCTCTCCCCCATATGTCTGGGAGCTCCTTGAAGGCAGGGACTGCTATCTTTTTTTTTTTGCACCCCAGTAGTTGATGGTTAGTTACCAATTAATGATAGAATAACCATCCATTTTATCTGCCACCCTACAAATTCATGTGACTCCATTAATATTCCTACCAGTGCTTAGGATATTTCTGACCAAGTGTATTGTTAGGACGTATCCTTTTCATTAACATAGGTATTTCTAAATAATTATCACTTTCAAAAGCACAAATTATATAGGTTATTCCACTCTTGGTCCTCAAAGATCACTGGGTTGCTTAATCCAGTGACCTTTTCCCAACTCTTGTTTTTCTAGTTCCTTCCATAGAGCACTTCATACTGTTGACTACCCATTTTTTCCCAAATCTCTCTCATCCTATGGCTTCTATTAAGCCACTAGTATTAACAGCTATAAAAGCAGGAGCAATGAACAGTATCTAACATTTGATGGATTACTGGACTTTGAGTCAGAAAGCTGATTTAATCTTTCTCCGCACACCTAGTAGCTATATGATCCTGACAAGTTGCTTAACTTCTCAACCTCAACTTCCTCATTTGTGATATGGAGATAACAAAACACCTAACTATATCACTACTATATATATATATATAGATATATAAAATGGCTTATTGGTAACAAAATATTTTCTTTGTAACAATTCTGGGAAGACACTAAACTGTTATGGTCTTCCAACTAACTCTCTGGCCACACCTACTTATGATTCCTATACTCCTGGCCCCCACCCCAACCCCACCACACTGAATGTGAGTGTAACTGCATAAAACCTTCTCTATTTCATAGCTTGGTAGAATATAAGCTTATTGAGGACAGGGACATTTATTTTACCTTTGTTTATATTGCATGGACCATAGTGCCTGGAACATATTAAGCACTCAATTGTTGATTGACTTGGTTGGGATTCACTTTTACCTCTGAATTCTAACATGTGCCATTTAAATGTCACACTATATGTGATCTTATAGTATGTATTACGTACTTCTATGAATTCCTAGTACCCATTTAGTACCCAGCACAATACCCTTAAAGTAGCATGTTGAATAAATTTTTAAAGCATAAATGTCTTTACAATTTATATTACCCAATATATTTATTAACAAAAATATATTTTTCTAGTAGTATTTTGCTAAATATTAACCAACTTTTTTTGCTTGAAACTTTGAGTAGAATTATTTGTTAATATAGGTTTATAAAATTACTAACTTGTTACAATTAATAAGCTAGATTTTATTTTTTTCGTAGTGATGAATGGAATTTTTCTCAAGTTCATTAGTTCACTGGTATAGCTAAAATAATTTTAGTCCCATTTTATAGAACATCTAAATTATTTTTCCATAATGAAATTTTGCTAAAAAAAATCACATTGTTAGAAATCGTATGTCTTATTTGTATAAAGAAAGAATGAAATAGAACATTCTAGTCTAAGTGAATTTGCAAATGAAAAATAGTTTGACTATATACATCAAGAGGAACATTGTTGTCCCTTTCCTCTTCTATAATCTTGTATGTTTTATATACTTGCTGGTTTCTCCTTCTTTCTCATCTTTATTTTCAATGGAGTTAAATAGAACTGGTCTTGAGACAAATCATCATCCAACTCTTTTTCCTTATTGTTTCAATAAATTCATCAATAGGTATTTAATAAGTATCTACTATATGCCAGGTGCTGGGCTATACACTGATGAAGCAAGCGCAAAGAATGAAACAATCTCTGCACTTAGTAAGATTACATTCTAATGGAGAAGACAATACATACATATGTAAATGAGTGTACACATATGTATATGTACATATGTACATATATAGTCTGTATATATACATAGGTCTAGTATATATACACACATAAATATATATTTAATTTGGGAGGGAGAGCATTAGCAATTGAAGGCATTAGTGAAGGTTTTATACAGTGGATGGCATTTGAACTGAGTCTTAAAGAAGAGACTGACTCTGTGAGGCAAGGGTAAGGAGGGAGTGAATTTCAGGTATGTGGGATGGGCAACACAAGGCAAAGAGATGGAGAATGGAATGTGCTATATGAGGAACAAAGGCACACCAATCTGGTTGGATTCCAGGGTGTGAGATGGAGAGTAATGTCCACTGAGGGTAGAAAAATAGGTGGGTTCACGTTGCAGAGAACTTAAAAAGTTAAATAGAGAATATTATATTTGTGCTCAAATAAATAGGAAACTACTGGAATTGAGTATAAAAGTGACATGGTTAGATCTGATCTTAAAGAAAATTATTTTCAAAGCAGTGTTTAGGTTAGATTAGAATGGTGAGAGGCTCAAGGCAGGAGATCAGTTGGGAAGTTTTTAGAATAATCTGTGTGTGAGAGGTGATGAGGGTCTGACCTACAGAGGTAACATCTAGATAAAATTATTGCATTATCTATTTGACTCACAGTGCTTGGGATGTAGACTCTTATTCTGTGGAGTCAATCAGCATAATTTTGGGACTATTCCATTAGTGGACAGGACAATGGCAATGATGAGTGTTTCCTCCTATTATGACATGGTTTTGATTTTTTCTTTTTCTAGGTCTCTTTATTTTGAATGATTTTCATCCCATATTTTGCAAGTTTTGAGTATTTGTTATGGAAACCTCTATTAAAAACAATGTTCTTAAACTTTTGTAGCTAAAGGTTATGTTTGGTTGATTTTGGGAAAACAATTTTTTCTCTATTAATGCTCTGGTCCCAGTCTAATTTATTTGTTGAATTCTCAAAGCTATTTGGGGGTTTGTATTTGTAGGACAGGGAATTGAGGTCTTTTAGTTTATGAAGAAAGGTGACTACTTGATGAATAGTTTTGGTCATATAAACACGTTTATCTAGTGATTTTGTAGGTCTCAAATGTTTGCAACATTCGTTATCATGGCTACTGTTATTGTTTTTTGTTCTCATCCTGTACAAAGCTTTCAAAGTATAGACATTGAGCACAGGCAAGCCACCTGTTTACAACAGAAGTAGGAGATAGGACAACCGGGATGACCTACCTCATACTGTTTCTATTTAGATTTTATTGGTCTGCTCTCTGTATTTTGAACTCTTTTCAACCTATATAGTTTGATGACCACATGATAGACCTCAAGTTTTGTTAATATTGTACAGATATTTGGTAGAGAAATTTCCAAATTTGCTGTAATCCATTCTATATTTAGAAAACTATATATTAAGATTGGTTTTGTCAGGTATGAATTGCTTTAAACGTATTCTTCCCATTTAGCTTTGATTTCCAAGTGACATTAATTCTCTAAATATTTTCAACCAAATGTTCATTTTGGTACCTTTATGCTTGATGTGTCTTGCCTGGAAGAATCCAAGATATTTGCGAGTATCAACTTTATCCTTTGGTTCAATATGATCTTTGGATTTAAGCTTATAGAATTTCATTTTTACTTACCTGGGGTAAAATTTAATAATTTTACACTGTCATGGACAAAAGAAGAAACCACTCTATTTTCCTTTTATTGACATGAGCAACTTCATTTTAGAACTGTTCCATTTTGGTTTAGAATGGGCAGTTCTTTCCAACCAATATGTTTTCCTATATCCTTTATTCAGTTCTATCTTAGGCAAGGACAATCAAAAGACTGAGTCTGCCCTCTCTAGGACCCTCTTAGACCAGTAAAAGATTAACCCACCTCCTAATTTCAAATATAACAAATTACCTTCAGAATCAGTCATAGATTTATTGGAAACCTACCATGAACACCAATTTTCTGTATACCCTAAGTAAATATGGGAAATGGCTCATTCAGAAACACACTTTTCTCAAAGAAACATCCTTCTTTATGTGCCAACTGATGCTTCACCTTGACTTGTAGCTATGAAATAAAATGATATAAATAAAATGAAACAAATAAATTTATGAAATAAAGTCTTTAAAGTCTTGTAGTACACATTGCAAACTTTTCTTTTTACAAAAAAACCTTATTGAGTACAAATTTCATTTTGGTATCATTGAAAAAAGAACTCACAAGGTAGAAGCTTTTTATTTTTTGTTGGAGTCATACAACTTAACATCATTCGTATGCAAAAAGCATTTAATAAGATGTTTTGATTTAACTTTTTTTCAATTTGGAAGCTAATCATAGTTCTGTTTAAGAGAGAAAATAATAGCTTTTAAGATTAGGCAGAACTATAATTGGTTTTGTATGTCTCTTTGAAATATGACACATTTTATATTAATTGTTCTTGACATTAGGTTGGTGGCATGTTTTAAATGTTTAGGGGCATGTTTAGAGGCATCTAAGTGATGCAGGGAATAGAGAGATAGCCCTGGAATCAGGAGGACTTGACTTCACATCCAGCCTCAGATATTTACTAGCTGTTTGACCCAGGGTAAGTCACTTAACCCTTATTTGCCTCAGTTTCCTCATCTGTAAAAATGAATTAGAGAAGGGAATGGCAAGACACTCCAGTATCTTTCTCAAGAAAAACCCAAATGGGATCATGAAGAGTTGGACAAAATTTAAAAAGAATGAATAACAACATTTTAAATAGAAAATCAGATTTCTATGTGGACATTAAATGCTTTATCATTCTTACTACATGGATCTCTTATTTATATTTACGATCTGTCAATAAGCCATGAGCACACACTGATTTATAGGATTTATGATAATAAATCAAGGTAGTATATGTTATAGCACTTTGAGGCAGATTATTCAATAAATAGTGAATTGATGATAAGTAACTTGAGAATTTTTGACATACCACTTTTCCTTCTCATCTAGTATATTGTTAAAGAGTTAAGAATTGTGATCAACATAGTGACTGAATATGATTCCAGATAATGGATGATGAAGCATGCTACCTAACTTGGAATAGAGAGATGACTGACTTACAGCACAGATTGAAGCATGCCCACACGTGTGTGTGTGTGTGTGTGTGTGTGTGTGTGTGTGTGTGTGTGTGTGTGATATAGACATTTCAGAGATTTGTCTTGCTTAACTTTATGGGTTTATATCAATGTTTTTGTTTTTCTTGCCTTGATGGGAGAAATGGGAGACTTAGCACAGTTCCTGGTTCATAGTAGGTGCTTAATAAATGTTTATTGAATTAGAGAGATGAAGAGAGAGAGAAAATGTAGGTCTTCTTGAAAATAAAATAAATTGAATTTGAAAGAGAATAAAAGACATTTGGGGAAGAAATGGGCAAATAGAGATGAAAGAAAATTGTTACTTGAGGGCAGAACAAAGTTTTTGTAAATAACTCAGCTCCTTATTTCCCAGAGTACAAACACCATACAAATAAAATTATTTATAAAGAATAATCATTACCTACATTGGAAAAAATAAAAATATTGCTTTAGAGAATTATTTGTAATATAGTATCATCATTTTAGAGGAAAGTCCACTCTGACATGGAAACACTAAAAAATATACAGAATTTCCTTTATGATGCTACTGGTGATAATAAGATTTTGCTCGTGTTCGTCTTTGGAAGAGCTCAGTGGGAGGTTTTCCTTTAGTGCTATGGACTATAATCTTCTCAGTGTCAATCTAAGACAATCATGCTCTAATAGTCTGCAGTTTCTCATCTTTAATCATTTCTTTTTTTAAAATATAGCATAATTCTTTCTTCTGTTCTCTTACCTTTGATGTGAATAAAAATAATAGCTACTCTACATTAGAAAAGTGTATGGATTAATGAAGCAAATGATTGTAAAGTTCTATGCAAATTGTATTATTCTATTACAAATCAGCTCTAACTTTTCAACTTGAAATCACTATCTCTCTTCTGTACAAATTCCACCAGTCCTTTTCCAAGCCCTCTTAATCAGTTCAAGAGTTTCCTTTCCATCCCTAAAGTTCCAATGCAATTAATTTTAGCAGACGTTGTGGCATCCTAAAATCTAACATAGCAAGTCCTTCATATCTCCCTGTTAACATCAAACACATTTAATGCTTTTAAAAAAGCAGTAGCTCAAATGTAGTCACTTTCTCTATTCATTTGAAAGGCCCAATCTAATTTCTTAGGAAAAAAATAAGCAAACAGAAACATAAAAAATCAATATCCTTAAATGTTATTTGTTGATGTTCAGTCTTGTCTGACTCTTTGTGATCCTGTGGACCATAGTATGCCAATGCTATTGTTTATGGGGTTTTCCTGGAAAAGATACTAGAGTGATTTGGAATTTCCTTCACCACAGTGGATTAAGGTAAATAGAGGTTAAGTTATTTGCCCAAGGTCCCTAGCTAGTAAGTGTCTGAGGCCAGACTTGAACTCAGGTCGTCCTCACTCCAGGTCCAGGGCTTTATCCACTGAACCATCTTATTGCCTAAATACTATTTATTTACTAAAAACAAAACAAAAACAAGCAACTCTCCAGGGCTCCATTTTTCCATCTGCAAAAAAGGAATGAATTGGATTAGAGCAGGTACTCTTAATCTTGATACCTACATAGGGTCTATGTATAAATTATGGTGGGAGGGGGATCGTTGAACTTGGGTGAAAGTTAAATGACATTTTTGTTTTCACTAAATTCTGAGACTTAGCATTATGAATGTAGACAGTAGACACTGAGAAGTGGTTCATAGGCATTATCAGACTGTCAAAAGGGTCCATGACACAAATAAATTTAAGAGCTGAATAAGAATATCTTTAAGAACCCTTCTCAATTCATAATTATGTGATTTCTTCAAGACTGGATACCTATAGATCAATGCACTGGAAATCATCCTGAACAGATTTTCAATGAATTCTGCTGCACAGTAGCATTTAAACATTGCTTCCCAGATGGGAAGAAAAAAAAGATTCTTTTGAAAAGACATATGAAGAAATATGTTATCTACATGCTAAGAAAGAACTGATAAATAGAAGTATGTATAGAATAATTTGACGTGTGCATGTGTGCATGTGTGTGCGTGCATGTGTAATGGTAGCCATCTGGGAGGAGGGAAGAATAAAAGACATTTGCATGATATCTCTGTTGTATATTTGGAGGCAATAGCAAGTTGTACGTGCTAGATTTTCAGTTTCATGTTTAATTATTTTTTTTATTGTACTGTGTTATGGAAATGCTTGTTTTGTTCCATAAACAGAAAATTTTAAAAAGAGAGAAAGCATTTGAACTGGTCTTTAAATTTAGAGTCAGTAGCAAATCTACTTAAAAGTTTTCAAAAGCAATGCTGATATAGATACTATCAATTCATAAATAAGCAATTATTAAGTGCCTCCTGTGGGCAGGACACTGTGGTAGTCACTGGATATACAAAGAATGAAAGTCTACATCAAAAAGCTTTCCATCTAATGGATACTATATCATTGAAGTTCAGTTTACAAAATAGAGCATGAAAAAACAGTTTTAATTTGATAAGCCAACAATCCAGTGTTATCTATCTGTCTGTCTGTTGGTCTGTCTGACCATTTGTCTGTCCATCTCTGTCTCTGTCTCTGCAGATATTTTAGAAAGGCTTCAAGTATCAGAAGGATTGGCACTTAGAAGATGAATGAAGGAAATCTCTCTTAATTCTAGTTCCTTCCCTCTCTTGATTATTTCCCATTTATCCTGCGCATAACTTCTTTGCACATATTTGCATATTGTCCTCCTCATTACATTGTGATTATCTTTTGACTTTCTTTTGATCCACCACACTTAGTACAGAGACTGACTGACACATAGCAGACACTTAAGAAATGCATACTGACCAACTGAATTGGTCTACTTAGTTCCAGAAAGCAGAACCAGGAGCAATGGGTGGAAATTTAGAGGAGCAGATTGTGGCTCAAAATAAGGAAAAACCTGAGCACTCAAAGCTTTCTTAAAGGGAAATGAGCTGCCTCAGGGGCTAGTGAATTTCATTTCCCCAGAAGTTTTCAAATAAAGCCTGAATGACCTCCTTCCTTAGAGGATCTTGCAAAGAGGACTCTCAGTCAGACTTGGATTGGACCTTCTGAAGTTCCTTCCACTTGAAATTCTGTGGCACTGTGATTTGAATGTTTTTTCTTTCTCAGCTGCCCATCTTCATTTCTATACTACATGCAGGATTTTCTTTTCTTTTTAAAAGTTCTTTCTTTTATTCTTCCAGGTAAAACACCAGGTGAAGCAGTTCATTCTTACATTGGAATCTGTCTTCCATTACTGATTTTCTTTATAGCATTTCTGGTGTCTTCATACTTAGTTTTGTATTTGCATTTGACATATTAGTTTCACCAAGATTTCTCACCCAGAAAATGGGCAAAAAAAATCTTTTCCATTTTCATGACCATTTTTCCTCTGAGAGGAAAGTGAAAGTACAGAGTGGTTAAAAGACTGTGTAAAAACCTTAAATTTTAATATTTTTAGATGTACAAATGATGAAAGCACACTGTGAAATGCATACAAAAGCTGAAATTTTATTGTTGTAAAGCAATACAATTTGATGCTTTTAGTCTTCATATTAACACTGTCCTTGTGGGGCCTTTTTCAAACTAATTTTCAGTGGTTGCATAGTAATTTGTGAAATGCATTTGTGGGGAAAACCCCCAAACCCAAAACCTGATTCACCCCAAATTAAAAACATAAAGAAGCTTCAAGAATTCACTTTTTATACATTATTATTTACAATGTACTTCTATCATGTGTACATCAAAATTTACTCAAGTTTAACATTGCATGACTTTATAACCACTTTGTATAAAAAATGAAACTTATTTGCTTAAAGACCATTTCCACCCTTTTTTACAGCTTTAAAATTATTCCTTGTCCACATGCTTTTCCTTTTCTTCTGGATACTCTTTTAGTTCCCCTTCCTTGCCCCACACTGTCTACTATTTCTTCCTATTCTTAGTTAAGTTTTATTTATTTATTTTTGCTTTGCTCAGATTCTTATCTTGTTCATTTTAAAAAGATCTTAAACAGAAGGCTCTTGTATTTATACAGACTACCTCCTCAACTCCCCCTAAACCATGTCTTCTTTCTTTGTTTGTGGTGACCTGTACCTGTCCATCTAGAATAAATGTCCCATTATACAGTTCATTTCTGCCCAGATGGCTCGGCATGCACACTACCATATCTTTGTTTTTTCGATCTTGAGACTCTTCTGTGGATTGCAATTCCTGCTGAAGATTTCCAAAATAATTTTTAAAACCTTTATCTCAGCAGCCTGGCTTATTTAAGTTTCCTGCTGAGTGACTTCTCTTAAGATGTGACAAGGTGGAAAAACTAAGTGGTCAGGCATCTACAGAAAAAAAACAGGTCACATTCAAAAGGCATTGGGAACAGCTTTTAGACGAACAAGTGAAGGAACCAACTAGGAGGAATCCCCTTCACGGATTTTGTTATCACAAATAAAGAAAAGTTAGTGGAAAGGGTAGAAGCAGAGATTGTACATTTAGTCAAAAGTGATCAAATGATAGAACTTAGGATGAAAAAAGTAGTGGGGAGAGGGAAAGCAAGATTTTAAAAATGAATTTTGTGAAAGTTGAATTCAGTAAAATTATTAGGAAAATTGTAGAAACTTTCTTTTAAGGGGGGAATGAGAAATAAGAAATACAGACAAGAGCTGTTTTTTCTTGGTGTTAAGTAAACAGTTAGAAGGCTTACCAAATGCTGTTTTATTTCTTCATCAATATGCCACTTTCTCTACCATCTAAGAAGAAAAGCAGCTGTGGACTCAGATTCATATCCCAGTTCTGTCACTAAGTATGACCTTGGACAAGTCCCATGACATCTTTGGGTCTCAGTTTTTTCTCCTAAAATGAGGAGGATGAACTAATTATTACCTAAGTTCCCTTCTAGCTCTACTTCTGTAAGCCTATGGTATTAAAGTGACTACTTTCCTACCCTGTCTCTTGATTTCAGCTTATAACTCCAAGTAACCGAAATCAAGCTATAAACTAACATTTCAAAAATTTAGTAACAAGAAAATTTGTAGATAATTTGTCTTGTTTTTTATTTGGTTGTGATTTTCTCAGTTTATTGCCCTTTGGTTTTACACAGTCACATGTTTGTACATTTGTCCTTCTCTGTGAATAGCCATTCATTTTCTAAGCTTGACATCTATACCTGGTAATGTACCAGGCATGCTGTTCTAAACAAGGTAAACAGATACAGTTTCTGCCTCCTAGGAGTTTACAATCTAAACCAATCTATAATTATGTCAAAACATCCAATTTCCTGCTCTGACAGGGTGACAGACCTTGGAGATAAGAAATCAATAGATATAATATTTACCCCCTGAGGATTAAATTCATTAATCCACCAAATGGATACAGACAATGGCAGCTTCCCTTAGACCCTGTGAACTTGCCTGGGTATTTACACAAATAGAACATTGAGACATGGCATCTCAATGATAACTGTAAGAGGAGGAAGGATAATTTCGGTCTCATTTGCATTTCTGCTATGCCAAGGGACAAGAGTGGCAATTAGTACTGACTCTGATTAGATTTTTTTCATAATGTGGATATGTTCTGTCTACAGGCTCTAGGCTAAAATTACCAAGTCATTTCAAGTAAACCTTAATTTCCTTATAAGTTTTTCTCATATCTAGTTAAAGTAGACACTAAAACTTTACCTATGTGAAACTCCCTGTTCTCACAACTGGTCAAATAATTTTTAAAAATGTAGCAATTTTTCTTTGTCAACTAGATTGTAATCTCTCTGAGGACCAGAAGCACATCTCTGTCATCTTGGTACCTCTCACACCATCATAGTGCCTTACTTTAGGTAGTCACTAAAGTCAGTATTTGCTGACTAGATGGAATCAACATAAATAGGCTTTTTTGAAAAATTAATGGATTTTGTACAATAATCAAATACTTTTCCTTCTTAGTCTACCCTTTTTAAACAAAAATTTATACTTTCAATGTGGTACAGATCTCATGAAGATTGTAAGACAAGCAAGCAAGGAAATAAATATAGATTCCCTCTTCTCCCATACCTGGTATGCCATACCTTTACACTGAGAGCTCCTGGAGCAACAGGTTGTGGTGGCAAAAAATTAGGATGGACTCACTTCTCTGTGTCAAAATAAAGTGTTCTAAATTATGAAGAGACTCAGAATTGATAGTGAGTGAAACGTAACCTTATAAGTCATGTAGTGCAATGTCTGACCTAATGGAATGGATTACTAGTATGACATCCCTTCCTAAGAATTATTTAGTCCATATCTGAGCATTTCTACAATATAAAGTAGCCTAGTTCAAAGACTTAAAATAATCCATCCCAGTATGCCCCCAAATTACTTACAGAGCCAAGGAAACACTCTAGTTCACTTATATTCTGCCTATCCATGTCATCTCTCCATATACTACAGAGATAACATGCCCTAATGGAAAGATCATGCCTGGCTTGGAGTAAGACTTGAGTTCAATCAGTTCTAAATTCCACTGATGGCTCTAATATTATTCACCTGTGTAATCATAAAAAAAGTCACAACCTCTCTGAATCTCAATGTCCTGATGTGGAAAAAGGAGATAAAACTTGCGTGAATTTCCTTAGATTAATTTGTTGTTGAGGAAAAAGATGCTTTATAAAACTTGAAAGTGCTTTATGCATATGAAATATTGTTATCACTGTGGTTTGCTTAGACGAGGAAGCATCAGGCATTCAATCATTATCAAAAGCATCATTGTCGTCAAAAAGCATTTCTTAAGCCCCAGCTCTGTGTGAGGTCCTCTGCTAAGTCCTGGGATGAGTAATTCAATACACATTCACTAAAAGTCTACTGTATACGTATATGATGTCTCTCCAGCTATAATGTAAAAGTAGGGACTGTTTCACGTTTTGTCTTTGTGTCCCAAGGGCCTAGCACAATGCCTGATAATAAATGCTTCCTATTGTTTTAATTCATCATATTTGGAGAGCAGAGGTAGGTGCTGAAGGCGATATTGCCCTATGGAAATCCTTGAACTAGGGAGGATAACAAAGCAGCAGGAGAAGCAACTAATATTTATATTGTGCCTACTACTATGTGCCAAAGCACTACGCTAAGCACTTTACAATGATCTCATTTAATGCTTATAACAACCCGCAGGAACATGTTATATTATTAACCCATTTTACAAATGAGGAGATCAAGGTAAAAAGAGGTTAAGTGACTTGCTCAGGGTCATACAGCTAATAAATTTCTGAGGCCAAATTTGAACTCAGGTCTTCCTGACTCCAGACCTTGCACTCCATCTACTGCACCATCTAGTTGTCGATTAATAAAGGAAGAAGCAAACGTGACATTGTGATTGGAGTATATTATAAATCATATGGCCGGAAGAAAAAAATGAATGATGAGATTTTAGGAGTAGATCAGAAAATTGGAATGGAGTTAAGCCATATTAATGCAATGGGTAAATGGGTGTGTATTATTGGGTGCTAGGCTAAAAGCAAGACTAAGGGTTAGCTATGACATGCTGAACTTAATTGCTCTCTCCCTGCCTCTCCCTTTCTCACCCCCTTTATTTCCATCTCTCTCTCTCCCTCTCCCATTTCCCCATGCCATCCCCCTCTCTGCTCCTTTTTCTTTCCCTCTCTCCCTGTTGTCTCCCTTTCCCCCTTCTTTTGCTTCCCATCTTCTCTCTTTTTCTCAAAAGCACTCTTAACTGTTACATTCTGGACTAGACTCAGAAATTATAAAAAAATACAAAACTGTTCCTATACAACCCCCCATTTTTATTCTATACCCCCAAGTTATGTGAATAGATGCTGTTAATGAGTATGTGGTTCAATAACAGAATGGCAAAAAACCCCACAAAAAAGCACTAAAAAGAATCAGTGCTTCAAATAGAAGGCTGAAATAATGTTCTAGTTTGTGTTGCTCTTTCTTCCCCATCCCTTTCCCCTTCTATTTGGTCGAGATAGAAGGGATTGGGATTAATATATGGAATACTCTAGGAAATTTCCTTAGCATAGCTCCTGGGAGAAGCAGCAAAATAAAGAAGCTATATACTAGACTTTGCGCTCATCATCTGAATTGATTAAGCTGAACACACTGGGGGCGTCAGGTGCTCTCAGTCTCCATACTTATCTTGGTTTTATCCTGCTATAAATTATGTTCTAGTGTACCCAATCTGAAGGACAATTTATTTCATGGGGAAATCAGAAGAATTGTAGAAAGAAAAAGAGTTCTACCCTCAATGATTCATTCAGCATCATTATCCTACCTACCTCTCAGTCACTGATTCTACTCGTTTAATTTTTCCTATTGACTCCAATATGGCCCTAATGCCTTTTTTCTTGTCCTTAGCATTTGTTATAAGCCTAAACATTTTCTAAGTTTTAGTATTCCAGACAGTCTTTTCACCAGATCCACTCGTTTGCATTCACTTTCAGTTACCCAGTCATTCTTCTAACTTTCCTTCTTTCCATGACCTTTAAAAATATGAATAGATCAATGAATTTCCTGTGAAGCAAAATTGATCTTTCTTAGGTCCTTACCTCCTTTTTCCCTCATTAACATAGCCAATGAGACATAGTGCAGGTAGGGAGATGGGCAGAAGTGGTCTTGATTTTTAAAAAAAGAGAAAAAAGGAGGAATCTTCAACTAATGGTAAGATTTTTTGTTATAGCAAAGAACTTTAAGGAAGTGGCCATTATTTGAAGAATGGCTGAATAAATTCTAATATATGACTATAATGGAATATTATAAGGACATAAAAATAAAAAAAAGAATGGATTCAGAGATATCTAGGAAGATTTGTATGAACTAATTCAAAGTGAAGTGAGCAGAACCAGGAAAACGAGTCATTCTATGATATGGGGAAAACAAAAACTTTGAAAGATGTAAGAACTCTGGTCAGTGGCATGATGGACCATAATTTCAGAGTACCAATGATGACATATTCCATCTACCTACTGTCAGAGAGATGATCCCTCAAAATGCAGAATAAGATGCATATTTTGTTTGACATGGACAAGGTAGGAGGTTTTATTTTGACTTTACTCTCCATATTTGTTTAAAAAAGGTTTTCTCCTTTTTCTTTTTTCACTTTTGAAGAAGAAATGGGAAGGAAATGAAGTAGGGATAGCATTGGCCAAAAAACAGAAAGAAAAAGTGAAAGGAAAAGTAAATAAGAAAGAAAGACAAGAAAAATAAGGAAAAAAGAAAGAAAAGAGTATATTTTTTAATTGTAGAGGAGAAAGAATTTCCAACAAGTGGATAGACAGTTGTTAAATGTTAAATTCATCAAATTCTTAAAAAAGATAAGCAATCTCTATATAACAGGTATTCACAATTTCATGTATAATCCTCCTTTTCTGTTCTTTGCATATTAAAATGTTTGTTAGGTGTTAAATTCAGAATTTAAAAAAATCATGTTGAATGAGACATATCGCATGTATTGAGATGAACAAAAGATGTCTTGATTTTTCCCCCAAAAAAAGAGAAAAAAGAGGAATCTTCAAACTAAAAGCTTATATTTTTGTAATTTCTGGATAAATTCTAGAACATGTAATTGAAGGGATAATTTGTGAGCACTTGTAAAAAGAAAAGCTGATCATCAAATTGTCTTAATTGTATTTTTTACTTTTATATCACCTAAATTTCCTCATCTCCCTCACCCCTTCATGAGAGCCATCCTATACAACAAAGATTTTTTTTAAAGAAAGAAGAGAAAAATAGTCAAGATAAACCTATCAGTGCATCAAAAAAAAAATCTGAAAATAGTAGCAATGTTCCTCACCTATTAACTTCTCACTTCAGCAAAGGTGTGGGAAGGAGGGGTTGAAGATTTGATCTTTATGAGACTAAACAAAGGAGTCGTACAAAACTAATCATTCTTTTGTTTCGGTTAATAGTCTCACTCATGGGAATGTCATAGAAATGCTATGCATGGATTTCAGCAGGGTATTTGACAGAACTGTTAATAATACCCTTGTGCACAAAAAAAGAATGATCTGAGCTAGATCATTCGACAGTTAAGTAGACTTGGAACTTGTTGAATTAGAGGAATCAAAAAATACTGAATAGTGATTAATGGAATAATGTCAACTCTTAGGGACATCTCTAATCCAGTATCCCATGAACCTGTCCTTGACTCTGTGCAGTTTGATATTTTAATCATGGGCTTTGAAGAAGGGAGAGATGGCATGCTTATAAAGTTCACAGATGGCACAGGGCTGGCAGGGGTAGCTAATATGATTGATGATATAGTAGGGATCCAAGAATGGTCTAAATAGGGTAGAACATGGGCCAAATCTTAGCAGATGAAATTAAATTGTGATAAATGTTAAATCTGCATTTTTGTATGTTCTTTAAAGTTAACTGTACAAATACAGGACAGGAGTGGCATGACTAGATAAACGTTTAAGTGAAACAATTCTATTTTATTCTAGTGCAATGGGCAGAAGTTGCAAAGAGTTAGATTTAGGCATAATATACAGAAAAACTTCTTAAAATTTAGAGCTGTCCAGAAGTGGAATGGGATGTCTCTTGACTTAATGTCTTTCCTATCATTGAAGTTCTTCAGGTAGTGTCTGAAAATGTGTTAGAGAGTTCTTTCTCAGGTAAGTGTTGGATACGATGATATCTGAGATTCCTTCCAACTTAGAAATCATATGTGTGGGTCTGGCAATGTGGAGATAGAAACTGAAGCTGGAATTGAAGTAAAGGTAGGATTTAAGGATATTAAGGATAGGAGAGAATTTCAGATGTGGAAATGTCCAGGGGCATGTTTGGAGAGACTCAGTTAACCAGTTTGGATGGAGTAAAGGGTTTGTGTAGGGAAGTCAGTAGGAAAGACAAGTAAGAGTCACGTTTTGATGAATCTTGAACATCAGAACCAGGAGTTTGGACTTCTGCCTATGAGCAAATGGAGCAATTGAAGGTTTTCATTTGGAAGTGATATTTGCCAAGTGGTGAATGGAGAGGGTTACTTTGGTAACAGTGTTCAGGTTAGAATATAGATTCAGAGAGGGAATTATAAGGCAAAGAATCGTACAGTAGAATGAGTGCTAGATTTGGAGTCAGAGGCTCTGGATTCAAATGCTGACTCTGGTACATGGTCTCTTTTTGGCCTTGGACTCACTACATTTGTCTGCTGGTACTTTACCTCTCTAGGCAATAATTCTGTACCTGTAAAACCAAAAATGAACTATTTGATTGCTAATGCATTTCTTGCTTTCAGTAAAAGATTTATCACTAATTAACTATGGCAGTAATGAGGCAATTAAGACGTGGATAATTTCAAACTAGAGATGGATGCAATGGTCAGTATGAATATCTTGATATCTCACTGGGTATCAGTTAGAGGGAGAAAGAATAAAGATTAGTCTTGAGAGCTGAGCCTTGGTAATTGAGAGAAAAAGAAAAGAGGGAAAGGAGATGATATTTAGAGAAAAGTGATTCCTTTTTGCTTTGTTGAATTTTAGGTCACTGGGAAATATGTAAGTGAAAATGGACAGCTAACAACAGGGAGAGTAGGCTCAAGTAGACTAAAGAATTCCCAACCAGTCAACAAGATTTGTGACATGTTTAGCTAGAAGTAATATTTGAAGCTCTGAATATGGCTGACATCTCGAAGGAACATACCATTACATAAATAGTCCTTATTTGGCCTTTCTGGAAGAGGACTAATGACTTCACCAGGGTGATGTCTTGACTTGCATATGAATTGGATTTAAGTGAGGTAGAGCTGCCCAACATCATCAGCCTCACTTTCCTGTCTAGTGGCAAGACAAGACCTCCCAGGGTGCAGTGGTTGACTTTGGACCTTTTCAATCAAGGTTTTTTTTCCCTCAAGTCTCAGTTTTTCTGAGGTAACACCTATTCAATGATTAGAGGCTAGGTAAGAATTGAGACAAAAGATGGTCTTCTTTACCATCATAATAGTATCCCACCTGGAGAGGAAGACCCTCAGAGTTTCTTGCCAGAACAGAAAACGATTGCTATTTGCTCTCACCCATTGCCAGCAAAACCCAAATAATGAACAATAGAGGCTTAGGTAGAGCAACATGAGTAATAAATTGATCTTAATGGAGAAAGCTAAATCTTGAACTTCATCTGCCTGTGAAATCATCTTATATTTATTATATATAATAGATATTCATTTAATATAACTTACAGTTTAAAATATATATATTTATGTATATTATGTATGTAACACACACATATGTCTATATATATTTATACATACCTGTCTACCCTAATAGAATGTGCATTTTAATCCCTTTAAGGCAGGGACTATTTAACCTGTTCCTTGACTCTAATTCATGGATGGTCACACTCTAGATCTCATCATCATCCATGACATTCTATTTCCATGATCAAGATCCCTCTTATTTTTCTATCTGATCAAGACCCCCCATCATTCCTTCCCTCCATACTTTGCCCTTCCTAAACCTATTCTTGATCCTCCTTGTGATTTCTAGTCACTCTATTCATTAGTAACATCTTTTGGGTCATTATCCTTGCTTTCACTTCATTTTTCTCCACATCCATTCTTGACCAATGAGTCAGTTAACAAGCATTTATTAAGCACCAACTTTTACAGGTATTGTGCTAAGTGTTGTGGATACAAAGAAAGGCAAAAGACAGTCAGTACCTGCTCTCAAAAAGCTCATCATCTACTGGGGGAGAAAAAAATGCAAAATGATATACAAACAAGATCTATCTATTTGTCTATCTATCTGTCTGTCTATCTACCTATCTATCTATCTATAGTGTATATGTTTATTTATATGTGATAAATTAAAGATAATGGATAGAAATAAGACACTAGGGGGATTGTGCAAGGCTTCAGGCAAAAAGGTGAGACTTTAGCTGAGACTTAAAGAAAGCCAGGGAAGTCAGGAGGCAAAAGTGATGAGGGAGAGAATTCAAGGAATATGATCCCTGTCAGTGAAAATACATGGAGTTGGGAGATGGGGTCTTTTGTGTGGAATAGCAAGGAGATCAGTGCCAGTGGATCACAGAATATGCAGACTGGGGGAAGTGGAAGGTGGAAAGAGACTGAAAAGATAAGAAGGAACCATGTTCCAATATGTTCCACTTCCCAATTGCTTCCAAGGGGATAGGCAAATCCAAGAGCCCCAGGAGTAGTAGTGCCCCCAGCCCACTGGTCCTGCTTCCATCCTGGTCTCTAGAAATATCATCTTAAGGGTACAGTTCCTGTGGAGATAGGTCTTGGCAATGGTCTCTGCAGGTGCTGTAGCCCCTAACTCCTTAGAAGCTACAGCTACTGAAAACAGGGAAAAGAAAGTTTGAAATTGTCCAGTCAGAAACTGATATAGCTTTTATCAAGAGAAACAACTTTAAAGAAGTTACAGTATATAATGTGCTTTGCAGCTGCACCCCTGGGACCTTTTCATATGACTTGAAGCTACAGCTTGTTTATGTGTTGTCTCCCTAAGCACTTGAGTTCCCTGAGAGCAGGAACCATCTCTTTCTATTTCTCCCTCCTTTGCTCATCAAGGTTCTTTGCACATGGTAAATGTTTAATCAATGTTTCATTTATTCATTCCTTTATCCTATCAACCAATTCAATTTCATAGTGTCCTCTACCCTTGAATCATTTTTTCCTATCAGCTTGTCTTATCAGCTACCAAACACCAACCCTGTATAACTCCCATCATTTGCTTTTTTTTATTGTTCAAGATAACCAAGTCACACAAGGAAGTCATGCAAACAAGCTAACTAGAGTCACTATGAATTAATATTGTTTCACCCCGAATGAGTTCTTTTTGCAGCTATCTTTTTAGTATCTTTTGGATAGCTTTTTAATCCCTTCTCATTGATTTCCTATCCCATTCCCCATAGCAGCTGTCCTAAACCTATTTCTTTCCTTCCCTCCTTCCTTCCTTCCTTCCCACCCTCCCTTCTTCCTTCCCTCCCTCCCTTCCTTCCATCCTTCCCTCCTTCCTTCCTTCCAGAATTTACCATCATTCTTTATTTTTATGTGGGAGATCTCCATCATTTTATACAAACCTCTCTGATCCAGAGAGAGGCTAGATTAAGAGCCAGAATATTTACATACATGTGCCTGTGCACAGTAAGGACTGGGGGCAATCAAGCTCTGCTCTCAATCCAGATGAAAGGGGCTTGTTAAAAAGAAACTGACTATGGGCTGAGTGCTATTTCTGAGATAGAGGGGCGCATATCAAGACAACTTTCAGGGAAGTCTTATTGGGGGAGTTGGATGATCAACCCTGCTGCTTCTCTAGCACAGATGGTAAGAGCCAAGGAGCAGCAGCTAGTGTTGGCCACCCCTGGGCATGTAAGAAAGAGACAGGCCAGTGGGGAAGGCAATACTGTGGAGTACCTTCTTCCTCTGTTGTTGAATTGACTTTCTATTTGGCCATAGGGGCTGCCTAGGTAGAGTAGATGGTGGCACACACACCAATCAACCACCTCTCTACAAGGATCCTGGAGAGTCTTTGTGAAGGCCACAAGTGATCTACAGGACTACCCCTTTGGTTTCCTCTCCACACTAAGCCCTAGATCAATCTCTGCCCTTGAGATGTGCATGCTAGGGGCTCAGAGGACAGTCTTGCAGTTCAGGTGGTTCCCACACCCACTTCTCTAGTGTTTCATCTCCAGGTGCTTCTTTTGAATTCTCTCCTATTACCGCAATAGCTCCACAAGGTCAATGCTGTCAGAATCCACTTTCTGGGAGCATGGGGCTATCTTTACACTATCCTCAGTCCATATGAGTTCTGGGTTGGGCACTCAGTGCAGTTGATGGGAAAAGAACTCAAAGGCATTGTTCTAAGGGGCAAACTTTAACAGAGAGGGCTTTGATCAGGTAGGGGTTGTTCTTCATGTCCAGCAGCTACAGGTGCAGATAGATGAAAACTGAGCATTCAATCAGTTGCACAAGCATGTCTACTTTAGTGAGGGAGAAAATCCACTTCTAGGTGACCAAACTTCTGGATGAGGCCTTGGCATGCTGGTGGTTTTGCGGAAGGAGATAGCAGGGCACCATGGTGATGGGGTCATGGCACCAGGACTGGTAAAGGCAGCAAAACAAGCGCTGGTTCTCTAGCGTTCTCTAGAGTAAGACCTTTGAAATGATTTCTTAGCTGGAAGAGCTCTGGGCAGGTTGATAAGATATATCTTCAGGGTGTGAACTCTTGTTGAGACAAATTTGAGGTCTTCTGGGAAAAGATATTTCCAACATGCAACAGTAACACAGCAGCCTGATGCTGAAAGCTCCTTGAATCTCCAGGAGTTTGCATTCATTGCTTCAGCAAGTCCTTCAGCAAGATGATCATAAACTTGTGAGAATTCATAGTGGATGAGGAAGATGAGCCCTTGAAGCTTTTGCTACCCAGGATTCCAGAAGGCTGGTTATATAAAGAGATGAGTACTTTCAGATCCCAGAGGATAACCCACAGGTTGGGGTTATGAAAGGGGCCAGGGCCTTTTCTTGGGCCTACAGAGGATGATGCAATATTTGCCAAAATCTTCAGGTCCTTCAGGATAACCTCATCTGATTCCACAGGTTTGAAGTAAGATGGTGAAAAAGTTGTCTGTATGTTGGAACCTTTTCCAGAGAGTCTTGACATATAAGTGGTAGATTCATTTTAGGATAGCAATCCTTGTCATAATACCAAAGGCTTGGTCATGGAGGTGGTGGGTCAGTACCTGCATGATCTCATCAATGTTTGGTATCATTGGAAGCCATTTAACACTAGCTAGAGTGAAGACATTGAAGCTGGAGTCAAAAGAAACATATAGGCTGCTACTGGTAGTCACTCCTATCTGGTTAAAGAATATTTTGACCTGATTTCTGGATGACCCATAGCTTCAGGCCTCAGTTCATCTGGCATCATCATCAGGGGTGACTAGTTTCATCAGACTCTGGTTGCACACACTGGCCATCTCCTTTATGTTTTCTTTTAGTTATCATAAGCCAGGCAGGGCAAAATCAGGTCAAGGTCCCTGAGAAGTAAGGCAACATCATCCATCCAGCCAGTTGGAGGAATTTCCGCATGCAGCACATAGGTGGGCTGAATCAGATCATCAGAGTCCTAGCAGTGAATCACCAGGTGTTGGCCATGTCAGCTTAACTTGACACTAGAGGGATTCTTTTTAATCTCTTTTAAGATGACTAGCACATTTTCCCTATTTCTTTCCTGTTGTCTCTCAGGATGGGGAATATCTCATTTAGTTTCTCAGGCAGGTAATCTAGCAAGTTAACGTTGGGCACAGATTTGAGAACCAGATGAACTGCCAAATGCACTGATTTTGAGGGCCTTTAACATGACTAAAGAATGAAGCTCTTTAGGCAAACATTGCTTTTGGTCACAATGTGCTTTAAAAGGTGGTATCGGAGCTCAGAGCCCCTTTTGATATTGAGATCTGGATCAGCAGCCAACTTACTTAGCCCATCAAAAAGCATATCAAAGGGCAAGACAGAGAGCTGGGCCACCCTGAACATACTGTATAAGGCTTCAGAGGCATAGCAGTACAGCTGGCTATTGGCATCATTGAAGAATGTTAGCACATCAGTTCCTTTAGGTACAACCCAGAGTCATTGCCCTACACAATGTAGCAACCCAACCTTGATGGTCTTTTCTGAGTTCTTGTCCTTCTTGACCTCAGCAGCATATGACCTGATGACTACTCTCAGATACATTCTCTTGTCTGGGTTTTTGTGACATGTTGATGATATTGGAAGAGAGCAAACCCCTGGGACAAAATTCAGATTGCATGCTTAACCTGTACCCTGTTATTCTGGGCCTCAGACTCTCAAACCAGCTTCTTGATTTCTAGTACTACCACCTTCCTCTTTATACACAGCTTGTTGCTGAGGGCACACAGGTTGTTGGGCATGAAAGGCATAAATTTCTATTCATTCAGAACTGCAGTGGGGACAGAGACAGGAAGGGAGGACTGGGAATGAGAAGCATGGGGCTTGGAGCCTGTGGGACATCTGTGACTCCTTACCCACTTGCCCACTGCTGCCACTGCCACATGGGTACTTCCTTTACCAGGATCCCAAACTTTTTATGTTCACCTAAAACTTCCCACACCTACCCCTGCTAACAACTGAGAACTTCCTCTTTTACATTAGTAAGACAACAATCAAGCAGCTAAGTGGCTCAGGGGATAGAGCAATGGACCTGGAGTTAGAATCTGACCTCAGACCTGCACTAGCTGTGTGACCTTGGGCACTTAACTCTGTTTGCCTTAATCCACTGGAGCAAGAAATGGCAAACCACTCTAGTCTCTTGGCCAAGAAAACCTCAAAGAGTCAGAAAACAACAAAATCTATGGAAGTCATTCAAAGTGAAGTCTCTCCCCATTCTTATCATTTTCAAAACTTCTTGACACCATTTCTAGCTCTTTTTTTCCCTTTCCATCAGAGTTTAATAATAAACTGGTCCTCCTTGCCAACCTCATATGATCCATTCCAGCAGAATTCATCCCTAATCCACATCTCTTTCTCTTTATTCTTGGCAATTTCCCTATGGGTTTCTTGGTTCCTTCAGTCTTAGAAAAATTTAATTATACTATATCAGACCATCTCCTAAGTTGTTATTCTGTATCTGCTCCTTTTCTTAACCAAATTCCTGGGAAAAGTTGTCTATTCATTGCCATTGCATCTTCTCTCCGGATTATTTGCAATTTACTTTGAAACTTATCACTCAACTACAACTATTTTTCCAAAGTTACCATTGATATCCCAAGTAATAATTTAATGGTCTTTTCTGAGTTCTTGTCCTTCTTGACCTCAGCAGCACATGACCTGATGACTACTCTCAGATACATTCTCTTGTCTGGGTTTTTGTGATATGGTTTTTTTCCTGGTCTTCTTCTTACCTATCTGACCACTCCTTAGTCTCCTTTACTGGATCGTTATCTGTATCATGCAATGAAGCTGTGAATTTACCCCAAATCTCCATCCTTGTTTGTCTTTTCTTTTCTTCTCTGGTATTTCTTTTTCATTTAATGATCTTATAAATTTCTAAAGTCTTAATTATTATTTCTATGTAGATGATTCTCTGAACTCTATTTTCTTAGACTTCTAAACTTTATTCCTGTATCACCAGCTACCTAGTGGGAATTTCTTATTAGATGTCCTATGATCCTCCAAAATTCAATATATCCCAGCCACAATTCATTCTCAGTTCCCTTTAACTGCCCCTTCCAATTTTTCCTATTTCTGTCAAGGACACCAGTATCTTTTCATTGTCCCAGCTTTGCAACCTCAGCATTATCCTCACCTCTCTTGCCCGATTCACATAATTAGCATTGGTCAAATGGAACTTTTCTATTTCCACAACATCTCTTGTACGTGTTTCCTTCTCCTTGCTCACATAAGCACAATATTGGTTCAGGCCCTCATCACCTCTACCTGACTTACTGCAGTTACTCCTTAATTCATCTCTATGCCTCATCTCTCCTCACTCCCATCCATCCCCCGTATCACTATCAAAATGATTTTCCCTATGACTGTCACTCCTCTGTTCAGGAAGCTATACTGGATCTCTCTTGCTTCTAGGATAAAATATGAACTCCTTGATTTGGCTTTTGCAATACTTCACTTATAGCTTCTTTTTCAATTTTATTATCCATTGCCCCATTTTCTACACACTCTGTAATCTAGACACAATATTTTTTTAAAAGAAAATTAACTTATTTATTCAAGTCAACAGCAAGGCAGAAATCAGAGAAAGGATACATAGAACATGTACCAGATAATACAATGGTCTTCCAAGTAACACATTTCTAGATCTCACCCAAGGGTAAATTTCCTCAAGTCTCTAATCTGGTAGGCTGGGAATGGGGATGTGATGGAGACTGCTAGCTCCACTCATGTTGGCTTCTTCTCAGAGTTTTATTTTTCCTTCAGCAACCTGAAGTGGAGTTGGCACTGTTCATCTTGTCTCTTAAAGCTGGAATCTGGAAGTGCCCAAAGGGACTGCAGAGCCTGAAGAAACTGAAGAGACTCAAAGAATCTCAGACTTCCTTCCCTCTTGGTCTCACTAACTCTGTCCTGCCCCTCATGCAAGCATGAGGCATTGATCTCTGCCAATAAGGAGCACATACCAATGGATTTTGAGATTTGGGCTACATTTTTTCCTTGGGCCAAAACTCTTTTAGAGGGCAGGTTATCAAAGAGAGACTTTCTGGTTTCTGTACCCTAGCAGGTTGGAACCAAGAGGGCTAATAGGTAGAACAAGATTTGCTAGTCATTCTCTCCCTTTTTAAAAAAAACCTTTCTTCTCACAAACAGAAAGGGATAGAATAGTGTCTTTGTAGACCATGCCTTTCTCATTTTAGCCACAGTCTCTCATCACATACCATCAAGTGCTTTTTTAACATTTAGAAGTAGATGTGTCATTGACATCTCAAATTCTACATCTATAAAACAGATTTTACTTATCACCTTTCCCCCAAAACTTTTTTTCCAGTTTCCCTCTTATTATTAGGCTACTATCAGTCTTTCAGTAATCCTTACACTCTCAGTGTCATTCACCCCATTATATCCTCCCTATTGGCAAATATGATTGTTTCTATCTTTACAACATCTCTCCTCCATATCATCTGTGGTGGTTTTTTTGGTACTCCTACACCTATGATCACAAACCTCCTCTAGATCTTTATCACTTCTCACTAGGCATGTTGAAGTAGACTTCTAATTGTCTCTGTGTCTCAGATCTCTCCTCCAATCCATCTTCCACTCAACTGCCAAAGTGACTTTCCTAAAGTTCAGGTTTGTTCACGTCACTCTTTCTATTTCCAATAAATTTCAATTTCTCCCTACTACTGCCAGCATCAGATATCAAGTCTTCTGTTTGATATTTAAAGCCCTTTGCAATCTGGTCTCTTCTACCTTTCCAGTTTTTATATGCTTTCCTCCTCTCCATTCACACTGTGGTCTAGGGACTCAGACCTAATTGCTGTTCCTCACAGATGCCATTTCTCTTATCTTTGTGGTTTTGCAATGATTGTATAGATGGTTGTCCCTCTTCACCTCTGACTCTCAATTTCCCTTCAAGATTCAGTTTATATCTTTTTAAAAAATTAATTTATTTTTAATTTTCAACATTCACTCTTGTCAGATTTTGAGTTCTAAATTTTCTCCCCTTCTCTCCACTTCAACCTCCCCAAAATGGCAAGCAGTCTGGTATAGGTTGTACATGTATCATCATGTTAAACATTTACATATTAGTCATGTTGTAAAAGAAGAATAAGAACAAAAGGGAAAAACTATGAGAAAGAAAAATACACAAAAAAGAGAAAATAGTACGCTTCAATCTGCATTCAAACTTCATAGTGCTTTCCCTGGATGTAGATATCATTTTAAATCTCTTACAGAAGGACCTTGTAGCTGCTAGTGCCTTCCCCTCCAACATTACCTCCCATCTACTCTGTACATATCTTGCATATGCCTACTTTTTAAGATGTTGTATCCCCCATTAGGAACTGAGCTCCTTGAGGTCAGGGCCTGTTTTTACCTTTCTTTGAATCATGGCATTCACATATTGTACAGCTTACAGTGAGTATTCAATAAATACTTGTTGATTTTCACTTAGGCAGCTCAGTTGTGTTTTTTTTTTCATTTGATCCTCACATCTACATAGATAAGTGAAAATTGCTTAAAGTATTCAAAATCTAAGACATTTAGCTTTAGTTAAAATGGCTTACTCTTTAGCCCAGGGACAAATTGGTGTTGGGTCAAATGGCTTTCTCAATCATTTTAGCAGATTATAAGTAACTGTTATTAATAAGAATCATCATTACAAGATGCTATCACATATAGCTTAGGAATCCCCTAATTAGGGGAAAAAATATAACACTTTGAATAGATATTTAGAACTCTGACCTTATAAAAATCTGTGTGTTTTTCAGCTAGTCATTTTGAAATCTTCAATTTTGTTCTCCTTGTCATGTAATGAATGGATAGATATGAAGAACAAAGCTATTGTGATTTTAATTATAAGTTTTCTTATGTGTCAAAATCAACAAATCATATTTAAATATATGTGTATGTGTACATACATATACATGAATATGCCTGTATACATACCTATAAGTAATAAAAGTCACATAGAAGAGCTGCCAGAAGCAAACACTGAATAGAGAAAATTAGAAAGTGGGAGCAAAACTTTTCTTAGTTTTTCCTCAGTTCTTAAAGGGGCAGTTATAATTGGCAGGTTCAGTCTTTTTTTTTTTAATTAAATTATTTCATTTGTTTTCAGTGTTCAAAAATCACTTCCACATATCTTAGGGAGGGAGGGAGGGAGAGAGGAAGGAAGGGAGGAAAGGAAGGAAGGAAGGAAGGGAGGGAGGGAGGGAGGAAGGGAAGGAAAGAGGGAGGGATGGAAGGAAGGAGGGAGGGATGGAAGGAAGGAAGAGAGGGAGGGAGGGAGAGAAGAAAAAAGGGAGTTCAAAAGGGAGAGTTCAGAAAAGACTATCAAGGTTGGGTTGCTACATTTGTTTTCAGTGTTCGAAAATCACTTCCATATATCTTAGATTTTTCCCCTCCCTCTCCCTCATTCTCTCCTCCCTCCCCACTCCCTCCCTGAGACAGCATACAATCTTATATAGGTTCTACACATATATTCCTGTTAAATACATGTTGCATAAAAAAATTAAAATGAATAGGAGAAACCATAAAACAAAACAAAACACATAATACAAAAGAAAGTGGTCTGCTTCTAGCTATGATACAATTACATTGTTCTTTCTCTGGATATGAGTCTTCTCTCAAGAGTCCATTGGAAATATTTTAAGTCCTTGCATTGCAATGAAGTACTAAGTCTACCAGAAAAATTCCTCTCACACTGTGGTTGTTGCTGTGTACAAAGTTCTCCTGGTCCTGCTCCTTTCACTCAGCATCAGTTCGTATAAGTCTTTTCAGACCTCTCTGAAGTCTTTCTGTTCATAATTTCTTATAGCACAATAGTATTCCATTACATTCATACATCACAGCTTGTTCAGCCATTCCCCAATTGATGGGCATCCCCTTGAGTTCCAGATTTTAGTCACCATAAAGAAAGCTGCTACAACTATTTTTGTACATGTGGGACCTTTTCCTATTTTGTACATGTTGGACCTTTTCCCATTTCTATGATCTCTTTGGAATCATAGAAGCAATGAGAGTCCCAGAAGCAATATTACTGGGTCAAAGGGTATGTACAATTTTGTAGCCCTTTGGGCACAGTTTCAAATTGCTCTCCAGAATGGTTGGATCAGTTCACAGCTCCACTAATAATAAATTAGTGTTTCAACTCTCCCATGTCTTCTCCAACATTTATAATCTTCCTGTTCTGTCATGTTAGCCAATCTGATAGGTATGATGTTACCACATCACATAGTTGTTTGATTTGCATCTCTCTAATCAATAGTGATTTAGAGCATTTTTTCATCTGATTATAGATAGCTTTAGTTTCTTCCTCTGAAGACTTTATTCTTGTGTATGGTGTCAGGCATTGGTCTATGCTCAGTTACTGCCACACTGTTATCCAATTTTCCCAGCATTTTTGTCAAACAGTGAGTTCTTATCTCAGAAGCTGGGGTCCTTGGGTTTTTCAAACAGTAGATTGCTATATTCATTGACTACTGTGTCTTGAGTACCTAACCTATTCCTACTCTTTTGTTTCTTTTCTAGTACTAGGTGGTATTGATGATTGCTGCTTTATAATACAATCTGAGATCTGATAGGGCTAGGCCACCTTCCCTAGCATTCCTTTTCATTAGTTGATATTCTGGACCTTTTGTTCTTCCAGATGAATTTTGATATTATTTTTTCTAGCTATAGAAAATAGTTATCTGGTAGTTTGATCGGTATGCCACTGAATAAGTAAATTAATTTAGGTAGAATGGTTATTTTTATTATATTAGCTTGGCCTACCCAGGAGCAACTAATGTTTTTCCATTTACTTAGATCTCATTTTATTTGTGTGAAAAGTGTTTTGTAATTGTGTTCATACAGTCCCTGGGTTTGTTTTGGCAGATAGACTCCCAAATAATTTATGTTGTCTACCATAGGTTTAAATGGGATTTCTCTTTCTATCTCTTGCTGTTGGGCTTTGTTAAAAATATATAGAAATGCAGATGAATTATCTGGGTTTATTTTGTAACCTGCAACTTTGCCAAAGTTGTTTATTATTTCAAGTAGTTTTTTGCTTGATTCTCTGAGATTCTCTAAGCATATCATCATATCATCTGCAAAGAGTGATAACAGTTTCTTCTTTGTCTATTCTAATTCCTTCAATTTCTTTTTCTTCTCTTATTGCTACAGCTAGCATTTCTAATACCATATTGAATAACAGTGGTGATAATGGACATACTTGTTTCACCCCTGATCTTATTGGAATTGCATCTATCTTATCCTCATTGCATATAATGCTTGCAGATGGTTTTAGGTAGATATTGCTTATTATTTTATGGACAGTTCCATTTATTCCTATTCTTTCTAGTGTTTTCAATAGGAATGGGTGTTGTACTTTGTCAAAAGCTTTTTCTGCATCTATTGAGATAATCATGTGGTTTCTATTAGTTTTGTTGTTGATATGATTAGTAATACTAAAAGTTTCCCTAATATTGAACCAGCCCTGAATTCCTGGTATAAATCCTATCTGATCACAATGTATTATTCTCATGATAAGTTGCTGTATTCTTTTTTGCTAATATATTATTTAAAATTTTTGTATCTATATTCATTAGAGAAATTGGTCTATAATTTTCTTTCTCTGTTTTGGATCTTCCTGGTTTAGGTATCAGAACCATATTTGTATAAAAAGAATTTGGGAGGACTCCTTCTTCCCCAATTTTCTGAAATAGTCTATATAGTATTGGAATTAACTCTTCTTTAACTGTTTGATAGAATTCACTTGTAAATCCATCTGGCCCTGGAGATTTTTTACTGGCGATTTTATTGATGGCTTCTTCAATTTTCTTTTCTGTGATGAGGTTATTTAAGGACTCAACTTTCTCTTTAGTTAATCTGGGCAATTTATATTTTTAAAAATAATCATCCATCTCATTTAGATTTACTAATTTGTGAACATGCTGTTAGGCAACATAATTTCTTATTATTGTTTCAATTTCTTCCTCATTGAAGGTTAGTTCACCTTTTTCATTTTTGATATTGGTATTTGGTTTCCTTCTTTCTTTTTTTTTAAATCAATTTGACCAAAGATTTATCAATTTATTGATTTTTTCATAAAACCAACTCTTAGTTTTATTTATTAGCTCAATAATTTTCTTAATTTCAATTTTGTTAATCTCTCCTTTGGTTTTCAGAATTTCTTATTTGGTATTTACTTGGGGTTTTAAATTCATTCTTTTTCTAGCTTTTTCAGCTGTATGCCCAATTCATTGATCTCCTCTTTTTCTATTTTATTCATGTAAGTGTTCAAAGATATAAAATTTCCCCTAAGAATGGCTTTTGCAGTAACCCATTAGATTTGGTAGGTTTTCTCATTATTGTCATTCTCTTGAATGATTGTTTCTATAATTTGTTAGGATTAGATTTTTTAGTTTCCAATTAATTTTTGGCTTATATTTCCATGGTCTTTGATTATATATATTTTTTCTTGCATTATGATCTGAGAAAGATGCATTGATTATCTCTGCCTTTCTGCATTAGATTGTAAGGTTTTTATGACTTAGTACATGGTCAATTTTTGCATATGTGCCATATACCACTGAGAAAAAGGGGAATATTCCTTTCTATTCCCATTCAGTTTTCTCCAGAGAGCTATCATATCTACCTTAACTAGAGTTTTATTCACCTTCCTTATCTTCTTTCTTGTTTATTTTGAGGTTAGATTTATCAATTTCAGGGAGGGGGAGGTTGAGGTCCCCTACTCATATAGTTTTGCTATCTATTTCTTCCTATAAATCCCTTAACTTCTCCTCTAAAAATTTGGATGCTATACCACTTGAAGCATGTATGTTTAGTGATGAAATTGCTTCATTGTCTATGGTGATTTTTATTAGGATATAGTTTCCTTCTTTATCTCTTTTGATTTTGATATCTATTTATGCTTTTGCTTTATCTGAGATTAGGATTGCTACCCTTGCTTTTCTCACATCAGCTGAAGCACCATATATTCTGCTCCAACCTTTTACCTTTCCCCTGTGTGTATGCCCCCATTTTAAATGTGTTTCTTGTAAACAGAATATTGTTGGAATATGGTATTTGATCCATTCTGCCGTCCCTCTTTGTTTTATGGGAGAGTTCATCCCATTCACATTCACAGTTATGATTACTATCTGTGTCTTTTCCTCCATCCCCTTTCCCCCCATTTATGCTTTTAGTTCTCCCTTCTCCCTTCACTCCACAATAGAATTTTAATTTTTGACTACCGCCTCCCTCAGTCTTCCCTCTCTTCTTTCAGTCCCACTCCTTTTTACTCCTTTCCCTCACTACTTCTTCCCTCCCTTTTAGCTTCCCCTCCCTTTTCTTTCCCCCTTCCCCTCCTACTGCTTATAGAACTAGTTGTATTTCTAGACTTAACTGAGTTTGTTGTTCCCTCCTTGAACCCAATCAAATGAGAGCAACTCTCAAACAATGCTCATCTCCCTTCCCTCTTTCCCTTTACTGTAATATATTTTTGTGCCTCTTCTGGTGATGTAATTTATCTTTTTCTGACTCCTCCTTTTCACATCTCCCATTACAGTCTTTTTGCACTCTTAAATCACATTTTTATCATGATATCATTTATACCACTCCCTTTATCTATTTATATCCCTTTTATATATCATAATAAATATACAATTCTCATGATTAACAAGTATCATCTTCCCTTATAGGGATGTAAACAGTTTGTCCATATTGAATAACAAGTTTGTCTTTTTTCTCCCCTTTGCCTTTTTATGCCTCTATTGAGACTTGCGTTTGAAGATCAAATTTTCTATTAAGTCCTGGTCTTTTCATCAGGAAGGTCTGGAAATTTCTTATTTCACTGAATGTCCATCTCCTCATCTGAAATATTATGCTCAACTTTGCTGGATAATTTATCCTTGATTGCAGTCCCAGCTCCTTTGCCTATGGAATATCATATTCCAATCCCTCTAATCTTTTAATGTAGAAGTCGCAAGGTCCTGTGTGATCCTGACTGTAGCTCCTCAATATTTGAATTTCTCTTTCTGACTGCAGTATTTTCTTCTTTACTTGATAGTTCTGGAATTTGGCAATAATATTCCTTGGTGTTTTTAGTCTGGGATCCTATTCAAGAGGTGAAAGGTGGATTCTTTCAATGACTGTTTTGCCTCCTGAATCTAGGACTTCCAGGCAATTTTCCTTGATGATTTCTTGGAAGATACTGTCCAGGCTCTTGTTTCCATCATGTCTTTCTGGTAGACCAATAATCCTTAGATTTTTCTCCCCTGGATCTATTTTCCAGGTCAGTTGTTTTTTTTCCAATTAGATATTTTACATTTTCTTCTATCTTTTCATTTTTTATATTGTTTGACTATTTCTTGATGTCTCATAAAATCATTAGCTTCTACTTGCCTGATTCTAATTTTTATCATATTATTTTCTTCAGTTAACTTTAACATAACCTTTTCCATCTGTCTAATTGTTCCTTTTAAGGAGTTATTTCCTCCAGTTATATTTTTTACTTCCTTTTCCTTTTGTCCAATTTTCCTTTTAAATTATTCTGTGATTTCTTTTTTTTCCATATTTTTAAAATCATTGGTCAGTTTTTCTTCTACTTCTCTAATTTGGCTTCAAAAATCCCTCCTGAGCTCTTTCAAGAATGCTTTGTTCTTCAGACAAGTTCATATTCCCTTCTGAAGTTTCAGGTGGGGAGTACAGTCTTAATGCTGACCTCTTTGGTATTTATATTTTAGTCCTTGTCCCCATAGAAAGATTCTATGGTCTTTTCTTTTCTGCTTTGCTTCTTACTCATCATGATTACCCTTTTCCTGGCTTTTAAAGTAGATCTCTGCATCTGGGGCACAGTAGGGGTTCCCTCCCACAATACTTGTGCCTAAAACTTGAGGCTTTGTGTATTGAGGCCTCTTGTTGTTTCAGCTAGAAGCTAAAATACTGCAGCTTATCTGGTACTGAGGTGGCTGGTGTTGGAAAGAAGAGGCAAGGTGAAGTCTTTTTGGGTTACCCATAGTTACCCTGGAGCTAAGTGTGGGGGAGAGGTAGTCTGGACACAGGATGTCTCCTCTCCTGAGCTAGAGCATAGGCAAGCTCAGTGATTGGTGATTCTGTCTGCTCTAGTGTCTTCCCGATTCCCCTGAGGTTCTGAGGGATGCCTGGGGTCCTGGTGTTGGTGGTTGCAGGTTTCACCCCCCACTGGGGCTCAGAATCTTCCCCTGGTTTGCTGAGGTGGGGCTGTCTGAGACAGATTCAGTCCTGCATCGTCCCTGTCAGCTGCTGCAAGAAGGACCCTCCCTAGCGATTTTCCTAGCCTCACGGGCTAAGAGACTGTTTACCCTTTCTTCTGCCCCCACTGTTCCTGGATTTTTCCTGGGGGAGAGATATTCTCAGGCTCTTCAAGGTCAGCAAAAGAGGGGAGACAATAATTAACGATCACTGCACCATCTTGGCTCTCAGAAATCCTCCAGGTTCGGTCTTAATTCTTTGTTCCATTGAGTGCAAGTGTGGCAGCCAAACCCAACCTTCCCTGCTTGGTTCCTAATGTCACGACTCACACTGTAAGATGCCTCTGAGGACTTAATCCTTACAGTGCTGTTATTCCTATTGGAAGAGCGCTTGACTGGACTCCATTTTTTCTTGTTTACTGTACTTCTTCTTCCCCTTTCCCTCTGTTTTGCATTTCTTCGATATCTGTTGCAGTGACTCAAAAGAGTTTTGAAGTACTATGATTCTCAGCTAATACTGATGACAAGAAAATAGGTTGTAAACTATTATTCCTTCTCCTCAGTCTTCAATGATTTCCTTTTTCCCCCTCTAAGAATAAATACCAGTTTTTCTAATTGGCATTTAAAGTCTTTCACAGCCAGACTTTTCTACACTAATTCACCTTTTCACAGATTCCATATTCTGGCTTAATTACTTGACCTCAGTTAGTTGACCTAAGCATTCTATCTCATTTTGCCTTTGAATAGGCTGCTTACATGACAGGAATGCTCTCCTGCATTATCTCTGCCTCTTAGAATTCTGAGGTTCCTTTAACTTAGGTGCTATTACTCACAGAGAAATCTTTTTTGATACTTCTAGTTGTTAGTACACTTTCCTCAAATTGTCTTTTATATACTTATATGTGGAAATGGTACATTTCTCTCTTACTGCTTGCCTGTAGACTATAAGCTACTTAAGAACAAGGACTATATTTATTTTGTGTTTTTAATTTTCAATACCTTACCTGTCCCCTTGCTTATAGATGCTTAATAAATGCTTGCTGAACAAAAGAATGGAAACTACCTTTGGGACCCCAGAGTTCAGGGAAACTTAAAGCTAGTATGTCTTCATTAGGTCTCTTCTTGTCAAAGAAATCTTTTACATTGTTGGAAAAAATCTCAAAAGAAGAAAGTTGTGTGACTTGGGAGTAACTAGTTTTTAATAACTTCTCATTCCAGTAAACTACTGAAAAAAGAAATTAGAAATATCTGGAAGGTAATGGATTCATAAACAATAAGTTGCATCAAGTTTATGGGAAACAAATCATGTCAACCTTGATGGCTTCTTCTGATGGAATTATAAAATGTGTGAATGAAGGCTGTACTGCAGAAGTAATATATGGTCCCTGTATTTTAATAAAGCATTACATCTGTCTTGGGAAATATTACCTGAAAAATTAATTTAAATTGGCTTGGAAATGAAGAGTGTCAAGTTGGTTCAGAAATGAGTAGTGTTTCATGGATTGAAAACCATCAGAACAGGTATAAATAAATCTTAAAGTTAATGGTGTTGCTTTGAATTTGTGGGAGCTGTCCAACAATGGATCAGTTAGAGCTGATTTGACAGATTTTCATCAATGTTCTGAAAAAGTATTATACAATACTCTAGTCAAATTAACAAATGACACTAAATTAGGTAGTGGCTTGCCAGAGTAACTCTGAAAAGTTGATTGTCTAATAAATTGATCCATACTTGGATTTTACTTTCTTCTTTTGCCTACTTTGACAAAGATGCCACAACATGGTAGTTTCCTTTTGCATTTCTTTCATTTTCATCTTTTTCTTTTATATCTTTTTCTTGTGTGTTTAATCAGTATCACTCTCTTTTGGGCTTCCTAATTTATTAATCCTGCCTTAATTTTATTGTCTTTCTTCTTCCTCCCTTCTACTGTCACAGTGAAATGATTCTCCTATCTATTCCTATCCACTAAGTCAAAGTGGGCCCTTGAGTTAAATCTCATACCAGATGACTAACTTGTAGATTGCTTTGCAAACACTATTATCTTAAGACAGTGTACCCCAGCAGCATGTCTGAACCAGCAAAGCCCTACAACAGTATGTTGCCAGAGTGTGTAGCCAATTTTTTCTCAAGTCTATGACTGGTTAGGTGCACACAAAACTTGCTTAACAAAGAAAAGATGTGGAAAGAAGCTGTTGATATGATGTTCTTTGGTTTCTATTCTCAGCTGACAATCACTAAGGAAACACAATCCATAATTCATGCTACAACACTGGTTGACCTCACAGAGTGGTGGTAGGTAGTGAGAATATTCACCCTTCAGTTAAGAAGAATTTTAGAGATGATCTTGTTTAATGCTTTCAATTGTATAAGAAGACTCTGAGATCTAGAGAAATTAAGTGACTGGCTTGAGTTCACACATTCAGTGGTAGAGTTAGTCTTCATAACCAGATCTTCTAATTCTCATTTAGTATTCTTTCCATTACAACATACTGCCCTTTCAAATGATAAATATAAATCCCTGAAAATTATTGGTTTTTTTAAAAAATAATATCTGATATTAAGTATTTGGGGTGCATGTAAAATATATTGTATTATTTCCTCTTCCCTTCCCACTCAGGTTTCTGAGATACTTAAGGATGAGTTGCATGGGGGACCTCTAGTGTCCAGGTGATTGGTGATTCCTCAAGGGTTGGATCAAGCTTTATATTCTAGAAATTTGCTTGTTGGTGAAACTCAACTATTGCTAAAAGAGACAAAATTAGACTTAATGTAAGGTGAAGCTGCCTGACAATAAGTGCCACCCAAACATGAAATGAGTTGCATTGGGAAATGTGGTATTCTTTCTTAGTAGAAGTCTTTAAGCAAAGGCTGGACAAACACCTGTAAGCCATATTATGGAAGAATTTTTTTAAATGTATGAGTTGGACAAGGCCAGGTAGGTGGTGCAGTTGTTAGAGAGTGTTGGGCCTGGAGTAAGGAAGATTCATTTTTCCTGAGTTCAAATTGAGCCTCAGACACTTACTTGCTATATGACCCTGGGCAAGTAATTTAACCTCATTTGTTTCAGTTTCCTTGTCTATAAAACGTGTTGTAGAAAGACATGGCAAATCTCTCTAGTATCTTTTCCAAGAAAAGTCCAAAGTGGGTCGTGAAGAGCCAGACATGATTGAAAGATGACTGAATAACAATAAAATGGAATAGACTAGTCAGGCGCAGGGAACTTGAAGCCTCGAGGCCACATGTGGCCCTCTAGGTCCTCAAGTGCAGTCCTTTGATTGAATCCAGACTTCACAGAACAAATCCCCTTAATAAAGGATTTGTTCTGAAAAACTTGGAATCAGTCAAAAAGTCACATCTAAGGACCTAGAAGACCACATGAGGCCTTGAGACTGCAGGTTTTCCACCCCTGGACTAGATGACATAGTGAGGTGGAACAGTACAAAGGACAGAATACTGACTTTGGAATCAGCTCAATATCACCCATAAAACTTAGTATCTGTGTGGCCTTAGACAAGTCAGTTCACCTCTTTCATGTCAGTTTCCTTGTCTATAGAATAAGGAAGTTGAATTAGATGACTTCTGATGACCTTTCTAGCTCCATGTCTGCAAATCTGTGAACCTCTAAAGCTTTCCAACTCTGAAATTCTTTGATTCTCTGAGTCTTATAGAATCTACTATCAGATGAGTGGGTAATACCATTTCCCAAGAATGTGGCCTTAGTAGAGCACCATCCTCCTCAGCAGCTCTCCATTAGTAGAAGGTAATCATTAAGTTGTATAGGAGATGGTAGCAGGAAAGATGCAAAGGGAAAGGGGAAGAAGGATAATCTCACAAGCTGTAATTTTAAAATGGCCATTACTGTAGCTAATATTGGAGGAAAGGTAGATGCTACTACATTCCAATACTTATTTGTTCAGGTTCTCTATCTTAACACCCTGACCCCTGCTCACCTAACAGAAATGCTTTTCTCTTTCCTAAAGAAATTTCTTCATCATAAGGATGACCTTGCCAGGATTTTATGTACCCCTGATCTTGCATACTCATACACTGAAAGAATATTACAATTTGGCAAATAGGAAAACATGATTGAATACAATTATTTTTGAGAGGGACCTTCTACTGAAAAGGATATAGGACCACTCTTAAAGTTAGAAAGGTCTACCTCTAATGTATACTAGCTGTGCGATCATGGGCAAGAGACTTAAGCACAAAGGGTCTTTTCCCACCAGGATGTTCTCCACAGTGATGAAATCATAGGTCTAGACCAAAATATGAACAAATCACCAGTAAGCCCATATTATTTAAGTCATATTTTCTCCTTCCACTTTTGTTTTGCTTGGTGATTGATCAACACTCACTGATGATTAATTTCACAAGGAATGTGGCAAGCAGTAAATATTCCCACAAACAGAAGGTTGCAAGTGAAAACTGCTTTATTGCTGTGTGTGTGTGTATATGTGTGTGTGTCTGTGTGTGAATAATGTCCATGACCCCAATAATAGTCTCTATTTAGAAACTACCCTATGTTTTGGGATTATTAATGGAAAACTAGCAATACCATCATTAGCATGAAGCATCAATTGTTTCTAAAGCTATGTCACTTTGCTCATCTAGAAACTCCTTGTATTTCTTTCTCATAATAACAATTCTACTCCCCATGCCAGTTATTACTAGTTAATCCTTTTTTCCATTTGAAATGATGCCTTTACCAACCCTCTCATTTTTTTTAAAGAAATATTTCTCTTTGCTCTCATCCCTTGAAATGTCTTTTTCTTTTGGATATGCCTAATTAGGACAAAACACTGAATTATGTTGTGAGAATAGATTAATTTTTACATTTGGTTGCTAGCTGTGATTCTGAAAACTTTAAATAAATGTGGGTTGTACCATTATATAGAAGTAAATAGTGCAAGGTAGGAGCAGAGACATGATGGTGATGATTGGATATTTAGTGTGATATTTTTCTTAAGTGACCTCCTCTCCCCAGTCATTGGACATGAATGAATGAATGAATGATTGAATATTCATTTATCAAGTACCTGCTATGTTCCAAGCCCCAAGTTAAGTGCTAGGGATACAAAATGAGGCAAAAGACAGTCCTTGTGCTCAAGGAGCTTTCAATATAATAGGGGAGACAACATGCAAGAAAATATATTTAATTAATCACACTGAATGTCTAATCATTGCAATTATCCCCCACATACATGTGTATGTGTATGTATATGGGTGTATTTATTTTCATGTTGTCTTCTCTCTACTATTAGATCTCCCAAAAAGTATGTTCATGCTTTCTCTCTCTTTTCTCTCTCATTTTTGATATAGATCTATATAGATATAGATAGATTGGTGTAGGTATAAATCTATGTATATTTAGATATAGATCTATTATACAGATCTATATATAGAGAAGAGAGATACAAACACATATTATATATAAATATATATATATATATATATATATATATATATATATATATACACATATATGTCTGTCTATCTAACTATCTATTTATCTATCTGTAGCCCAAGCTATAGCCAGAATAAATGGGAAATATTTCACAGAGGGGAAAGTTAGGTGGCACAGAAGATGGAGCTCTGGGCCTGGAGTCAGGAAGACCTGAGTTCAAAACCGGTCTCAGATACTTACTAGCTATGTGACCCTGAGCAAGTCACTTAACCTTGCATGCCTCAGTTTTCTCATCTGTAAAATAATCTGGAGAAAGAAGTGGCAAACCCCTCAGGTATCTTTGCCAAGAAAACCCCAAAAGGGATCATGAGGAGTTGGACATCTCTGAAAAAGGACTAAACAAAAAAATCACCAGAAAAATGAACAAAGGGAATTAAGAGGGGTTGGAGAAGATTTCCTGCAGAAAGTGGGAATATATTTTAGGCTTAAAGGAAACCAGGGAGGTCAGTAGTTTGAATGAAGGGGGTGGGGTGAATGTTTCAGGCATGGAGGACAGCCAGAGAAAATACTGAAAGATAGGAAATGGAATATTTTGTTCATGAAACAGCCAGGAGGCCAGTGTCACTGGATTGAAGAGGACATATCGGAGTGCAAGATATAAGAAGACTAAAAAAGGTTGGAGAAGAGTGGGTTATGAAGGACTTTGAATGACAGAGGATTTTGTATTTGCTCCTGTAGGCAACAGGAAGGCACTAGAGTTTATTGAGGAAGATGACTTGATTGAACCTGTGCTTTGGGAAAATCACTTTACTGGCTGAATGGAGGATGGGCTTGGATTGAGGAAAGACTTGAGGCAGGCAGACTCACCAGTAACAATCCAGATGCGAGGTGATGAAGGCCTACAGTAGAATGGCGGCAATGTGGGAAGAGAGAAAGGGATATATATATGAAATGTTACAAAGGAGAAATCAGCAGACTTTGGCAGCAGATGGCATATGGGTGGTGAGAGATAGTGAAGAATGCAGGATGGTTTCCTAGGTTGCATGCCTGAGGGACTATGAATAAGGTGTTGCCCTCTTTAATGATTTTGAAGGTCTGGAGGAAGAGTATTGAAGGGGAAAGATAATGCGTGTTGAGTTTAAGATGCCTACTCTAAATCCAGTTCGAGATGTCCAAAAGGCAGTTGGGGAGGTAAGACTGTAGATTAGCAGAATTCAGAGCAGGACAGGTAGATCTGAGAATCATTAGCACAGAGATGATAATTAAATTCATGGGAGCTGCTGAGATCGCCAACTGAAATACTATGGAGGGAAAAGAGAAGAGAGAAAAGGACAGATCGTGAGAGACAGGTGTGGCTAGAGGGCATGATCTGGAAAGGAATCCAGCAGAGATAGAGGAATGGCTAGAGGGATAGCAGGAAAACCAGGATAGAGGGATGTCCTGAAAAGCTTGAGAAAAGATGCAGAAGGGAGGGATCAACAGTGTCAAAGACTGAAGAGAGAGGTCAAGGAAAATGAAGACTGAGAAAAGATTTGTTAACAAAGAGGTCATTAGTAACTTGAATGAAGCACAAAACTACATGACATCATGAAGAACCAACAGTTCAGATGAAGCAGTTAACTCCAAAGGTAATTTTGAATACCAGCATTTTTCCATCTTGAGTTTTACCACTAGAGAGATCAGGATATAATATATAGTATTCTGAGCAAACAGAATTTATTTTTATAATTCTATGAGCACTCTTCATAACTCACAAGAAGAAGAAAATTGACAACGCAAATAGTTGCCAAAAATATGCAAAACTTTTGGTTTGGAATACATTACCAGAAACTACAGAATACAGTAAATTTTCTCTCATTTTATTTTCCAAGGTAATGTCTGTTGCTAAGTCCTCAAATACAAAAACTTCCCATTTTGAGAACTTCATATCTATTTGAATTAGAATTTAAATGATTAAATACTTTCTTATAGAGAAGCTTCATTCCTAGTAATAATGTAATATGTAAAATAATTACATATGAAATTTTGAGAATCTTTTGAAATCTTGAGAGTTTTAAAGGCATCAATGAAATGAAATACCAGAGGTGGAAGGATGATTTCCTATTTGGTGGAATTGGAGCAGTTTTATTTTATTTACATATCAAATATTAGACTCTGAGTTTTTTCTACTAAACTTTCTCTACAAGAAAAATTTAGTAAGAGGATTTCTAAATTAGTTCATGTTGGGAGAAGCATTCACAATGGATTAAGTTTTTCTAGTTGTCATCTAACCTAGATTCTTTCTTGGAACTGGAGAAAATTAGTAGGCAATTCCATGTCATTTTCCCATCAATTAAGTAGTAACAACAATGATAGCATGAAATTGACACATAGGATCATATAATTACAGAACTAGAGTTCAGCCCTTGCAAGAATTAATTAATACTTGGAGAATACTTTGAAGATGAAAATCATTTTATAGCGATGATAATTAAAGGTAAATAAGTAATGGCGCATGATAAACCATCATGCTCTTCTTTGGACTCCTAACTTGAAAAAGATACTCCATTTGTAAGTTAGTTATGAAATCTCAAAATTAATTGACAGATATATAACCCTGCACTGATTCCTAGCAATCAACTAAGATGGAAAAGTTGTTACAAATATTGTTTTCCTAATGGAGAAAATTCTTTCCTTTCTTGCTCATTAAATGTAAGTTGTGGAGCTTGCTCAACACGAGAAAAGATGTTGACCATAGGAGAATAGTTATATAAATTGAAATATATTAATGTAAGGGGACACTTGCAATTAAAACTATCTGGTATGGGGTCTATGAAGAAACCTGGAAATATCTATATGAAATAATATAAAGTAGGGGAAAAAGATAGAAGAATGAAGTGTCATGATTGTATCAGAGAAAAAGGGAATGAGAATGAATAGATAAAGAATTCTGATAAGGACTTGGAATAGACAAAAGATTACCAGATTTTATGTATGGAAATTAATTGAAATGCATGGAACCTATTAAGAAAGTATATTTGATTGCATTGATGCTTAGTGTTAGACTTTTAACACAACAATTTTTAAGATGGCAACACATTTAAAAGACTGTAAGATTCTGTTGGCCAAGTGAAGCAAATAGCTTTTGTTTACAAATGGAAAGAGTACTTTTTTTTTGTAGAGATGAAGAAAAGCACTTGTTATGTTGTGAGAACCTATTTGCATGTACATTCCAAGCTAGGAAAGAATATGGAAAGGTTATACTCCTAAGGTTTTTATATAAGATTTAATTACCTAAACTCCAAAGGAGAATTGGTATCATATATACGAGTTTATTTCTTAGGTTTTCCAGAGCAGAAAGAGAGGATCCTCAAAGAGGATACAACAAATAGTATTTTTTTTTAAAGAAAAGATAATGGGAAGAAAAAATCACCACAATCAATTGATATGTCAAAAAATCTAAAAATATGTGTAATGTACAAGATTTATGGACCTCTCATGTCTGTCAAGGGCTAGAATGAGAATTTCTTCTCATACCTCTCCTTTAGAGGCATTACTATTCTCTATGACTATGCAACATTCATCCATTTTTTTTGGTAGCTCCTTCTGTGTATTGTAGTACTCTAGTTAAATTCTAATAATTTTGGCATGTTGTTTCATTATTATTATTTTCTTTTAAATAATTATTGTTTCTATGATTTGTTCTTTAGTCCACTTCTTACTTAAGATTTTATTGTTGAATCTCCATTTGAGTCTGTGACTTTTGGTTTGTACTTCTTGAACCAATTATTATTTTCATTGCATTATGGCCTATAAATGATGTGTACTATTTCTGCCTTTTTGCATTTATTTGTAATATCTCTGTGCATTAATAACTGGTCTTTTTTTTAGTAAAAACTCTATGTGGTGCTGAGAAATATGTATATTTTCTAGCAGTTCCATTTATAAGAAAAAAAATAAACCTTTTAGTTCTTCAGCAATTTGTTCAATTTTCTATTTTGCCTTTTGCCTTTTCATTGAATTATCCAAAACGGAGAAGAAAATTTAAATCTTCTGCCACTCTAATGTTACTTTCTATATCTTCTTTGTTAATTTTCTGTATCTTCTTGTTAATTTTTCCCTTATGAACTTAGATACTAAGTCATTTGGAGCATATGAGTTTAACATTGGTATTTGTCTGTCATTTTCGGTTGCTTTTACCATAAAGTTTATATTTTCTTCCATTTATCTCTAATATATTTTTTATAAATTAGTGTTTTCCTTCTTCTTCTGTAAATGAAGTATTTTGTGTCTTCAATTATTTTACCTAAATAAGCTTTAAGACAACCCTTCCCACAGACTCTTTTCTCCTCTCCCTCAACTACCCCCTTTCTGTTTGTCATTCCATTTCTTAGCTTTGAAGTTTTACTTATCATTTCCTTTTTTATTCCTTTTTCTCTAGTTGCTTTGTCTTCCTCTTTTCTCTCTCTCAGTCAAGAAGTAAAGTAAATCCTCTTCTCCTCCCCTTCAAATTTTTTTTGTTAATTTGTTTTTTTAATTTTATTTTCTAAGTTTCATTTTGAAACAGGACTTATTTTCTTTATCCTCCTTATTATTTATATACCTCATCTGTCTATCCTAGAATTTCATTTTTTGATTTCTAGTCCTTCTGCTTATTTAGTCCTTCAAAGACTTTTGCATTCCTCATGGAAGTAAAGTTTCTACTTTGTTTTTCTTTTCTAAAGAGTTTCTATTCTCTTTGCCTAAAGACCTTGCCTCCTAGTCCTTTCTCCCTTTCTATTGTACCTCATTCATTCAACATGCCATTTCCTTTAAGTAAAAGAGAAGATGTCTTACGGTAGAAATTTTCCTATTTCCCTGATGGTGCAAATCAGTACTAACCTTAGCTCTCCTAATATTAATTTTTCCCCATTTGCCATTCAAACTACTCTCTGTTTTTGTGTTTTTCTGTTCTTCTGTGTGCTAATTGCTCCCAGCTACTCTGATTCCCTTTCTTCTGGGACAGGATACGTATTTTTCTCTAAATAACAAATCTCTACAAATTAAAACTATTGTAAGGTCCCTATATCTTTTTTATAGAATATTTCTCTTTCTTCATGGGAGAATTCAAAAGTGATAGGCTCTCCTCCCACTGAGACAATATTTTCACCTTTCTCCATATTTAAATTCATCCATTTGTCTCCTTAGTCATTATCCTCTAGGCTATATTCTTCCTGAGGGACTGCAGACATTGTTTTCTGGTTTGTTGTTGTTGTTTTTGTTTTTTTGCCTAACCTTTGACTTGATTAAGGTATATTTCTTTTATTTTCCTTTATCTTCTTCCTCCCTTTCCCCTTTTTTGCGTACTCTCTTTTTCTGTAATTTAATCTCAGAAACACAGACAAGGTATTGGAAAGTTTATTAAATGATTTTCCAGGCCTATTTCTCCACCTTTTCTTCCATTTGCTTTATACATTCACTTTTTTTATCTTTGTATACTTTAAGAAATTTCTCAATGATTTTTTTTGTTATTTTTATCTTGCACTTGGTTGTTGTACTTGGTATTGACTTACCTTTATGTTATTTCTGTTGTCTAGGTTGTTTGAGAAGTAAATAATATTTTTAAAGTGCAATTTTCTTTCCAGAAATGTTTGAGGAAGTATATATTTTTTATTGAACATTCAGATATCTCCTTGATTTGCATTTTGAACTTCTTTGAAATACATTGTTCTGTTCCTTCCTGCAGTTTTTGGTGGGTATAGAATAATCTTGTATTATTCAAATTTCCTTTCTTTTATAATTGAGGATCTTTCTTCTTGGTTATTTGAAGAATTATTTGCTTGTGGTTTGAATTATTTATCCATTTTGTTGGAGTTTGAAGTATAGAGTTTTTTTCCTTCTAGAAATGATTGGTGGATTACTTAGATTTGCATTTTGTCTTTTATGTTCAGAAATTCTAAGCAGTTTTCTTGCATTTGCTCTTGCATTATGATGTTATTCAGGTTTGAGGACTTGTCATGTTCTCTTAGAAAACTTATAGTTCATAATTTATCTCTATATATCCTATATTTAAGATCAATATATTTTCTCACATGGAGATCATATTTTCTTTTAACGTTATTGATTTTTGCTCCTCTCTTTGTATTTGGATTTCCAAGCAATTATTTTTTGTATTTTACTTTGGTGAGATTTGCTTCTGTGGATTCAAATTTTTCTTTTCTGCCAATCATTCTTACAGTGAAGGCCATCGTTTCTGATTTCACAATTCTTATTTTTGCTTTATATCATTCAGGTACCTCCTGCTGTGGTGACATCCTTTCTTGGGAATCCACAAGGTCCCCTGGCTCATCAAATGTTAATTAATTTTCCTTTGTTCTGCAATAATTATTCATAGATATCTGAAATCATTTAGCTGATCTGGAGTCAATATTCCCTTGTGTTATTAATATCTTCCCTATTGGTTTAACTGCTTACACTCAAGGTCTTTAATGGAGTTTTTTTTTTCCTTCTTAGATTTTGATAATTTTTCTTTTATTTTCCTCTTGTGTAAAATTTCTGATTCCTTTGCCTTTGGTGAAGGTTTTCCTGTAGATTAGATCTTAAAGCAAGCTCAGTTTCCTCATGTGCTTAGCAATTCATATTTCGCCAGCCTTAGCCTCTGCCCTCAAGTGACATTTCCAAGGATACAGCTGGCCACAGCTGGATGCTTGGGTCTTTCCTTTAAATTAGCGGAGTACCATTCAGCCACACACACACATACACATGCCCTGGTACAGATTAATCTGTTCCTAAGTTCTCTGGCTGAGCAATGTCTCTGACGTCTCAGTCAAGACAAGCTTTACCCTTTTAATTTTGTGTGTCAATGAGAGTAGGGGAAGCACAGTTACATCTGTTGCAAGTCTGTAGATTGGCTTGTATAGCTGTATGTCAATTGTAGTAAGCAGTGGAGAAAGGAATGCTGAGATAGCATTCCAGGAGTTAGGGATTAGCCTTCCCTACTGACAGTTCATTTTTTAAAAAAAAATCTTATTTATCTATTAGTCTGAGAAACTAAAAACCTAAATGAAAAAGCTGAAATTGGTATATTTCTTGTATATAATTCCTATTTTGGAGAGGTTTGAGAGGTTGTGATGATTGGAGAAAATATCCAATTCTCCATCTTGTTTATCATGTAACCTGAAATTTGGAACTCAAAAAAAATTAATGTTAAAAATTTTCGTATATAATTGGGAAAAATAAAATATTATTCAAAAAATTACTAGTAAGTGATCTTATGAGCAAGATAGGTGAGTTTCAAATAAATTCAACAGCATACTTTTATCAACATTTAGATTTGGTCACAGTATGACCTAATTTAGGCCTAAATGAATTCTTTCTTTAGCTTTGAAACTCTGATGATGTTCACAGTAAGCAGAAGAACCTAGCACTTCTTGTCTTCCACTGTTCCAAACCATGTCACCTCTTTTCACTAACTTTGTAGCTCATATTCAGTAGCTACCAGTGTTTGGGGATATGTTACAGCCTTGTGACATGGAGTTTCCAGGTGATTATCTAAATACTTATGAATTGAATAAAGGTTACACAGAAATTTTGGGAATCTGATATTGGATGTTAGCCAGGGTGGGAAATTTATTTGGAAATGTCTTATGCGTAGTGAATGAGTGCACCTAGATTGAGATAGAGAGGTATTTTAGCTATTATCAATATTCAAATCATAACTGAAATTATGAGTGGATCATATCTTGAAAGATGAAAGAAGAAAATAGTCCAAAATGTAGCCCTGAAGAGGAGGAAGGAATTCAGAAATCAGTTATAAATGTTTACCATGTTCAAAATATTATGCTAGGCATTGGAGAGACAGATTTAACATGACATGGTACCTGCCATCAAGGAGTTTATCATCTAGTGGGATACATGTTCAAAAATAATAAAAGGTAGAACATAATAAGGGGAAGGGAAATGATTTAAATAAGGTGCTATAAAGCTATGTGAGGAAGTAGATATCATATTTATCTAGGAGAGATCAGAAAAGTTTTCATATAGGAGATAACACATGAACTGAACCTTAAAGGGAGGTGTAAAAAATAATGAAGTCGGAGGATATGGGTATAAATCCTTGCTCTGGTCCTTACTAATCACATGAATTTAGGCAAGATCTCTTTAGGAAAGAGAATTTTGGGAACAGGATAGGGAATAAACATTTATAGTGGCTGCTACATGCTGGGCATTGTACTAAGTGCCTTACAAGTTATTATTTCATGTAAACCCTCAAACAATCCTATGGGGTAGGTGCTGTTAATATGCCCATTTTACACTTGAGGAAACTCAGACAATCAGAGGTTAATAGACTTGCTCAAAGTGACACAGCTGTGAAAAATGTTAGAGGCCATATTTGAACTCAGGTCTTTTTGACTCCAGGACCAGTGTTCTATCCAATGGACCACCTACTGTAGAATAGTAAGAAGAGTGATGAATTTGTAGTCAAAAGATCTGAGTTCAAGTCCCTGTTATGCTGTTTATTAGTCATGTGAGCATGAGCAAGTAACATCTTCTCTGGGCTCTCAGTTTCCTCATATATCAAAATTGGTTGGATTAGATGCCTTCTAAAGTCCCTTTCAGGTCTCATTCTAGGGCTCTGTCATTTCATGATATCAGCATGAAGACACATTAAAGGAATATGTTCCAGACATCGAGGAGTTGCTTTTCATAAAGGCCAGAGAGGGCAGATTGAAATTGGGAAGCAGTAGCTGTCTAGTTTAGCTGGTTTACAGAATGTATAAAGGGAATTAGAGCTAATAATACTGGAAAAGAATTTAAAATAAGGTAATTGTGGCCCTTAAATGCCAAGCTAAGCAACTTATCTTTTATTGCTGAGACAATGGAGCCATGCATGATTTCTGAGCTGCGGTGTGACTTATTCATTAGGAAAATTATATTAGCAGCTATGCAAAGGATGAATTAAAGAGGAGAGCCAGTAGATAGAGACACTATAGCTAGGATTCTGTTACCATTGTTTAACAAAGATGCAATAGCATGGTAACTATTAAAAAAGGAGGAGATAGATGAGAGCTATTATGGCAATAGAATTGTCAGAATATGGCAATTGATTAGATGAAAGGGATAAAGGTACAGAAGTCAGAGATGACTAAGAGGCTTTAAACTTGAGTGATGGGATTCATGCTTAACAATATAAAAAAAAAGGAAAGTTGGGGGCAGAGACAGGAGTTCTTTTTTGGGGGAAGTGGGATGATATCAGTTTGGGAATTGCTGGTTTTGAGGTGTTGGTAGGATATGTACATATGTCTAGCATGTTGTTGAGCATGGGACTTAAATATATTCATCATTTGTTGCTGAAGAAGACCATGCCATCAGAGAAAAAATGACATGACTTGCACTTGTCTTTGTTTTGAGTGAGGGAGAGCTGTGCAGGTCACCAGCCTCACTTCTCCTATAAATTCAGGAAGGCCTGAGGACATAGAATTTGGAGTCATTGGCATAGAGGTGATTGAAGAGATAAGATTGCCAAGGAAGTGAGTGTACAGAGAAAAGGAAGGCCCAGGACATAAAAAACACCCACATTTAAGGGGGGAAGATGTAAAATGAACTAATGAAAGAGAATGTGAAAGAGTGATTAGCAAGTAGTGGGAGAACCAAAGGAGACTGATGTTATTGATTCTAAAATAGGAGAGAGTATTAAGAAAGAGGACATTGTTACTAAGCCATTGATTTTGGTGGTTAAGAGGGTAAGGATTAGAAATGGAGGTAGCAGGTAAAGATTATACTTTCTACACTTTCAGCACTGCAAAGGAAGAGAGCTATTATGAGAATTCAAAGGGGCTATGTAATCATAATACTATAGTACATATATCTCTACATCTATGTATAGATATATATACTGTATTTTTGACATATAATTAATATTACCATATATTATATTATTATAAAACATCTATAATGTGAATGCTTAATATTACTTTATATCTATATATAGAAGTTCAGGATCAGTCCTCCCCCTACCTCCATCTATCTATATAATATACACACAAAAGAAAAGTTTTATTTATAGGAAAGTAAGAACATGAATATGCTTATAGAAATAGGAAGAGATCAGAAGGTAGCGATATCCATGGATTGATCTAATCCAGGAGAAGAGTCATTTTCTCCTGATATTAGAGATAAGGAGAAGATAAAAGATGAAGACATGAAAAGGTTTTTAAGTGTGACAGAAGGCTGATGAGTAATCTCAGATATGTCCTCAATCCTCTCACAAAGTAGAATTTCAGGTCTTTTGTTGAGGTTGACAGTGGTGAACATGGAGTTGAGATCTTATGGAAAAACAAGCAAAAGAAACAGGCAGACTAGGAGTAATATAGCAATAGAGAGGCATCATGGTGTAGAATATTGTACTCAGAGCCAAAAAAACCTGAGTTCAGGTCCTGTCTTAGATATTTAGCAACTGTTTGACCCATGGAAAATCATTTAATCTTTCATTTCCTCCTTTTTAATGTATAAAATTGGGTCATTAGACTAGGTGGTCTCTGGTCTCTAAAAGTTCCATTCTGCTCTAAATTTTATGACATAAATTAGCAAAAGAATTCTGCATTTGGAAACAGAGGACCCTATGTCACCTCCTATCTGTGGGACCTTAAGTAAGTCACTTTAACTGTATGTCCTTGGTTTCCATGATAGGTTTGAGATGCACTGAAGTTCTAAATTCTATGCTCTTTTGCAATGAATGAACGGTTAGGTAGAGAATAGAAATTCAAGGTCAGAGAAGGGTCTTCCAAGAGTTTAGGTTACAGGATTGCATGAAACAGAAAGACTGAGGAGACACACAGATAATACCTGGGGATCTGTTTGTCACTAATTGTGGAGTAATTAGTCAGTAAGTATGAGCCTGCAGGGCATAAGATAAGCAACCAAATATTGCTTCAGTATTAATGGCCATTAATTATATAGATGTTTTGATCTTCCACTTATGTGATAACCTTATGTTGTTCTAAGTAACTGGGAAACCTAGAATGGGCAGGCAAGACAATCTGGTCACTCTGTGGGCAGATGGGAGGGTTAGATCCTACTTAGAAAACACTGGCAGAATGGAGGAGACAGGTGTTTAGAGAATCTTGGCACGCACTCCATTGTAGCTCCCAAATTGGAAATAAAGGCTGTGTGTGTGTGTATATACCATTTTGTCTATAAAGTAATAACTTCCCACACAAACCTTTTTTTAGTTAGGTATATGCATATCCTTGAGGGAAAAAGAAGTTTAGTCTCAAAGAGGAGAAAACAGTAGCAAAGGCTTTTGTGTTCGAAAATTCAGCTGCCACAGAGTTGTTGTTTTTAAAAGTTTGAATATCATCTTGCATTTCAATAAATACAATAGGCAGTCCTTCTCTAGAATTACAGCCATTTAAATGTATTCTGCTGCTTCTATCATGTCACAAGTAGTACTTAAATATTTCTTAACCTTGGCAGATCATTTATGCATACCACAAGAATAACATGCAAAAGTCTCCATAAAAGCTCAGTTAATTAACTTAACATTATAATTATAGATAGAACTTTGAGACTTTCTATCTACGAATGTGTCTGTCTATCCATCTTTTTTAGAATAGCTGTGTGATTTCATTGGAGTAGGGAACTCTCCATGGGGATACTACCTCTACTAATGAAGATTTTCAGGTACCCAGCACTTTATATTCTTAGAGATGTGCCTAGATCCCTGAGAGTTTAAGTCACTTGCCCAGGGACACACAGTCTGTATATGTTAGAGACAAGACTTCCATCTAGTGCTTTGTAACTCAGAACATACTCTCTCTTCATTATCAATACCTGCACACATGATGATAGACACACTTAATTTTGGCAGACATTCACACAGTATAAGAAACATTCTTTTTTAAAGCATAATATGATAAGGATATAGTGTATGATTTAGTTTAATAAGCACTAAACTATATAAATAGATAAAATTTCAAGTTTTCAGTATATTTTTTTAGCACTAGGATTTTTTATATTTTCAGTATCCATTCCAAGACAGCTCTGAGAAATGTAACAGAATGGAGGAAGGAAAATGCTGTAATAGGATTAAAAAAGCATATAAGAAAGAAAACATAATTGGTTTGGAGGTATTTGTTGAATAAACTAAGTCAACAAATTTTTTATTCAATAGCATAAACTAACTACATTTCTTTCTGATTACCTTGGAGACACATGTAGAATGAAATATAATAGGTACCATACTTGTGTGTTTACTTATCCAGAATGTTCTCCATGCAGAAAGTAATTATACCCTTTCATTGACATCATCCAAGTGATAATATCTTTTTGTCTCTGCCATTGGAGCAATAATAACCTTTCAACCACATCATGACACAGTACTTGTTTTTCTTTTCTCCACAAAGAATACAAATAAAAAAGGCTATAGTTTTTTTAAGATTGTTATTTTAATAAGTGCCCAGAGACCAGAAAACTAGTTTTATTACTCATTTGTACTAAACTATCTATATATATGTGTGTGTGTGTGTGTGTGTGTGTGTATGCGTGTGTATGTATGTATGTATGTGTGTGCGCATCTCCGTTCAGAAAATAGATTTTCCAAATCTTTAAATTGCTACCTTATACTTAACTACAAGTATGATGTGATTTCATGTTTAAAGATAAAAATAAGACAATGAAATTAGCTATCCTTGCCATTTCACAATGCTGATGATTTAGACCTTTGACTCAAAGAGTAGGTTTCCAAGCATGATTTGCCCAAAGTCCAACGATCAGATAAATCTTATATTTGTGTAAGATAAATACAGCATTCTAACCTTAAGTTGACATGTGTGTTCTGCTAAATAAGAACTCATTAAGCCAAGCTGAAAATACTTATGATGAAAATGAATCCAACGTTTTTGTCTTTCAAATAATTTCTTTAACTGCCTAAACTAAGGGATTTAATATAAGCTAAACTGTAGTCAGTAGAGCCTTTGAACTAGATTACTTCTAATCTTACAGAAAAGACAATCAGAGCTACCTAGCGGATGCTGCCTGTTCAGTCAGTCTGCATAGCAAAGTGAGGCTTGAACAGACTCCTCATCAGAATGAACAAGCAGGAGGAGAGCATGTAGAGGATCATAGGAAATCTTAAAAGCAAGTTCAGGAGAGGTCCTCTGTAAAGAACCCAGCTACTCTCCCACCTCCTGGTGACTGGTATTTCTGAAAGTGAACAGAGAGCAGAGGAGAAGAGGGGAGGAGAGGAAGGCCTTTGTAAAGAAGCCTAAGTTACCCAGCATTTGCAAGAAGGTTGGCAGGCTCTTCTAGATTATGATATAAAATCCTCAGTTTCCCTCTCTAAGCCCTTCAAAACCTGTCCCCCTCCTACCTTTCCAATCTTCTTATATGCCACCCTCCTTCATCCTAAAACTCTGTAATCCATTCTCTCTATCTCGCAGGATTTTCATTGGTAATTTCCAAACCTGGATATTCTCCCTCTTCCCCTCTGCCTCTTAGTTTCCCCAACTTCTTTAAAGTCCCAGTTAAAATCTCACATTCTATGAGAAGCCTTTCCCATATCCCCTTAATGCCAGTGCCCTTCCTCTACTAATTATTCTATATAGATCTTATATGTAGATAATTCCTTTCATGTTATCTTCCTCATTAGACTGTTATCTCCTTGAGAACAGGGACTGTCTTTCTCTATTCTGTGTATCCTCAATGCATAGTGATTGGCACATAGTAGGTGCTTAGTAAATGCTTATTGACTGACTGATCACTTTCTTCCCAGAATCATAGAATGACAGAATTTGTGAAACAGAATAGACATCAGCAGCCATCTTTTAGAACCCATATTGGAAAGGTGTCCCAGCTATAGCATGTAGTTAACCAGCCTCTGCCTGAAGGCCTCTGAGGAGGGGAACCCTGAAGACCAGTCCACTTTTGAGAAACTCTAATTGTCAGAAAAATAAATTCCTAACATAAAACCTACATTTTCCTCTTTGTAACATCCTCCCATTGCTTCTGATTCTGCTTCTGGGGTGAAACAAAATCAGTCTAATCTCTCCTTTAGCCTTTTGAATATTTGAAGACAGCTGTTCTGTCTCCCAATTCCCCCCCCATCCTCTTTTCCTGTCTAAACATCTGCCACTCATAAAGCCCATCCTCCTGGAACATGGACTTGAGGCCCTTCTAAAGAGCAGAGCCAAGTGAGCCTGGATAAAATTGGAGAGATTGGATGGAACTCCAGGGTAGGACAAAGACAATTCTGTGTATGCATATTCCCACTTATAACAAAGTGTAGAAGAGGAATCATGAGTGGTTCTAGGTCCTGATTCACGGTGACCACCATAATATTTCATTTGGGAAAGACTCTTTGTAGCTGGCACCAGGAATTATCTTCATACATGACTCTGGCTCCGACAAGCTGCCTATATTTATTTTCTTCATACAGGCAAGGGATTAAATTTTGCCTAGCTAACAGTAGAGCCCTGTGGCCAAGATAGAAAGAAATAGGCCACTGTAACCACCGTGAGGAGCATATGGCAGCCTAAGAACAAGCATTCCCTAAGGAGTGAGAGTAAAGGGGATGGGGCGGGGAGAGAGGTGAAAGAAGGACAATACAAACCTTGAGGCACAATTTTTATTAAGAACCATACTTTCAGGGCTGCTTCCCTTTAGCATCCCCTTTTCTAATTGCACAGCAGAGAGAGCAGATTCTTCTGCAGTTTGGGTAAATCAGAGCTGTGCTACACATAAGCATCTGAGGGCAATGAATTAAATTTCCATCAGCAGAGAATCCCACATGTGTGCATGGAGACATACACATGGGAGATCAAACCATAAAGAATCAGGTAAATGATCAAAACAGTTTCCTACTTAATATTTAATGCTGAAGTGATTAAAGGCATATTTCAAAAAACTCCAAGTCCACAAGTAATTTTGCTGGTGGTATAGGTTTGGCAAAAAACAAAATCAAGCTACTCTGTTGTCCTTGGCCAATGTTTCATGCATTTATTTGTTTGATTGTTTATTAAACTAGGAAGCTCTGAGTTGATGTTCTTGTTTGGACTAAAAATTACATAGTGGTCAGAGTTAATAACTTTCTAAAAGCAAAACATCAATGGAGGAGTGCTAGAGGGTACTTCTTTATAAAATGGTTATTTGCTAGCTAATAGATTAGATTACAAAGACAGATCAGAAAAATACTCTATTTTTCCCCCTGGGGAAAGTGTACATAGAGTCCCGAGTTGTTGTGGTTGTTTGTTGTTGCTTTAATCCAATGTCATTTCCTCCACTTTTGCTTTATGATAACGTTATCCGTTCAGGCGGGAGATGAAACTGAACAGGGAACATTGAGCTAAAGCAATGTGCTATGTCAGCTTCTGTTTTTTTTAATAGATATGTCTCAAATTTAAAATTGTGCATAGTCCATGGAAAATGCTAGTGGTACAGACATCCACTGTTTTCTATTAATGTGTATTGAGCTCTACAAAACCTAACCTGAAGGAAAATTACTTGTTAGGAGAACGTTTTGTCCTTAGTCTGCATAGGAACGTTGTGGGAAAGTAAGGAAAATTCAAAGTGCTACATTAAGTCTATTTGCAATGAAACCATTAGGTTTAGGGGAAGAGATAGAATAATGTTATTACTCAAGTGTGATTCTCAACTTAAATCCAAAAGAACTTCTGAAAAGTTTTAAAAGTTCATGTAACATTTTTCTTACTTTTGCCTTTCTATTAATGTTATTTTTATTTGGAGTTTTGGTTTGTTTCTGGCAGAGATACAAAAGAGGCCAAGAATAGGTTTTCTCTGAGCCTGACAAGATTTGGTAAAATATGGCTTGCAAGGGAAGCTGTTGTTAGCTGGTCACTTAGTACTTAAGGTATAACACATTGCGGGGTGGGGGCAAGTTTTTCAATTGGAAATACCCTTGTGTTACACCCCTGTCTGAACTAATTTTTTTTTTTTGACTATCATTGTGTATGTTTTCTTCATCACAATGGAAAACGGGGTGCAGGTATTTCCGGTGCCTATGTTTTTTCAACAACTTTCTATAAACTAGAAATTTCTACTACCTAGAAACGTTAACTATTCTCAACAACATGCTAGTTTTTCCAATTTATTAATACAGTTAATTAATTATTAATGAATACAATTTATCCAATTTATTAATACAGTTTATTAAGCAGCTACTATGTGCCAGGAGTTGTGTGCTAAGCAATGAAAATTTTAAAAAGACAGTTATTTCTGTCAAAAAAACCCCTCCAATCTTAATGGGAGAAGATAACACATAAAACTAGGTTGGAAAGGGGGTGGGTATCAGGGTGGATCTGGACCAAAGGCATTATGTTCCAGTAGTTCACACCAAGCGGAGTTAGAAGTCAAAGAGAAGTTACTTGGAATATGGAGGTCCTTGCCCTGTATAAAGGAAATCTTCAGAGAAATTTAGTGGTCCTTCCTCCAGCCTTCCAATCAGAAAGGAGAGGAGACTGAGGGAGGTGGGAAGGTACTGAGTATCCATAGTTGAATTAATAGCAGGATGATGAGATGTCATGTGAAGAAAATGAATGTAAGGAAGCAGAGGGGAAATGCCCCTCCCTTACCCCATAAGAACCTGGAAAGTAGTGGAATATGATAAAGAGAAAGTAGAGGAGAAAGACTGTTGTGGCAATTTGGATGTCTATAATAGGTATAATGATATTTATGGCAGACAAATGTCTAAAACTAACCTACCTTTCCAGTGGAGAGGAGTAGCTTTCAGGAACAGAGAGGATGGTCCAACTGCGCTCTGATCTGGTCAGAATGCACCTGGAGTATTGTATTTTGCTAACCAAAATTTTGTAAGGTCTTTAATGAGATGGACAGTATCCAGAAGAGGGGAACACAATGCTGTCTGTCAAAGTTCCCCTTTTTGTTGCCAAGGGGACATACTTGTAATAGCCATATTATTTTGGATTAAAAAAGGATTCTGGGGACTTTATCTTTGTAGAAACTTATCTCAGGCTGAGGTAATTTGTTGGAATGGGCTTTTAGAAGATAAAACAAGGAGGCAGATTGGAGACATTTCTTTCTCCTTGAAGAAAGGGAATGAAAGATTTGTGAAATACAGAATAATCTCAGCATTAGGACTTTGCTTTTCCTCCATAAATACAAATATTCCCTAAACTAATTTTAAATAATTTAGCATTTTTGTTCTAAATAATTTACAGAATTAAAAGAGGGACAACATCTGTGTTGTCTAGAATAGAAATAATTGTCTGTGTAACAATAGGGGATACCTTTTTTTTGGTAGTTACAAGGAGACCATGATAAATAGCAGTGACCACAGGAGACATAGGAAAACCACATTTAAGGAAAAGGTTCAGCAAAAGGTGCTGCAATGTCAAGTGGATTTGAGAGTAGAAAATATAATTAACAGAAAGCCTGACTGCCTGGAAGAAAGATAGATTGCTAGTGGAATTGGCACTTACATTACTCCAAGATAAGAGTTCTAGTATGCTCACCAATCTAGGTTGGTTTTCCTTCATTCCTCCTCCCACTTATTTCCCTTCCGTTCCCTTCCCTTCCCTTCCCTTTCCTTCCCTTCCCTTCCCTTCCCTTCCCTTCCCTTCCTTTCCCTTCCCTTCCCTTCCCTTCCTTTCCTTTCCCTCCCCTTCCCTTCCCTCCCCTTCCCTTCCCTTCCCTTCATCATGTATTTCCTGGACTATTGCAATGGATTCCTTATTGGGCTTTCTTTCCAACTATACTCACCAATCCATATATCACATAACTTCCAAAGTGATTTTCCTAAAGTCTAACCAGGTTTTTTCCCTATTTTGCAAAGTTTTATGGCCCTAATACTCTAGGATCAAATATTAGGTTTTGCTGGGCAATACAAGGTTTTCACAATCTATTCCTATCCAACCTTTCCATCCCATCAATTTTCTGGTGTAGCTAAACTACCCTTCTTGTTCTTTTCATACATAGGTCTTCCCCTCCCATCCTTGTGCCTATTCCCTGGATGTCTCCAATGACTACAATGGTTTTTCTCTCATTTTGTTCTCTTGATCTCCCTGGTTTCCTTCAGGGCTGAGCTCAAGTGCCAACTGCCATAGGAGGTCCTTCAGAGTTTATCCCCTCACCCAAAGTTGCTAGTTCCTTCTCCTTAAAGCTTTCATTGAATTTATTTTGCATATGTTTTGTACATAATATATAAATATATACATACATGTTATAGACTATACATATATATACATGTAATACAAAAATATAATAAATAATAGTAATATATGCATATTAGAAAGATATAATGGAAGTTCTGACTATAGGTAGTTTCCCCTTTGTCTATATATACCTAGAGCCCATCAAAGTGACTGGCACTTAACAAATGCTGCTTAATTGCTTGTTTATTTCTTTTTCCTCATTCTCTTTTGGTCTTCTTGCCTGTCCCCCTTCTCTCTCTTTAAAATTTTTTCTTCCTTCTTTTTTCTTTCTCTTTGACTCTTTCTTGCTTTCCACCTTTCTTAAATTTCTTTCCCTTCCTTATTCCCTTTGATTTCCTGTTAGCCTTTCTTCCCTATGTCCTCCCTTATCCCTTCCTTTTCCTTTTCCTATTCCCTTCCCCTTCTTTTCCCTATTCCTTATTTCCTATCCTCTTCCCTTTCCTTTTTATGACGCCATCAAAACTAGATAGTGAATATAGACTAGGTGTGTACTTTCATTGGTATAGTGAATGTAGATAGACTAGGTGTGCACTTTCATTGGTATAGTGAATGTAGACTAGGTGTGCACTTTCATTGGTATAGTGAATGTAGACTAGGTGTGCACTTTCATTGGTATAGTGAATGTAGACTAGGTGTGTACTTTCACTGGTATAGAGATCTCTGAGTGAGGAAACTGCATCTGCCAATACAGGTCTCTGCAACTTAAAGTCTTAGAGAGTGATTGAATGCACGCGGAGATCAAGAGCAACACAGGCAATATGTGTCTGAGGTGGCTCTGGCTCCAAGCTGGTTTTCTATTCACAACCCTGAGCTTCTCTTCCCATTAGAACAAAGAGATGGTAAATAAACAACTTATGTACTCAATGTGTTATGTGCATGATGGATCAGGTGTCAGCCTTCCTCCTTAACATGAGAAGCATTACTGCCCTTTTAAATTCTGTCTCTCAAATTAAACTGCCATTTCATCATCATATTCAATTTACTTCTCCTTTTGGCTCCGTTAATCTTCCTCTTCTTGTCCAGTCTGGATGGATGAAGGAAAGTATCAGAACTTACCTCAGCACCAACTCTGGCTTAGTGACTCTTCTTCCATCTCAGCATCTCATCATCTTAAAACTTGAGAAGAAAGTGATACAGGCCAACCTTCTGCTATATACTTGTGCTTCTGCTGGAGAACCAGTGCACAGTGATGACCTTTAATAAATGAAGGTAATGAAAGCTCCAAGAGAGGGAAAGACTCTAGACTTCTCCCCTTTTCCCACTTTCTTCTTGATTACAAATTTCTCCTCTCTGAGCATTGCCTGCTTTCCGTCACGGTCTCCTGGAGTGACAATGAGATTAAATGATGCATGGAGTCACTTTTGCCCTCACTTCATTTCCTCTGTCACAAATGAGAGCCTGATGTTGGCTGAAGCATTTCCCCTTGTCAACAGGACTGCTGACCTTGACCTTGGTCAAGTGGAATTTTTCTATTCGATAAATACGAGGATGGTGGGCGACTCTGTTCAACTTCCCCTGACAAATACTTTGCTCTGGTCCTAATGCTGAGAACTGGGCATGATTGTCATCTGCAATGGAAGGTTGAGCCTGTATTTAGCACCTTTTTCACTTGACTATTTATGTTTGTTCACTCACCCATTTGTGTGTTTCCTTGTGATTTTTAAATGTCTTTTTTGATTTGTACCCTCTACTAGCAAAGGATAGATTAGGTAGTAGGTAATATGTTGTCACTTGAAAGATTTGAAGCAGTTAAATAATATTTTAAATAATAATAATGTTTATGTGTTTACAGAGAATACAGGTAAGTAAATCAGATGTAAATAACTGGTTTTATTCATTCATTTTACTACAGTCCTCAGAAAACTTTTAAGAGCTTGGTTGGTGGGTTTCCCCAGTTGAGTTTTTCCAGGCCAACACTAGGGGTCACCCTTCCTTATTTAAAAATTTTGGTTCATTCCCAGCAGCCACTGACAATTCATTAATTTCAGGAGAGAATAAGCACTTTTATAAAGTAGAAAAAGAGACTTTTGGCTGAAAGAATGCCAAAACTTTTCCTTTTGCTTTTTTCCCCCATGCCCTGTTTTGGAAACTGTGTTCTGAAAAGACTTCTATAAAAATATTACCTTCTGCTGAGCTTGCTGGAATATTGGAGTGCCAAAATTAGCTTCGATAGATTTTGTTTAAACAGTGTTTTAAAAAGAATGAATTGCAAAAAGGTAGTGGTAATGATGTTCATAAAAATAAAACTATGTTAAAATTTTGGATTTTTCACTCAAAAATTAATTTACGTACGTAGCTTATATTCAATGTTTTAAAAATGAAAACAAAACAAATCCAAATAGCAAAACATTTTAATAAGATGAAGTAGGAGAATATAAATCATTAAGGAAATTCAAACTTGAAATCTTGACTCTTCATGGTTTATAAAGGAAATAGATAAGAAAATGATGACTACAATTCTACTAATTCTGTGACAGAGGCCACATCATCTGACATGTCTGACTCTCTCCATAAAATGAGAAAGTCAAATTAGATGATATGTAATATACCTTCCTATTTAAATATGTACTCTTACAGTGAAATTAAACCAACTAATCCTGTCTGTACATTTTCTCATTGGGTCTTTAATTTTACATTAACATGAATGAAAATTTTATTTTCAGATGACTCATGGTATGAGTAATCAACAGTGTACACAGTAGATGCTGAGTTGAGTTAGAGAGAGAAATATCATTTCCTGACTAGGTCTGCATAGCTCTTTCCAGTTTTAATAAGTTCATTTATTTCTAAGTACAATGTATTTTTGCCAGAGATGCCAAGAACATTGCTAAAATCTTTCTAAAAGTCTGCTATTTTCCTATTTCAACAATTATTTTTGAATTTTTACTTTATTTTTTCAATGAATTAAAATCTAGCTTTACTTTCTCCCATGCCCCCCCTCCCAATAAAATAGAATGAAAAGCAAAACTCTTGAGACAACTATACATAATCAAGTAAATTAGTGCCTCAAATGTGTAATACACATCCTCTGCCTATCATCTCTCTGTCAGGAAGTGGGTCGGTGATAGTAAGTCCTCTTGAACTGTGGTTGGTCATTTCATTGTTCAGGGATCTTATATCTGTCAAAGTCATTTGTCTATGTATACCATAAATTATTTTACTGGTTCTTCTCATTTTGCTTCACATCAGTAGATGTATGTCTCTTCAGATTTCTCTGAAACCTTGACTTTCTTATTTCTTATAGCACCATTGCAACTACTGTTAGCTTTTTTTCTTTGCCTTTTACAATTTCCTTCATGTCTAATTCATCACATTTCAACCCTAGATACATGGATCTTTTGCCCTTGATCCTTAGCATCGCCAGTAGAAGTTGAGCAAGAAGAAGAAGGGAAATTACACGTAGTACATTGTGTTGTTTGTTAGCAGAATATTTAACACTAGAGGAAGATAGTCATGATGATGTTTAAATCAGAAGGTTGAATTTTTGGATAATTTTTTTTGACAATACAGATTTCACACATTCATATTGTCTTTTTGTACTTATTATTCCTAACAAAGGCTATTTCAAAATGAAGGAATAGCAAAAACAACAAATTTCAGCATGACACAAGGAAAAAAATCTTAATAAATGGACCTATTGAAAAGTGAAATGAACTCCATTGAGGGTGGGATTAGGATTCCCTTTCACTGGAGTTGAGGCAGGTAGTTATACTATGTGACAGGCACTGTGCTAAGCACTAGAGATATAAAAAAAGGCAAAAGAAAATCCCCATCCTCAAGCAGCTCTCAGTATAATGGAGGAAATAACAAACAGGCAAATATATATGGAAATTTTCAAGCACGCTCTTCTAGGAGGATTTCTTGGTCAAGCATAAATTGGATTAGATACTTTCTGAGGTCCATACTTTAAGATTATGTGATTTTTTAATAGATGTTGAAACTTTTATATTTATGCATGTATATTTGTACATATACACACACACATATATAATGTATGTTATACACACACATACACACACATATATACATATTTTTTGGGACCTCTAAGTGGTACAGAGGATAGAGAGCTGGGTTTGGAGTCAGGAAGACCCATCTTCCTGAGTTCAAATGTGGCCTCTGATATTTACAAGCTATGTGACCCTAGACATGACTTAAACCTATTTGCCTCAGTTTCTCCATCTGTAAAATGAACTGGAAAAGGAAATGGAAAACTGCTCTAATATCTTTGCCAAGAAAACTCCAAATTAGTTCACAGTCAGACAGGACTGAACAGAAACAAACAAAAAATATACATTTATTAGGGTCTAAAATACACAATGGAGTTAAGAAGAGTCAGATACGACTGGAATGACTAAACAACATCATCTCCCTCAAAAGACAGCATTAATTCTATTCAAGTTTTTATTGCTATATTGTTTTGAAACAGTAACTTCCCAGAAAACAAATATCCTTATAGTAGCCCATCAAGCAAAACCACAAAAAAAAAAGAGTGATTGTGATTGCCAGTGTGTTACTTTCCATTCTTGAAGTTAATTGATTATTAACAAAAAAAGGATGTGTATTTTAACTTTAAGGATATGGAACCAGCCTTGTCCATTGTTCCTTTCCTGAGTTTCACTGCTGGTTAGAATTATCTTCATTTGATTGTTTTGGTCATTTTGCATGGTTTTCTTTTTTTTTTTTCTGACTTCTTAGCTCTGTATTAGATATAGAAAACTCAGTGTTTGCATTCTTAATATTAACAATTCCTTATGGCATGATATTTCACTATATTCATATGTCACAATTTTTTCAGCTGTTCTACAATCAGAGGACATTGATTATGTGAATAATTTCCTAATATTAATCTAGTTTTCCTTCCTCTAATAAATCTAATTTGTCATAGCCATAGTAGTTTATATTTTAATTGAATTATTTTCACTAGCTTCTCAACTTTCACACCCGATGGAAAAAAGAAAAACAAAATCCTTGAAGCAAATATGCATCAAAAAACAATTTTTCATGTTTGCCATACCCCAAAATGCATTTCTCATTCTGTATAGGTGGCATTCTTCATAATTTGTTTTCTGGAATAATTGTTAATCTTTATATTGTTCAAAATATTTAAGTCTTTAAATATTGCACATTTTTATTATGTTGCTATAATATAAATTATTCTCCTGGTTCTGTTCACTTCACTCTGCATCAGTTTACACAAATCTCAGAATTCTCAGAAACATCCCTTTTGTCTTTTCCTTGCTTTCAATGAAAATGATTTTTAATTTTTATTTATTTGATACTTTGTTAAAAATCTAAGGGTGTTTTCTCAGCCTACAAAAGGCTAATGATTTAACTCTTCTGAGCATTTGATTTCCAGAGTAACTAATTATAATTTCAAAAAATTGTTACAATGTGGAAATCTCTTAATGGATTTCATTGCCTGTATTGTTCTCCTGTGGATTTTCTGCATCTCTCTTACAGCTTCCTCAAAGTGAGTACATGGTGCTATATACAAGTATTACATGCATAACCCATACCATACTTTTGTAATAACTTGATTTTAAATTAAATATGTGTTTTTTTCAATTAATGAAAATATTTTCTTTTTTTTTGGTGGAAATAACATTTATTTTTTCATGCTGTTAGATCATCAGAAATTGGGGGTCTAAATTAATTAAATATTCTACCACAACGTATTGGTATATCTCCCTCCTCCAGCTGGATAGCCCTTTTGTTGTATTTGCAAGTTGACTTGGAGTGTGCCAAGCAACTCTTAAAAGAACTTTATGATTTACTGTGGTACTTTCCTACTGCCCAGCACTGTTCTCGGTCGTCCTTATTAACTTTTTTTAAAAAAGAATTTATTTATTTTTAGTTTTCAACATTCATTTCCATGAGATTTTGAGTTTTAAATTTTCTCCACTTCCTCTCCTTCCCCCTCTCTAAGACAGTGTGAAATCTGACATAGGCTGTACTTATACATTCATATTAAACATATTTTCACATTAGTCATGATATAAAGAAGAATTAGACTAATGGGAGGAACCATTAGAAAGAAGAAACAAAAGAAATCAACAAAAGAAAAGGAGAACAAACAGTATATTCCATCTGCATTCAGATTCCAAAGTTCTTCCTCTGGATGTGGATAGCATTTTCCATTATGAATCTTTGGAATTGTCTTTGATCTTTGCACTGTTAAGAAGAGTTAAGTCTATCAAAGTCAATCATCACACAATGTGACTATTACTGTGTACAATGTTCTCACTGGTTCTGTTCATTTCAGTCAGCATCAGTTCATATAAGTCTTTCAAGGTTTTTTTGAAGTTCTCCTGCTCATCATTTCTTAGAACACAATATTATTCCATTACATCCATATACCACAAATTGTTTAGCCATTCCCAAATTGATGGATAACCCCTCAATTTCCAATTCTTTGCCACTACACAAAAGGGCTACCATGAATATTTTTGTACGTGGGCCCTTTTTCTATTTTTATGATATCTTTTGGATATAGACCTAGAAGTGGTACTGTTGGGTCAAAGGAGAAAATATTTCCTCTCACTCTCATCTCTATATTAATAATGTTATTTATAGCTTTATTTTGTTTTATCCCTGCACATTCCTGTCATTAACACATTCTGATAGAGTACCTGTGAATTACGATAGAGTAGTTTCTATAGATTAGAGATGAAGAGGTTTTAAAATGTTTGTTAGAATTTATTTATAAATCTGTCAGATCCAGCAGTTGTTTTACTTTGAGAACTCAATTATTACCTAATCATTTTTTCTTCTTTCTGGTATTGAGTTCTTCAGATTCTCAATTGTATGTTTTGTTAATTTTTTCAAAGATCAAAAAATTCTCATCTTCTTCCTCGATCTCTCAATTGAGAATAAAGGGAAAAAAAAACCACCATTGTTACAAACATGTATAGTTAAAGTGAAATTCCACAAATTAAATAAAAAAAAGATGTCCCATTAAAAACATTTCACAATTACATGTAGAAAATTTTAAACTATATTGTTAAAAATTATTAGTTCCAAATTATCTTTCTCCCTTCCACCCCTTCCCCACCCCTTGAAAAAGCAAGCAATTTGCTCTCAATTATACACATCAAGTCAAGCTAAGCATATTTCCATATTAGTCATGTTGCCAAAGAAAACAGGCAAAAAAGCAAGGAAAATAAAGTTTAAAAAAAGCATGCTTAAATTTGAATTCACAGTCCATCAGATATATCTGAAAATAGATAGCATTTTTTCATTATTGATTCTTTGGAATTGTCTTGGATCATTGTTTTGATCAGAGCATATAAATCTTTCACAGTTGATCATCCTTACAATATAGCTATTACTATGCACAATGTCCTCCTGGTTATGCTCAATTTATTTTGAATTCATATAAGTCCTCCCAGGGTTTTCTGAAACCCATCCTGTTTATCATTTCTTATGGAACAATAGTATTCTATTACAATTATATACCAGAACTTGTTCAACCATTTCCCAATTTATGGGTATCCCCTCAATTTCCACAAAAAGAGAGCTTCTATAAATATTTTTGTACACATAGATAATTTTCCCTTTTCTTTGATGTCTTTGTGATACAGATCCAGTAGTGGTATTGCTAAGTTAAATGATATGAACAATTTTATAACTTTTTGAGTGAGAGTAGTTCCAAATTGTTCTCCAAAATGTTTGGACTACTTCACAGCTCCACCAACAGTGTAGTAGTGTCCCAATTTTTTCACATCCCTTTAGCAAATCATTTTCCTTTTTTGTCATGTTGTCCAATATGATAGGTGTGAGGTAGTCTCTCAGAGTTGCTTTAATTTGCATTTTTCTAAATAGCAGTGATTTAAATTATTTTTTTTCATGTGATTACTGATAGCTTTGATGTTTTTTCTTCTCAAAACTGCCGGTTTAAAGTTGAGGAATAATACTGCTTCCAGACTCAGGGGAAGAGGGGCCCAGAGGAGCCCTTTCCTGGATAAGAATAAGTGTGCAGAACAGAACAGTACCCACAAATCTTCCTAGATTACACCCTCTTGGAAGCACCTAAAACCTCCAAACCTCTAGAACGAGCTCTGAAAATAGCAGTACAAAAAAAATTCTATCCCTCCTATACCCCCACACCAGGTACAATAACATAAGAATGCAAATCAAGAAATAGGATGGAAAAAGGAGCAAACAACAACAACAAAATAACCTGATCATATAAAAACTACTATGGTGACACAAACTCTGAAGAATGTTGTCAAAAATCTACAAGCAAAGTCTCAAAGGGAAAAAGATGTGAATTGGACATAAGTGCAACAAGAATTCCTGGAAGAGCTAAATATTATTTTCAATCAATTAATAGTGGTAAAGGAAAGTTTAGGCAAAGTAACGAAAGCAAAGGAAAGAAATTATGAAAATATTTAATTGTTTGGCAAAAGAGGCACACAAATACTGAAGAAAATAATACCTTGAAAAACAGAATTGGTTGAAAGGAGCTACAAAAATTCACTAATGAAAATAATTCCTTAAAAAATAGAATTGCCCAAATGGAAAAAAGGTACAAGAGTTCACTGAAGAAAGTTATTCCTTAAAAATTAGAATTGGGTAAGTGGAAACTGACTCCATGAGGCATCAAGAAACAATAAAACAAGGAAGAATGGGGAGAAAAGAAGAAAATGTGTAATATCTTGTCAGAAAAGAAAACTGACCAGGAAAATAGATTGAGGAGAGAGAATTTAAGAATTACTGAACTATCTGAAAACCATGATCAAAGAAAGAGCCTGGACATCATAGTTTAAGAAATTATCAAGGAAAATTGCTCCAATATCCTTGAACTTGAGGTAAAATAGAAACAGAAACAATCCACTGATCACCTCCTGAAAAAGATGACAAAATTAAAACTCCCCAGACCCTTATAGCCAAATTCTAGAGCTCTCCAATTTTAAGCAGTAAGAAAGAAACCATCTAGATACCATGGAATGACAGTCAGGCTCACACAAGATTTAGCAGCCACTACATTACAGGAGTAGATGACTTGAAATATGAAATTCCAGAAGGCAAAGGAGGTAGGATGACAACTAAGAATAACCTACTCAGCAAAACTGAATTTAATTTTTAAGGGGGAAATGGATGTTCAATGAAATGGGACTTTCAGGCATTCCTACTAAAAAGAACAAGAGCTGAAAAGAAGTTTTGACTTTTAAATATAAGAGAAGAGAAATATAATAAAGGTAGATATGAAAAAGATTTTGAGGGACTCAATAAGATTAAATTGTTTATAAAATATAATAAAGGTAGACATGAAAAAGATTTTGAGAGACTCAATAAGATTAAATTGTTTACCTTTCTATATGGAAAGATAATACATGCATCCTCTAAGAATTTTATCGTTATTAGGATAGTTAGGAGGATTCTACATAGAAACAGGTGGAGGTGTAAGTTAGTTATGCTGAGATGGTATAAAGAAATAGATAGACAAGAAAGAGGGATGCCCCAGGAGAAGAGGGAAGGAAGAGGAAGGTATGCAAGGAAGAACTTTTATAATGGAGTGGAAAATGATGAGGGTAGGTGGGCAATGCTTGAACCTCATGTCTAAATTGATTCAGAAAGGGACAATGTACATTCTCAAATGGTAATAGAAATCTACCTTACTCCACAGGGAAGTAGGAAGGGAAAGGAATAAGAGAAATAGGTGTTGATGAAAAGAAGGGCAGATAGAAGACGGTGATCAGAAGGAAAACAGAATTTAGAGGAGGGACAGAATAAAATAAAAAAGGATAAACAGAAGAAAGTAGGATGGAGGGAAATGCACAGTTAATAATCATAACATGAATAGGATGAACTCATCCATAAGGCAGAAGCAAATAGTTGAATGGATTAGAAACCAGAATGCAAAAATATGTTGTTTACAAGAAGCAGTTGAAATAGAGAAACACAGAGTTAAAAGAAGGGTTTGGAGCAAAATCTATTATGCTTGAGCTGAAGCAGAAAAAGGCAGGGGATAGTAATCCCGATCTCAGGAAAAGCAAAAGCAAAAACATCCCTAATTAAAAAGAATAAGCAGGGAAACTTCATCTTGTTAAAATGAACCATAGACTATAAGGTAATATCAATACTAAACATAGATGTACCAAATGGCATATTAAAATTGTTAAAGAAAAAATTAAATAGATTACAAGAGAAAATAGACAGTAAAACTTTTGTGGTTGATGACCTCAACTTGCCCCTCTCAGAGTTAACTGTCTAACCATAAAGTCAGGAGATGAACTGAATCTTAGAAAAATTACATATGACCGATCTCTTGAGAAAACTAAATGGGAACAGAAAGAAGTATACATTTTCTTACCTCTACATAGGATCTTCATAAAAATTAACTGTGTATTGGCATAAAAACCTTTCAACCAAGATGCAGAGAAGTGGAAATATTAAATATACCCTTTTCCAACCATAATGCAAAAAAAGGTTCCTTTAATAAAGCACCATGGAGGCGTAGATTAAAAGTTAAGTGAAAACTAAATAATCTCATCCTAAAGAAAGAGTAGATGAAAGATCAAATCATATAAACAATAGATAATTTCATTAAAGAGAATGACAAGAATGAGAAAACATTCCAAAATTTGTGAGATTCAGTCAAAGCATTATTTGGGGAGAAAATTATATGTACTGATGTGTACATCAGTAAAAGAGAAAAAGAGCAGATCAACGACTTGGCCATGGAACTAAAAAAAACTATGGAAAAATACAAATTAAAAAACACCACTTAAATACCAAAAGAGAAATCCTGAAAAAAATCAAAATAGAAATTAATAAAATTGAAAGTAAAAATTGAAATAAATAAAAACAGGGGCTAGTTTTGTGAAGAAACCAAATGAAACAGACACCATTAGTTAATTTGATTTTTAAAATAACTAAATAGAAAACCAAATTAGTAATATTAAAAAAGTGAAAAGGATGAATGCAATGGAGAAGGCAATGAATGGTGATGACTAACAAAGAGGAAATTAATGCAGTGCTTAGGAGTTATTTTACCAATAATATACCAGTTAAAATGATAATCCAAGTAAAATGGATGAATATTTATAAAAATATAGGTGGCCCAGATAACAGAAAAGAAAATGGTATACTTAAATAGTATACCTTACCTTAGAAAAATAAATTAAACAAGCTATCAATGAGCTTCCTAAGAAAAAATCCCCAGGACCAGATGAATTTACATGTGAATTCTACCAAACATTTAAAAAACAATTAATCCCAATACTGTATAAATTATTTTTCTTTTTATGACATAAATGTGGTAGGTTTTTTTGTTTTTGTTTTGTGTGAGGCAGTTGGGGGTAAGTGACTTGCAAGTGACTTGCCCTGGGTCACACAGCTAGTAAGTGTCAAGTGTCTGAGGTCACATTTGAATTCAAGTCTCCCTGATTCCAGGGCTGGTGCTTTTTTCACTGTGTCACCTATCTGCCCCTTACAAATATGGTTTTGATAACTAAATGAGGGAGAGCAAAAACAGAGAAAGAAAACTGTAGTCTATTTCTTTTAATGAATTTCCAAGCAAACTTTTTAGATAAGATACCAGCAAGGAAATTATAGCAATATATCAGAAAGATCATACATTATGAGCAGGTGGGGTTTATACCAGGCAGGCAGAAATACCACAATTAACCATGTGCAGCCCTAATCACATCAATTCCCTCATCTCCAGGGAGTAATAGTTTTATTTCCTCATTGCTTATTTTTATTCAACTTATTTTTCTTGTCTTATTGCTATAATGTTAAATAATACCATTTATGACTTGGGGAATGACATTCTTATCAATTTAATTAAGTTCTCTACATATTTGTGAAATGATACCTTTATCAGAAACACTTGTTGCAAATTTTTCCCTCAGTTTTCTGCTTTCCTTATAATCTTGGTTGCATTTGTTTTGTTTGTTAAAAACTTTTTAATTTTATATAATCAATCTATTTTACATTTTGTAATGCTCTCTATATCTTCTTTGGTCCTAAATCCTTTCCTTATCCATAAATCTGACAGTTAAACTATTACATGATCTCTTAATTTGCTTATGCTATCACCATTTATGTGTAAATCCTGTACCCATTTTGACCTTATCTTGATATGCAGTGTGAGATGTTGGTCTGTACCTAGTCTCTGCCATATTTTTTCTAGTTTTTCAAGCAGGTTGCACCAAATAATAAGCTTTTGTTCCAAAAGCTTGAATCTTTGGATTTATTGTATACTGGATTACTATGGCCATTTACCTTACTGTAATTTATACTTAATCTATTTCACTGATCCATCATTCTACTTCTTAGCCAGTACCAGATTACTTTGACAATTACCGCTTTATAATACAGTTTGAGATCTGCTACAGATAAACTATGTTTTTCACATTTTTTTCCTTGTTTTCCCTTTTTATGCTTGAGGTTTTTTCTTCCAGATGGATTTTGTTGTTATTTTTTGTTGCTCTATTAAATTTTTTGATAGTTTGATTGGTATGGCACTAAATAGATTAATTTAGGTAGAATTGTCATTTTTCTTATATTGACTTGACCTACCCTTGAGCAATTAACATTTTGCAGTTGTTTAGATCTGACTTCCTTGGTGGTATAATCATCTTCATATTGTTCCTGGGTTTGTCTTGGCAGGAAGACTATCAAATATTTTATGTTGTCTATAGTTAAGTTAAATGGAATTTCTCTTATTATTTCTTGTTGCAGGACTTTGCTGGTAATATATAGAAATACTGATGATTTATGTGGGTTTCTTTTGTATCCTGCCACTTCGCTAAAGTGGTTAATAATTTCAAATAGTTTTTTAGTTGATTCTTTGTTTGACTAAGTACAACATCATATCATCTGCAAAGAGTGATCTTTTTGCCTTCTCATTGCTCATTCTAATTCCTTTCATTTCTTTTTCTTCTTTTATTGCCATAAGCTAATATTTTTAGTATAATATTAAATAGTGGAGGAGATAATGGGCATCCTTGCTTTACCCCAATTGTAATAAGCTTCTAGCTTATCCCCACTGCAAATAATGCTTCCTAATGGTTTTAGATAAATATTTCTTATCATCTGAAAGTAAACTCCATTTATTCCTATGTTCTCTAGATTTTTTAAAAATAGAAATGGTGGCTGTATTTTATCAAAGGCTATTTCTGCATCTACTGAGATAATCATATGAGTTAAGTTCCATTTCTATTCAATGTTGAGTCTAGTTCAAATCCTGTCTTATGAGAAAAGTTTATTCAGTTGTGGGAATTAAAAGAAAAGTTATTTTGTTGTTTGAACCTAGCTCTACGTAACTGAGAAGCTAAATCACCTCTACCTGCTTTTTAGAGACACTTAATTAAGGACCTAGGTTATGCTGACCAGAAACAGAGTCAGACCCAAAGACTGATGGAAGGAGTTTTCTCCCAATTGTATATCTCAAGAAAACCATGTCTCATCTGAAAATTAGCCCTGTACTGATCAAACTGTTAGTATTTCCATGTTCCTTTGATTGTTTACAGAGAGTTGGGAGGAGTGGGACATCTCTTTTCCTAAAATTCAGGGAACTACACTTGCTCATTCTTACTTTCTCAACTTCAAAAGTCTCTAATTTTTATCCAATTAGAAATCAAATTACCTAATGTAGTGTTTCCTTTTAATTAATTGGTTTTTTGTGACTAATCACTTTTATTAATGTATAAAAGTTTGTCTCCTCTATTCAGGGTCCAGGCCTAAGGTGAGGAGGTCTGGTATCAATTTGTTGGATAACTGGCATATATTACTAAATAAATCAATATGCTCAGGAGATTGAGGCTTCATTTCCTCGGTCATTTACTCTTTTACCTGTCACGTAGAAAATACAATGATCTACCTAGAAAATACTAGAGGACCAACTAAAAACCTACTGGAAACAAATAGCAATTTTAGCAAAGTTATAAAATATATAAATATATAATATAATAAATATAATATAAATATATAAAATAAACCCATATAAATCATCAACATTTCTCTATTGTGAAATATTAATTGGTTATTGATCAGTCATTTCTTTTTGATTGAATCATTTAATTACACATACAGTTTATTTCTTATATACTACCAACAAAACCTGAAAGGAAAGGAGGGAAAGAGAAATTTCATTTAAAATAAATGCAGACAATATAAAATACTTGGGAGTCTACCTGCCAAGACAAAGCCAGGAATTATATGAACACAATTACCAAACATTTTTCACACAAATAAAGAAATAAATTAGGAAAGCAGTAATTACTCAAGGGTATGCCAAACCAGTAATAAAAATAGCAATTCTACCTAAGTCTATTTATTGTCATAACAAAAAAGCCAGATAATTATTTTATTTTATCATTCTACACACACACACACACATATATATATATACTTTATATATTTTTATTTATTTTATAGAGATAGAAAAAATAGTAACAAAATTTATCTGGAAGAACAAAAGGTCAAGAATATGAAAGGAATGAATAAAAAATGTAAAGAAAAAAGATGATCTAGCAGTACCACATCTCAAACTATATTAGAAGGCAGTAGTCATCAAGACAATCTGATACTAAGTAAGAAATAGAGTTGTATGTCAGTGGAAAAGATTAGGTACTAAAAGAAATAGTAATCTAGTGTTTGATAAACCCAAAGATCCAGGTTTTGGGGGGTAAGGATTCACCAAATTGCTGGGAAAACTGGAAATCAGTTCAGCAGAAACTGGGAATAGGCCAACATCTCATACTATATGCCAAAATAGATGATTTAGATATAAAGGATGGTATCATAAGTAAATTAGAGGAGCATGGAAAAATATACCTCTCAGATCTATTGGAGGAATTTATGACCAAATAAAAAATAAAGTGGATAACAAGAAGTAAAATAGATAAATTTGCTTACATGAAATTAAAAAGCTTTTACACAAAATTAATGAAGTCAAAAATAGAAGGAAAATGGGAAACTGAAAAAAATGTATCAAGGTTCTCTGCTAAAGGCTTCATTTCTCAAAAACAGGAAACTGAGACAAATCATAAAAATTATAAGTCATTCCTCCTTTTGATAATAGGTCAAATTGTATGAATAAGTAGTTTTCAGATGAAGAAATCAAAGGTATCATTAGTCACATAAAAAAGTTCTAAGTCACTACTGATTAGAAAAATGTAAATTAAAACAACTCTGAGATGCCATCTCAAACTTATATTGACTAACATAAGAGAAAATAAAAAATGACAAATGCTGGAGAGTATGTGGAAAAATTGGGACACTAAGGCACTATTGGTGGAGTTGTGAAGCAGTCTAACCATTCTGGGGAAGAATTTGGAATTATACCCAAAGGGCTAAAAAATTGTGCATACCCTTTGACCCAGATATATCACTACTATGTATGTATCCCAAAGACATCAAAGAAAAGGGAAAGGGACCTATTTTTCAAAAATATTTATAGTAGTTCTTTCTGTGGTGGCAAAGTATTGGAAATTGAGAGGATGCTCATCCGTTGGGGATGGCTAAATAAGTTGTGGTATGTGATTGTGATGGAATACTGTTGTGCTATAAGAAATGATGATCAGGATGGTTTTAGAAAAACCTGGGAAGAATTACATAAATGCAAAGAGAAATGAGTTGAACCAGAACATTCTACATAATAATAAGGTAAGGACAATCAACCATGAAAAACTCAGATACTCTGATCAAGACAGTGATCCAAGTCACTTTCAAAGAACGCATCAAGAGAATTGCTATCTCCAGGTAGGATAAACTCTGAATACAGATTGAAGCATACTTTTAAAACGTTCTTTATTTTTATTGTTTTATTTTGTTTTTATCTTCTTTTGCAACATGGCTAAAATGGCATGACCTCACATGTACAATCTAAATAAATTTTCTTGCCTTCTCAGGCAAGGAAGATGGGTGGTGGCAAGAAAGAGAATTTGGAACTCAAAATTTAAAAAATAGGTTATTAAGTTTTTATTTATATAATTGGATACTACTTAATGAAATAAAATAAAAATTATTTTAGAAGATACCCTACAGATATTTCTTATTTTCCTGATCTTCGTGTATTTTAGTTAGCTTTTCTTTTAAATATTTATTATTTATGGCATTTACTGTATACATCTTTCATAGAGAGATATATGCACTATTTATAATGCTTTAAAGAATAATGCATTTCCTGGGTAGTGGTCAATGGAGCTTCCAGATGGAACTCATTCCTGTTACAGTGTCCTCGTATGGTTCTAGGCCTCTTAGTCAGTGTTCCCTTTGCTCTGCCTTAGGTAAAAATTTGATTACCTTGAGTTAATGCCTTACAAGAACTCCATTTTCCTATTAATTTTCTTTTTGTATTATAAAATTAAGCAGCAAACCTGAATATTTTCAACAGAGAAAAGGTTAATAAAAATAGGTTGCATGTGAAAATGTGAACTTGTTATATGGTTTTTGAATGCATATTACATTTAACACAGTAATTAACAAAAAATTCTCTATGTCCCCTTGTGAATGTTTTTTTCTGCTATGCATTTTATCGTTTTATTAATTTTCCTTGTTTTCATTGCTAGGACTACCCACTTAACCCCTACTCCCAAAGAGAAGCTTTTTCTTGCAACAAATGGATATAATTAAGTAAAATCTACCACTTCGTTGCTTGGTTTCTTTCTTGATCAGAATGTTCTGGATTCCATAACCCTCCCTAGCTCCACTTTAAAAAATTCTTTCCTTCCTTCAAGGTTTAGTTTGGTTTTCACTTCCTCAATGAGGGCTTCCCCCGAGTCCTTAGATATATGGGATATCTCCATTTTTCAAAGCCTTCTATCTCTCTTTCTTTACTTCCTTCATGCACATTTCTTATTTAATTTACACTAGAATTATCTGTTTAACTACCTCAGTCTCTGTATTAAATTGGATAATTTAATCAGTTGAAGACAGAGACTGGGTATTTTTCACTTTTGTATACCTAGCATAGTGCATTACAAAAAGTAGATATTTCCTAAATATATATTTGGTTTTATTCCTATGTCTGCTCTCAATTATGACTTTTTAGGTAAATGATTTCCTTAACCAACCAATTTTGTAAAAACACATCCTATTTTCTTTTTTTTACCTCCTTTTCATCCCCATTTCTTTTCTAAATATTTTAAATCTTCACAATAGCTGATATATTGACAAGCTGCAGATATTATTGACTGCTTTGTTTCTGCAAAAAGTCCTATTTCCTTGAAGGTTTTTGACATTTCCTTTCTTTTTTCTTTTTCTTTTTTTATTGATATCATTTTATTTCCAAGTATATCCTTTTGTCTTACCCTACCAAGGGAGTCATTTCCTGTATTATAATAAAAAGTAAAGAGCATAAAAAAGAAATCTGTTCAGCAAAAATGACACAACAGCAATAGACAGACTCTATCAGTTCTATTACTGTGGTTGTAGTATTCTACAAATGTAATCTGTCACCTCTGAAATGAAAGGAAGGAGGTAATTTTTCCTCATCCTTTCTTTTGGAGCCAAACTGGGTCATTATGGTTACATGAAGTTTTGTTTATTTCCATTTATTTGTGTAAATTTTGTTGTGGTGTAGATTGATTTTCTGATTGTTCTTTAGTTTGATTCAGTTCACATGCCCCTACATGACTCTTTGTAATCTTAATCATTTTCTATGACACAGTCATATTTCTTACTGCATCTTGCTTAGCTACCTCCCTTTCCCAATCAATGGGTATTTTCTTTGTTTCCAGTTCTTCCCAACAACACAAAGTTCTGTTTACTATTCTAACAAGGAGTCATGTCAACTAGCTATGTTTTCCATGACTTGTTTTTTATTTTCCTTATTTAAGAATACATTTTTAAGTTTCCATTAGGTCTGTGTTTTTTTTGTTTGTGGTCTCTGAATCAAATATCATTTTCTAATTATATTTTTGCCTGTAAAGAAGTATTAACTATTTCTGTCTTTATATATCTGTTTGTAATATCTCTCTGCCTTAATACATGGTCAGTTTTCATAAAACTTCCATGTGGTGCTGAGAAATATTTATATTCTTTTATAGTCTCTTTGAGAAGATGCTGTAAGAATTTCAACTCTAGTTTCTCCAGTAATTTATTCAGTTCCATGTTTACCTTTTTATTTGTCATTCTTTCAGATTTTTCAAAACTGAGAGAGGGATATTGAAGTCTCCTGTCACTATTACATTTACTGTGTATGTCTTCTTGTAGTTCAAGTAATGTTTCCTTTATGAATTTGAATGGTAACATTTGGAGTGCATAAATTTATTACTGATTTTGGTTTGTTATGTATGGTACTTTTCAACATGATACTATTTCCTTATTTGCCCCCCCCCCTTTTCCCAATGTTTATTTTTGTGTTTTCAGATACCATGATGGCATGTATATGACATGTTATATGCATAGTAAATTTTTTTCGATCTCCACAATTTTATTTTGTATATATCTTTTGAAAAGTTTTATATAAATAGTGGATTATAGGGTTTTATTTTCTTATCCAATGTGTTACTCTTTTTTAATTTTGGTAAATTATGCCATTCACATTTAAAGTTATGAGAGGTGAGACATATTTTCTTCCATTTGTCTCTAATATTAGAATTTTTCAAGTTAGGATTTTCCCCTCTTTTTCTGTGAAAACAGTATTATGTTGCTTCACTTACTTCAGTTTAATCTTTTTTAAGGTGGCCATATTCACCCTAGTTCTCTTCCCCTCATTCTCATCAATCCTTTTTATTTGTTACCTCTTTCCCTATGAATTTTTCTCATTTGTTCCTTTTTTATTTCCTGTTTTTATCTGGTCATATAATTCTCCCTGCCTTTTTTAAGTCTTCCTCCTTCCTTTCTTCCCCTTCAAGTAGTCCTGTCCCTTACTTTTTAAAAAAAGTTCATTTTTCCTACTCCTTTACAAAGAGGACTTATCTCATCCTTCCTTTCAGTCTACTCTTGGCCTTGATTCTCTCTGTGTCATGACCCCCAAAATTATCTAATCTATTTTCTATATTCCTCTTGCAATCAGAATTTCCAGGGTATCCATTTGAAGTTCTCTCCTCTAGACAGTTTCTGCCACTGTCTTGCAGAGCTTGTCCTGTCCTGAAGATTTCCATTTTCCATTTTGCCTTACTCCCGGAAAAATTCCAGTTCCTGCAGGTGTCAGAGAAAGTACTGGCACATAGTAGGATTCTCCCCACACACCCCATGTCCCTTATTACTCAGCCCACCATTGATTTACATGCTTTTGTGGTAACATTCTTTTCTCAGTTTGTCTCAAAATTTCCTTGCTGGGTCCATACACAGCTATTTCTCTAGGTGCTAGTTGCTCCCTGAAGTTCCAGCTCCCCCTGTACATCCTGAAGTGGGGAAAGTGGGCTTTAAAGTATCAAATCCCCCACACTACACGCAGTGCTAGGTCCCCTTCTCCCTTCACAGAAAATGTCTCTTCACTCAAAAGGGCATTCATCAGGGCAATCTTCTCCTATTACCAAAGCAAGGCCTCCTTCCTTTCCCCTTCACCTTTTGAATCATTTCCCCCCATCCCTCCTTACTCTAGTGTAGACTCTTTTTCTTCCTGAGACCACAGGAGTCATCTTCCTCTTATTTCTAGTCTTTAATTTGAGTCAAGTATGTCATGCATACATGTGTACACACGCACGCACACACACACACACACACACACACACACACACACACATCTCTCATTTTATAATTCGATCCCCTACAAAACATCGAGTCAGTTTTAGGCAGGATGTCACCAAGGTCTCTCCATGATGCCCTAGGTTTACCATTTCACTTTTACCTCCAGGAGACGTCTTTCTTCTTCCCTGTCTCCTTGTTTACATTTAGAATGTATCTCTGCTGTCCCTCTGTTCTTACTATCCTTGGTTGATGGATCAGTTTCCCCCTCCCTCATTTCTATTCTCTGGGGTGTTTGAGAAACAAATAATCTCTTTAGGTCTGGTTTTCTTTCTAACAATATTTTAAATCTCTCTTTTTATCGGAAAATTCATCTTTTAACATTTCTAGGTAAGCTTAGATTTGCATGATAGGTCAAACTGGGCTGCATCCACTTCTCTTCAGAACACATTATTTCATTTCTTTCTGCATTTTCTGGTAGATGCCAAATGGTCTCAAATTATTTGAATGTTCATTCCTTTGCATTCAATGATCTTTCTCCCAGTGATTTCCAGAACTTACTCTTTTTCACTGGAGAAAAAAGGAATAAGTGGAGTCTTCTTTAAAATGATAAGTAGCATCTAAAATGATCAGCAAGCATTATATGTAATGGGAAAAAAACTAGAAGCATTTCCAATAAACTCAGGGGTGAAACAAAGATGTCCATTATCACCACTGTTATTCAATATTGTTCTAGAAATGTTAGCTTTATCAAAAAGAAAAGAAAAAGAAATTGAAGATATTAGAATAGGCAAAGAAGAAACAGAGCTATCACTCTTTGCAGATGATATGATGTATACTTAGAGAAGACTAGAAAATCAAAGAAAAATTACTTGAAATAATAAATTTAGCAAAGTTGCAGGATATAAAATAAACCTACATAAATTGCTGGCATTTCTATATATTGCTAACAAAGCAGTAAGAAGTAAAAAGAGAAATTCCATTTAAAGTTACTGTAGACATTATAAAATATATATATTTGGGAAATATTTAACAAAATTAATTTTAAAATAATTGCAAAAAAGAAATAGAGCTCAACTCCACATCCCAACCCCCTCAAATCCTAGAGCCTTGAAGGCTACAGAAATCTTCAACTAAACAACTATAAATCCAACAATAGAAATCAAACCTGTAGCAGCAACATAATAGCTCTTTGAACTGTGGTTGCCAGGTTGGAAAACTGAAGAACAGAGATGATATGATGTTATATTTAGAGAATCCTAGAGAATCAAATACAAAATTTATTTCTATATATTACTAACAAAACAGCAAGAGATAAAAAGAGAAATTCCATTTAAAGTTACTGTAGATGTTATAAAATATTTGAGAGTCTACCTACCAAAACATACCAGGAACTATATGACTACTATGATAAAATACTTTTAATACAAATAAAGTCAGGTCTAAGCAATTGGAAAATTATCAGTTGCGCATGGGTAGGCCAAGTTAATATAATAATGAATGACAATTCTACCTAAATTAAATCACTTGTTCAAATCAACCAAACTACCAAAAATTATTTTATAGAGTTAGAAAAAATGGTAACAAAATTCATCTGGAAGAACAAAAGGTCCAGAATATCAAGGGAATTAAAGAAAAGAAATGCAAGGTAAGGTGACCTAGCTGTACCAGATCTTAAATTGTATTTTAAAGCAGCAATCATCAAAACTACTTGGTATTGGCTAAGAAATAGAGTGAAATATGATCAGTAGAATGGATTAGGTATACAAGATACAATAGTCAACGACTATAGCAATCTACTATTTGATAAACCCAAAGACTCCAGCTTCTGGCATAAGAATTCAATATTTAACAAAAGTTACTGGGAAAGTTGGAAAATAGTATGGCAGAAACTAGGGATAGACCAACATCTTATACCCTACACCAAGATAAAGTCAAAATCGGTACCTGATTTAGATATAAAGACTGATAATATAAGCAAACTAGGAGAGCAAGGAATAATTTAACTGTCAGTTCTATTGAGAAGAGAAGTATTTATGACCAAACAAGAGCTAGAGAACACTATGAAATGCAAAATGAATGATTTTGATTACATTAAATTACAAACTTTTTGTACAAACAAAGCCAATGTACCCAAGATTAGAATGGAAGCGGAAAACTAGGAAATAATTTTTACAGCCAGTGTCTCCGATAAAGGCTTCATTTCTAAAATATATAGAGAACTTTGTTGAATTGAATTTATAAGAATGCAATTCATTCCTCAATTGATAATAAGTCAAAGGATATGAACAGGCAGTTTTCAGATGAAGAAATTGAAGGTATCTATAGTCATATAAAAATAGTCTTATAGAAGTCATATAGTCATATAAAATTCTCTAAATCACTATTTATTAGAGAAATGTAAATCAAAATGACTCTGAGGTACCCCTTTACAGCTATCAGATTGGGTAACATGACAAAACAGGAAAATGGTAAATGTTGGAGAAGATGTGGAAAAATTGGAACACTAATGCATTGTTGGTGAAATTGTGAATTGATTCAATGTGGACAGAAATTTGGAACTATGCCCAAAGAGTTATAAAATTGTCCATACCCTTTGACCCAGCAATACCACTTCTAGATCTTAAAAACAGGAAAAGGACACACAATGGCTGAACAAGTTGTGATATATGAATGTAAAGGAACACTATTGCACTAGAAGAAATGACGAAGAGGCAGACTTCAGAAAAACAAAGAGAGACTTATATGAACTGATGCTGAGTGAAGTGAGCAGAACCAGGAGAACATTGTACACAGTAACAGCCACAGGGTGGGATGACTGACCTTGACAGACAGCCCTTTTCAGGAATGCAAAGATTGAAGACAGCTCCAAAAGACTCATCATGTAAAACGCTAGATACAGCCAGAGAAAGAACTTTGGAGTCTGAATGCAGATGGAACTATACTATTTACTATCCTTTACTTTCATTGTTTTGTTTTTTCCTTCTTTCTTATGGTTCCTCTCATTAGTTCTAACTCTTCTTTACATCATGACTACTCTGAAAATATGTTTAATGTGAATGTATAAGTATAGCCTATATCAGATGCCATCTTGGGGAAGGGGTGAAAGAGGAAGAGGAGAAAATTCAAAACTCAAAATCTTATAGGAGTGAATATTAAAAACTAAAAATTAAGTAAATTATTTAAAAAAATAACTTACTGAATTGGCAGCTGTTTGTTTAAATAATTTACTTAATTTTTAGTTTTTAATGTTCACTCCTATAAGATTTTGAGTTTTGAATTTTATTAAAATTGTTATTTTATTTTCTCTGTTCAAAAGTTCCATGCATTTTTCCTACATTATTTCTTGCATTTAGTGTTCAAGTTTTTTCATCCTGTCATGTTCATCTGGGAGTCCTTTGTTCCTTAAGCTGCCCCAGTGCATCCTTCGACACAGTCAATTTTCTTTAGATAGTGTGCACGTTTTCTCTTAATGGTATTGTTTTCTGATTCTCCTCTTCTAGATTGTCCTTCACTTCTATATGTTTGCATGTCCAATCTTTTGTTTCTTTGGTGAGATTTGCCATTGCAGATTTAAGTTTCTTTTTTCCATTCTGCCTACTATTTTTTCTGTGAAAGAGGGATAAACTCTGCTCTCGTAATTCTTATTTCTTTTTTTTGAACTACTTAAAAAAAAGTTTTGAGTTCTATATTCTCCTCAACTTCCTCAAGTTCCTCTGTCTTATCAAGTGTTGGATCATTTTTGTTGTTGTTGTTGCACAGTATTTATTCATAGATGATTGAACTTATTTATTAAAAGTGGAGGCCATATTTCTTTTTGTTAGTGTTGCTTCTGTTGATTTATCTGCTTATGTTCTAGGTCTTTGAGTTTTATTCTTTCAGAAATCTTTGCTATTTGACTCTTCCCCTCCCCTTGCCTAATTTTCACTTATTGCTCATTTTCTAATTCTCTGATGATGTTGCCTGACTGACTGGATCTAAAAGTGTCTTAGAATACTTTTATGCTGGGTTGTTCACCAGTTTACGTCTCTGCTTCATGTAACTTTTGGGGGGATGGAACTAATCCCAGATAAATGCTGAACTCTTTTCCCTCAGGTTTAGTGGAAAGCTGCATAGCTACTCCCCACCTGCTATATGTACAATATTTCTTGTTCTGGTGTCCTGTCTCATTCCCTCTGTTCTTCAGTTCTCCAACCTGACACCAGCAGTTCAAAGAACTGTTTGATTTCTATTGTTGGGTTTATAGTAGTTTAGTTGAAGATTTCTGTAGCCTCCAAGGCTCTAGAATTTGAGGGGTTTGGGATATGGAGTTGAGCTCTATTTTTTGCAATTATTTTAAAATTAATTTTGTTAAATATTTTCCAATTACATGTAAAAAATCATTTAAACAAATTAAATCCTTTCTTTCCAACCCTTCCTCCTCCTTGAGAAGGCAAGTAATTTAATATCAGTTATTCATGAGAAGTCATGCAAAACACATTTCCATATTTGAGCTCTTTTTCACGACCAGACACATGTCTGTCCCTTTTTCTCTGTTCCCAGATCTTCAGCAATCTCTTAGAGTACAGAACACTGTCTGCTGCATTGTTGGCTGCCTCTGTGAGCCACAGCAAGCTTCTTTAGAGCACCATAGTGGAACTGGCTGGCTATCCTGGCCAGAGCAAACTTGTACAGACAGAAGCCATGATCTCCCTTGTACTGAAAAGAGGAAGGTGGGGCCAGGGTGTGTCGTTGTTTTGTTGTAAGCCTTTGGTTGAGTCATTGGGTCTTGTTGAAAACTCCTATGTGAAGTCTTTGGGTTGACTAGTGCAGTCTTATTGCTGGTAGTGTGGGAGGTTGGGGAGGGATACTGAATGAGTTCAGGTTAGTCATCAATACATGACTAAAAAAAGAAACAAAGCTTCTTTTGGATTCCAGGTATCCTAGATCATGGAGACAGCTAAAAGTGCTTTATATTTGGTGCAAAATTTCTAAACAATCCTCCAGGGTAATTCTTGTTACTACCCTCATTTTACAGTTGAGGAAACTGAGGCAGATACAAGTCTAAGTGATTTGTCCAGTGTTTGAAGATGAATTTGAACTTAGTTCTTCCTGACTTCTAGTCTAACACAATAGACTCAGCCATCTATGCAAAGTACCTATCATATATATATCTTAATTTTTTTCTATCACCTCTTCATCATGAAGCTAACAATGTCATAGCTGAAATGATAGAATATTTTCTAATCAGCCCCATTTTTTCTCTTCTAGAGAAGCTTGGGGAAACTATTCTTTTATTAATGAAAGAATTTTTTCTAATGTTTTTGGTTTCCAAAATTATTTATTGTCCCTTTGATGGTGATGAATAAACTTTCAGAGTGGAGAATCTATTATATCACCAACGTAGCTCCTTTTTAACAATTATTCCTGTCAGTCAGGTAGACTTGCTAGATACCTGTTAGCATCTTGTCCATTGTCCAATGATGTCTCATTGTCTCTTACCTCTCTAGGATCATTAAATCTTGCAGTGCTAAATGGAAAAAATCTGTTGCCAAAATACTCAGGGAAACCCCCCTGTCCAATTCTCACTTGTCTTGAGGATATTTTTAATCAATCCTTGAAGAGAAGCTCAATCTTTGTAACAAATTAGTCTGAGGTTTATTTTTTGCTTTGTTTATTTTCCCCCTTAGACTGCTCCTTATCAGATTTTGCCTAAATTTCATCAATTGTGGGCTCAAGGAGGAAACCTACTGAATGGTTTAACATCCTACTCAAATACAAACTGCAAATAGCAACTGAGAGGGACAAATTAGTCAGAGATGAGAAAATGCAAATGACAAAAAGAATGACTTCAGCTTCACAGTAAAGGTTACTCACACCCACACAATCCAGGAAACCTGTAAAGGCTGAAACTTTATCCTTTACCCAATAGACAGTGCTCCAAGATTGCAATAGTTTAAGTACATATCTATATATATCTATGCACATTATATCATGATTCCTATTTTAGTCTCTACAAAATATAGTCACACTAATTTTAGCTAAATCCAAATTAGTTTTATTTTGAGGAGTGAACTAAGATTTATAACCCCAGATTGATGGATGGTTTTTACTTTTTTTTCTGATTTAATTTATAATTCTTTATCAAAAGAAAAGTTATTGGTTATATGATCTAGCATTATCACATTTGTACAAATAAGTCAATTTATTTTTTTATATCAATTTATTTATTTAACTTTTTACATTCATTTTCAAGTAAGTCAATTTAAATGCCTTATAGAGTCATGGAGTTGCTTTTTAGTTAAGGAATGGATAAAAATGAGAAGTGCATATATCTATCTTGTGGTCAATTAATCAATATGAACATTTTAAAAGTACCTACTATTTGTCAGGTGCTACTCTAAGCACTGGGGATACATGGGCATTCAGAAGCTGATTTTCGAGGAAGTAATTGGCCCTACTTCCCCAAAGTAACGTATGTTGGAGAACAGAGGGTGGTTAATTACTGAGCACCTGCAAATGTCCGTATTTGTAATAGAATATACATATAATTATATAAAAGATGAAAAAGCATTTAATTTTTTATGGTACCATAATTTAAAAATATAGTTTACAATAAATGCCCTCCCTGTGGCCCTCACCCTTCCAAGTTGTACTCCAATGCCTCAATTTGGCATGGAATGTCCTTGATTTTCAAAGTCAATGCTGGTGGAAAATAAGTTCTGACAGATTGTATGAAGGTAGAAAGATTTGGATTACAGGCCTGGTGACAGACCTTCAGCCAAGAACCAACCGAGCTGATATGGAGTAGCTTATCATTGGAAAGATGCTTGCCAGGAGGTGAATATTTTTAATCAGTGCAACGCATAGAGGTTCTAATGGGTGAAGGGATGGAATCCATGCCAAGGAACTCACAGATCTTTGGAGGCATTGAAGTTTAGGGATCTAGTACAGAAAGTAACAGATTCACCTTTAGTTTATTTTCCTTAAGAACTCAAGGCAGATTTCTCTTCACAGCTCTACTGTGGTTCCTTGTTTCTTATATGTAGCATTTCTTTTATTGACTCTGTCCTTGCACATCCTGCATCCCCTGTCTGGTATCCTCTGCAGTCTGTTCTCATCTCTGGACAGCTAAGTAGCACAGTGGACAGAATACTGGGCCTAGAATCAGGAAGACTTAACTTCAAATCCACCTTTGACACGTACTAGCTGTGAGACCCTGGGCAAATCATTAAATTGTTCTCTGTGTCAGTTTCCTCAAATGTAAACTAAAGATCATGCTAGCATCTACATCTCAGGGTATAGTTGTTAAGAGCTAATATCTAATAATAAAATAGATGAGCTAATATTTATAAAGTGCTTAGCACAGTGCCTGTTACATAAGAGACACTAAATCATTGTTTATTTCCTTTCTTCATGCTTTTCTCTTGAAATCAAAAACCTTGTCCTACAAGAAACTTTTTAATGACTTCCTAGTTCTTTGTGTTTAGATTGTATATATTTTATATTTACTGAACTGTTATATACTGTTTTTTCTTGTTCTGATATAAGCCGCTTGAGTACAGGGCTTGTTTCATTTATACCTTCATATTCTTATATGGGTATATAAGCATAGGGTATGCTATATAATTGTTTAATGATTGGTTACTGGTAATGAGTGAAATGATCCAAGAAGAATATTAATCCCTGGAATTGAGCAGGGGTAAACATATGATTTATAGCAAAAAAAAAAAAATACCAAGTATTTTATAAAGATAGGGTGTAGGCTAGTCTGGCTAGACTGGAAGGTTCATATGTGTCAATATTGAGGAATAGGGAAACTGAAATGTATATTGGGGCAAGTTTTCTATATAATAATTAACATTCTAGAATACATACATTTGGGAATCACTGGTAAATCCTCTGAAGTCATTAACTTATATTAATTTCCTTATGTTTAGAAACAGAAAAAAAAAGGCCAAATGATCTATTTGGGGATGAAAGAAGACTGTTCAAGAATTTGAAAGAAACAATTATTAATGATAATTTAGACAAAGTCTTTCTTCTCCAGGTAAATGAGAAAATCTTTGCAAATTTATCCTTAGGGCAAACTTTCAGTTTTGCTAGAACTGGCAAATGTAGCACTAATGCTTTTCTAATTTTCTATATTTTTGTCTTGTGTCCCCTGCTGTGGCTTTCATATTTCTGTTGACAAGTCACAATAATTTCACAATGTTGAAGGTGTGCTGAAGCCACAGCAGCAAAAAAGCCACAATCTCCTTTACATGACAGTCTAATCTAATTATCATGCCTTTGCTCAGTCCACTGGAGACATCACCCAAAGGCCTCAGAACCTGAAAGGAGTCACGAGGATACAAGGGGGGAAGCATTTGAACTTTATCTAATTTTCACCATGAGGTAGCCCATCCTAGGTCAAACATTGACCCAGAGTCTTGAGTCCTTTCTGGGGTTAAGCGAAAAGTCTTTAAAGCTGGTGAAGCCCTCTGAGTCACTATGCTGGGCTGACTTTTGCTTTTTGATTTAACTTGTGATTGTAGATGCGCTCCTTACCCAGAATCAATTTAAAGGATAAATAGGTTTTCATTTGCAGATACAGTTGGACAATAGAAACATGTTTCCTTGGATACTTCAATGTCTAAAACAATTATTAATGTAGTGTTCACATTAAAAAATATTTTTTCAAGGGAAGGGGAAAGCAACACCTGTGGCCATTTATGCCAGGAATTGTATAAGATAAAATTTTAAAATACTTTAACCTTATATTTCATATCTTCCCAAGGACTTACCTACTGTTATTATCTGAATGGAATGATCACAGGTCAAATGAGATGATACAAGTAAAATACTTTTCAAATGGTGAAGTACTGTGTAAATATCAGATATCTTCATTCACTCTTATTATTGTAAGAACTTTCATGATTGCATGTTTATTGATAGATACAAAATAATGCTTAGATAATAGTCACATGCTAAAGGATATAAGATGTGTTGTTATTTCTTTCAGAAGAGAAATATACAAATGAGTCATTCCTTTTTCAATATAATACTTTTACCAGTAAAATATATTTGGACCACTTAGAACAGACTTGTGGGGGAGGGGTATCAAAATTAATTTCCTTCCAACTCATTGGTTTTCAGTAAAATATGCAGCTCGATATAAAATTTATTCAGTTCTTTTCTTCTTAAATGTCCTATTCCATAGTACAATAGAAATGAGTCACAATGGAATTTGGGAAAATTGTGCTGTGCTTGACCCCCCATCTCGCCCCCCATAACATGAAGAGAAAAAGCAAGGGGTCTGTGGCTCTCTCCAGCTAAAATGAGTGTTGAATGCACATGATGTGATAATGCATCCATTGGAATGCTCCAACTGTGTCATTAAGGAAAATACTATTTTATTTTTCAACTTTGCCACCTCCAATTCCTCTCTGAAAAACAGAACACAGACTAATTGTAGCTTACTTTTGGGTGCTATTATGATTTCTTGTAAAAAAATTTACCACTAGACTGAATTTCTAGTATGTAGTAAGGTCAAGTCTCAGGTTTCAAAAGATTACACTTGAAAAGGGACAGGTTCAGAATGTTATGTGTTTTCTTTTGAGAATGAATGACCTCGTGTAGATTTTAAATTCTCTTTTCTGTTTCTCAGAAATAGTTAAATATATGTATATGATGGAGTGGAACATTGGATATTGGATTGGGAGTTCAAAGCCTGGATTTAAAGACTCTGATACTTTGCAACACAATTTGACCTGTGTTACTTTGAACAAATAAGTTAATTGCTTTCAGCTTTAAGTCCTCAGATTTATTGGTCTAGATCAGGACTTCTTAACTCTTTCCACTTGAGAACCCTTTTCACACTTAGGCAGCATTGGTTGGTATTATGTGGCTTGAGGGCATGCATGGTACAAAGTGCTCATGTTCTGTTTCCAAAACCAAGGCTGCAGTAAAGTTTCCCAATGCAGCACAAGCAAGCATTGCTGATTCATTATGCATTTGATTTTTAATTAATTTTTGGTTGTTGCACTTTCGGAAATCTTTTACTGCTGCCAATTTTTTGTGACCTCCTATGGGGTTTCAACACACAGTTTAAGAAGCACTGGTCTAGATGAGGTCTAAAGACCTTCCCAGCTCTAGAATTTTGATCCTCAGAATTACTTTCAGATTGAGATCCAACTTTTGTTTAAATACATTAAATGTATGTATAAGTTCTTCAGTTTGGAAAATCATACAATGATTTGAGGAAAGTGGGTCTGGAGAGAAGTCACTGGTGCAAGGTCACACAAGTAGGAAGTAAACAGCCAGGATTTGAATCCAGGCTCTCTTTTTTCCAAATCCATAATACTTTATACTGCCCCAACTAAATTCCTAAATGTTCTAATATTTTTATTAATTGATATTAATGATGAAAATAGCACTTATACAGTGCTTTAATATTTGCAAAATGCTTTTAAAATATTATTTAATTTTATCATCACAACAACTCTGTAAAGTAGCTGCTACGTTTATCCCCATTTTACTTGACAGACGTTAGATAGACAGAAGGGAAGCAACTTGCCCAACGTAACATAGCTAGCAAATGCCTGAAATCAGGTTTGAATTCAAATTTTCTGACTCCAGATCTCATGATCTATTCACTGTGTCACCCAGATGCCTCAATTTTAGAATCCATTCTTATCCCAGAATAGGATAAAAATACTAGAGAGAATACTTTATAATTTAATTCATGCTAATACTGAAGTACTTCCTCACTTGGTTTATTCCACTTTTTGTGTATTATTTTGTCTCGTGATTATCCTTGAAATTATGTGCTTGGGTTAGATGATCCCTAAGGTAACTTTGAACTCCATAATTCTTTGATTTGAAGAAAAAACGTTTAGAAATTTAGCTGACATGGTGACAAAATAGATTTTTTCCTTTGATGAAGGAAAGGAATATATATTGGTCTAGCTATTCCCCTTTCAAGATTAAAATGAATTGCACAGGTGGGAAATTAATGGGTTTTTAGAACTACTTCATCTACTCATAAAAGTGATTTCATTTCTTTATGTTCTTTGTATGGCAGGTATCTCTAAATTATAGAAAATATAAAAATCTACAAATAGGAAAGAACATATTAATTATAAAAATTATTTTTTTGTGTGAACTAACCCAGTTATTCTGAGGCCATCATCATAACAAAGGCATACAAATTATATATTTTTCCCTCATCTTGTTCCAAAGGATCTTTTTTTAAGCCAACAGAAACTTATATTGCTTTCTCTTTTCTTACTAAATGATGTGAAACATGATCTCAGATTTGGAGACTAACATTTAGCAATTTTCAAAGATTTGCCATCCTTTTCCTACACCCTCCATAATCTGATATTTTCCTCTAAATTTCAGTGTGGCACACAAATTGAAAAACAAATCAAATATCAGAAAGGCATTTAGCATTGTTGTCAGAATCACTCAAGTTCACACACACAGTTGCTTTCTGAATCTTTCTCTCCCAATTATGATAACGTGACTGTTGATTTGTTTTTTTGGTCTCTTAACCCTATTTCCTTGTTAGTAGCTGATTTTTTCATGCCAAAGAATTGAAAAGTATGTCAGTAAAAAACTAATTGACTTCTAAATTGAGATCAAACCAAAAACCTTTAGGTAATAAGAAATTATTAGAACTTGAACAAAATGGAGAGTAAAAGAAACAAATATTAATGTGAATGAATATATAAACAGAGTTACCTGGAGAATACAGGTAACAATCCAGCCAGATTCCCAGGTAGTGAGTGGTGAGTCCTGTCCACATTTCACTTCAGTTGGGGTTAGTTGCCTAGGTGTTGCTGACAGCTGGGAGGATCAAAGATTCAGAAGATCTCCTAAATGGCTCCAGTTTAGCTAAATCCATATTCTCTTCATCAGTGGTTAGGCAGTTACCTCATCTTATCACTTGCAAAACCAGGTTGACATTCTTTAGAGGAATTAGGACCTATGCCCAAAGGGCTATAAAACCATGCATACCCCTTTGACCTAGCAATACAACCCCTAGCTCTATATCCCAAAGAGATCATAAAATTAAAAAAAGGGAAAAGGACCTATATACACAAAAATATTTATAGCAGCTCTTTTCTGGGGGTAAAAATTTACAAATTTAGGGGATACCCATCAATTGGGAAATGGCTGAATAAGTTATGGTACGTGATTATGATGGAATATTGTTGTATTATAAGAAATGATGAGCAGGATGCTCTCAGAAAAACCTAGAAGACTTGCATGGACTTGTGCAAAGTAAAATGTACTGTGTACACAGTAACAGCAATGTTGTAAGATGATCAGCTGTGAATGACTTAGCTATTCTCAGTAATGCAATGATCCAAGACAACTCGGAAGGACTTGTGATGAAAAATGCTATCTATCCCCTGAGAAAGAACTGATAGTGTCTGAATACAGATTGAAGCATACTTTTTAAAAAAAATTTTCTTAAGGTTTTTTTGGGTCTATGTTTTCTTTAACAACAAAACTATTACGGATAAAAGGAAAACATAGGTTGATCCGTCTCAAAATGATGGCACAGAAGTGAAAAAGCCTTGCATCAGGGAAGCCATTTTGAAAAGAGTGTTATATTCTCCTCACTAAGTCAAATGGTAGAGACGTTGACGTCCTTACTAAGCAGGCGTTGGCACACAGGTCGTGATGTAGTGAATGTCTTACATTTTGTTTAGATTTCCTGCAGTTGCAAACTGAATACAACATCTTCAGGCTCTTTGGGGTACTACTCAGACTTTACAAGGTTCAGATGTCGGTAGGCTGAAATCTGCAAGTTAAATCCCCACATCTTACTAAAAAGACAGGAATCTGTGGGATAGGAAGACATTCCAACTAGAAGCAAGAATGTAGTTCTGGGAGACAATGCAAAAACCATTTAGAAAACGCAAGAGAATATTCTCCCTGACAAAGAGGATTAACTTTAAAATTGGAATCTGAATGTTCTGCTCACTCTAAACGTACACCTACAATTGAATTTTTTCTCTTCCCTCCTGATTTTCCTATTTTTCTTACCATTGCAACCACTTCCTCAGTCAAAAAGTTTCAAAAAATTGGTGTCTTCTTTCTCTTCTTCTGTGCTCTTCCCTTCCTCCACCCTCCCTTTGGGTAATGCAGGGTCTGGCTTTGCCACTTGCTACTTGCATGACTTTGGCAAATCACTATTTGCAATGATTCCTGAACTTCAGTTTTCTAAACTGTAAAGTTACAAAATTTGTAAAATTTTAAAACAACAACATCTGATTTGTTTACAAGGCAGTTGTAAGTGGTAAATGTATGAGAAGAATCTCCTCCACATATTTCTCACTGACACATTCAGTTTTTATAGTTACTTGGGTCCAGTCATGTCTGTTGTGATCTACTTTTCATTACTCCATTTGGAGTTTTTTTGCAAAGATACTGGAGTGGTTTGCCATTTCCTTCTCTAGCTCATTTTACACATGAGGAAACTGAGGTAAACAAGGTTAAGTGTCTTGCTGAGAGTCACACAGCTAGGGTCTGAGGCTGAATTTGAACTCAATTCTTTGACTCCAGGCCCCATGTTCTGTCCACTGGGCCACCTAGCTTCCCTGACCCCTTCAAGGGACAGCTCTTTTTCTTTTCCTGCCATTCACTGAAATTTCTGTTTTCCTAAGGCACTCAGTTCCCCCAAAACACTATTTCTCAAAACTGTGCCCTCTGACTCACAAACCCATAGACTCATGACTCATGCCATGCTGTCCCTCAGACATCAGCCTTAGCAGTTGTGGGATGTATGTGCCTACGTAGCCTTAGCTGAATCCCACTGAGGCTTCACCAACAGACCATACTTTACCCCCAAATCTGACTTCTATCAAGCTCGAGTGGGGCCTACAATGGTTATTTGAATAAAAGAGGTAGAGAAGGTGTGAGTTAAGATGAGACCTTAAGAACTATATGGAAATTAGATGCAATTCAGCAGTTTTTGGAATTGTGTGGGAAAGAGGATTTCTTGAATCTGTTATTCATACTTCAAAAATTACTGTTAGTAAAAGAAGACAATGTATCGTGAAAAGTTTGGGGAAAAGAGAATGACAATTAAAATCACAGGAATGATAATGATGATAGAAATAATAAAGCATTTTTATTTTGATGATAGGAAATGGTGAAAAAACAACAAATGAGCGACATACACCCGTTCAATGAACAGGCTTCTTTAAGTTATTCAAGGAATGGCCCCTTTAATTAAAAAAAATGAAACTAGAAGGAGAAGACCATCAGGGTATCCCAGCAAATAAATAAATATTAATTATGTTATGTAATTATTTTCTGTGTTCACCTCTACAGTTTTTTTTTGTTTCCTTTAGCAGAGATCTTACTTGGGAGCTGTGATCTACATTCAGAAATGTCCTATATCCTGCTGGGAGTCCTTAATCTGGGGTCCATGAAACTCATTTTCATTTGTTTCATAATTTGGTAAACCATATTTCAATATAAATGGTTTCCTTTGTAATCCTATGTATTTTATTTTGTACATTTAAAAACATTATCATGAGGAGTTCATAGGCCCCACCATACTGCCAGTGGGGTCCATGACACAAAAGATGTTAAATAAACTTTTGATCTACACCAAAGTCAACAGAACAATCAGTAAGCATTTATTAAGCACCTAGCATGCATTGGCATGGTGGTAGGTTCTAGGTATACATAGTCAAAAACAAAATAGAGCTTATTCTCAAGAGGCTTACATTCTATGACAGGGACATCCTTCCACAAATCAACACAAAATATACTCAATATGAATACAAAATATTTTTAGTGGGGAGCAATCACAGCTGAGGGGAACAGAAAAGGCCACATGGAGGAGATAATTCTTGATCTTCACCTTGAAAGAAGCCAAACACTCAAGGAGATGAAGGTGAGGTTAGAGGTCATCCCGGGTATGGAGGACACAGCTATAAATATGATATGCTTCTTGTGAGAAGTTTGTATTTTTACCATGTATCTACAGAGGTTGGCAGAACTTTAAAAATGTTCAAAGAAACAACAATTCTGAAAAAGGAAAACAGAAGACAAAAACAGTAGTTGATTTGAAAAAGCCCTTACCCCCTTTTTTTCAGTTGAACCTGATGATTTCTGTTAATCAAGGGTTGACTGAGTTAAATGATTAATTTTGTTGAATAAATGCATAATCTATGTTATGTTTCCTCTCGTACTCTTTCTCCTGGGTCTTACACATAGGTCCTTCCTTAAATATATATTTGATTTTCAACTGATATTGGAGAGACTTTCCAAATACTGGGTTTAAGCATTACATACCTTTGCTATATGTGTATAGGGAACCCACCTGGAACCTTCACTGGATGAATTAGATTGAAATGACTTAGCACTGAAAGATCTCAGTTATTCTTGTGTTATTCCAAAAAGAGAATCCTAGACTTGTTAAGGTGGGAGGGATCATCATCAGCTATCTATTTATTCCCATATATAAAACAAGACTTTAGTACAGCATTACCTGACAAGTGGTTGTCTTGACTTCAATCAGGGGAATTTAACACCTCTTGAGGTAGCCTATTCCACTTTTGGTCAGGTCTAATTTCTGGAAAGTTTTTAATATCTTCCCTGAGTTTTTTTTCTCCAGCTATTATGTATTGCTTTAATTTTTGCTTCTCCAAGATAAAGTTCCTTCAACCAATCCTCATATTTGTTCAAGTCCCAACCCCATTTTTGGTTGTCCTTATGATTTGTTTCAGCCAAGAAAATTTTTACCTAATGGTTGACTTTCAGGTAATGAGTCTTTCTGAAATTAGAGATTGTATTCAGGTGATAGTCCATACAAGGTATATACTCAAAATCTTTCCACTTTGGTATGACCTTCCAGATGAGGTACTTTACTGGCCTACTCTTCTTGGGATTCAATGTCACTTCCATGCCACAATGGGGCAGAGAACTAGGTCTCCAGGAAATCTCTAAACAGATGATCATCAGGTAGTGTGGTGGCAATGTGGACTGCTCCTCCACTCTCCTTCCCTCTCCTCTCCTCTCCTGTTCTAGCCAGGAAAAGGTACACTCCATGGCCAAAAGCTGCCTTTTTTCCTTTGAGTTTACTGTCTGAATTTCTTGCTCAAAGATCAAGCCTTAAACCCAATACATTCTGGAGCTCATAGAATGGACACGTCCCCACCCACCTAGCACAAAGAGAATGTAATTATAGTAATTGTTTCTCTTTTATCCAGGCACCCTGAGGGTCTTTCCCTCTTAGTTTGATTTTTTTTTTTGATTAAAGGAACCATTCCTTGAATAACTTAAAGAAGCCTATTCATTGAATGGGTATATCTCACTCAAAGTGAGAATGTGATAAGACCTTAGCCTGAAAGGGTCAGGGTCTCACATTGCATCCTGGACCATCTCTAGTAGTTCTGATGAACATCAGGGCACTGGACTCAGATGGCTCAGGAGAAGAAAGTTAGGTTGGTGACCTTGCACAGCCCTCCCTCATTCAAATCAAAGTCAACTGAATGTCATGTCATCATCTGGATGTCATGGTCCTCTTCAAGAATGAAGGACAAACAACAAAAAAATGCCTAATTTGGGTGAAATCAAGGATTTAAAAAATATAGAAGTATGATACAAACATAAGGAACCTACCTGAATAGAAAGAAGACAAATCAAATCTGCAAGTTTAAAGAGTACTTTTTAAATGCTTAGTTCTTTAAAATAGCATTAGTATCTATATTCTAGAACCATTGTTTCTAGGGAAGATGAAAGTGAAAATAAATGCTTTGTAATATGTCAGGTCTCCAAAGGCATGTAAAGTTTGCTTATATAATGAGTTCATTCACCTATATATTTTACTTATCATCTGTGTACTGCATGTGAAAAGCAAATTAATTACAGAACGTTTGTGGTAATATCCACTAGCAGTTTCATGTATAATGTATACATATATATGTGTATTCCTGTTTATCCTATTAAATCTAAATTAAATGTCTAGTCCTATTACAGAAATAAGATGTTTAATATGGCAGTACAACTTTCTCTTTTAATTTTCATATGGAAAATTTAAAACAATATTACTAAACCAAATGTTTATTCATTTGTGTCACAGAATCAAATGAGATAACAGTTTGGAAAATGTTCAATTCTGATGTACTAAATTTATATCTTCTTTTAGTGAAATAATTTGGATTTAATGAAAACCTCCTACTCATTATCCATCTCTCAATATTCTTATTAAACAAACGTTGATGAAGAATCTGTGCAGAAAGCACTGGGTTGATTCACTTGGAGTTGCTTCTTCTGTGAAAGTTATATCGTTTGACATACTACTGGCACCTTAAAAAGTTTTTTTTTCAATTATGTTAAATACTGATGAGAATGCCTATCAGATTTGACAGAGGGAAGTTTCATTCCATCACATGGCACATTTCCATCATAGCTGATTTTGTATTTGATTTATTCCATGAAAAATGTCCACGTTGGCCTACTAGGAAATAGATTGGTTTTTACTTTAAAGAAATCATTACAACAGCAGTGGAAATGCTGGGTTTCTGCTTTGTTTAATTTAGGAATTCTATTTGGATTTGTCATTTGAGTTTGTCCACAGCAGAGGCAAATAGTCTCGGTCTGATTTTGTCTCCAGGCCTCATCCTAGGCAAAATTATGTATAATGATGATAAGGAGAAGGGTGATGATGATGATGATGATGATGACAATGACAATGATGATGCCCTTATGTTTCTGCCCCTTCCAGCTCCTGCTCCAGTCAATACAGCATCAACATACATGTAATGGAAGGCAGCAACATTAATTCAGTGGAATGGCAGCCAAGGTGATGTAGAGCAAGGATTTTATTCATTCTGATATTACTACTTGAGCTTTGAAAGCTTGGCAGGACCCCCAAAGGGCTAGCAAATGAGCCCTGATGATTGGTTCTGTACACTGGTTATGAGATATGACTGTTTAGAAGTCGACATACACAAGGCAACATATGGTTGCAGGTTTGCCCTGATCAGAATTACTGTGATGGTGAGATTGGCACAGAGGAGAGCAGAATGAGTGGCATACCTTTGTATTGTGATACATAAAAAAGCAAGATACACCAGGGAGGAAGGAAGGGATAGAGGAAGGGAGGCAGGGAGGAAGGAAGAAAGAAAAGAAAAAAAGGAGGAAGAGAGAGGTAAAGAAGGAAGAAAAGAAAGAAGAAAGCAGATAGCAAGGAGGGGAAGAGGAGGAAGGAAGGAAGGAGTGAAGAAGGGGAGAAGGGAAATAGAGGAGGAAGTGAGGAAGTACAAGAAATGACAATCAGTAATAACAATACCTCAGCTGCTGAAAATGCTTCAGGGTATATGGCACTAACCCTTGAAGTAAATAAAACGAAACAAAAACAAGAGTGCATGTGAATATGAATATAGATATAAATACTTTCCACCAATGGTCTATTCTTGGCCCTTTTTTCTCTTTTCCCTCTGTACGATCTCACTTGATGATTTCATTAGCCCCTTAGGATTCAATTAAAATCTCAGTGCAGGTAATATTCAGATTTATTTATTCAGCTATAACCTCTCCTGAGCTCCAGTCTCACATTACCAACAGCCAGTTAAGACATCTTGAATTGGATGTTCTGTATGTATTTCAAGCTCAATATGTTCAAAATAGAACTCATTATCTTTCCCCTAACCCTTCCCTCTGCCAAACTTTCCTATTATTAGTGAGGGCATCACTATCCTCACAGTCATCAAGGTCACACCTTAAAATCTGTGTCTTCTTCAGCTTCTCCCTTGTACTCAGCTCACATATCCAATTTGTTGTGAAATTCTGTCTTTTCTGCTTTGTAACATCTCTTGTACATGGCATCTTCTCTTTATTCTCATAGTTACCACCCTGGTATAGTTTGTCATCATACCTAGACTATTAAAATAGCCTGTTGGTTGGTCTTCTAGCCTGGGGTCTCTCTTGATTCTGGTCAATCCTTCACTTACTTGTCAAAATGATGTTTTTTTTAATATAAAGTTATTTATTTAACTTTTTACATTCATTTTCACAAAATTTTGGGTTCCAAAATTTCTCCCCATTTGTCCCCTCTCCCCACCCCAGTACACAGAGCATTCTAATTTACCCTATCACCAATCTGCCCTCTCTTCTATCGTCCCTCCCTTCTCTTGTCCCCATCTTCTCTTTTGTCCTGCAGGGCCAGATAACTTTCTATTCCCCATTACCTGTATTTCTTATTTCCTAGTAGCAAGAACAATACTCAACAGTTGTTCCTAAAACTTTGAGTTTCAACTTCTCCCCATCCCTCCCTCCCCAACAATTCCCTTTGGGAAGGCAGGCAATTCAATATAGGCCATATCTGTGTAGTTTTGCAAATGACTTCCATAATAGTCATGTTGTATAAGACTAACTATATTTCCCTCCATCCTGCCCCCCATTGTTTGTATTCTCTCTTTTGATCCTGTCCTTCCCTGAGTGTTGACTTCAAATTGCTCCCTCCTCCCATTGCCCTCCCTTTCATCATCCCCCCTACCCTGC
>CM053770.1:408241162-408418263 GCA_028658325.1 Potorous gilbertii
AGCTCTGGTCTTTTCATCAAGAATGCTTGAAAGTCCTCAGTTTCATTGAAAGACCATATTTTCCCCTGAAGTATTATACTCAGCTTTGCTGGGTAGGTGATTCTTGGTTTTAGTCCTAGTTCCTTTGAATTCTGGAATATCCTATTCCATGCCCTTCGATCCCTTAATGTAGAAGCTGCTAGATCTTGTGTTATCCTGATTGTATTTCCACAATACTGGAATTGTTTCTTTCTAGCTGCTTGCAATATTTTCTCCTTGACCTGGGAACTCTGGAATTTGGCCACAATGTTCCTAGGAGTTTCCCTTTTTGGATCTCTTTCAGGCAGTGATCAGTGGATTGCTTGAATACTTATTTTGCCCTCTGAATCTAGAATATCAGGGCAGTTTTCCTTGATCATTTCATCAAGGATGATGTCTAGGCTCTTTTTTGATCATGGCTTTCAGGTAGTCCTGTCATTTTTAAATTGTCTCTCCTGGATCTATTTTCCAGGTCAGTTGTTTTTCCAATGAGATATTTCACATTCTCTTCCATTTTGTCATTCTTTTGGTTTTGTTTTGTGATTTCTTGGTTTCTCAGAAAGTCATTAGCCTCCATCTGTTCCATTCTAATTTGGAGAGAACTATTTTGTTTAGTGAACTTTTGCAGCTCTTTTTCCACTTGGCTAATTCTGCTTTTGACAGCATTCTTCTCCTCATTGGTTTTTTGAATCTCTTTTGCCAATTGAGTTAGCCTATTTTTCAATGTGTTATTTTCTTCAGCATTTTTTTGGGTCTCCTTTAGCAAGGTATTGACCCGTTTTTCATGCTTTTCTTGCATCTCTCTCATTTCTCTTCCCAGTTTTTCCTCTACCTGTCTAACTTGATTTTCAAAATCCTTTTTGAGCTCTTCCATGGCCTGAGCCCATTGGATATCTATTTCAGATGTTTGGGATACAGAGGCCTTGACTCCTATGTCTTTACCTGATGGTAAGCATTGTTCTTCCTCATCAGAAAGGAAAGGCAGAAACATCTGTTCTCCAAGAAAGTAACCTTCTATGGTCTTATTTTTTTTTTTTTCCTTTTCCTGGGCATTTTCTCAGCCAGTTACTTGACTTCTGAGATTCCTCTCCACCCCCGCCTTGCCTCTCGATCCACCCAGCTAGTGCTTGGGGTCTGAGATTCAAATGCTGCTCCCCAGCCTCAGGGCTTTCAGAGGCAGGTGGGGCTGCTATTCAATGTGAGCTTAAGTTTGCTGCTCAGGTGGGGGCAGGGTTGCCTCCCAGGCTAAGTTCCCTCAGGGCGTTTATGCAGAGATCTTCCTTAATGGAGCTCTTGCAGAGCTCCTGCCTGCTGTAGGAGCCTCTGGCCACCCACTGCCTCTGCTGCTGCCTCCTGAGGAGGCCTGAGTTATGGAGACACCCCGCTCCCCTCTCAGCCAGTCCAGAAGTCTCTCTCACTGACCTGTGCACCTGTGGGTGGAGGGACTTTTGTGGCTGCCAGAGATTCTGTCCCTGAATCTTGCTTGGATCTGCTCCTCTTGGTGCCACGCAGCCCGGGAAAGGCTGGGCTCTGCTCCAGTCTGGTGTGCAAGGGACCTTTGGGATTGGTTTTTCAGGGCTCTCTGGAATGGAAATCTCCTTCACTCCATTGCTGCACAGCTTCCTCTGCTCCAGAATTTGTTGGGAGTTCTTTTTACAGGAAATACATGGTTCTGTAGGTTTGGAGCTAGCGTATGTGAATCTTACTACTCCGCCATCTTGGCTCCTCCCCCAAAATGATATTTTTAAAGAACAAGGCTGACTATGTTGGTTACTCCCCAGCTAAACATACACCAATGTCTCTCTGTTACTTCTAGGTTGAAATAAAAATAATTTATTTGGCTTTGAAAATCTTTTGTAACCTGGTGCCTTCTTTACCTTTTAGTCTTTTATATAATTTTATATTTTATCGCTTTTATATACTTATTTATAAGTATATACTTATATAATACATGAATATATAAATACATATTTATAATAAATTTTATATATTCATATATTTATCCCTTCCATGGTCTCTACAATCCAGGAACATTGACCTTATGACTCCTCTGATATGACATACCATGTCCCACTTTAGTGCCTTTTCACTGGATATCTCCCATGTCTAGCATAATCTCCCTCTTTGATTGACTCCTGGTTTCCCTGGTTTCCTTCAAGATAGTTCAAATCCCTCTTTCTGTATGTACACATATATGATTTGTATGTTCATAGTTGTTTGTATGTTGCTTCTTTATTAAAATGTAAGCTCCTTGAGATGAGAGTGTATCTTTGCCTTTTTCTTGATAATGCTATGTGCTTGGTGCATAGTAAATGCTTAATAAATGCATGTTGTTATTGTTATGCATTAGTACTCTATAGAAAATAATTTTTACCAGATGAAGTGTGTCCTGTTGCTTTGTTAATAATATCCTTAGCTTCTGATCTCATAATAATGTATTGTGGATGAATGTAGTGCAATAGTAAGAAACAATTCCATCCTTAAGACCAAATTAGATGAAATAAAAGATGAAATCAAGGAATTACTAAAATCTATAGAGAAAAAAGTTGAAGAACCTAAGAACATTGAAAGGCTTCACTTAATAATGATGAATTATTAAAAATGAAATGTATGACATATAATACTGGTATCTCAAATGATTTTGAAGAGGAGATGGGCATATTTAGGCTGGAATTTTGTAAAGTTCTTTTTGAGCTTGACAGCATGAATCCATAGAACAGACTTGCTATACCAAAAGAGAGTAATTAAAAATGCTGACATTTGATGCCACCATCATACATGAATATCTTCTTCTAAAATGTCACAGAAAATGTAGATACATTTCAGTACTAACACAGCAATATATTTAACAGGGATAGGGAACCTATGGGCTTGAGGTCACATATGGCCCTCTAGGTCCTCAAGTGTGGCCCTTTGAATCCAAACCTCACACAAATCCCCTTAATAAATCCCCTTAATAAAGGAAATTTTTCTATAAAACTTGGACTCAATCAAAAGGCTGTACCCAAGGACATAGAAGGTCACAGGTTTTCCACTCCTGGATAATATAACATTAATAGTGTATGTAATAACTATGGTAAGATCCATTGGAGGAACAGTGAAATTATTTAGGAATATTCCTTCCATACCACGAGAAATTTGAGAAAGCTATTGGACATGGGATGATAGTATCAAAATACATTAGTATGCACCATAAAAATTTAGAATATAAAATAACCCAATTAAGTACAACAACAATAACAAACAACATATAGACTGAAATTCACAAATCAAAGTAAATTAGAAATTCCCTTAAACTGTAATTGAAAGCAAATTTAAAAGGTTAAGGGCAAAGTGTCACTACAATACACTGCCTCCCCACCTCTACCCCCCAGGAAAACGACAACTAAACATTAATCGTAAACTCAACTTCAGAGGCTTGAGAAGCTAAGAAATCAGAAGAGAGAGAGATCCCTAAAGAATAAGCATGTGGAAAAATTCTCATCATTTATATGATCAGAGGTAGAACAATATAACAACAATACAAGTTGAATTATACATGAATCAAAAAGCTAGATCTTTGGGAGAGAAAGACAAAAATGAATTAGTCCCTGAATGCAAAAAACTTACATACTATTGACAGGAATAAGCAGTATGTAGATGGGTAAATACAGAATACATATATAGCTAAATATTCCAATTTTCCTTGGAGGCAAGTAAAAGTTTTGAAGTCTCACTATGAATCTTCTGAATTAGAGTTCCCGACAGAGAGCATAACTTTCTCCCTGTATCACATGCCCTGAGCCAGATGCCAACTTCCCCAGAATTTTTATCTGAACTGTACCAGAGAGAAGGGTATACCGAGGCCAAGGTATGTGGTTGGTGATAGCAGGGATCACAGTGATGATCGTGCCATGGGGGCATTACAAAGAGACAATCCTTAAGACTTATTGTGATGCAAGACCCACTGGCTAGAGTCTGAGCATTTTTCTAGTGGCTAGGCCTCTGTTTTCTAAAATTAAGAACTCTGATATATGTTTGCGATGAAGCAAAGCTTATGGAAAGGGAAAGAAAGTTGGCATACCTGTCAAGTTGCTAATAAAGTGAGCTAGAGCTAGTAAATTGAAATCAGTGAAAGGAAATCAAGATTGAGCTCCCTTTCCTGATGCCTATCACAGGCAGGCACTTCCTTGTTGAGGTGAAATTTCTTGAGACCTAGTCTGCTTTCTGACAGAGCTGATTCAGTTGCAGTCAGCCTGGAGGTATCTATACTTCACTCTGGTCAAACCTCAGCCCCTGGAGGTCCTGTCTTTTCTGAAGTCTTCACAAGTTCTCTTAGGAGGACAATTGCTTTATCACTTTATTTTTCCTGCTCTACATTCATTTTATGGCAATGTTCTGTCTGTTAGTGGAGGAAATCTGGAGAATCTGGAAATTTCTGATCTATTCTGCCACTTTTCAACATAGGGCAGTTCCCCCATTTTCTCCAAATTGAAAGCTATCTTTGTTTCCTGATTTCTGTCTCCTCTGTAACCACGATTCGTTGTAAGTGATGTCACTTGTGTTTTTTTTAATTCATTACATGCAGAAGGGGAGTAAAATAGGATTTTGCGTTGACTGGACTATGTAGGTTTAAACTCCTGTCCAGAATGCTAGGGTTTTCTTTCTCTAGCTGGGGCTGAGCCAAATAAGATGAGGCTCTTACTTTTGATTTTATTAATAACATATAAATTTCTAAATAGCAGAGATAGAAAAAAATATACGACTCAGGTCATGTACTCTTAGGCTAATGGAATCATTAGCAAGTCAGATTCAGATTGGTTTAGGCTAATAATTTCACAGAGAAGGCTGGATAAAATGAAGAAGTGTGGACAGAAGGAAATCTGCCCAGTAGAAGGAGAAGGGATTGGTTTCAAAAGAATCCAACCTCTCCATATTCCTGAGGAGAGGAAGGGCTTTCACGTTGCATCTTGAACCTCTAAACCTTGAACCTCCAAACCTGTTGGTTACTCATACAAAGAAACTGAGGTGTGAGAGGGTAGTAGAGAGAGTAAGAAGTGCACCAGCAACTGAAAAGAGCAGCTGGTAGAATGCTGAACCTGAACTTAGGAAGATCTGAGTTCAAATCCTTCCTCAGATACTTTAATAGCTCTGCGACCCAAGACACTTAATCTTGCTAGTTTCCTCAGATATAAATTGGGGACACTGCAAGGCTATAAGGTTCAAGTGAGTTAACATAAAGTATTTTGAAGACCTTAAAGTTTCCATAAATATTAGCTATTATGATTTGGACATGTCTTAGGTCATAGGTGGCATTTGAGCTCAGCCTTGAAAGAAACTAGACATTCAATTAGATGGAGATGAGAAGTCATGGAGATAAGAGATGCCCTGGTAGAGACAGATAGCCCAACTCGACTAGAATGAAGAATGTGTGAAGCAGAGAAATGTGCAATAAGCCTGAACGGTTAAGTTGGTCCCATTTTGTGCGGGATTTTAAATGTTCCTCCCCACACAACCCCTTCCCAGTGGGGAGGGGGAAGTATGTTTTTATCTGAAAGTCAGTGTGGAGCTACTGAAGTTCCTTGAGGATGAGAGCAACAGGGTCACATCTGTGTTTTAAGAATATCAATTTTGTCGCTGGGCAATGGGACAGACTTAAATAAGGGAGAACAATTGAAATAGACCAATAAAGAGGTGATGAGGGTCTGAATTGTGGTGGCTGTCTGTGAGTGGAAAGAAGAGGATATATAGAAGATGTATTATAGAAATGAAATGAAAAATACTTCACAACTGATTAGTTATGAGGAGGGAGGGAAAGAAAGAATGAGGGATGATTGAGATTACGAACATGAGTGACTGGAAGAATTGCGATGTCCTCAACTGAAATGGAGAAAGTACATAAAAAGAGTTTTGAGGGAAAAATCATGAATTCTTTTTTTGGCTAGGTTGAGCTTAAGATCCCCATGGCTTTTCAAATGAAAATATCCGACAGGTAGTAGGTTATGTAGGCTTGAAACTGAGGATATAGATTAGACCTGGAGATATATAGATCTGGGAGTCACTGTGCAGAGATGGTAACAGCTCCCACATGAGCTGATGAGAAAGAGTGTAGAAAGAGATGGTACAGGAAAGAGTTCCAGGGAACATTTGGAGGGTATGATGAAGATGAGGAACTAGCAGAAGAAACTGAGATGGAATAGCCTGACAGATATGAAGAGACAATAATGTCATGAAAATCAAAGGAGGAAAGGGTATGTTCTGAAGGTGGTAGTATCAGATGCTAAAAAATAGCTACGATAATGATAACTTATAATTAAGGTTTGAAAAGCCATACACATATATGCACACACAAACAGATGTATTTATATATTTATTTGTGCATGTGTAGGTACATGTACAATTTGATCTTCACAATAATGCTGTAAGACAGGTGAGAAGTGACCATCAGATTTAAAAATGAAGATATCATTGATAATCTTGGAGGTAGAGTTTCATTTGAATGATGGTTAGAAGCCCAATTCAAAGAATTGAAAAGTGAATAAGGAAAGTGGAGGCAATGAATGAGAAAAAATTTTTTCCCCCTAGGATTTTGACTGTGAAATTGAAATGTCATTTTTCTCACTAGTTAAAGGGGTAGAAGATACTTCACAAAAATGATTAAAGCAAATTTGTAAATAGTTTTAAAAAATAAATTTCAGTTTCCTCATATCATAGAATCCATTTTTCAACTAGCTCACACACCATTTTCTGACTTCATATCACCGTTTTGTGACTCCACATCACTGCCAATATTCTCTCCAGAAATACACCATCAAATATTACAGAACAAACACTGGTCCCACAAAATAAAATGGAAGTTAATTGAAATTAATGAATTTTTAAAAAACTCATCATCTGCTGCCTTAAAATTGACCAGCCAGACCAAACATTCTTACACCTGGGGCCATTATATATCTCTTTATTTACAAGGTTAAATTAAAGAGTCAGTCCTATGATGAAATGTTATTAGGAGAAGAGCTGGATGGGAGGAGAAGGGATTTAATAACTATTTTCAAGTACATAAAGGGAAATGTTATGAGTGTTGATAAGTAGGCACTCTGTTTTCATAGGACAAGAGGGAAAGTGCTTAAATCATAGCAGAAGCAATTTGGGTCAGTTAAGACATTAGGAAAAACTTCTTAACTGGAGTGAATTATCATGAGAGGTAGTTGGAGATTCCTTTGGTAATTTTTTTTTTAGAGGAATGTTGATGGAAATCTTTCTTGGGGCAGTGGAAGCAAATTCCAGTGCAAGCAAATAGATGGATTAGATAAACTGATACATCCTGAAGAAAGCCATATGGATCATTTAATTTGGCAACATCTAAAAAAATAACTTGACCCTAGTATTAGAAGGGCCTTAGGGATCACCTCGTATCTTCTGATGTTGCCTTAGCTTACTTTTAGAATAATATCCCACATAAATTATTATTCGTTATAATTGATAGATAAAGAGACAACCTCAGAGTTGGGAAGTACTAGGTTCAGGTCCTGCTTTGGATATACACTGGCTTTGTGGTCTAGTAAGTCACTTAATTTCTCATAAACTCAAATAAGGTATTCAAGTACCCTCTCTGAGATGCAATGTTAACCTGTATTGGTAGTTTTCTCACTGAAAATTCCCTAAATGAAATTGAAAGATCTAGTTCAAAAATTACCATTTTTACATAGTATTTTAAAGTTCATAAATTGTTTTCCTTAAAGTATGCTTATAAGGGAGATAATACGAGTGTTATTGCCATTTTACAGATGAAGAAACTGGGGTTCAGAGAAGTTATGACAAGTGGAATATCCTTTCACATTGCGCTATAAAATGGAAGGTGTTTGCTAGAGGGGTTAAAGTGAAGATTTTATAACATACTGTACTGGAATGCCTCCTGTTGGACTGATGTGAGTACTATTTTGAGACAAATTATTCACACACACGTATATGTGGATAGATATGCATAGGTAGATATAGATATATCCCAAGTAAATGAACAAGTAATTGGCCTTTAAAGGAAATCATTAAAAGATGCCTTTAAATGACAAATTCTCCAGGTGCATTCGAAATATGGTTCAGGTAACATGCAACACTTAAGGATGACATCTTGTGTGTGAAGTGAGGCACACCTATATCCCCATGGAGATGATCTATGAAGTCAGAACAGCAAGAATTTGTGTTTGTAAAGCACTATAAAGTGCTTTACATGTGCTCTACCATTTAATCCTCACACACCCAGGGAGGTAGGTAATGTTATTACCCCCATTTCACATTTGAGGAAACTGAGACCCAGAGTAATTAAAGTCTTTACCATGGGGGCCATACCCAGCAAGTGCCTGAGGCAGGATTTGGACTCAGATCTTCTATGTGAATTGTTTTAGGAAGATTCTGAAGATTACGTGCCCATATAGGGTACCTGACACTGAAGTCCTTTCCGCCTCTGAGCTGCCAAACGTTCAAACTCTGCTGTAGAGATCACAACTCTCTGATGGGCTGGTCATGTTGTTTGAATGCCAAATGTTGTGCTTTCTCTATATATTCATCAGCAAATAAAAACACAGTTGATGGATGATTGATTGGTGGTTTTTGGTCAATGTGGTATTTAAAATGTTTCCCTCTTGTTAAATGACATTTTAACCATCATCACCAGCATCAACAACATCACTGCTATCATTGGTAATGATAGAGGGGCACATTTTCTTTAAGGAGAGTCTTTAGGGATGCATTTTGCTCTGCTGAGTCAAACGCTTTTTAAAAAAATCAATAGACAATAAACTCATTGGGACCTTTCATTTTCTGAGTTTCGGTCACCTGCATGACTGTAGATATGATCTACAATAAAAAATCATTTGTAAAAGCCTTTCTATTCCCTTCTCTTATTTCCTTCACAGATAACTGTGATACCTGTGTAGATCATGTGGATAAAGATTTTATATAGATGAGAGACAAGGCATAGGAGTTGGCATTGATGTCTTCTTGCCTTTTTTTCATTGTCTTGGTAGCATAGCTGTGATTTTATTCCAATTGTTTTTTATCTTCTGATTTTTTGAAAATTGATCCCTCAGTGCTTTGAAAATTGAGTTACCTTCTGCATGTTTTGTTTTTTTTTTGCAGAAAAACACTTTGCTCTTACTACCTTTCTCTTCTTTCATCCCCTTTCCCATTCCTCATATAGCACATTAGAGACTGAGGTGTTAGAGTTCAAATGGGAAGTTCCCATGATTATCAATTATGTGAATAGTTTATTATAAATATGTTCCATTTTCACAAATATATATATATATATGAAATATTTGCTATGTGCCAGATACCATGCTGATACTAAAGATACAAGAACAAGAAAATAAGAACCTTGTATTCAAAAAGAGAAGATAAAACATAAAACAGAGCTAGAAAGGGATAAAGAGAGAGAAGAGGGAAGCACGTGACATGGGGCTCCTCAAAATGTGATGATCTTAGACAGGCATTCGGGAATCAACAAGCAGCCCCAGAATAAAGTCATCCTTTGGCAAGCAAGGCAGCTGGTGGAGGGGTGGAGCAAAGCAGAGAGTTTGCTAAAAGTGAAGGTTAGTCTGTTTATTGCCTTCTGTAGACATAAGGTGTGTGGTGCTCCAGACAAAAGACTGTGTAAGGCTTATTAGACTGTTATTATTAATCATGCTAATGTACGTATGTATGTACGTTTATATATGTGCATGCGTACATCCGTGTGTGTGTGTGTGTGTGTGTGTGTGTGTGTGTGTGTGTGTATGTGATTTACTATGTGCTGGGAATTGGGCTAAGTTCTTTCCAGGTATTATTTCAGTTGATCTTCACAACAGTTCTGTGAGGTAGGTGATATTGTTATCCTTATTTTACAGGTAAAGAAACTGAGGCAAACAGTTTAAGTGACTTGCTTAGGGCCACACAGCTAGTGTTCCTGAGTTCAGATTTGAACTCAGGTCTACTTGACTCCAGGCTAGACACTCTATTTACTGCAACACCTAGCTGCAAGATTATATGAGAATTTTTGACAGCTTCAATAACAAAATATATGTATGCAATTATCTTTTGACTAGAGGACTGCAGTGGAAGGAGAAGAACCTGGGTGGAAAGAGAAAAATGATGTGAGTTGGTATGGGTACAGAATCCAAATAGCAGGAAGAGAAGAAAAGGAAGAAAGATCATGGGTTCATCAATGTAGAACCAAAAGGGACCCTAGAGGTCATCATGCCCAATGTAGCCCCCTGCCCCTGCCAATTTTATAGATGAGGAAACTGAGGCTCAGAGAGGTTAAGGGACTTGCCCAAGGCGACACAGATGGGAAGTTCCTTGACTTCAAATCCAGAACCGTACCTATATTCCTTCCTGCCTCTAAGGGGAAGAAGGAGAAGTGAATTAGATAAAAGAAAACTCCTTATACCCAGCAAGGTGAGAATGAAGTAAAATGCTAATAAAGAATAAGATAATTAAATGGAAAACAGGCTCCCTCCTAGACTCTGGAAGGGAAGCAGAAGAAACACTTTGGGGCGACTTGGAGGAACTTGGCTCTGAAGGTAGCAGAGGAGTCAGGTTGCTGTTGGCCCAGCTCTCCAGGTAGCTCCCTTTCTTTGTTCATTTCATGCCCCTGCTACTCACTCTTCATCTGAAAAGCAAGGTTTTGTTCTCAGGGTCTTTTACTGTCTCCACCTGGCTTCTTTTTCCAGCTGCTTGATTCGGATAATGCTTCTGTAGCTTGAATGTTGTAGCTCCCTTTATCCCAGAGCTTGGCCTACTACATCAGCACTCTGGGTTCTAGAGGAGGCACCTGAAGAGTTGAGGCAGGGGTGGGAAACCTGTGACCTAGAGGCCACATGTGGTCCTCTAGGTCCTCAAGTGCAGCACTTTGACTGAATGGGAACTTCACAGAACATGAAGTTTGGATTCAAAGGGCCTCACTTGAGGGCCTAGAGCGCCACATGTGGCCTTGAGGCTTCAGGTGCACCCCCAACTCTCCCCCCGAGTTGTGGTATTTTTTCTCTACCGCAATGTCTTGAATGCCCACCATCTATGTTCCTGTCATTTTAGGATCAGTAACTAGTGCCCCAACTCTATTTCATTTAACATGGTAGGGGAATAGCTTTTGTAAAGATATATTTTCTTCAAAGATGTAACAAGAACAACATGCAAACATTTCCCCCAATCGCTCCAGAGCACTTTCCCCTAAACCACCTCAGTCTTTGGGACAGTATGATCAGAACATACCTCAATTCCTATATAAAATTAACCCCATTAAGTTCATATCTGGATATGACAAAGTAAGCCCTGCTGTTGGGCCTAGTTCTAAGGATCATTCCTCAAAATAGCTCCCAGTCTTTGATGCTGAGCTGGCTGTAAAAAAAAATGGAGTAGATTCGAACTCCTAGATTCCTCTGACTCATTTTCCCTACCAACATGGGAGACTTGTTATTGTAGTTCAGTCATGTCCAACACTTGGTGATGCTATTTAGGGTTTTCTTGGCAAAGATATTGGAGCAGTTTGCCATTTCCTTCTCCTTTCCATTTTACAGATAAGTAAACTGAGATGATAAGATTAAATGACTTGCCCAGAATCATACAACTAGTAAGTGTCTGAGGTCAGATTTGAACTCAAGAAGATGAGTCTTCCTGACTCCAGGCCAACCCTCTATCCACTGCACCACCTAAATGGGAAACAACACTCCCTGAATCTAAAATAGAAGGGAATTAAAAGACCAAGACTTGGGGCCTATTTCTTGGGGGATGTATGGCCTTGGATTGGCATCGTCTCTTACCAGACACCATGAGCAGAAACACCGAATGAAGACAAATGCTCAACTGAGGCAAAAGTGAATACTTCAGAAATTAATTGGAGAACCTGTCCATCACCATGTGGTTAGCAGACTCAAACTTGTTATGGAACGTCTACACAGGATCCAGTGTCTTCGAGGCACTTCCCTTACATGGCATCATGATTCTCCTGGAAGAAGGTTTCTCATTGTTCTTCATAAGGAGAGCTTGTATCAGCTGAGCCTTTTAACTTTGGATCTCCCAAGCTACAGGCCTGGGGGCTATTGTGAGTGTCTCCTTTTTCAGATACCACCTAGACCTAAGGGGAAGGATCTTCTCTTAAAATTTATGTAGGCTGTCTTTTTTTGCCTATCAGATATCTCCACATAGGTTGTTCCTAAAGGAAGTCACTTAGGTAACTGTTATGACACATTTCACCTCATAACCACAACTAGGTAGTGCCTAAAAGTGCTATTCTAACAATCACTGTAAGTCACAGGGACCGTATTTTTTGTGTTTCTTCATATCTTCAGCTCTTAGCACAGGGCTTGGCACCTAGTAAGCACTTAATAGATGCTTGATAATTGATGATGACTTGATAATTTTTCATCAATCTTCATAAGGGTTCCCCTGTCTCCTACCTGGGTTAGAGTAAATGATTTTCTTTTTTTCTCTTCCCCACTTCAAGAGTGGGCAGCATACCTCTCCATGCTGTCCTATTGGGGTTTTTTTATTCCCCAAGGCTGGTTTTCAACAATGCATCCCCTTTCTTTTGACCCTTTCGAATCATGAGTTGAAAGTTTATGAGTTCTGAAGCTTCCATTCACTTCCTAGCATGATTATTAAAAGAATATTCTTTAAGGAAGTATCAGTGTCAGAACTGATGCTATTAATCCTTAGGATGTCCAACTTTGTTCTGGAGCAACTAGAATAGATTTTCCTTTATGGCACAGTGGTAGAAATGATTAACAAACATTATTGCCCATGATGGGAATGATCTTGAAATTTAGATAATGTTCAAGGCAAAACCATTGTACTGATAAAGGGGGGATGCTGTCAAAGTAAACCTCTTTTCTCCCCATTTGCCATATGTTTATATGGAGATATGAGGGAGTCAATAGAGAGGAAGAACTTGAAGATATGTGTGTGCATGTATGTGTGTGTGTGAGAAAGAGAGAGAGAGAGAGAGAGAGAGAGAGAGAGAGAGAGAGAGAGAGAGAGAGAGAGGGTCAAAGAGAGATATGCAAAGAATGGTTGATGAAATTAGTTCTTGGAACAAATCAGAGTGTATCTCCACTTTTGAAAGAGCATAAGTAAAGGTTTTGGGAAAAAGATATCATATCCTTTGAGTCTGAAAAGAAGTATGAAATGTAGGTAAAGTCACAAATTAATTTGAAGAGGTACATACATATGATGATTGGCCTTAATCTGCTCAGTAAAGTAGAATGGGAACTTTAGAGTAAAGTTGGGGGCTTGAGGAGAGAAAAATGATCTGGGCCAGCTGTGGAGAATATTATAGGACATGGATTCAAAGTGACTGTAGTAAGGAAAGAAGTTTAAACTCATGACTGAAATAAGGATTTAAAATTATTTGCCTCATCTATGAATCCCTATTTATGGAAAAATACTCAGAGAATTATCTTAGTTCTAATGAAATCAATAAGCTAGAATAGTACTATATACTTTCACACCACATTTACACCATTTTAGTGTGCCTTATATTTAAAGGTTCAGGCAATAGTTTTTCAGTTAGTAATACCTCATAGCATAAAGGACAACCTAAGCAATTAGAAGAGGGAAAAATCATCTGACTAGATCCTTAGGCCCCTATGTCTGATGTTGAGCAATGGATGTGGAGATATTCATCCAGGAAGGTATGCTTATTGAACAGAGAGTAACGACAAAGGCATTTAGATACAACAGAAAGGGAAAGTATTTCTCAAATATTTTCAGAAGACTACATGCGTTTTCATTTGACAAAAAAGAGATGAGACTCATGTTTTCAGTGTGCATAAAGAGGGCAGAGGTTTAGAGGGAAATATTCCAGCAAGAATTTCTCATTTTCTTTTACCAAGTACAGAGAAAAAGGATGATATCCTTTTCATGTAAGCTGGCACAGAAAGCAAGATGCCACCCAAGAGGACAAAATCATATTGATAAAAGGGATGTCTGAGCCCAGGTTCAGTACCTTTCTAGGCTTTGTGAATCTTCCATTCACTCCCTAGCATAATCATTAAAACCAGAGTGTTTAAGGAAGTATCAGTGGTAGAACTGATGCTACTGATCATTAGAATGGCCAGCTTTGTTCTGGAAATACCAGAGTATGCTTCCTTTTATAGCTTAGTAGGTACAAATGGGGTCAGAGGTCAATAGAAGCTATTGCACAGGTTCTGTAATAGGGCTCCTTCCTCATCTGTCATTGTGTGTGTTAGTTGATGTCATTCCCAAGCATTTCTTTTTGTCCTGTTTGGAGCCCAAGAGCTTATTCCTATCTCTGCTGGTGGAACACAGATTCCTGAACAGTGATCCATTCTGACTTGCCTGATGGTTTTTAGAGCAATTTAGAATTGTGAGCTAGACTTTCTTAGGTCCCAGGAGGAAATAATACTACTTTATGAATTTGGCCCAGTATAATTTAATTGGCACATAGAATGCTGGGTATCTTCACCCTATCCTCCAGGAGATAGTAGTGAGACAGAAAGACAGTCTGTGACAGTTGGCATATGTACTCTCCCCTGGTCTTAGAAGCAACTGGAAGAGCATTGATGTGTAGTTATATTCTGTTCCTATTTGTCACCTGCTTTCATATGAATTTTCATAAAATTTAACTCGTTGGAAAAATCTGTGTGGATTAGAATAAATAGTATGTTACTTATATTGGGATAAGGGATCCCTCATTCTTGGAGGGATGGAGATAAGATGTGAAGGAAAAATCTGAACCTTTCTACTATTACTGTGAGTTATAAAGGCTGTGCAGACCTGATGGGAAAGGTGTTGGCTCGAAAGCAAAACCATAGGTCTTTCTTTGGTGGAGAAAACAAATGTTAATTTGCTAGAATTTACTTCAATTCTTCACTGGTGAAGTAATATTTCTTATTTTAAAATGTTAAATTTCTCAACAAAACAATTTGTTCTGCACACTATATTAATGTTACTACTGGGGCATTTTTCATATATACTAATGAAAATTCACCTTGGCATTATGTAGTGCTTCTCTCTCCTCTCACTTGCCCCCTTTTCCCCCGGGTCTGCCTTATTCCTTGTCAACTCATACTTAAACAGGTTTGGTCCTTCTGGGGATGGCGATCCCAGGGTCATTCTACTCACCACTTTATCAGTCAACTGGTTGATAAAATTAGTTCAAAACAAAGGGATTTACTGAAATAGAGTAGTACTGAGAGCAGTACTCCTATAAGCTTGGGTAACACTCACACAAATACATATAATGCTGTAGGAAAAGTGGTTACACACAAAGACTGTATTAGTGGAAGAGCACACACCTAGGAATATACTAGGGCAGCTAGGTGGTATAATGGATAGCATGCCAAGCCTGGAATCAGGAAGATTCATCTTCATGAGTTCAAATCTGGCTTTAGACACTAGCTGGGTGACTGGATAAATCACTCAACTGTACTTACCTTGGTTCCTCATCTATAAAATGAGCTGGAGAAGGAAATGGCAAACTATTTCCAGTATCTTTGCCAAAAACCCCCAAATGAGATAATGAAAAGTTGGACTTTATTGAAACAACTGAACAACATCAGAAATAACATTGTGGTTAAGGCAATTCAAACCTGTGGTACCAGAGGCATATCCCAACCCATGTAGTTTTTTCTCCTCCTGTTGTATTATCATATCATTCCCTCTGAACATAGTGTTTTAGAAAATCAAGTTGCACAACTGGGGCTCCTGATTTTGTTCCTTGTTGTACTTCAGCTCCCACCTTCTAGGTCTGACTCACTTTCATTCTGTCCTTTGATTCTCTGAACTTGCTTTCCCCTAGTTGGTGAGTTACCCTATCTCAGGATTCCATTGCTGATATGATGTGTGAGAGAAATTCCTTCACTTACTGCAAGAGAAAAGATAAAGAATAGTTTCCTCTCAAGAATCCTACTTTGGGGCAGCTAGTTGGCACAGAGAATAGAGTACTGGCCCTGGAGTCAGGAAGACGTGAGTTCAAATCTGACCTCAGACCCTGACCCATACTAACTGTGTGGGCAAGTCACTTAACCTGGATTGCCTGCCTCAAAAAAAAAATAGAGTCTTTCTTTGTAGCAGGATCTCTCCTCAACTTGCAGAGGTGCCCTAACTTCCAGAAGTCCCCCTATCCCAGCTGATTCCATAGAGATTGCACCATTTTGCAGGGCTGACATTTTTAAAGGCTGCCAGAGATGTGACTAACTACAAAGCTGCTAGCCATTGGTTGCCTTTATCCAGTCAATGGTTAGATGTGGTCCATCAAATTGATGAAAGAGCTTCCTCATTCTTAAAAGACCAATGAAATGTAAAAACTTCTTTATGATTCTTTACCAGCTGGAAATGTCCTCTCTATAGACATTTTTGTATCACTTGTAATCTAAAATAGGCTTTCCCCCATATCATTACATTAATATCTGGGCGCTGTTAGGGTAATTGTTACTGTTCCTATAAGACTCCTATTTCAAGAGCAAAAGCAATAATAATAAATAGTAGTAATTACTAAGGCTTCCGTGGCGCACGCTACGTTCCAGGTACGGCGCCTACCGATTTACAGTTTTCTCATCTGGTCTTCACAACAATCTGGCAAAGTAGGTATTACCTTCACTTACAGGACAGACGGTATGTCAATTGCATAGATGTATACAGCTAGTGTCTAAGGTGGGATTTGATCTCCGGTCTTCCTAACTCCAGTCCTGGTGCCCTGCAGACCCCTCAGTAATTTTAAGCCGTTCCAGGTGGCCCAACAAAGACCTAATCTAAGATGATACCCATCAGCTAAGAAACCACAAAATAAGGTTACTGACTTCTATAACTGTTTGTCCCTGCCAAGAAGAGGGTCCGTCTCTCACTGTTTGGATTGTGGGATTACAATTCAATGTCTTTAAAAAAATCAATATTAAATTGATGTTCCTTTTCTCACTTAATTAACAATAAATCTCATATTGTGTAAAAAGGGAAGAGCTGTATGTACTATCATCTGTCAACAGAAGGAGGTAAGTGTAACACAAGAAAAATAGCTACAGAGGATTAATGATATTTTTAACATGAGAAGAAAAAGTAATTATTTGAGAAAATCGCAATTGGAGACACTTGAGAGGAAATTTCTGTCTAACAGTATATGGAAAAACAAATTAGAAAACTTTACAAGATAGGTTAAATATTTCTGGAAAATATGTTTAAAATTGCATATCTATTGATTTCATATATTCAGGAAAATTCAATTATTATAAGAGAAGATGTTTTAAAAATATACTGTAGTCTACACAAGCCTACCATGTATCTCTCTATTGCCTTTTGGCTGAACCTAAGGTTTAATTCTTTGGAAAGTGGGGTATTCCATTATTTGTAGGCATATAAAATCACTGGAAAAATATTGGTTTTAAAATGATGGCCTTTGGTTTCATGGATAAACTTGGGGTCATTAGAAGTACTGCACATTTTCCCAAATGCAATCTCCTTTTCAATTCTGAGTCCAGGTTATTGTCTACAGTGCCTGTTCAACATAAATGTACTGATGGATCAGCTCTATTGATTATCTGTCTAACTATATATTAGTCTGAACAAGAGGAGGCTACTGGATATTGCCAAAGAATTGTGGAGTTGGAGATATCAAAAGTATGTATATCACAAAAAGGAGGCTCTACTGGTCATGCCCTGTACAGTTCCCATGCTCCACTGATGCTCATTCAATGATAAGATATCTAGAACTCAAGTGGCTAAACATAGAGTCACATGGGATGAGAAGGGTAGAGAATTTATACCCTGTACTGTTGGAGAGACTACAGATCACACATTTATTGAGACCATGATCTATCAAAGTATTATTTTTTTGAATGCTACCCAGGTGATGATTTTTTTTTAAAAGTTCATGGAATAACAAGAAAATAATTATCCAAAAAATTTGCTGTTATGACAGCCTTGAGTATGTTTTGTTAAATTTTGCCATGGACATGTTCATGTCCACATGGATTGTCTAATAAGCTGATATTGACTACCCTCCTCCAGCAAGGGGTGATTGCCTCTAGGAAAGATCAGGAGATAGACACTATACCTGATTACTCCACACTTCTCAGAAATGGGATACTTGGCTAGAATTATAACTTCCTGTAACCTTCATTGTTGCTGGTCTGCGTTTTTGGATCAAGATGTTTCTCTTAGTTTTTTTTTATATTTGAAGTCTTGGATTATTTTCAAAATACTGGTTATAGAAAAGACCATCACAAGTAGTAAATTATGAAGAAACCCACTTATCTGAATAGATAGCAAACAGAAATTAGAAGACTTATGCAGATCAGAATATACAGACATATGTTGGAGATATTGTGAGTTCAGTTCCAGGCCACAGCAATAAAGTGAAAACTGAAATAATATGTCATACTTTTTTTGTTTTCCAGTACATATAAAAGTTGTTTACACTATACAGCAGTCTAAGAGTGAAATTTAGTGTCTAAAAAAAGTACACACTTTTATTAATACTTTATTGCTAAAAAAATGGTAACCATCACCTGAACCTTTTGTGAATCAATCTTTTTGCTGGTGGAGGGTCTTGCCTTGATGTTGGTGGTTGCTGACTAATCGGGGTGGTGGTTGCTGAAGGTTAGGGTGGCTGTGGCAATTTTTTAGAATAAGACATCAATGACATTTGCACATTGATTGACTCTTCCTTTCATTTGAACATCTAGAGGTTTATTAATTGGCCTAATTTCAATATTATTATGTCCCAGAGAATAGGTAGGCCAGAAGAGAAGGAAAGAGATGGAATGAGAGCTGGTCAGTGGAGCAGCATTAATGAATGAAATTTATTGTCTTGTGTAGGTGTGGTTCATGGCACCCCAAAACTATTACAATAATAGTATCAAAGATCACTGATCACAGGTCACCATAGTGGATATGATAGTAATGAAACACCTTGAAATATTACCAGAATTACAAAACTATGACACAAAGACATGATGTGAACACATGCTGTTAGAAAAATGGCACCAATAGACTTGCTTCTTGCAGAGTTACCACAAACCTTCAGTTTGTGAAAAACAAACAGCCTTTCCCCCTCGCAATATCTGCCAAGTTCAATAAAACAAAACACAATAAAACAAGGTATGCCTGTACAAGACAATACAGATTGAATGAGCTCTCCCACTGGGAATAAGCTACCTTAGCTCAATCCAAAAAGTTCCATATCTTTTTCAAGGGGAAATTCCCCAAAGTCTTTAGAGAGAGAAGCTGAAAATCAGAGGTATGTTATGGGGCTGGTTTTCTACCACATATCTGCTTTCCAAAGCTAGTTCTCTTCCTCTCTAGATTTCTCTGAGGTTCTAGGACCACACGTATCCACAAAGCAGGAAGAAAGAACAAGAATTTTCTTCTCCCAAACTCTAGGGCCAACTACAACACTCAGCTATGGGGGTGGGGTACGAGTGTGAATATTCATTCTCTCCACCAATAAGAAGTCATGCAAATACAACAGGTGCATCCTTTGAGTCGTACTATATATTGGGCTCCTAAGGATCCCTTACGTTTACGTTAATATCTCTTGATACTTGAGGGCCAAGAGGAGACAAACTCAGCTAGTTTCAAACAAAAACCCTACCATGTATTCAAATTACAGAAGGTAAAAAAAAAATAAATCAAAATTGCTACCTTCAAAAAAATTTATCCACAATTGGACAATCAATTCTCAAAGATGTCATTAAAAGAAATCATGAGGTCCTCTTATGCTTTTCTTTTCTAATTTCAGAATCTTTGCTAGCCTAGGAAGGAAAATGGTTTATCCTGCTAAACACAGGCTTTCTATCATGTTTTGGATTCTTTCCTCTACTTTTGACTCAGTTTTAACCTCAGTTAACTGCTCTCTGCTTCAATCTGACCATAAGTAAGGTGAAATTAATATTTGGTACTAGCTGGCTAGCTTGGAGGCAAGAATTAATGAAATGTATCTTTGAGTTTTTGGAGAGGCATAGAATAATTTTTTTTCTATAAACCCCTAATATCACTATAGCTATAACGTGTATTATTATAGTATGTGGCATATATTGTATTGAGTCAGTGTAGTACAGTAGCTACAAAGCCAATCTTGAAATCAGAAATATCTGAGTTTAAGCTCTGCCTCTGACCCATAGGATCATGATTGAGAGTATATGGGAACCTTTGAGGCCACCTAGTTCAACTCTTTTATTTTAGATGTGAAAACTGAGGCTTGGAAGGCTAAATCATTGCCCAAGGTCATATACATGTAAGCATCACATACTAATCATGCGGCAATGACCAAATCACTTAATCTTTTAGTGCCTCAGTTAAAACTATAAACTATATACCAGGATCAAATCTGCATTGGTTAAGAAAGTTTCTGTATTAAGAGTTCCATAAAATAATGAAATCACAAGTCTGGATAAAAATAAGTCTTTGATCACTCTGGTGGCAAAGTTGATAGGATGGAGCTAGTTTCTGGCTAGGTTCTCCCTTGTATTTCCCCCATTCATGTCATCTAATACAACAAAGCCTCATCTATTTAAAATGAAATCACCAGAACAATTCCGCAATTTGGAAGGATAAACAACTATCAGTAATACATCCCTAAAAATGCCTTCAAAGGAATACCCCACCTGAACTCTGTGTGCTTATGTGTGTGTGTGCATGTACATGTTCATGTGTACCCGCTTATGAACATACTTGTGATATTTGATGTTGGAAGACAAGTATTCCTCAACTGCTCTTTCCTGCCTTCAAGGGAGTGTGGGACACAATTCAATTCAATTGAACCAATATTTATTAATTGTCCAGGATGCTAGATACTCTACTAGGACCAGGGAAGATACAAAGTTCACCAAAATACATGGTCCTGCTCTCAAGGATCTTATAATCTCTAAGTAATAGAATGTCTTCAGGAGCTCTCCTCCCACCAGACTCATGTCTCTCTTGGGAGCAGAAACCCCTAATAGCTTCAGTTTTTGAGAAAGCAGTTTTCCTCTACTCTTCTACCCTTGCCAATAGCTGATAGTAATATCTGTCCTGGTAAGTTGATATACAATACTACATAGCATGACTATGCCAAGGTTACCTTGGAATGTGTGGAATGAAGATTGTGATTTTGATCATGATAACCTAATCTGTGTTAATTACTTCATAGGGAGAGGGAGGGAGTTTCCAAGCATCTTTTCAGGCATCCTTAAGACCTTTACAGGCATCCTAGCCACACTAATAATCTATTTGGTAACTGGATACAAAAAAACCCCAAATATAATCATCTTATCCTTTTAGGATCACAGGATCATAGATTTATAGTGTGCAAGGACCAGAGGTTGTCTAGTCTAACTTAAATTTTTTGGACTGGACTTACAAGTCTTTCAATATATTTTAATTTATTTCATTAAATATTTCCCAATTACATGTGAATTGTTTTAACATTAATTTTTTAAAAATTGAGTTCAAATTTCTCTCCATCCTTCCTGCTTCTGATCACCTCCTGCCCCTTTGTCTTCCTTGAGAAGGCAAGCAATTTGTTATTGAATATGCATATGAAATCATGCAAAATTTATTTCCATATTAGTCATGTTGTAAAAGAAAAGACAACCAACTCTAAGAAAAATAACGTAAAAAAGTATGCTTTGAGTGTACCAGTTCTCTCTATGGAGGTGGATTCTAGGTTCTTGGGAATTGTTTTGGATCACTGTATTGATATAAGTAGCTAAATCTTTCACAGATGATCTTCCACACAATATTGGTATTGCTATGTACAATGTTCTTTTGGTTCTGCTTGCTTTACTTTGCATCAGTTCATATAAGACTCCCAGATTTTTCTGAGACCATCCTACATGTCATTTCTTATAGTACAATAGTATTCCATCTCATTCATATACCACCACTTATTCAGCCATTCTCCAACTGATGGGCATCCTCTCAATTTGCATTTGTCAGTCACTACAAACAGAGCTGCTATAAATATATTTTTGGTACATAGAGGTCCTTTCCTGTTTAATTTGATCTCAGTGATATAAAAACATAGCAGTGGTATTGCTGGGCTGAAGGGTATACACTTTTTATAGCTTTGGGCGCAGTTCCAAATTATTCTCCAAACTGGTTGGACTAGTTCACAATTCCACCAATAGTGCTTTGGTGTCTCAATTTCCCCTCTACATCTCCTCTGGCATCTGTCATTTTCCATTTTTGTTATATTAATCAATCTAATAGGTGTGATGTATCTCAGATTCATTTTGACATTTCCCTAATCAGTAGTGATTTAGAGTATTTTTATGTGACTATTTGATTTCTTCCTTTGAAAACTTTCTATTTCTATTCTTTGGCCATTTATAACTGGGGAATGACTCTTATTTTTTATAAATTTGACCCAAGTTTCCTATATTTTTGAGAAATGAGGTCTTATCAGGGAAATGGTGTTGTTTCTCCCAGTTTCTGTTTTCTTTCTAATTTTTGCTGCATTAATTTTCTTTGTGCAAAAGTTTTTTAATTTCATGTAACCAAAATTATCCATTTTATTTTCCATGATCCTCTCTTTCTCTCATTTTGTCATAACCTCATATTCATTGACCTGACAGGCATGTTTTTCCATGTTCCTCCAATTTACTTATAATATCACCCTTTGTGTCTAAATAATTCATCAATTTTTACCTTGTCTTGGTATGTGGTATGAGATGGTAGTCTATATCTAATTTCTGCCATATTGATTTCCAGTTTTTCCAGCAATATTTTGTCAAATGGTGAATTCTTACCCCTAAATCTTGTATCTTTAGGTATATCAAACACTAGATTACTACAGTAATTTACCATTCTCTTTTGTGAGCCTAATCTTTTCCACTGACCCATCACTCTATTTCTTAGTCAGTACCAGATTGATTTGTTTACTGCTTTGTAATAGTTTGAGATCTGGTATTGTCAGACTACCTTCCTTTACTTTATTTCCCCATTGATTCACTTGATATTCTTGACCAGATGTTCTCCCAGTTGAATGTTACTATTTTTTCTAGTTCTGCAAAATAATTTTTGGTGGCTTGATTGGTATGGCATTAAATAATTAAATTAGGTAGTATTCTTTTTTATTATATTGACTCTATTTACTGATTAGCAATTGACATTCATCTAATTATTTAGATCTGTATTTTTATAAAAAATGTTTGTAATTGTGTTCTTATAGTCCCTGGGTTTGTCTTGGTAGGTTGACTCCCAAGTATTTTATATTGTCTGCCCTTATTTTTAATGGAATTTCTCTTTCTATCTCTTCCTGCTGGGTTTTATTGGTAGTATATAGAAATACTGATGATTTATATAGGTTTATTTCTATTCTACAACTTTTATTAAAATTGTTACTTGCTTCAGATAGTTTTTTTATTTGATGCTCTAGTGATTTCTAAATATAACATCATATCTGTAGAGTGATAGGTTTGTTTCCTCATTGCCCATTTTTCATTTCTTCAGTTTCTTTTTCTGTCTTATTGCTACGGCTAACATTTTGAGTATAAATTTAGCAATAGTGAAGATAATGGACATCCTTGCTTCACCCTTGATTTTATTGAGGAGACATCAAATTTAACTCTGTTACAGATAATGCTTGCTTTTAATTTTAGATAGATACTACTTATTATTTTAAGAAAGCCTCCATTGATTCCCATGCTTTTTAAAAATAGAAATGGATGTTTTATTTTGTCAAAAGCGTTTTCTGTATCTATTGATATAATCATATGATTTTTTATTGATATAGTCAGTTATGCTTATAGTTTTCCGAATATTGAATCAGCTTAGCATTCCTAGTGTAAATCCCACTTGATCAAGAATATGACCTTTGTGATATATTTGTGTAAACTCCTCCCTAGTATTTTATTTAAAAATTTTGCATCAATATTTATTAAGGAAATCAGTCTACAGGTTTCTTTCTCTGTTTTTGCTCTCCCTGGTTTACGTATCAATACCCAACCTCATTTTCAAAAGAGACCCAAAGAGTTGTGTGATTTGCCCAAAGCCAGATAGAAAGAAAGTGGGAGAGCTGGCTTTTGAACCCTTTTTCTCTGACTAAATCCAAGGTTATTTCCACAGTATCATTTAATTGTCTATGCACTATTATTCATGAGATGTGGCAGAAAAAGACATGTCAACTTAACATGTATAATACAATGAATTTTGCTAAGCAAGTGAGAACTAGAAGGTCTCTTACCTTTCCAACTTGCCTACTTAATGACTCCCCATCCTTTCTTTCTTTCTCTATGATTCTACCTAAATTGAAGTCCAAGTCACACACGTTACAGGAGGCAGAGCTGAGATTCAAGCCTATATCCTGTGATTTGAAATCCAGAGTACTTTTCAACATACCACACTCTCTATTCAGGTATTTATAGTCTCCTTTGTAACTTACTCCCATAATCGTAGCCGTTTAGTGTGGAATCAAAATTCTTTAGCCCTAATATGGACTTTAGACATAATCTAGCCCAGGGGTGGGGAACCATTGGCTTCATGGAGATATGTGGCCCTCTAGGTCCTCAAATCAGTTCTTTGATTGAATCCAGACTTCACAGAATGATTCCAAACTTTACAGAGCAAATATCTAAGGATTTGTTCTGTGACATTTAGATGCAATCGGAAGGCCATACTTGAGGACCTAGAGAGCACATATGACATTGAGGCCTCTTGTTCCCCACCCCTGAGTTCTAGCCTATTCTTCACCTGAGTTGATGGATCCCCAATGTTGTTTTGGATAGATTTAGGGGGGCTGTGAATTTGGATGGGGGAAATTACATTTTTATTTCAATATGATTGATTCTTTTTCTCACCTGATGTATTTTATAGTCCTTATCAGGCTGTCAAAATGGATTGCAAGACAAAAAATAGCTCAGGAACTTGTTCTAGTCAAATGGTCATAACATATAGGTTTAGCTAGATCATCAGTCAGTCAACAAGTGTTTGTTAACTGTTATGTGTCGGACGCTATATTGAGTACTGATAATATAAAGAAAGATAGTCCTTGCCTTCAAGTGATTTACATTCCAATGAGGGGATACAACATGTAAATAACTAGGAACATGCTACATACATGTACCCACACACACACACATACACAATAGAAATAAGATAAGAGAAAGGAGAAGGCATTAGTAAGTGGGATGGGAACAGAATATATCTCTTGCAGAAGGCTGGATTTTAACTGAGCCAGGGAAGTCAGGGTAGAAGTGAGAGAGCATGAAGAATAGTAAACATTGTGAAGCTAGAAGAGATATCACATGGTATCTAGCTCCACCTTTTCATTTTACAGGAAGAACCTAAGACCATGAAAGTTGAAAGGAATTTTTTAAGGTCACAAAGTGACTTTGTGGGAGAGTTATTTGTCGTTAAAAATGGTTTGATTCATTCTGAAGAGCAATTTGGAATTACGCCCAAAGCACCATAAAACCAGGTATACCCTTTGACCTACCAATACTGCTAGTAGGTCTGCATTCCAAAAAAGATAAAAAACAAAAAAGGAAAAGAACATATATAAACAAAAATATTGATTGCGGCTCTTTTCTAAGGACAAAGAACTAGGAATTGAGAGGATACACAGTAATTGAGGAATGGATGAACAAGTTGTGGTATATGATTATAATGGAATTCTGTTGTACTGTAAGAAATGATGAGCAAGATGCTCTCAGAAAAACCTGGACAAACTTTCATGGGTTGATGCAAAGTGAAATGTACTGTGTACAAAGTAACAGCAATATTGTAAGATGATCAGCTATGATGACTTAGTTATTATATAAACAACTTATGAAAAATGCTATCCATACCCAGAGGGGGAAAAAACTGATAGTGTCTGAATACATATTGAAACATAGCTTTTTTTTAACTTTCTTTCTTTATTTTTGTTTATGTTTTCTTTCACAACATGACTATTAGGGATATATTTTGCATGACTACACATGTATAACCTATATGGAATTGCTTACCTTCTCAATGGGGGGGAGAAAAGGAGAGAATTTAGAATTCAAAGTTTTAAAATCAAATGTTAAAAATTGTCTTTACATGTAACTGGGGAAAAATAAAATACTAAATAAATGCCAAAAAAATGTTTGAGAATAAAATTGGTTGATTCGTATTGGTCATCCATTAAAAATTATCCAAACTGCTTAGAGAAGGGGATTTTTCCAGCATGTCATGGGTACAAAAGGCAGTCATAGTGAATTGCTAGAAACCTTGTTGAAAGATGAGTGTAAAAGAAACACTAAATTTATACCATCCTTCCATTCTCCTCAGTACCTTTAGGTTCTGTTTTCATTAGAAAGCCTGTATAAGCCTTGCAGTTACCACTCTTGACCACTAGATGGTGAGTATGTGTAAATGAGTCCAAATAGTAAATGAATTTTCATTCTGAGGTTTTAGGACGCTAGCAGAAACTGATGTAAACTTGGAATAAAGTAGATGTTCATTAGGCTTTGTTGGATGAGGAAATTAGCAAGTGTGAAGAGACAGAAAACAGGAACTACTTTACTACTATCAGGATTGCTATATTCTTCAACTGTAAACTGAGGACAGGGATGAAATCTGTCAAATAACTTAGTATAGTGTTTAGTAAAGACACTGAGAAGATGTCGAATGTGTAAAGAGTGATTCCATATAAATAACTCCTCCCTTTATCAGCTATTTTGTCAACTCTGTTCTGACTTATTTATCGATTGAAGGGGAGGGCACTTACATCAGTAAGCACCCCAACATATGGTGAATGGGGAGGAGCTGCTATCACAGGTTCTTAGATCTGCATTCATAAAAGGAAAGCAACTTTCAAGGGGTTAACAATCACTTTAATTAAGCACATGTATCATTCCTTTAACCAAGTACATATATCATTCAGTTAATTCAGGGAGTCAGCACCGTGAATTTCAAAGAAAATACAGAGAAATCAAAAGATCAACCGACATGGCTTCCTCTGCCTGAATTCAACAGATAACTGGACTCCAATTGTCTGACCAAGGTTACCAGGGAGGAAAGCGTGAAATGTGGGTTTTCAAAGTCAGGGGGTTCCTTAGCCTCCTGGAACTCAAACCTTCTTGCAAAATCTAAGCCTTAAAGTAAAACCTCACCCTCTGAGTATTTATACCTTTTTTAGAGCCAGAGGGCTTCACAATCCTTTGACCCAGTGTCCCAATAGAAAAAACCAAAAGATACTTGGGACTCTCCTACAAAACAGCTCCCCTAATCAAGCTTTCCACAATGGGCAGGCCCATCAATGGTTGGGAAAGATCTTTAATCACATTAAAATAATTAACAATACAAATACATACACTGTTTGTAGTTGAAGAAACTCTTGTTTCTGTATTTTACTCCTTGTAAAGACTCTTGATTGATAAAGGCAAGATTCAATCAGAGACATTTGATTACACTAAAACAAAAACAGCAAAAGATTCTATTTTGATCGCCATCTCAGCACTGTTCTTAAGTTTAAGGGTACTCTGTGATTCTTTATTTCTGAAATTATAAATGAAGAGCCTTTGCCAGTAAGTTTGCCTTTAATAGCCTTTGGAAAAAATTAACTCAAAGCAGTCATTATTTTAACATAGGAAATAGTAAGAACAGTAACTCCCAAGCACTACGTGTATAAACCTGGGGCACACTCTCCCACAAATGCATAATAGTATGTGAAGACTGGGTACGGAATATACTGGTAGTGGTATTTAGGGAGCACATATGGCTGAGACAACTGATGCCTCTGGTATTTCAGGGTCCTAATATCCTTCCTAAGACTCACTGTGCCTGCCCATCTCCACAGCTCAGCTCTCAACTGCCAGATCTCATTTTCTCTTGAATCCAGTAACCTCTATTCTTTTCTGCCAGGGGTTATGTTCCTTGAAGCTCCTTTACTTCTCTGTGTGTGTGTGTGTCTCTTTTCCCCCGCTTCCTGTTGTATGCTATGTCTTCTACTGCGCAGGTTGCTCCATCCTAAGACATCATAGTAAGTTGGAGCCTGAAGAGGAATTTTCTTCTCTCTTTTTCTCCTCCCTCCCCCTGTCCCTCTGGTAGAGGTAGAGGAACTACACTCCATAAAGTTGCTCTCTTCCATGAATGTCTTTCATTTCTTTAAATGTCTAATGAGTTGGTTAACTTAGCTCTTTAAAGGTTATCAAAGGCATGGTCAATCTTCTGCCAAACAAGGCCAAGCTCCCCTTCCAATTCAAAAAGGGAAATTTTTTTCATATTTCACGGAGGGATGTAGATTTTTTAAAGTATTAGTACCTAATAATAATTAATATTAAGCTAACCATATTATTAACCTTTTTATGTTGCCTTTTACTTTTTGTAATTATATCGATTGAGCTGGAGTGAGGAAGCACAAACCAAGTGCATTTTCTCAAATTTTGGGTAACTTTATCTAAACTCCTGTACCAAGGACTATGATGAAATGAACAGACATAGTCTCATTCATTAAAGTGCTTAAAATCAAGACTCTTCTTGAGTCCCCAATTAAATCATACCCAGACATCAATTTAAATTGACAAGCATTATTAAATACTTAATGTATGTAAGGAAAAGAGACCATAGAGAAGTGGTCTAGAAGAAAAGAATAACCAGGTCATAACCAAGTTCTGTATTGGTAGAGGGAGTTTCATCACCCAGGATTTCCCTATATCATTGAAACCATGTGTCCAGTCCCTGTTCCACTATGTATCCCAAGCTGTTGCTCAGCGATGTGATGATGAGGGCTTTCTGCTTTCAATAATAACAGATTAATGTAACACTTTAAGGCTTAGTGATTTTCTTCAGAACAGCCCTATGGATTCAGTAGTGTTTAGGAATATGATCCTCATTTTGTAGATAAGGAAACAGATTCTAAGAGATTAAATGACTTTCCCAATCACGTCAGCAGTCAGTAGCAAAGATGGTATTTGAAACCAAGTTTCTCAACTCTGTATTCAACATTCCATCCCCTAGTGTGTCTCCACTGTCTCTCAAGTGGCTTATAGTTAGAGGATTTTAGAATTAAAACCACAGGGGACCCTAGAGGTCATAATATTTCACCTGCTTTCTTTCACCAATGAGGAAGCTGAGGTCTATTGAGTTCCAACGGTGTACACAAGGTCACATGGCTACAATTGGAACGCAGGTCCACAGACTCAAAATCAAATCCTCTTTAACTATATCCTGATTTCTCCAGTATTGTAGGAATAATGGGGGAAAAAAGACTTGCTTTTATAGTTCTTAAACACTGAAATTTACTACTGAAATTGTATAATCTCTAGTCACCAAAGTATTTTAAAATCTGATAGATAACCCTCTGGCTTAGAAAGAGCCTGGACAGCTGTAGAGGACTGGATCATTTGAACTCCCAAAATGCCATGCAGATATGAAATTCAGTAATTCATGATTGTTGCACTGTTTTAAAAATAAAACACATTATCAAGGAAATTCCAAAAATAAGTGAGTTAGGGAGGGTTGAGGGACATTTGTGTTTAATTTCCATTGTCCTTTTAAAATATTTCTAAGAAACTCAACATTCAATTACATGTATTAAATATATGTTAACTTACATTTTGATTTCCGATAGGATTTGACTATTGTTATATCACTGTGTCTAATATAAATTCTAGTATCTCTTGAAGTATTTCCTTAGTCTCTTTTCTTTTAATAGTTGGCTGCCACATGATAAGCTATGATAAAAAGAAAATTTGGTTAAAAGGGGTTCAGATTTTCCTTAGCTACAGTTTTTAGTATGCCATCTCTTCCACAGCTTTCTGCTTCTATCCACTGTCTAGAAATAGCAGTTGTGGCTTATCAAGCAGGATGATGAACAAGAATGTTGGGCTCCATGCCCATTACCTTATAAGGACCTCAGAGTGAAAGCAGCATAAAGGTGATCCAGGCTGACCTTTGATCCTATGTTCTGCAAAACATTTTCTTGTTGATGTGCAACTTTGCACTCAGGCCCTCATCAATGATGTGGTAGTGAATGGTAGTGCTGGCCTTGGACTGAGGAAAATCTGGGAACAACACCTTCCAATGACACAAACTGGCTATGTGGTCCTGGACAAATCTGTTCACCTTTCAGTACCCCCAGGCAGTTCTCTATCAATTAAGCAATTATGAAGCACTTAGAATTTCGAGGCACCATGCCAGGCACTGGAGATACAAAGGCAAATGGAAGCATCCTCAAAGTTTACAATGTAGTGGGGAAAATAATATATATCTACCATATATATTTATACTCAAACATTGTTGTTTAGTCATTTTCGGTCTTGTCCAAATGTTTTAACTATTGTTGAAGTTTTCTTGAAAAAGATATTGGAATGGTTTTCAATTTCCTTCTCCACCTCATTTTAAAATGAGGAACTGAGGCAAATAGGGTTAAATGTTGTGCCCAGATTTAAGTGTCTGAGGTCAGATTTGAACTCAGGTCTTCCTAATTCCAAACCTGGCACTCTATATCCACTATGCCACCTTGTCACTCTTTCTTTTTGGAACTATGGCTTTGTGTATTGTACAGTCCTTTGCCTCTACTTACCCAATATTTCCCATAGTCCCCCTTTTAATATTGTCTTTTCAAAATTTATTTATAGTATTTCAATATTTCAAAGGTTTATAGTTCTATCACCATGGATACTACATACCAATTCTTCTGACAATTCTTCTATGGCTTGATAGACAGTTTTTTAGAATTGTGCCCTGCCTCCCTCTAAGTTCTGAATCCATTACTCTGTGGTACATTAGGCAATGAGCCTTTCTCAACTCTGCTAGGCTAGTAGTCCTCAGCAGGCTGCACACCCACATTCAAGGTATCCATGACAGCTTCTGTCAGAACGTATTCTCTGCTGTCATTCATTTCAAGAACTCAGTCACCTCCATGCCACAAAAAGGTATCAGAGAAGGACTTTAGTCTAAATAACAACTCAACTTTAATTGATAACAGGTTTAGGGGTGAATGGGATAGACAGGGAGAGGTAAATCAAAGGAAATAGGCTGTGTGCCTTAAAGAAAAAAGGGAAGTAGGAGAAATAACAAATAAACAGGCATGGTCTTTAAAGATAAGACTTGGTATGTAGTGAATAGATTGCAGTACCTGGACGTCAGGAAGACCTGAGTTTGAATTCTTTCTTTGATGTTCATGTAAACTGTTTTGCAAACCCTGGAGCACAATATGAATGCTAGTAGCTATTATCTCTTGACATTGTTCTGGGGATGAAAGAATCATTTCCCATATCAAGAAGAACACTGAGTATTTAGGAAGGAGAACAATGTAAGTGCAAAGTCTTTTTAATAGTTTCCTACCATGGCTGTTAAGTGTTTTAAGCTAAAGATGCATAGGTAACTTAGAGCCTTGAGATTTTGATTGAAGTTCTACTGTGATAGAAGATTTCTTTTGAAGAGCCAGCACTATATTGAAAATATTGAGCTGAACTAACTAAATAAAACAGGAATGTCAATAAAGAGTAGGAACCTAAAGCTGAATGTAATATGATGTTATATAGCAATCTTGAAAAATTCAAATATCTATGCCATCTTGGTAATAAAGTTTGAAGAAGGCAATATAAATATTTACAGCTAAATGTGAAAGTAGAAGGAATATGTGAAAGAGGACAGATAGTCTAGCTGATTTAAAAAAGATTCATTATATTATTTATGAATAAATATTTTGATCTTCAGATTTAAAAAAATGAAGGTAGCATTCTTGCTCTGAATTATGATGGCCTAATACTCATAGCTATGATTTCTACTTATAAAAGGCTTTATATAATTTTAACGTACTCATACATTCTTAATTAATTAATCCATGCAATAGTCCCAATTCAAAAGAAGAAAAGGAAAAGACAGAAGCAAATTAATTCCAGGTCACAAATTGATTATTAATTTAAAACAATGAGTCAGAAACAGAACTAGATTTTTCTCCTTTTCCACTGATTTTCTCCCCTTTCTTCTACTTTGCTTTCTAGACTGATTGCATTCCACTCACCTAGTGGGAACTCATGGGGACAAGCAAAGCCAGAGCACAGATTTCAAGAAAGGATGGGAAAATGAGACTTCCCCTTCATTCTGTTTTGCGCTCTAGCTACTTTCCCATTTATTACTTTCTTTCACAGACAAACTTTCAGTATTAGTAGCTTATGCCTGATACCCCAACTTTCATATTGCATATTTCTCCTTACATCCTATAATCTAACTTCCACCTTAGTTACTGTACTACATCTATTCTCTCAGAAGTAGCCAATGACCATTCAGTCAACAAAGACCTTAACTTTAGTTGTCTTTCTCTTTTAATGTGTGTTTTTTTAAATTAAATTTTGTTTAATTTTTAAATAAGATAATTCTTTTTTATATAGTTTTGTTAGGTATACCACTTTCTTCTCTCACAATCATGTGAAGCAGGTAATAATCAATGAAAAAAAAGAGAGGGAAATGATGTCCAGGGTCCCAGAATGGTATTTGGATCCAGGTATCCTAAACTTTTCCCCTCATACACTACTTTATCCAAGCGTTAATCACTTTGGTCATGATGAAACTATCCTTTCCTTTGACCCACATGACCGTCTGTTATCCTATGCCGTTCTCCCTGTAACTTTCTCCTCTTTTATTGGCCTCACTTTTTCCTCTCATTTCTCAAATGTGAGTGTAGTAGGTAAGGTGTAGTAAATAATTAGGAGTAGTAGGCAGCCTCTTGTACCCTCAGAGTGGACATATATTCTCATGTATTCATGTAATCTTCCTGTAAATATTTCTCAAATCTATCTCTTTATCTCTGATTTTGTCGTTGAATTCTAGTTTTGTTTTCCAACCACTTGTTAGACATTTCTATTATAATACTTCACTATTTTTGTAAAATTTAATATGTTTAAAACCACATGTATCTTCTTCCCTCCCCTCCCCTTCCTGATTTCATTATTTTTGCCATTGATAGCATTATATGTCACCTTCTCTCTTGATGGTACATTTGCATTCCAAGAAATGTATGTTTACTTGTTGTCTCCTCCATCAGATAAGAGATCTTGAAAGCAGAAACTTTCACTTTGCTATTTGTATCTCCCAGTTCAGTACAGAGAAGGCACTTAAATACTTTATAAATAACTGAATGAGTTTTCTTAATTCCAGTCTTTTCATATTTTAATATCTCCCTCTCTCTCTCTCTCTATGCACACACACAAATTTATGCATATATGTGTGTGTGTGTGTGTGTGTGTATGGGTATGTGTGTGTGTCTGTGTGTATCCTGATGATAGGAATGTTAACCTGATATACATATCAGTCAATGACTGTTTATTAAGTACTTACTATGTGCAAGGTGCTGGGATAGTAAATACTGGCAACACAAAAGAGAGGTAAAAGACAGTTCCTGATTTCAAGGAGCTCACTATCAATAAGGAGAGATAACAAGTAACATACATACAAGCAATGTATAGGATAAATATAAAATATAAATATAAATATAAATATAAAACAATTAACAGAAGGAAGGTACTAGAATTAGGGTTAGAATAAGGGTTGGGAAAAGCTGCATGTAGAAGATAGGATTTTTATCTAGGACTTAAAGGAAGTCAAGGAAATTAGTAGGAAGAGATGGATTGGGTGAGCATTCAAGGCATGAGAGACAGCCAAAGAAAATTCCCAGAGTTGAGAGATGGAGTATCTTGTTTGTGGGACACTGTCCAGTAAACCTGGATGGAAGAGTACAGAGTGGGGATCAAAGTATAAGACTAGAAAGGTAGCAGGGGCCATGGTTATGAAGGGCTTTGAATGTCAAGGAGAGGTTTTTGTATTGGATTCTTGACATAACAGGGAGTCATTGGAATATGTGTAGGGAGTAAAGTGGTCAGATCTGCACTTTAGGAAAATCACTTTGGTAGCTGAATGGAAAGTGGATTGGAGTGGAAGAAGACTGCAGGTGGGTAGATCCTGCTGCAAGCTATTGCAATAGTCCAGGTAAGAGGTGATAAAGGTATACACCATAGTGGTGGCAATATTAAAGGAGAGAAGGGGGATATTTATGAGTTGTCCCAAAGGCAAAATTGACAGGCCTTGGCATCAGATTAGATATGCGGGGTTGGGGGAAAATGGGGGGAGATAGTGAGGAATCAAAGATGATACCTAGGTTGTTAACCAGAGGCATTGGGAAGAAGATGTTGCCCTCTACAGTAATAGGGAAGTTGTGTGGGGACTTTGGGGGGGAAAGATAATGAATTAAATTCTGGATATGTTGAGTTTAAGTTGCCTACTAGACATCCAGTTTGATATGTCTGAAAGGCAGTTGGAGATGGGAGATTGGAGGCGAGTAGAAAGGTTAGGTCACAATAGGTAACTTTGAGAATTGTCAACATAGAGATGGTAATTAAATCCATTGAAATGATGAAATCATCAAGTGAAATAACACAGAGGGAGAAGAGAAGAGGGACCAGGACAGAACTCTCAAGGAAACATTTGATAAGAAGATATAATTTGTATGAGGATCCAGCAAAGAGACTGAGAAGAGGTAAGAGGAGAAACAAGAGAATGGTTTCCAAAAGCCTAGAGACTCCTGGTCTAAAGAGGTCAAGGTCTCCCATTGCATCCTGGGCTGTCTCCACTCATTCTGATGAATATCTGGTCACTAGATCCAGATGGCTCAGGTGGAGAAAGTGAGGCTGGTAACGTTGCACAACCCTCCTTCACCCAAAACAAAGTCAAGTGCAAGTCATGCCATCATTTCTCTGATGTCATGGTCTTCTTCGAAAACAAAGGACAAAACACAACAAGAGAGTCCTGGACTTTGAGTTGCCCTTGTGTGTAAATGATGAGAAATTAGATGTCCCACTCATTGATTAGGAGGAGTAAAAAGAAGTTTGATTAAGACTTTGTACTTTGTTGGCAAACAGCATGTCCCAATCTATATGGAGCGTTTCTTTTTTGCTTTTAAAATTTTATTCACTTTTAACTTAAGTACAAAAAAGATAAAAAAGGAACATTTCCATGCACGCCAAACAACATAAATAAGGATTCAATATAAAACCATACATTTTCATTTCACACAGTTTTCCTTAAAAGAACTATGAAATAAAACTACACATCATTTTCAAAACTACCCCACTTTTCTGTGTTTCCTTCTAAGTTTTCTTTTGTTCTCTGCTGTGAACTTTTTATTTATTCTTCTTTCCTCCCCACCCTATCTTACAGAAGGTTATCATTAGACATAAATATGTGTATATATATATATACATATACATATGCATATATTATACTATTTAAGTCCTTTCTCTGACTAGAGATAGATCATTTGTAGTTGATTTGAGTATTTGTAATACTCAAAATGCCTTAGTTGTTCAAAGTTGTTCTTAGAACAATATTGCTTTTACTGTGTACAATGTTCTTTTGATTCCACTTACTAAACTCTTCATTATTCCATGCAAGTCTTTCCATGTTTCTCTAAATCAACCAGCTCATCATTTCTTATAGCATAGTACTATTCTGTCACAATCACATAGCACATAATTAGCCATTCCCCAGTTGGTAGACATTCCCTCAATAATCCAGTACTTGGTCATCAGAAAGAGAGTTGCTATAAATATTTTAGAACATATAAGTTCTTTTCCTTTTTCCCTGATCATCTTGGGAAACAGATCTAATAATGGTGTTGCTGGGTTAAAGGGTATACATAGCTTCATAACTCTTTGGGAATAATTCCACACTGCTCTCTAAAATGGTTGTTTCAGTACACAGTTCTACCAACAGTGTATTATTGTCTCCATGTCTCACTTTCCCCTTCTATCATTTTAGCCAGTCTGAAAGGGATGAACTGATATCCCAAAGTTGTTTTATTTTGCATTTCTCTAATCAATAGTGATTTACAGCATTTTTTTCATATGACTAGAGAGTTTTGATTTCTTCATTGAAAAACTGCCTTTCATAACCTTTGACAATTTATCAATTGGGGAATGGCTGTATTGTTAGAAATTTGACAATTCTTTATAAATCTGAGATATGAGAACTTTATCTGAGAAACTATAAAAATTTTCTCCCAATTTTCTGTTGTTTTTTTCATCTTGGCTAAGAGTGTAGAATCTCTAAAAAAATCTTTATTCACTTCCATTCATTTTCCTACTGTGGACTGAAGATCAGAGCACTTACGGTTCCAGTAACCTTCTTAGTTGTACCTTTCTCTTGTCATCATGGCTCTTTATCAGGTACTTGATCTACCCTTATACGAGTAAAGAACTACAATAATAACCTACCACTTTATTTATTTTTATCCTAATTCTTTTATGAAGCTTTAATTAAATCTCTACAAACTGAAAATTATTTAAATGTGTATTTATGTATCTGTCATCCAGCGATCAACATAGGAAAGCTTGAAGAATTTCATCTTTAGAGGGTGTTTTTCAGTTTTCTGGAGATTATTCTGCTATACTACCTATTCATATCTTGTGAGTTTTCAAAGATTTCCAACTCCATATGTCTCTTATCAGAGAGTACTCAGTGGAAAATGGAACATGCAAGATTCTCTCTCTCTCTCCTCCATCCCACTTCCCCTCTTTCTTGGTAGTAGAATCATTTATGGGAAGTCCCTGGCCACAGATTTTTGCCCCAAGGGAGAATATGTTTGGATTCAGCTGTACTTAGGCCCAGTTGCTTCCAGGATCTGAAAAGACTTAATGGCCAAGTAATAGAGTTAGCTGGTCTGCTTCTGCTTCTGACTTCAACTCTATGAATTACCACAATAATGAAATCAGCTAGAAGAATCACCCATGTATTAGGGTTTGCCCTATAATGGATCTTAGCCTTGCGGGGGGCGGTAGATGCTCTAGGATCTTAGGAACGTTGTGAGAGAATCTTTAAGTTGTTTTTTATATTCTTTACCTAAAGACCAACAGCTGAGTCCCTAGTTAATCTACCTGGAGGTGAGGTTAACTCAAAATGCTCCAGGGTCTGCTCCACAGCACCTGGGCTCACAACAACTGTTGATGGTGGTATGGGAGTGTTGGAGTTAACTTTAGATGCTCTAGTTCCATAAGAGTCTTGGCCCACAACAGCCTAACATCATGAATAGAAGTCTGCAGAACCAATTAATCTTTTTCATCATGTGGGAAAAGCAATCTTTAAGCCAAGTCCAAAGTCAGACAGAAGCAGCAGAATGGCTTGGAGCAAAATCACCCAAGGAACACATGGTACAAGGTAACCTCTATTTCTAGTGCCTGCTTCACTTTCCCTGACAGGAGAAGAGAGACATCTCAGATCACAGAGAGCAGAGGAAAGCCAGAACCAGAAGGTTGTATTGTCCTGAACAGCCTCAAGCTTAATTCTGATGGTGAATAGTAATTAATTAGAAAAAGATGGTTCAAGTATCAGAGAACTAGGTCTTAAGTGTTGGCAAGCTCTTGCCATTAGCTTCCAGCAACAGGAATGTAAGTAAATGCTGAAACAATAAAAACCAATAAGGCTGAATCCTTCAAGAAAGCTTTTGGTCACAAATGCCCAGGATGAACAAATAACATTTGCCCTTACTTACACACATTTATGTGTTCCCTTCATTTAGGTCATGAATATCAGTGCCTCCAAGGACCAAGCAGCCCAGATATTTGGACATGGCGAACTACATAAGGGAAATTGCCTGTGATAAATCTATGATACAAGGTCAGGAAAAGTCCCTTGATAGATCCTTCTGATTCATTCTTTTTTTTCCCTAAGGACACATCTTTTCCTGGGATAAGGAACACCTGGCAGTGAAAGGTTCACTTTTTGATAATGTGTGAACTTAGATGTCAAGAAAGCATGAAATTGGGAAAAGTAGAAATAGAGGTAGGTTGTTCTAGGAGGAGACTTCCAGGCAATGCAAACCTGTTTATATATTGGCCTCCCAATCAAAAATATCATCCCACTTACTACCTTAATTAGTGAATGCATTTACCTTTCCTCCAAACTCCACTCCATTACTGTGGAGGATACCACTCTTCTTTAATTTACCCAGGTTTGCAGCCTTGGAGCCATCCGTGCTTGCCCCCTTTTCCTTAACCCTGATATCCAGTCACTCACAAAATTTTGTTGATTCTACCTCTGTTGTTGTTGTTTCTACTGTTTGTTGTTGGTTTGTTATCTGTAAACTTTCTCTTTCCTCATACAAACCATCATCCTAGCTCCTACCCATAATACTTTTCATCTGGACTAGGAGGCAGGGGCCTCCTAACTGGTCTCCCCATCTTCATTCACTCCCCTCCCCAATGCACTCTCCACATAGCTGCCAAAATAATATTCTTAATGTTGGGATTTGATCATGTCATTCAGAAAATTCCTGCCCCTCCCTTTTCCCTCCAAGATAAAACATAAGCCTCTTAGTTTGGTCTTTAAAGCCCTCCACAATTTAGCTGTAGGTTAACATTCTAAGCTTTTTACACACCATTCTCTTCCACAGAGTCTATATTTTAGCCAAACTGGCTTACTTGTTGTCCCCATACATGACATTCATATGTTTTGCACAGGTTGTCTGCCTCCTTATCTGTCTCAAAAGATCTTTAGCTTCCTTCAAAGCTCAGCAAAAATACCAATTCTCACAAGAAGCTTATCCTGATCTCTCCAAATGCACTATAGTGCTCAGCCTCAGAAGTCATTTGATATGTGTAACACCTAGGGAGACTCCTCTCCCTAAAATAGCTACTAAGGTTCAATATGCAATCTATGGGTGCACATCATTCAAAACAATAATTCACAAGCTCTAACTGGTGTGGATGGTTATTATTCTTTATACTGCATTCTCAAAGAGAATCAATGATCTCAGGAGGGAGATGTCTTGACTTGCAAGTGAATTAGATTTAAGTGAGGCAGGGCTGTGCAAAGTCATCAGTCCACTCTGTCCTCCTGAGTCATCTGCATCCAGTGAAAAGACACAGATCAGGACAACTGGAGATGGCTCAAAATGCACCCTGGTTCCACACCTTGGGTATGAACAAATAGAGAACCCTCTTGATCTTCTCTTACATCATATAGATCCTTTCTCCCCAGGTAGTAATATTAATATTATAAGGCTATCACTGTGTTGACTATAATTTTTGTTTGTGACCTGAAATTTCATCTATGTAGAGAGCTCCTGGTTAGTAAATTTATTCCATCAGTTCAGATGGACAGATGTTCTGCCATTTTCTACCTCAGAATTGCCTGATAAGTTGAAAGATTAACCAATTTGCCCAAGGTTAAACAGTCAGTAAAGATCTGAGGAAATGCAAGAACTGAACTGTCTTTCTCACAAGGCCTTTCTTTCCTCTATCTGGTATTCTCACCATAACATTCATCTGTGGAAAAACATGTCCAAAGTACCAAATAATTAACTTGTAAGTAAATGATTAGAACCAAGCCTATTCTTAAGTTCCTTTATTAGGGAGGCAACTTAGAGTGATTAGTGGATAGAGCACTAGACAAATTCAAGGATCTGAGTTGCTGTCTGGTCTAAGGTATTTATTGCCTATGTAACTCTGGATAAGAAACAACCTCTCTCACTCTACCATCTCCCTTCTTTATCCCTACATACAACTCAAAGTGGCTCATGCTCCAAAATAACCTCACCAATAACCATGACTACCTTTCCAAATTTTTTTTGTTGTTGTTCCATTGTAACTGACTCTTCATGACCCCTTTTGGGTTTTTCTTGGCAAAGATAGTAGAGTGGTTGCCATTTCCTCCTCCAGTTCATTTTACAGATAAGAAAACTGAGGCAAGCAAGGTTAGTGATTAGCCAGGGTCACCCAACTAGTAAGTGTCTGAGTTCAAATTTGAACTCAGATCTTCCTGACTCCAGTCTTGGTGCTCTATGTTTTGCTCCATCTAGCTATCCTAACCGTTCTGTTAGGGGAGCTCTTTTTCATTCTATTTAAGGAAGAAAACATTGTGACAGTAAAGTGCCACTGATTAAGAGTCTTTTAGCCTTTATAGTGATACTTATTTCTTTAAAGGAGTGTTTGTATCACTCCAAGTCAATCTGATCTTGGAAAAGAATGGTTCATTCATTCATAATGCATTTATTAAGCTTCTAAGATATACCAAATAATATGCTAGTAATATAAAGATAAAGGCAAGAGTTCCTGACTAAAAGGCACTTGTGTGTGTGCACAGACATACACACATGTATGTTGTATGCATGAATTATAATTTCCCACCAATCAAGCTTTCAGTTTGGGTTGTTTTGTTGTTTTGATTTCCATTTACATCGTTATAATCATTGTGCATATTTATTTTTGGTTCTCTTTATTTACTTTCTATCAGTTCATATGTGTTCCCATGCTTATCCATATCCATTATTTCTTAAAGCACAGTTTTATTACACCTAGGCAGAGTTTTTACCTAATTGAAGGATATTTGCTTCATTTCTAGTTTTCTCCTATCAAAAAAAAATTCCTATATATACTTTGTTGCATATGGCACATTTGTTTTGTCATTGACCTCTTAGGAGGTATATTCCTAGCAGTGGATACTTTGGGTCAAAGGACAGGGACATTTTATCACTTTTGGAGTACATAATTCAAGACTACTTTCCAGAATGGTTGAGCCAATTCATAATTCTATTTTCTTTCGATAGTTTGTCCTCCTTTCCATATAACCCCTCTGACAATAACTATTCCCACCTTTTGTCACTTTCCCCAATTCTTACTGTGCAAATTATTTTGAGCCAAAACAAAAGGAAGACTAAGGAGTCAGCATCAATTTTTCTCAACTAGGTGGTCCACAGTATTCCATTTCCTATATATCTATTAACTGCAATTCTGATTGCTTTGGTAATATATTTTGACCAATGGAAAAAATCTCTATTTTTTTCTATATACATATGTAACCAGTGGTATTTCCTTGACAGGGAGAACTGGCAAGATGGAGGTTGAAATTCTTTAGGTTAGAATGGAATGTTTTAGGCTTGCTAGCATGAAATTCACATAGGTCCCTGCAGGCAACATTACTGGTAGGTGGAGGTACAGTTCAATACCGAGTCTGTAGTCTGGTAACTGAGCTCTTCTCTGATAACCTCTTTTCTGTCTTGTCTCCCATTTGAAATTCCCAGGATATGAACCTCTTTGACTCTTATTCAAATTATGCTCCCAGAGACTCCAGGCCTGCGTCACATGCCCACAGCATCTTTAACCCCTAATGATTACTCACCTTGATGTTCAAGGTCCACAAAGTCTCCCCCAATAGGAAGTCCATGGTTTCCATCTGACCCCCAGAACTCGAACTAAGAAAACAATCTTTCCCTTGCTAGTGATATACTAAAGGTATTTTGATTTCTTTCAGCTCTCAGCCAAAGTCCCACTTTCTGCAGAATTCCTTCTTGATACTAGGTCTTCTCTCTATTGATACCTTCTTTGCACGTGTTTTTTTTTCATGTTGTCATCCTGCATTACACTAAGATCCTTGATAGCAGTGACTGCCTTTTGCCTTTCATTATTCACCCAGCATTTGGCACATAGTAGGCACTTAATAAATGCTAGTTGACTAACCAACTGAAATACCTTTGGGAGAAAACTGCTTGGAAAACAACACATAAGAAACAAATCAGTACAAAAGAGATATAGGTATACAGATGTATAATAAGTGTATAGAATATAAGAGGGTGGCTATTACATGCAGGCTTGGGATCAGGAAGAGTCATCTTTATTAGTTCAAATCCAACCTCAAATGCTTATTAGTTGTATGACATTGGGTCAATTACTTAACCCTATTTGCCTCTATTTCTCATCTGTAGAATGAGCTAGAGAAGAATATGGTGAATCATGACTGTATCTTTGTTAAGAAAAACCCCTTACAAATAGTTGGAACCTACTTAAATGACTCAGTAAAAACAACACAGAATGTAAAGGATGGAAAAAGAAAGGAAGAGAACATAGTTTAACATTCTGATCTGGAGTCATTCCTCACCACTAAAACATCTGATTTGGTCCCTGAAAGTGAGATTTACAACAATCATTTAGAATATCAGATTTGGAAAGTATCCTTTGTCTCCATGTAATCCATTGTGACCCCTGAAATAAACCACATTGCACTACAACATACTTTATGAAGGAGCATGTAGGTTATGCCTGACAAATTCTGATGCTTCTAACTACTTTTCATAGAAAAATTTTAGTCCTAGGATATGAAAAGAAAGGTGGAAGTCAGGAGCCTTGTCTTTTAGCACTCACTCTGCCACTAACTATGTAGTTTTGAGGACCTTGAGCATGATTTCTTAACCTCTCTTGGTCTCTGTCTCCTTACCTGTAATATGAAGGTTTTGGACCAGATATTCTCAGAGGTTTTCCCCAGCTGTCCAATTCTATTAATCTAAAAATATGGGGGTTAATGGTGGCTCTTGGCTTCTTGACTCTTATGATTCCAATGATAATGATACTGAAAAGAAAGATGTTGCAATCTGATAGGGAGATGAATGATTCATTTTTCTGTACCTAATTATACGTTAACTTTTCTCACATCACATTACCTCATCGCTCAAGTTGATGTGGGCACCTCCAGAATTGATGATTTTGTCTGCCTGAAGGATAACTAAAACAACAGATGGGGTAAAATGCATGAAATTAATCTGCAAAAGAAAATGTCAGAGATGGGGGTTAAGAGGTGAGTGAGAAGGTTGGACTAGGCCATAGCCAATTGAAGATAAAAATCTATGAACAAAGCAATAAAATACTTGGCTGTTGTAATGCAGCAAATAAGAAATTGGTCCCCAATACAAATAGGTTGCAGCAAAGCATTTCTTTTTCTTCACTCTTTTAATGCAGTGAAAACGATTATGAAAAACATTGAGACTAGTTACATATCAATTTGATTCCATTCAATTCAGACTCTACTTCTCAAGCATCTGCTATGTGCAAGGTACTGTGGTAGATTCTAGACATACAAAAATGAGATGTGACACAGTCCCTGAAACTCAAGAAGCTTATAATGCAGATGAGGACATATTCATAAATGACTGTAAGTCAAATTAGAAAATGACTATATAAATAGGCCAAGTCCCAGAGGCCTGAAATTTTCAAGGATCTAGGTATCCATTCTGACTGGTGGAAATGAGGGAGAACTTTATGAGGCAAGTGTTTCCTAAGCTGACCCTTAGAGGGGTAGGAAGTTGTGAAGAGCCAAATTGGAGAGTCCATCGTGGGCATGGGCAATAGCATTGACAATGGTATGGAAGAACAAGGCCAGATGAATTTAAAGAGCAATGTACAATCTAGTGTGTTTACCTGTAATGTTAATGTAAGGTTAATGGTGGGTGATGGGAGAGTTAAAGATCTTCTCTGCCCCTTAAATACCTTTTGTTAATTTCTAATGAGGCACTGGTCACTAGGATCATGTCTTCCATTTCTGAAAAGGTGAGGTTTTACTTTGGGTTTTATTTTTTTGGAAGAAGATTCATATGATAGATGAGACTCTGAGTAGCTGCTAAAGAACCACTCAGCTTTCAAAACCCAGATGTTGGTGCTTGTCTCTCCGGGAACAATGTATGTGTTGTCTATGGTCAGACAGTTGGAAGCCCTGTCTGTTGGTCTTTCTGCTTGTAATTTCTGCTTATAATTTACATTTGTATTTTCTCTGAAGTTCAGGGTGCTGACTTTTTCCTCTGAACATGATGAATGATATATGTGCTTGATTAAAGTAGATTGTTGGCCCCTCAAAAATTGTTTTCCTTTTAGAAAGCAGATGTAAGAATCTGTGCAGCAGGCCCTCATATGTACGCTGTATCCTTGATGTTACACTACTATAAGAAAGGAAGTGTGATGACATAAGATTCAAAGGACTGATTGAGGTTAAAATCTAGAGCGTCCAGAATGCTAGGCAGAAGAGCTGATATTTTCTTGAGTAGCCAATGGAGAACCGTCTTTTTGAGCAGAAGAATGACATGTTAGATTTATGCCTTAGGAAGTTTATCTTGGGATCTTTAGGCAGAAATACTAGCTAGTAAGTTATTGAGTGATTCTAGGTCCTGAACTAGAATTATGTGAAATAGAAGTAGAAAGCAATCTATTGGAAAAAAAATAACTGGGAGGAGAATGACGCTTCCATGATATTCTCATGTTTTTCCTCCTCTCTGATTAACCTTCATTTGTTACACTTTCCATCCACAGAGTATGAGGGTTTCCCTAGTCTCTTTCCTCAGCTTTACTTATTTACACACACACACACACACACACACACACACACACACACCCCTGGGTAACTGTTACTCCTAATAACTGATACAGATGATCGAAGAGATCTTGGGCCAGCCATTAGCTGGAGAAGACAGCCCAGGAAACTTTTTGGAGATGTAGGGTGGAAGAAAGGTTAAGTGGACCAAGGAGGAGTCCACTTTGATATAATTGAGGTAGGGAAAAGAAAGATGTTATTGGTAGCTTACTATTTTATCATATTTTCTCTATTCTTATTGTTGTCTTTTATTTTTATATCACATTAATTCACATACAGCTGTTTTAAGCTCTTAAAGCTTATTGCTGAACTAAGACTTTTGGGACACCCTGTATATTTTAACCTTATAACAAAAAAGAATGAAGAGGGGAAAATACTAACTAACCAACTAGTCAGATGAGACTAGTGGCACGACTAATGTTCCATGACCTTTATCTCTTACCTTTGCAAAGAAGGGAGATTCATTGAAGTAGGGATTGTTTTATCCTTATGGTTGAATCCCCATCACCTCACATAGTGCCTGGTACATAGTTGGTGCTTAATATATTGATTCTCCCTTGTTCTTTAGGGTCAGAATTAATCAAAATGATCACATAGCTTTTAGATTTAAAAAACTTATTTCCATTAATAGTATGGTAACATTGTATTAGTAGTAGTAGTAGTAGTAGTAGTAGTAGTAGTAGTATATAGTTTTCCTTCACTTAGAAACATTTCATACATCTTTCTGTGCTTCATATTCTTCATAGTCATCATTTCTTATGATTCATTAATATTTTATTACATGATATGTCACAATTTGTTGTTATTTCCCTACTGATCAGCATCTATTTTGTTTCCAGTTTGCTGCAAAAAAGTTTTGCTATAAATAGTTTTTTCTACATGGAACTTTTCTTTCTATGTTTGATGTTGTGACATATACTTAGCAGTGAGATCTCTAAGTCAAAGAGTTGGATATCTTGGTCAACTTTCTTTACGTAATTCCAAACTGGTTTCCAGAATGATTAGACCAATTCATAGCTCTACCAATAGTTCATTAGTATGCCTGACTCTCTATAAGACCTCTAATGTTGATGATTTCCATATTATGTAGTCTTTGCCAATTTGCTTGATATTGTAAAATCAGTTATTTTGATTTGCCTTTCTTCTAATATTTGTGATACAGAGCAATCTTTTTGTTGTCTCTGAATAATTTTTAATTCTTTTGAAAATTGTTTGTTCGTGTCATTTTACCCCTTCTCTATTGGAGGATATAGCTTAATCCCAGTTAGAAGGATGAATCTTGTGAAGTACTGAATTATCTGAATTTCCACTATGTATTCCCAATGGTACTAGGACCAATTACTGTATTTTATTCAATTGTAACTTTGAATAGTGTCCACTAAAATGTATGTAACTACTTCCCAGAATTCATACTAATCAAAGTCTAACTATATATGTTGGTCCTATGTATTTGTGTTAGTTTCCATCATATCTGGAATATTATGTTATAAAAAAAATTGCGAAGATTTTCTTCCAATTGTCGACTTCCATTCCTAGTTACTTTAATGTTAGCTTGCTAATTTAATTACTTATTCTTGTTAGCTAGGTGCTAGTTCAGATGTATCTATGCTACAGAAAGAGCACAAGTGATCTCAGAGGCCTCTGAATTTAAGTCTCCTGGGAAAGTTTCCCAGGTATAGTTTAGGTTCTGTTGATATCAGTCTAGGAAGACATCTGTCCTTAAAGGTGGGAAGTAGAACAAGGGAAGGAAACTTTTGAAGATAAATCAGAGAGTTAGGAGGAAAAGCAAGTCAGTAGTGTCATGTAAACTAAGTGGGGAAAGAATATCAAAAAGAAAATGGTAAATATCACTAGATATTACAGATAAGTCAAAGAAGATAAGAAGGGAGCAAAACCTACCGAATTTGGCAGTCAGGAGGTAGTATGTGACTTGGAGAGTAATTTCTATCAAATAAGGCCACAAGTCAAACTTCTGAGCTGAGAAGCTACGCCCACCAACATTCTTCATGATTTTTATGCAAAATATAACTCTAATGCAGTAAAACTGATTTTAGGTGTTTTGTGGGGTTTTATGATCATTTCTCATATGAGATATTGAAAAGCATTGGATGATCACCACTTTGCTATATTTTTAATCTATTTACTATAATCTATTTATAATCTAATTTACTATAATCTATTTATCTATTATACATTAATTTTCCATTATTTATCATATATCTATTATAATCTACATATAATCTAATTGCTATGTTTATGAAATGTATATTTGGGGAAATCAAGTCTCTTTCTGAGTGAACTATGGAAAGTAGAGGACTCTGCTGATAATTAGGTGAACTACTCTATAGATAACTTTGATTTCATCTCATCCCATCTCTTCACCCTTTCATCTCCTCTAGCAGAAAATGTCCTCCCACCAACTCAAATTTTGAATTTTCTCCAATCTACTGGTACTTTCCTTTTTATTTTTAATATGTATTTTTTCAAATAATAAAAAACCCTATTCTCTTTTTTAGCCCCACCCATATTGATCAAAAAAAGAAAAACAAAATCACTTACAAACACATAGTCAAGCAAAACAAATTTCCTCATTGACTATATAAAACAAAACCTCTTTCTGTACTCTGGGTCCTTTATCTCTCTCCAAGAATGCGGGTAGCATGTTTCACTGTGAGTCCTTGGGAATAGTAGTTGGTCACTGTACTGATGAGTAGTCCTAAGTCTTTCAAAGTTATTTTTCTTTACAATATTCTTGTCATTGTATAAATTATTCTCCTAGTTTTGGTTACTTCATTTTGAATCAATTCATAATGAGTCTTCTCAGGCTTCTCTGAAACCATCACTTTTACAGTTTCTTAAGACACAATCATATCCCAGCACGTGTGTGTGTGTGTATATATGTACACAGATGCACACACATATATACACATACATGCATATACACATATACACACATATCTATACACACATATCTATATACACACACACAAACACACAAACTTGTTTGGCCATTCCCCAATTTATGGGTACCCCCTTCAGATTCAAATTCTTTTTCGCCTCATAAAGAACTATAAATGTTTTTCTACATCCTTAGAGTTTTTCTTAGAATTAATAAATTTACCCATTCACTTATTCCATCTATTCCATTCTCCCCTTTCCTTTATTTTTCCTGCTGAGTGAAATATATTTTTGTATCTAGCTTTGTGCATGTGATGATACATGCGTGCATATTTTTCTCTCCTTTGACTAGTTCAGATGAGAGTCATGTTCAAGTGTGACCTGCTTCTCCAATTCCTTCCTCCTTGTTTGTGTAGACTTCTTGTCTCATACCCTGATTAACTTTCCTTCCTCTCCCTCTTTGCCTTCCCCTGTTCCTGCCACTTGTATTTATTTCTTCCTCCTTGTCCATTATTTTTAAAGATCATAAAGACAAAATGGAACCACTTCCAGACCCTCTTTTTCATTAGACCCTCTCTGTGACATCTGTTTCATAGGATTCAGAAAAGACACATGTATCATCTCCCCTTATTAGAATGTAAGCAGTTTTATCCTTATTTAGTGACTTACGGTTATTCTATCGTGTTTATCTTCTTATGCTTCTCTTGATTCTTTTAGACACTTTTATTAGTGGGAAAAGTCATAGTGTTTAGCTAGCCTATTATTTCTTAAATTGTCTCTCCTAGGTCTGTTTTTCTAGGTCAAGTATTTTGATGTGAAATACCTTACCTAGTCTTCTGTTTTCCAGTCTTTTGACTGTTTTAATATTTCTTGTTGTGTGATTCACTTGCTTCTATTTGGGTCAGTCTATCCTTCAGGATATTTATTGCTTGACAAAGGGGGCTGTTATACTTGTTGTTTTTACCTCTTTTGCCAAGCTGTTAAATCCTCTTCTAGTTATTTCTTCTACAACACTCATTTCTTATCCATTTTTTCTTTAAGTGCTCTCACCTAAAAATATTTTGAATTCTTCTTTAAAAATGCTCTTGGTTTATATCTTCTGGGAATTCTCATTGGATTTGTACCCATCTGTGATTTTCTTTAGGGCAAGTAGGCAGCATGCAGTCAGGAAGACCCAAGTTCAAATCTAACCTCAAATATTTATTAGCTATGTGATCCTGGGCAAATTACTTACTCATGCTTGCCTCAGTTTACTCATCTGTAGAATGAGCTGGAGAAGGAAACGGCAAATGACTCTAGTATCTTTGTTAAGAAAACCTTAAATGGGGTCATGAAGAATCAGATGGGACTGAAACAACTAAACAATAATAACAAGTATTTTCTTTGAGGTTTTGCTTGTAAATATTTATAGAATCATTATCTTCTGGGTTTATATCTTGATCAAACCTATCACCAGGAGACACTTTTATTTGTTTGCTTGCTTGTTTATTTTTCCAACTTTCTTCCGTCTTTGGCCTTACTGTTAGCGTTTGGCTCTGTGTACATCTAGGGTAACTAGGATAGAGTGCCCTGTCTGGCATCAGAAATATTCCTCTTTATGACTTCATATCAGACCTCAGAGACTTACCAGCTGGGTGACCCTGGACAAAGCACTTCACCCTGTTTATCTCAGTTTCTTCATTTGTAAAATGAGCTGAAGAAAGAAATGACAAACCACTTCAGTACCTCTTCCAAGAAAAGCCCAGATGGGGTCACAAAGAGTTGGATGCAACTGAAAAATGACTAAACAACTCTGTACATCTGGAGTAAATGTCTGAATGGATGCTTCTTTCTTGAAGGAATTAACAGATGTGTCATTCTAGGATATTGGGGACAGCTCATCCCAGGGATCCATCAGTTTTCAGTGTTCTCAAAATGGTCTGATCCCGGAAAAAGTCTGATCACTGACCTGAGTCTAAGCAATATGTCTATGGTCTTGTACCTAGCTGTAGGTCCAGCGCACTTAGACACTTTCAATTTGGTGGAAAGTTTTGCAGGCTCAGAGTGACCGAACTGTAGGTCTCCCTTTCTTTGGATTGCTGTCCTGGTTATTTCACTGAAGGTTTCAGCCTGTGCTAGATGCTGGAAATGAGACCCTGTTCTACTCTTGGGGTCTGAGACACACAGTTACCATTTGCTTCTGAACTTTCTTCTTACTCAGTGGCTTTTTTTTCCTCCTGGAATGCCACACTAGGCACAGGTCTCCTCTTCAGTCCACCATCTATCTATGATCCAGAACTTCCAACTGGAACCTATTCCTGGATCCTACACAAAGTTACGCCCAATTTGTGATGGATTTAACCTTGCTTCTTTCTTGGTGCAAAGCCTCTCCTTGTGCTGAAATGCTCTGCAGGGTAGACTCCTGGCCAGACCCTTTCCCAAGTGTCTACAAATGTTCCTGCCTATCTTTCTAAGCTAACCTGAACTGGAAAAACGTGACTCATTACTTATTTGTCTTTTGACTCCTGATTACACACATACACACATAATATATATGTATGTGTATGTAAGCATATATGTACACACGTCTGACTCATGTTTAAAATCTGTCTATAAAAGTTTGAGTGGTAGTGGTAAGCTTGCAACACATCTTCCTACTGAACTACTCTCTTGGTTCTCCTTGTTGTTCTACATTCTACATTACCTACAAACATGCCCAAGTATTGCCTACAATTAAAAACCTTCACTAGACCCTACTACCCCTTCTGTCTATTATCCTATATCTTTCCTCTCATTCTCAATCAAATGTCTAGGAAAATCTTTCTACATCCATTGCTTCCACTTCTCTCTTCTCTTTCATTTTTAACAACGTTGTCCTCTGGATTTCCGTCTCACTTTTCTCTCCAAAGTACCTAGGTTCTTTTAATTTCCAAGTCTGATGATACTTTTCTTGGTCCAAATCTGTCCAGACATCTCTATGGCATTTGACGTTGTCACTTATACTTTCCTTTTGGTTGTTTTCTTTTTTCTGGATTTTCATGACTAATTTTTCCTAGTTCTCCTTCTACCTGTCTGAATTCTTGTCAGTTTCCTTTGCTGGCTTCTTATTGTGGGGTGCTCTCATCTTTTTTTCTTTGACTCTTTTGTTTTCTGACTTGATGACTTCATCTGCTCCTATGGATTTAAATATCATCCCTATCATCTTTATGCACATAACTCCCACTTCTGAGTGCTTGTCTCACATCAAGAACTGAGAGGTCCCCTCCTATCTTTCCAGTGAAGTTATAAAATACTCCCCTTTCTGACACTCTAGTCCAAACACCCTAGCCCTCATAATGATCCTCATGGCATCTGCTGTCCTTGTGACCCATGCTTAGAATGTTCTTTCCCCTAACTTAAATCTTGCAGAATCTCTTATTTAAGATATATTTCAAGCATTGCCTTTTACACAAAGCCTTGTATGTTCCTCTGCTGTTTTTTCCCTCCTTAAACAATCTTGCATTTGTTTTGTAGAGACTTAAATTGTACATGTTGTGTCCCATTTTAGAGCTTAAATTCCTTGGGAGAATAGAAATTTTTCACTTTTGTCTTTGTTAGCATCTAGTAAAGTTCCTGGCACCTAGGTCTGTGATGCTCAATTGAGCAAAAGATAGTATATTCTAACCTCCACAAACATAGCGACCAAAGAATATAACACTCCTAGATAAAAAGTGCTTTCATAGCAATGGGTTAAAGAAAAAATAGAAGGTTAAAGAAACTTTTATAAGAATTTGAGATGCATTTGGGTTTCTGATGGTTTGTAGGATTTCAAATGTTCCCAACTAATTGTTAATAAAACTAAGAAGTCATTAATTAATACAACTCAAGAAGTTTATAAGACTGCATTATTTTAAGGGACTTTTTCCCTTTTCCTGGCACTGCTTCCAGTACCAAAAAACCCTGAGAAAGTTCTAAAGTTTTTGCTTATTATAAAGAATTTCTTTTAGAATCAGTAGAGAGACAGCTTTTTACTTGTACTTCACAGAGTAAGAGAATAAGGAAGAAATGCATTTTAAGCCCAGAAAATAAAAGGTTATTTTGGACCACCCGGTTCTTTAGTACTTGCCAGAGTTCTTCTGGCCAGTTGGTGAACTATATGCAAAGCAAAACATATGTCCACTAGATACCAATTAATCAATATCTTTAAGTTATAACCAATATCCCTTCTAGGTTGTTTTGTTTGAAATAAGGACTGAGAATGAGGATACTGACCTTTAATATATGTGACCTAGGGTCCAACCAATAAAAAAATCCATGAATTTCTGTCATTTGTTTCCATATTCTCACCATTTTGCCCAACAACAGTTCATTTTTCTTGGCCCACATAGCTTTGAAGTCCAGTTGGTTCCAATACCCCAAGTTCAACAGCAGGGCTTCTCCACCTGCTCTCCTTTTTCATTTCTGGTGCTGATGGGCCTGTTATTTCTCCAGACCTCTCCCAGTGCCAGATTTCTCCCAATTCTAGGTTGGCTTATTCATTCTTTTTGCTCCAGGAAAAGACCATTCCACTCCTTACCAGGGCCAGCTGGCACATTCTAGTCCCCTCCAGTATTCAAGGTCTATCTCTGTCCCAGTTTCATCTATCCCTTGGCTCCTATCCCCCAGCACACAAGGCTATCTAATGAAGCAAAGACAATTTGTCCTGACCACTGGTGGAAAGCTTTCTTGGTTCCATTACAAGCCAGCCAGCCAGAAAACACTTGATAATATTTAATCGAATTGAAAAATGTTGCTACCCATTGTTTAAATTTAGGCAATTTTTTTCTTCCTTCAGAGGTTGAATATTAAGGATAAAGGGCAAAATCGTATTTTTACACTACAGGTATAGGTCATTGGAAAGATGCTCCCATAAAGAGAGAGCTACAGGGCATAGCATTGTCTTTAATTGTTGACACGAGCAATTTTCTGGACAGGTAACTTTGGAACATTTTTCATTTTGAAGTGAGGAATCAGCATGTTTGAGTTAAATAAGTTATGAGATATAACTGTGCATGCCAATGAAGTTCTAAAGCAAAAATTATTTGTCTGTTCTGCTCACCTTTAGGGATTTCTTTGTTAAAACTTAGGTTTGCCCTTCCGCTTAAGATGTAGAGCATTATGACTGAGAGAGACCATGACAGTCAGCAGCATCTCAAAGTCAAGAATTAGTCTCCAGGCTTATTTAGGAGGAGTGAAGATACAATTTTACTGGTGTTTTAATGAGTGGTGGTAGAAATTCACCTTGGATGAGGAAGAAGGTTTGAGAAGAGTGTGTGTGTGTGTGTGTGTGTGTGTGTGTGTGTGTGTGTGTGTGTGAGAGAGAGAGAGAGAGAGAGAGAGAGAGAGAAAGAGAGAGAGAGAGAGAGAGAGTGTGCATGTGTGCATGTATATGACAGAGAGACAGAAAAGAAGAGAGACTGGGGGTGAGGGTAAGGGAAAAAGGGAAAGATGGGATGGTGAAAAAATAGGAAGAGGGAGGAGGGAAAAGAAATGGATAGAGGAGTGAGGAGGGAATGTAGTATAGAAGGTAGATGGGGAGGGGGTGAAGAGGAGAAGAGCAGAAAAAGAGGGGGAGAGGAGGAAAAAGATGCAGGAGAGAGAGAAATTAGAAATAGCATATGTAAGAGGATTTGGGGGCTTAGAGCCTTGTAAATCTGTGAGAGATACTTGGTGTTAAAGTGAAATTGTGGAAGGATTTACCTTTGTCCTGTCTTCCATATTCTGATTTCCCTCTCCCTCACGTAGTGAAACCATATAACAAGAAAGCCCAGTGACAGTCAATATTTGAATGCTTAGTTTCTGAGCGTTCTGTAGCCTCTGTGTGGAAAAACAGTGTGCCTTGTGGTACAAAGGGATCTAGAGCTTGGGGCATGAATGCCAAGAGTGTGACTAGGAACGAGAGGTCCCCAGCACAAAGCAGATGGAATTTTGGGTGAATAGAAAATAGGATAAAAGCTTGGCAGTTCAGAGCTGAGCTTTAGCACTTTGAGAGCAGTATGTAAGCAATACATGATAATTCACTGAATTCTGTGCAACAGCTACCAGGGAAATTTTCATCTTACTGATAAATAAAGGATGTTTTCAACACTTCCCAAACTCAGCTTACTTTGCCTGTGAGATTTATTTATTAAGAGTCTACAGTTTGTGAAGAACTATTCTGGGCCTTGGGGATGTAAATATAAAACCCAACACAGCTACTGGGGGATATGACATACAAATAAATGTTATGCAATATGGGGTATGATGGAGGAAGAGGAGAAATCCAAACAAAATGATTTGGGCCAGTATTCTTAACCTGGCATCATCTTTCAGCTATTAGAAAATCAGAGAAAGCTTCACTGAAGAGAAAGGGTTTGAGGTAAGCCTTGGAGGAAAGTAGGGATTCTGAAAGCTAGAGATAAAGAGGGTGTGCACTATAGGCAAGAGAAAATGCTACTCAGATGCAAAGATGGCACTTCCATTTCAGGGAACAGTTAATTATCTGGTTTGGCTAGAGTATAAGTGCAAAAAAAAAAGAGTTGCAAAATAAAGCTTAAAATAAAGCTTTGAAGTTTCATGAGGGTCTGATCATAGAAGGCTGTGTTAGGCTAAGACTAGGAGTCAGAATTTTATCTTATAGGTAATGGGGAACCCAAATAAGGTTTTCAGGTAAATGAGTACATGATCAGACCTGCACTTTATGAAAATTATATTAGTAGCTTTGCGAAGAATGGATTGAAGAGGGGAGAAATGGTGAAACAAATTGCAAAGCTACTGTCACAGTCAGAATCTGAGTCTCTAAGGGTCTAAATTAGGGTTTTGGCTAAGAAAATAGAGTGAAGGGAAATAGAGTGAGGCATTGAGGAGGTAAAATTAATAGAATTGGGGCAATTGATTGGATAAAGGGAAAGCAGCAGATTGAATAACGGATAAAGAAAAAGAAGAGTCACAGGTAATTGCATTTTCTGAGATTTCTATCCTGAATGCCTGTGAAATGCCATTAATAGAAATAGGGAAATTGTAAGGAGGGATAGTTTAGGGAAAAGTGGTGAGTTTACTTTCAGACATGTTGAGTTTGAGTAGGAAATCCAGGTGGAAATGTCAATAAGCAGTTGGCAATGAAGAAATGGGCTTCTGGAGAGAGATCAGGGTGTTCTTTAAATGACTTATGCAATAGCAGTTTTGTTTATTGTGGGAGGTCATGTGACACGCATTTTTGTCATCTGTGATTGCTTCTGACATGTAACTGTAGATGACCTCCTCTTTGTTCCTTTGATGTATGTTTCCTGGGCTGTGCCTCCAGGGTCAAGGTTGTTGGTCTGTACTCAGAACAGGGTCATTTCTTTATTTGTGTTCCCTGGTAGATGAAATCCAGTTTTGAAATTTATAATTTACAAGGATTATTGGCAACTAATGGTCCTTTATGGCTAGTGTTGTGTTAGTAGAATCACCAACAGGTGGGAAGTTTGTGGTGAGGTTTAGCAAACAATTCTTTGTGAAAGGTAGACTTGTTTGAAAGGCCACCTTTATTTGCAAGGCAGGAGCACAATAGGAGAACTGGTTGACCTTAAGAAGTAAGTATTAAAAGTCACCAAACCTATAAAAATTCAAGCAACATTTGCAATGCTCTAAATGAAACTTAACAGTGCTCCCCAATCATCAATGTCTTTTCCTACTGCCATATCATTATGTCGAGAAGCAGAAATACTTATACCTGTAACTATTCATAGATTGCTTAGAAAAATAACAAAAAGATTGGAAATAAAGGATGGAAAATATTGAGGAAGGGAGAGTTTCAAGTTCTGAGGTTTGGTCAGTGGTGTTAGATTTCATATATATCCTCTGTTTTTCTCCCTTTCAAAATTCTTAGTATTGCTTTTTTATTGTTTGGGATGCAAAAGAAACGTCTTCATATGATAAAAAATTCCCTAACCATGCCATATTGTTAGGCACTAATGTTTTTTTCCCTTCCTTCTTTGAGGTTATAAGCTTATACAGGATAATGCTATGATCAACTATGCTGTATAGAGCACCTGTGACAAATGGGGAATGGCCAATAAGTCCAGTTGTTAGAAACACGTTAATTCAATCTCCCTATGAATTTCAGGACACATGTGGGTATTGTTTCCAATTTGCTTACCATGTAAGAAAGAGGGGCTTTGGAATGGCTGCTGAGAAGAAACCTAGAATATTTACAAAAGGTGCTTGTCAGAGGATTTAGTCCCTCCATGATTGAATTGAAAGATGGGAAACAGGCATAGGACTTCCATTCAGGTCTGCACAGAAATATGAGTATAGACTTCTGTTTTTTGCCTCTTTGTATTTGATATTTTTAACATTCTTTTCTTTTTAAATTTTGAGTTCTCTTCCTCCCTCACACCCTTTACCTGATCCACTGAGAAGGCAAGCCATGTGATTTTAATTATACATGTGAAATCATGCAAAACATTTCCATATTACCCATATTTTAAGAAAATGCAAGAGAAAATGAGAACATTATACTTTAATTTAAATCCATCAGACTCAATCAATTCTTTCTCTGGAGGTGGATAGGATTTTTTCATCATGAGTCCTTTGAATGTGTCTTGAATCATTGTATTGATCAGGGTAGCTAAGCCTTTTACAGTTGATCATCATTGAACATCATGCTGTTACTATGGACAGTGATCTCCCAGTTCTCACTTTGCTTGGCATTAGTTCATATAAGTCTTGCCATGCTTTTCTGAAATCACCCCTCTCATCATTTCTTATAATATAATATTATTCAATCACAATCATATGTCTCAGATTGTTTAGTCTTTACCCAACTGATGAACATCTTCCCAATTTTCAAATCTTTGCCACCGGAAATAGAGCTACCTTAAATATATTTATAAATATATAGGCCAATTTTCCTTTGATCTCTTTGGGATACAGATCTAGGAGTAGTATGATTGGGTTAAGGGGCACACACAGTTTTATGGCCCTTTGGCATCCAAATTATTTTCAAGAATGGTTGGACCAGTTCACAACTCCACCACTAGTTTTAGTGTATCTATTTTTCCCTCGTCCCCTTTAGAATTTGATAGGTGTGAGGTAATACCTCAGAGATGTTATAGTTTGCATTTCTCTAATAAATACTGATGAGGAGTATTTTTTTCATATGACTATGGATAGCTTTGATTTCTTTTTCTGAAAAACACCTGTCTATGGCTTTTAACCATTTATCAATTGAACAGTGGCTTTGATTTTTACAAACTTGATTCAGTTTTATACAGTACTCATATATATATATATTTGAGAAATGAGGTCTTTATCAGAAAAACCTGTTATAATGTTAAAAAATATTACATCATATTACTCCCAGGGGTTATATGTATTATCTTCTCATATAGAAAGGTAAACAATTTAACTTATTGAGTTCCTTACAATTATTTTTCTTTATTCTTCTCTTGAGTCTTCTGTTTTAAATGGCAAATTTTCTATTTAACTATGATATTTTCATGCTTTAAAGGTCTCTATTTCATCAAATATGTGTTTTTTCCCCTTGAAGGATCACACTCAATTTTGCTATGTAGTTAATTCTTGTTTGTAATCTTAGCTACTTTGCCTTCCAGAATATCGTACTCTAAGTCTTCCACTTTTTTTAATATGGAAACTGCTAAATCACATGTGATTTAGTTAGTTTTAGAGGAGTTAGTTTTGAGGATCTTGAAGTTTTTTGTGCTTCTGAGGTGGTTTGATCCTGGGATAGGTATGGTCACTGCGCTCTTGCTCTGCACTCAGGGCCCTTCTAACCTATATCTGTATGTTCAAGTATTCCTCTCTGCTTTGGTGCTGTGATGAGAGACACTCCTCTCTTGTGACAGAACACAAACATTCCTCTCTTCCCTGGAACTGTGACCCAGAACTGTGTATGGGCAATAGAGTTGCCAATCAGTACCAGCTGTACCCAGCACCAGCAAAATAGTCCCCTGTAATTTCTTTACGAAATGCACTTGTCTGACCCCCTCGCTATCCCTTCTGAGAGTTCCTAAATCTACCGCTGCTCCTGTAGTGATGGCTATTGCCACAGGTACATATGGGGGCTCCAGACAGATCCCCACCAGATCGCCACCATAGTGTTTCAGAATTTTCCTTACGTTTTCTTAGAACAAAGAAATATCTCACCCCAATTTACAAATTTGATTTGAGGCATTATTTTAAAGTTGTTTGGAGGGGAGTGTTGAGAGAAATCAGTTGTATGGTTGTCCTTAATCTTCTGTCTTGGCTACAAGTTATTTTTTGATTTGTGTAACAGAATACCAGACCTGTGATCTTTGCAACCCTGTGATCTCTGAAAGTTTGGGAGAGTAAACTGCCAGAGATCTGGGAGTTGGAGTCCACTCAAATTTTACTGAGTCTGATGATGATTGAAATCTGGAACAATCTATTTAACACCACATAACAGCACATCAAAGTCAGTTAAGAAGAAACAGTGGCTTATGTATCAGCTATGCTATATTCGGAAGTGAAATGAGTGGGACAAATGATTTGTAGCAACTGCTTTAAAGTTGATCCCATTCTCCCCAGTGTCTGAGGTGATATAGGGAAATATGGAACCCTAGGTATTGGGAAAATAAATGTTTGCACTTCTGTTTTTGCTATATTTGCCCAGACATTATTCTGGTGCAAAAACTAATTGATATTAATTGGATAAATGATACCAAAGAGCCAGTCATTGATCATATAAAGGATATTCTAAGTATAAGTACCCCTCATAGATGACTGATTTTCCTCTTTGATCATGGTCATGTTATGGTAGAGGAGCTTGTATAGTTCAATGAAACTATGAGCTATGCTGTGCAGGGTTACTCAAGATGGACAGGTGATAGTGGAGACTTCAAACAAAAGGTATTTCATTGGAGAAGAAAATGATAAACTTCTTCAGTATCTTTCCTAGGAAACATGATCAGTATTAAAATGATAAAACATATGACATCAGAAGATGAGTCCTTCAGGTTGGAAGATGTTCAACACTTTACTGAGCAAGAGCAGAAAACAAATACAAGTAGCTCCAGAGAGAATGAAGCAGTAGGGCCAAAGTCAAAAGGAAATTCAGCTGTGGATGTGTCTGGTGACAAAAGGAAAGTTCAATATTGCAAAGATCAATATTGCATAGGAATCTGGAATATACAAATATACATAATAAGCTGGATGTGGTCAAATAGGAGATAGAAAGTTTAAATAGTGTCAGTAAACTTAAATGGACAGGAATAGGTGAATTTCATTCAGGTGATAATTACATGTACAACTATGGGCAAGAATACCATAGAAGAAATGGAGTAGTCCATTATTATTTATTATTATAGTCAATAAAAGGGTAAGAAAGTACAGTACAGGAGTATAATCTCAAAAATGACAGAATGATATCTCTTTAATCTCTCAACAAATCCTCACGACTCCTAGGCCAACTAATTAGCTAGCTCATACTCACACAGATGAGTTTGATTCCCAGAAGACTGATAGTTAGATTTATATCTCCCTCAGGGATCTAGGGGTCCCCTTATTCTTATTCTCTAATACTTCTATACTTAATTGCCTCTGTTTGGTCTATCCAATTAAATAGTTTTTTTTCTCATTCTTTCCCATTTCTTAGCTTTCAGTTTTGATCCATTTTACACAATAAAAATGGAAATGGAATTCACTTCATATCCAGGTAAAACAATGACTGTATATCCTAAGGGTAGTACCCCACACAGCTCATTTGTACCTCTCTAAAAGGTTTGCTTTGTACTGGAAACTTTTTATTCAGCTTGCATATGTAATTTATTACTTGGCCACAAGGGTGCACTAATATGTCCTCATAAACATAAGATTCAAATTCTTCATTAACTGGAGCTCATTTGTCCAGGGCAGTAAGGGATTTCTGTTGAATTCACTTGAGAGTGCTCATACATGCAGAACTTCGCTACTTTATTAAAAAATGCTGTGAGAAAAAGTGGAAAGTATTCTCCTTTCTAATCAAAGATGCAAAATGGGCTTCCTCTTTTTTTAAAAAAAAGACATTTTATTATGATTTTAAAAATCCAAAGATTGGGTCATGCATGAAATGCATTTAGTCAAGGTCTTCTTACTTTATCAGTTCTGTTTAAAAATAATTTTCCTCTTCAAGAGAGATCTTTAATTACATTAGAGCAATAGACTGGGATTTATTCTAATTATGAACTAGTAAAACTGAAATACACTTTGTTAAAACCATGGAGAGTGAAATCGGACACATGCCAATTCCTCATTACTAGGATGTTGAAGTAGAATTGGTCATTGGGATATTAAAAGTCTTACATAAATAGAAGGGTACTCCAATTACTGCATGCATCAGTGTGGGCTTTTCAAAGTGAGTAGACTAATTAGTTTTGTTGGTTTTAAAAATTCAGACAGGGTGACCACAACCTTAGTAAATTATGTCAGTGTAATGAGTACAGCATCTTAATTCCATTCCATCCCTCTTATCCATCTCACAAACCAGTGACTTTTTTGTTGTTGTGTAGATCACAGTTACCTTTATTACCTTGGGCAATTAATTTGACCCCTTTGGGTCTGAGTTTCCTTGAGTTTAAAGTTAGGAGGTTGGTTTGATGAACTCAAAGGTTCTGTTCCTGACTGACCCTACCAAGCTATGTGTCCTTGGAGGAATCACTTAATTTAGTGTGGTTCCAATTTTTTCTTTTTTAGAATGAGGAAATTTGATTAGAAACTCAAAGATCCTTTCTAGATCTAACAAGGAACTATTTTAACAATACTTTGCATTTAAATAATGCTTTAGGGCTTAAAAAATGCTCAGACAGGTGGAGTTGTACTTATTTATTTTGATGATTTTATCAGTTAGGAGGGTCCAAAAAGGAGATTTCTGCATCATTTTGGGTCTTCCCTGCAATTAGGAAATTGAAGGCAGGCACTGGGACTTAAAGCGATTTGTCTAAGATTATAAAGTTAGTATATATAAGAGACAGGACTTTATCCTAAGTCTTCTCTGACACTGCGGATGGTAGGTAGCATAGTGGACAGATTGCAGAGGATGGAGTCAGGAAGACCTGAGTTTGAATGCAAACTGATACAACCTCTGTTAGCCTTAGTTTTCTCAACTATAAAATGGGGATTACAGAGCTATCATGAGGACCAAATGTAAAAAAAAAAAAAAGAGAGAGAGAGAGTTTAGTACAGTTCCTGGCATATCATAGGTGCTTAAATGTTTATTCCCTTCTTTCCTCTATAATGTATCTAATGTGAATTAGAGCAGAGAGTACTCTCTTTAATAAATGTCACAAAATGGGCTTTATTTCATTTTTAAAATATTTAATTTTTCCAAATTACATGTAAAATCAATTTTTAAAATTCATATTTTAAAATTTGAATTTCCAAATTCTCTCTCACCCTCCCTATCCTCCCCCTTCATTGAGAAGGCAATTTGATGTAGGTTATATATGAGCGGTCATGCAAAACATATTTCCGTATTAGCTATATTGTAAAGGAAATATGGACCCCAAAAATAAAGTAAAAGAATTGCCTCAATATACATTTGGACTCCAGTTCTTTCTGCGGAGAGAAGACTTTTTTTTTTTTATTATAAGTCCTTTGGAATTGTCTTGGTTCATTGCATTACTGAGAATACGAAGTCATTCCACAGCTGACTATCCTATTGTGTGCAATGTTTCTTGGTTCTGCTCCTTTCACTTTCCATCAGTTCATTTAAGTCTAGGTTTTTCTAGGAGCTTTCTGCTTCTCATTTCTCATAGCACAATAATGTTCCATCACGATCAAATATCACCACCTGTTCAGCCATTCCCCAATTGATGGAAATCCCTTCAATTTCCAGTTCTTTGCCACCACAAAAAGAACTGCTATAAATAGTTTTATACATGTAGCTCCTTTTCTTTTAAAATATTTCTTTGGGATACAGACCTGGTAGTGGCATTGCTAAGACAAAGGATGTGCATGTTTTTACAATCTTTCAGAGATAGTTAATAAACTTTAACATTAACATTTTATTGTATTTACAATATTTTAAATTTAAAAATAAATTTATAAGATTTACATATTTAAGAATCACATTTATAATTCATAACATTTCAAAAGATAGCTTCATTTGTGAAAATGTATTTGATAAAGAAGTTTTCATTTTATTAAATCAACAAGAATTATATAAGTCCCTGTTTAATATGTTCCAGGCAATATGCATTACAAGTAAAGAGTAAGAAATCATTCCTACATCAGTGAGCTGACATTCTAAAGGGAGAGCCAGGTATGTATTAAAGTGTATACAACATAAATATAAAATGAAGATAAATCTATTTAACTATGAAGTGGTTAAATACAAGATAGTTTGGGAGGGAGGGCCCTAGCAATTAGTGTGATAAAGAAAAGCTTCACTGAGATGACCCAGAGTAGAGCAGCTAGGTAGAACAATGGATAAAGTGAAGGACCTGGAGTAAAGAAAACTCAACTTCTTGAGTTCAAATTTGACCTTAGACACTTACTAGCTATGTGACTCTGGTCAAGTCACTTAACCCTGTTTACCTTAATTTCCTTATCTGTAAAATGAGCTGTAGGAGGAAATGGCAAACCACATCAGTATCTTTGCCAAGAAAACCCCAAATGAGATAATGAGGAGTTGGATATGATTGAACAACAACAAAAAATAGCAGAGTAGGAATGATTTTTGTAGGTCAGGCAGCACAGAAGAAAAAGAGCCAAAAGTGGATGTCATCATGGGGCTTCATTTTTATTTCTCTAGTTGATCTGAATCCCATTTTGAAGCAGTGTAAATCAGCAACTTGCTGATTCCAGGGATTTATAGACTAATAACTGAAACCTGAAATACTACAAACATACTCACCCTGGAAGTTGGAGAAAGTAGCAGACAGCTATTTATGAAGTGTCAGAGGAAGTCCTCACGAGGTGAGGGAATAAATTGCATAATTAGAACCAAGACCCTTCCAGCCACAGGATCTGGATTTAAATAAAAGTAATTCAGCACAAAGGTACAGTAGAACATTGGCACTCTAGTCGAAGGACCGACATTTCAATCTTACCTGTGAGGCTTATTACCTGTCTAACCTAGGGAAAGCTACCACTGCCATAGATCTCACTTTCTCATCTAGTGACTAGGTTTAGAATGTCTCTGAAGCCCCCTTCAGCTCTAGATCTGAGATTCTAAATGTTTCTAATGACTAATGCATAAGTATAGGAACCAAGGACACCGGGAACCATTTCCCAGAGCCACCATTGTGTCAAAGGTTGCAAGTTAGGAGCTAGAAACACATACCATGTAGCAGAATACCTGGGACACTGATGTAATTGCAATGTTAGTGACATTTAAAATAAAACCAAAACAAAAAAACCTGTCAGACTTCTTTGAATGGACCTTAAGATTCTACAGAGATTGAAGAATGGGCATAGGTACACTTGGCTGATGATGAAAGAAGCTGAAAGCCGCCTGACAAAACTGTGGAGAGATCAGATATTAAGAATTTGTCATATAAAGAGATATTTTATTTATGGTAAGGAAAGAACATAAACAGAAAATCTACAGGTTACTAACAAAGCAAAAGTAAGAACGAAATGAGAAATTTGCAACTATGAAATTCTTAGAAGTAAGAGGGATTTGCCAAAGGAATTACAAGAGTTAAGGTGTGCCACACAAGATAAGGGAAAAATCCTTGGGTTTAGAGTCAGAGGACCGTGGCAAGTCACTTAACCACACTGAGCCTCAGTTTGCTCATCTGTAAAATGAGGAGTGTGGTGGATAAGATAGAGAAAGCATTTATTAAACTCTTATGTGCAGAGGACTGGTCTAAGTACTAGAGATACAAATACAAACAAGTCAGGTCCTGTCTTCAAGAAGTTTTCATTTTATTGTGGGAAGATACTTTACAAAGGGTTACTGGAAAAGGCAATGGGGAATTTAGGGTTTGGTAAAGAGACAGCAGGAACTATGTAGCTGACCTAAGCCCTGGAATAGTAAGTTAAAAGCTCACCATTTAGAGTTGGAGAACTCCAGCAAGAGAAATATTTGCTAGGCTCTCTTGTCATGTTGACTAGGTTAATTTTTTTCCCCTTAAAAATTATGGAAAGCATCATCAGGACTTAATAGGTTCAGGTGACTAAAGATTCAATTTCCTGGTTGCCTAAGAACAATAAGTAAGTTCCTGATATGCTTCTTTTCTCTCATGCTTGCCTTGGAAGACCATCTTGGGCAATACAAAGACAGAGAAGGTACGCTGAACTGAAAAAAAATCTACATCCTGGTCCAAAATAATTTCTCTGCTTTGTATAGCTTTTTCCTGCCATAGCTAAGTAAATTTCCTTTTGTTATCTGCCAGAAGTTCTATGAGTGTCTCATTTAATTCTAATCTAGAACCTGAGATATCAGACCTGCCTGGGTCAGGCCTGCTCGACTACAAAGGGATTAAACGACTTGATTTCTAAGGTTCATTCCAACTCTAAGTCCTTCAGTTTTAATAAAGAAAAGTCATTTATTTACTAATTGAAAATGGAACGGGAAACAAGTACTTTAGGTACTTTAGGTCTGGTCTTATGATTATACAAAATTACAAATTAAACAAGATATAATTTGGTTTTTTAAAATGGTATTTTATTTTTTCCCCAATTACATGTCAAGATAATTTTTAGTATTTATTTTTTACAAGCTTTTGAGTTCAAAATTTTTCTTCCATTTAACCCCCCCTCCAAAAGTGGTAGATAACTTAATATAGTTTATACATGTAAAGCATATTTCCATATTAGTCAAAGTTCTGAAAGAAGAAATGTATCAAAAAGGGGAAAATGCAAAAAAGAATTAAGTAGATGGAAAAAATATGCTTCAGTCTGTATTTAGAGTCCATCAGTTGTTTATCTGGATGTAGACAGCATTTTCCTTTGTGAATCCTTTATACTTGTCTTAGATGTTGTGTTATTAAGAAGAGCTGAGCCATCAAACAATGCTGTTGATACAATGTTTTCCTGTTTGTGCTCATTTCACTTTGCATCAGTTCATACAAGCCTTTCCAAGTTTTTCTGAAAAAATCTGCCTGCTCATCATTTCTTCTTGCACAATAATATTCCATTACATTCATATGCTACAGCTCTTTCAGGTAGTCCCCAACTGATGGGTATCCCCTCATTTTCTAATATTTTGCCACCATATAAAGGGCTGCTATAAATATTTTTGCACATGTAGTTCCTTTTCCTTTTTTTAATTATCTCTTTGGAATACAAACCTAGTAGTGGTATCACTGGATAAAAAGGTATGCACAGTTTGGTTGCACTTTAGGCATAGTTCCAAACAGCTCTCAAGAATGGTAGGATCAGTTCATACCTCCACCAACAGTATATTAGTGTCCCAATTTTGCCACATCTTCTCCAATGTTTATCATTTTCTCTTTTTACCTTTAGCCAATGTGATAGGTGTGAGATGGTACCTCAAAGTTGTTTTAATATTTATTTCTCCAGCCAAAAGTGATTTAGAGCACATCTTTATATGCCTATAGATGGATTTGATTACTTTATCTGAAAACTTTGACCATTTATCAATTGTGGAATGGCTTGTATTCTTATAAATTTGCCTCAGTTCTCTATATATTTTAGAAACGAGGTCTTTATCTGAGACACTTGCTATAAAGATTATTTCCCAGTCTTCAGCTTTTCTTCTAATCTTGGTTGCACAAACCTTTTTATTTTAATGTAATCAAAATTGTATATTTTACATTTTGTAGTACTTTCTATCTGTTATTTGATCATGAATTCTTCCCTTTCCCATAGAACTGACATGCAGACTATGCCTTACTTTTCTGATTTGCTTTTATGTCACCTTGTATGTCTGCATCATGTACCCATATTGACCTTCTCTTGGTATATGGTGTGAGATGTTGGTTTATATCTAGTTTGTATCCTACTGGTTTCTGGTTTTCCCAGCAGTTTCTGTTAAATAATGAGTTCCTATCCCAAATTTGGAGTTTGGGGTTTATCAAGCTCTAGGTTACTATGGTCTTTGATTGCTGAGTCTTGAATACCTAATCTATTCCACGGATCCACCACTCTGTTTCTTAGCTGCTAACAGATAGTTTTGATGATTGCTGCTTTATAATGTAGTTTGAAATCTGGCATTGGTAGGCCACCTTCCTTTGTATTTTTTCCCATTAATTCCCTTGATATTCTTGATCTTTTATTTTTCCAGATGTATTTTGTTGTCATTTTTTCTAGCACCAGAGTGACACTTAGTAAGTAAACCAGATTAGGCAGAATTGCCATTCTTATATTGGCTTGGCCTACCTACAAGCAATTAATATTTTTCCAATTGTTTAGATATGACATTATTTATGTAAAAAGTGTTTTGTATTTCTGTTCATGCAGTTCCTGGGTTTTTCTTGGCAGGTAGATTTCCAAATATTTTATATTGCTTACAGTTTTTTTAAATAGAATTTCCCTATCTCTTACTCCTGAGCCTTGCCATGTAAAGAAATGCTGATGATTTATGTGGGTTTGTTTTATATCCTACAGTTTTGCTAAAGTTGTTAATATTTCAAGTATTTTTGTAGTTGGTTCTCTAGGGTTCTCTAAGTATACCATCATATGATCTGCAAAGAGTCAGAATTGTGTTTCTTCATTGCCTATTCCAATTTCTTCAATTTCTTTTTCTTCTCTTATGGTTATTGCTAACATTACTAGTACTGTATTGAATAATAGCAGTGATAATGGGCATCCTTACTTCATCCCTCATCTTATTGGGAAGACTCTTACCTCATCCCCACTGTAGGTAATGCTTTCTGATGGTTTTAGATAGATGTTTATCATTTTAAGTAATGCTCCCTTTATTTCCATATTCTCTAGTGCTGTTAATAGGAATTGGTACTGTATTTTGTCAAAAGCTTTTTCTTCTACTGAGATAATCTTAGGATTTCTGTTGATTTTGTTATGGATATGGTCACTTATGTTGATAGTTTTCCTAATATTGAAGCAACCCTGCACCCGGTCATAGTGTATAATCCTTGTGATACATTGCTGTAATCACCTTGTTAGTATTTTGTTCAAAATTTTTACATCATATTCCTTAGGGAAATTGGTCTATAATTTTCTTCCTGTTTTAGGACTTCCTGGTTTAGGTATTAGCACCATGTTTGTGTCATAAAATGAATTTGGTAGAACTCAGAACTCTTTTATCTATTTTTTCAAATAGTTTGTATAGTATTGGAATTGATTGTTCTTTAAATTTTTGGTAGAATTCACTTGTGAATGCCTCTTACTTTGCAGATTTTTTTTCTTAGGAAGTTCATTAATGACTTGTTCAATTGCTTTTTCTAAGGTGGGGTTATTTAAACTTTTATTTCCTGATCTGTTAATCTAGATAATTTATGCTTTCATAAACATTTTTCGATTTGTAAGGCCAAGTAGAATCTTTTGCTGTTTTTGTTTTACTAAAAGTGCCTCTGAATAATGTGATTAAAGAGTATCTTTTCCAACCATTGTTGAGCCTGGGAAGGTTTGTAAGTAGGTCCCTGCCTTTTGTTAATGAGGCACTGGCTCTCATGGCTCTAAAAAATCTATAAAGACTCTGAGATTCTGGTTTTATTTTGGAGTTTACTGACTGGAAGTGTTTGTTTGACCAGAAGAGGACTCTGGGAAGCCGTTAAAGAGCCCCCTAACCTAGAAAACCCAGATGTTGGTGCTTCCCTCTCTGGTAACTATGGTCAGACAGTTGAACCTGTCTGTTGAACTGTAATATATATGTATTGATTATGGTCAGGCAGAGGAAGCCATGTCTGTTAATCTTGATTTCTCTGTGTTTTTTAAAGTTCAGAGTGTTGACTTCCCTGAGCTAAGTGAATGATATATGTGCTTGATTAAAGGAATGATATATGTGCTTTATTAAAGTGATTGTTAACCTCTCAAAAGTTGCCTTTCCTTTTAGAGAAGCCGATCAAAGAACCTGGGACAGCAAGCCTCCTGTGTATGTTGGGGTGCTTACTGATACACTTGGACAAAATATTTCCTAATGATCGCTTCAATTTATTCTTCATTGGTGATAATTTTACACTTTTCATATTTGATACTGGATATTTGACTTTCTTATTTTTAAAAAAAAATCAAATCAACCAGTGATTTATCTTATTGGGTTTTTTTTTCATAAAACAAACTCCTAAATTTATTTATTAGGTCAATAGTTTGTTGGTTTTTTTTTTTTAACTTTAAATCTTGTTAGTCTCATCTTTGATTTTCAGGATTTCCAACATGGTGCTCAATTGGAGATTTTTAATTTATCCTTTTTTCTTTTTTTAGTTGCATGTCCTATTCATTGATCTATTTTTTTCCATGTTGTTGATATGGGAGTTTAGAGACTTAGTCCTCTAAGTACTACTTTGGCTGCATTCCATAAATTGTGGTATATTGTCTCATTGTTGTCATTCTCTTTAATGAAATTACCTGTTGCTTCTATGATTTGTTGTTTGACTCACTTATTATTTAGGATTAGATTTAGTTTCCGATTAATTTTTAATCTATCTTTCCACTATACTTCAATGAATATAATTTTTATTACATCATGATGAGGGAAGGATATATTTAATATTTCTGTCTTTCTCCATTTGATTTTGAGGTTTTAAATGCCTTATTATATGTCAACTTTTGTGTAGGTGCCATGTGCTGATAAGCAAAAGATATGTTCTTTTCTGTTTCCATTCAGTTTTCCCCAAAGGTCTATCATATCTAACTTTTCTAATATTCTATTTGTCTCCTTAGTTCATTTCTTGATTATTTTTGTTTGAATTTATTGAGTTATGAGAGGGGACAGTTGAAGTCCCCAACTACTGTAGTTTTACTATTCTTTTCTTCCTGTAACTCACTTAACTTTTAGAATTTGGATGCTATGCATTTTTGTTTATGTTTAGTATTAATGCATAATGTTTAGTATTTATGTTTATGCATTTACATTTAATATTAATATTGCTTCATTGTCTATGGTATCTTTCAACAAGATGTATTTTCTTTTCATATCTCTTCTAAACAGGTTTACTTTTGCTTTTACTTTGATATCAGAATTACTACTTCTGCTTTTGTTTTACTTCCTCTGAAGTATAATAGAATCTGCTTCAGCCCTTTACCTTTACTCTGTGTGTGTGTCTCTGCTTCAAGTGTATTTCTTGTAAACAACATATTGCAAAATTCTGGTTTTTGATCCACTCTGCTCTCCACTTCTGTTTTATGGGACAGTTTATCCCATTCCCATTCACAGTTAGGATTACTCATTGTGTATTTACCTCCATTCTCTTTTTCCTCCTCTTTGTTATCTCTCTCCTTTTGCCCTTTTCCTCATCATCAGTGTTTTGCTTCTGTCTAATGCCCCTCCTGAAATCCTGAAATGTCCTCCCATCTGTCAGTCCCCTGCCTTTGTTTCTTAATCTCGTCCCCTCCTATTTTCCTTTTGGGTAAAACAGATTTCTATATTCAAAAAATGGTCTATATTATTACCTCTTTGATGACACTGATGAGAATAAGCTTCAAGCCATGCTCATTACCCATCCTCTCATCTTTCCCTCCACTTTAATAAGTCTTTTGAGCCTCTTTATGTAAAATAATTTACTCCATTCTACCTCTCCCTTCTTTCTGCACTCATTATAATCTTCTTTCTTATCCCTTAATTATTTTCTTGTCATTTCCTCAAATTCACATTATTCCCATAACCTCTGTCTATATTCCTTCTAGCTGTACTATTAGTGGTACAGTTTGTTAGAATTACAAGTATCATCTTCCCATGTAGGGATATAAAGGATGTAAACAGTTCAACTTCATTGAATCCCTTAAGTTTTTTTTTCCCTTTTTATCTTTTTAGGCTTCTCTTGGATCTTGATATTGGAGGTGAAAATTTTTGTTCAATTCTGGTCTTCTCCTTATGAAAGTTTGAAATCCTTCTATTTCATTGAATGGCCATTTTTTTCCTTGAAGTATTTTGCTTAATTCCCTGAGAAGGTGATTCTTGGTTGTAGTCCTAGCTCCTTTGCCTTCCAGAATATCATCACCTGATCATTTAATGTTGTAGCTGATCAGTCCTGTCTAATGCTGATTGTGGCTCCCCAATATTTGAATTGTTTCTTTCTGACCATTTGCAATATTTTTTTCCTTGACCTGAGAGTTTGGTAATATGACTGTAATGTTCTTTGGAGTTTTTATTTTGGGATCTCTTTCCTGAGGTGATAAGGGGATTTTTTTTAATGCCTATTTTGCCCTCTGGTTCCATGACTTCAGGGTAGTTTTCTTTGAAAATTTCTTGAAAGTTGCTGTCCAGGTCCTCCTTTTGATTATGACTTCTAGGTAGTCCAGTGATTCTGACATTGTCTCTCCCATCTCTAGTTCCCATGTCAGTCATTTTTCCAATGAGATATTTTACATTTTCTTCTATTTTTTCATTCTTTTGAATTTACTTGAAGGCTCAGTGTTTCATAGAGTCATTAGCTTCCACTTTGCCAACTCTAACTTTTAATGAGTTGTTTTCCACAGTTTTCCATTTAGCCACTTGTATTTTTTTAAGGAATTGTTTTCTTCAGTGAATTTTGTATTTCCTTTTCTGTTTGATCAATAATATTTTTAAGCAGTTTTCTTTTTCCAAGCTATTTACTCTTTTTCATAATTCTCTTACAGCACTTTCATTTCTTTTCCCAACTTTTCTTCTAACTCTCTCATGATTTTTAAGCTCCTTTTTGAGCTCTTCCATGAGTTCTTTCTGGGCTTGAGAACACCTCCCATTTTCTTTTGGGGTTTTGTCCATAAGTGTTTTGACACTTGTCCTCTTCTGAATTTGTGTCTTCATCTTCCCTGTCACCATTATAACTTTCTAGGATCATTCATTTTTTGCTAATTTTTTGGCCTTTTCCCTTTCTTTTAAATTTGAACTCTTCTCTTGGGGTACAAGGGATATTGTCTCCAACTTCTTGTGCCAGGGGCTATCGACACTGGATCTTTACTTGATTCTGCACTGATATTGCCATGAGACCCATAGGGGATCCTTATATGGTGCTGTGCTGAGGGGCTTGGGTGGGGAGTGGCTGGCATGTTGGAGGCCTTAGGGTTCTGGTAGCTTACCTTGTGCTGAGTGAGGGTCCTAATGATGGTGTTTGGCATATGCTGTGCCTGGTGGGGTGTTTGATATTTCTTTGGAATACAGTGAAACATGGGAAGGTCTTGCCAGTGTTGTCTGCCTGTTTACTCAAGGCTATGCTTCAGCATGTGCTTCAGCACATGGTAGTTCTCAGAGCTGGAGTCTACCCATTCCTCTGGCTATTCTGAGACACATGAGGGATCCTTGTGTTGTTGTTTGCCTGCCCCACTACACTGGGGTTCAAGATCTGCCACTGGTTTTCTGGAATGGGGCTTGTTTTGTAATTTCTTGGTTTCTCATAAAGTCATTAGCTTCCATCTGTTCCATTCTAGTTTTTAAAGAACTATTTTCTTCAGTGAGCTTTTGAACTTCCTGTTCCATTTGGCTGATTCTGCTTTTTAAAGCATTCTTCTCATTGGCTTTTGGGACCTCTTTTGCCAATTGAGTTATCCTGTTTTTAAAGATGTTATTTTCTTCAGTATTTTTTTGGGTCTCCTTTAGCAATCTATTGACACACTTTTTGTGATTTTTCTTGTTTCACTCTCATTTCTCTTTCCAACTTTTCCTCCACCTCTCTTACTTGATTTTCAAAATCCTTTTTCAGCTCTTCCCTGGCCTTAGACCATTGCATATTTACTTTGGAGGTTATGGAAGTCTTGACTTCCTCTGAAGGTATGCAAAAGGATGGAAGAAAATATCTGTTCACCAAGAAAGTAAGCTTCTATAGTCTTATTTTTTCCCTTTTTTGGGCATTTTCCAGGCCAGTTATTTGATTTTTGAGTCTTTTATCAGGAGAAGGGTATCTCCTGGGGACCTGTAAGTTCTCATTTCCTCCAAGATGGCACAATCAAAGGCCTGTGCACTGGTCTGGGATCTACCAAAGCTTTTCTGCCTAGAATCTGTGAGATGTAGAATTCCCTCTCCAGAATCACTTCCAGCACACCAAGCCCCAGGACCATGCTCAGGGCTAAGATTCAGATCAGCTGCTCAATTCCACCAGGGGCTTTAGGCTGAGAGCTCCACAAATGGATGCTGCTGCTGCCACCACTGCTGCCACCTGGGGCCAGAACTAGGGGAGAGCCCTACTTCCTTGTCACCAAGCTGCTTTTGGCGTTTGTGAGTTGAGGGAGCTGAGAATCTCTTATGCTGCTGGGGATTCCATTCCCAAGGCCTGTTCTGATCCTGTTCCTCCCTGTGCCATGTGGCCAAGGCTGGACTGTGCTCTGCTCCATGCTTTATGTGATAGACCTTTCCTGTTGGCCTTCTAGGCTACCTTGGACTGGAAATTTCTTTCACTCTGTGGTTCTGTGGCTTCTGCTGCTCTAGAATTTGCTGAGAGTCATTTTTTGCAGGTATTTTATGGCTGTGGGGAAAGAGCTAGAGTATGTATGTCTTTCTACTCTGCTATCTTGCCTCTATCCCCTGGAATGGGACTTGTTGCTGGCTTACTGGAACACTCATTCCTGAACTGCCTTCCTCTTTTACCTCAGTGAGACAGACCTTTCCTGCTAATCTTCCAAGTTTCTTGGGCTCAAAGATTGTTTCACCCCATCTTTTTTCTGGTTCTGCTGTTCTAGAGATGTGTTTGAGGGTACTATTTTATGATTTTTTTGGAGGTGAATATGGGAAAGTTATGTTAATTCCCTCCTTACTTTGCCATCTTGACTCCTGGAAGTCCAAATGATATAATTTGAAAGATGAGGTAGAACATTCTGACACCCCCTAATTAGCCTCAGCTATGAAATGAAGCAGTTAGATAAAATAATTTTTAAAGCCCCTTTTTCTTCCAAATCTGTGTTCGAGATAATTATGATCTCTTTTATTAGCTCTTTTATTCAAACTGAATTCCTTACTTTTCTGATTTCTTAAGGTTAAAATGCAAATGCTAGATGGGAATGATAATGGTTAAACCATGATCACTCACTGACACTTTACCTTGAATTTGTTTTCTGGGCTAACTTCCTAGGTACCTGTCAAGGTTCTAAGAGAACTGAATGGAGGATGTCCAAGTTTTATAGGGATAGAGGAGAAAGAAATCTGGAATAAAAGGGTGGCTACCAGAATGAGAACCTTGGGAAGTCTATAAACACCATGAAGGTTAGGAGCAGAGGATACAGAGAAAAGCAGAATCAAGCAGTTGAAAAAATTTCACCTGCTTTACTCTTTTACCTAGAATCATCTCTGGAGTATATTAAGGTAATTAATAATGTCAAGTTAAGGAGGCTTTATCTTCTAATTATTTATTAAATTGCAACTCAAAACTAGGTGTATAACAAAATTAAACAGCAAAAACTGTTTAAAATGTTTTGAAAAGTTGAGCAGAAAGTAAAGTAAAGACAGACAGGTAGTCCTGGTGGGAGGCAGGGAATCAATAAAAACAATCAAGAAAAAAGAACCTAGGACTTCTTGCGTAGTAAAGTTGGCTCCCACCAGGGAAGGAGGAAAGGTGTTTAGCTATTGTAGCTAATAATACTCTGTTGGGTTAGCCTCTGAAAAGAGGCATTATTAGGCAAAGAAAGTTGGTGAGGATAGAACTGGATAAATAAAAGGAAAGATCTCCTCTGTTTGAAAGAATGGGAGAGTATATAGCAAGAAATAAGTGTAAGGAGTTTGTACAGTTTAAGGCTTCCCACCTTGAGGGCACGGTGAGCAGAAAGTGTTGACTGAGTTAAAACTGAACAAAGGGAAAAAAAGAGAGCTATTCTTAAATCCCAAGTTCAGCATTCTATAAAATAGGCTTTGATGTCTAATGTTAAGGTTGGCTTAAAGGATGTTGTTTGTAGTCATTCCGAATGTAGGGATTAATAAATGTGTTGGTTTGGTGATGAGTGACAAGTAGGGGGAAAAAGAAAATAGTGAATGGGAGACTTTATCTATGTGTATAATATTTGTATGTGTATTTATAAGTTCACCATAAGGGAGAGCCTTGGCATAGTGAATTGAGTGCTAGACCTGGAGTCAGGAAGAACTGTATTCAAATCCTGCCTCAGACACTTGTTTTTAACCCTGGGCAAGTCACTTAGCCTTGCTTCTCCACCTGTAAAATGGGGATAATGATAGCACTTACCTCACAGGTAAGGTTGTAAGGATTAAACAAGATAACACATCTAAAGTGCTTTGTAAACCTAAAAGTACAATGTAAATATTAGTTATTATATTGCTGAATAAATGACAGTGATAATCACTGACAGAGACCTTTGAAGATTGTGAAATGTTTCTATACATTAACTTGTTTGAACATCACAGCAACCCTCTCAGATGATAGAGCAGGTTTTGACATCCCCCTTTTACAAATGAAAAGACTGAGGCTCACCGAGGTTATAAGACTTCTCCACGGTAGCCCCCCTCGTGATAATCTGAAGAAAGATTGGAACCTGCTCTTTCTGAAGTCAAGTCCATCACTCTTTCATATACCTTGCCGTAATTTATATAGGTTTTTTAGAGTATACCAATCACTTTGCATACCTGATCCAGTTTGCTTGCTCATCATAACACTTTGAGAGAGACATTGCATACTTAATGATTCTAACATCACACACATGCATACACGCGCACACACACACACACACACACATACCCCAAAAACAAAAAACATGCTGACAAAGGAAGTCCTTGTGGGTGTCAGGCATCAGAACTAGGAGTGTTGAATCAACTTAATAATTTTGAGATAGAGTTGAAGCTTGAACTATAACAAAAGAGACTACAATAAAGCATTGGCCTGGAACTTTCTGTCTAAAGGAAATGAGGAAAATATACATTTTTGAATGTGGTTCTCCTAAACAATTAAAGATGGATGGAGAAATGTTTTATATATAGAAGGACAGAATTTCTCTCCCCCCACCCAAAATGCTGTTTTCATGATAACACTCCACACTGAGGTCTGTCAAGGGTACTTTGTTATCTAAGATGATTAGGCTACGTTGAAAGCTCTCCAATAAATTATCCCTTCAGACTTGTCTATCAAACTCATGTCTAAGTGTAACACACCATGATACCTCTGCTCCCCTTACATAGTTCTTTTTAAAAAAAATCTTCTATATGAATCTTATACATTCTTTCTCCTAGATTTCTTTAAATTTACTTTCTCAAAAAAATTTTTAAATTCTTCTCACCATTCCACATCAATGAAATTGGAGATTATGTCCTTCAAGAGAAGACTTCGCAAACTAACATCAGTCCAACTGCCATTGCTTTAGTAGTTTCCTAAGTCTGAAAAATATCCCTTCTTTTTCTATATTTGTAAAGAGTTTAGCATAGTATCTGACATAGAGTAGGCAGTTTATAAATGCTTCTTTCATTGCTTTCCTTCTTTCCATTTGTTTTCCCAACCAAATCCTCTGCAAATTTTAAGATCTACCTATTCCAGGAAATCCCCTCCAAGTACTCTAGCCCAAATTGTTCTCTCCCTTCTCAGGGTCACTTTCAAATTACCAATACCACATAGTCTATGGGGATGTTTATCTCAAGCATGTGAAGACTTTCTCTGGTGGGATAGGCACATGAAAACAACGTGTTCCAATGGCCATGAAGGTAGCTGAAGCAGCTTGGTCAGATATTGAAGAGGTCAAAGTCATCTACTTCATCCTGGGCTTTTGTCCTGACTTTTGTCTTACCAATAGACATTGATGACTCTAGAAAGAGAGTGAGGCTGATTTTATATAATTCTGCTTCACTTAAATCCAATTTATGTATGAGTCAAGACATCACTCCATGATGTCACTAGTCCTCTTTGAAAAGGAATGACAACCACCACCATCACCACAACCATAAGGTCTAACTAAGTGTATTGATTTTCACTGCCCAACCAATCAGTAAGTGCTTCTATGTAGTTTCTTTGTCTTATATTTCTTTATATTTGCCACAACAATAAATAGCATTGAACACTGTTAGATATTCAACAAAGATTTGCCTTATATCACTGATTCTTACTTTTTTTTTATCATGAAGACCTTTTCAATATCCAAAAGTTTTAATGTCAAGAAATTACTTTCTTGTCATCATACATATCCTCAATAAATGAATACTAAAAGTCTAACTACTCTCAAGTGTGGGTGTGTGGAGAGTAGGGTGGGGACATGGAATTTGGTAGTAAGATTACAGGGTCGTAGATTTAGTGCTGAAAGGACCTTAGAGTTAAATGATTTTCATTCCCTCATATAGGAAACAGGCTTCGAGAGGATATCTGCCTTGCCCAAAATTATACAATTAATATCAGAAGCAGGATTTGAAACCAGGTCTTCCTGCCTCCAAGTTCAGTACCATATCGACTAAACCGTGTTGCTGCTACCATTGAGAATAAATACAATGATAAAAACAACTACGAATTCAGCGAAGTTCTTTGGTGAATTTATATTTTATTAATCACAACAGTAGAAGAAAAGGTCATATTTCATTCTGAAAGGCCAGAAAAATTTCTTTTCCTATTAGACACAAATGGAGCATCAGTGCTATAAAACCATCAATGCAAAATCCATTATTCACACTGAGTAGTTTCTAAGAGTTGAAAAAGATTAAAATGACAGCACTTGGTGCCCATATGGATTCTAAGGTCTAGATGTTATGATTAGAAAAGAGGCCAGGGATAATTTGAGGACAGGAATGATCAGAAAACATTTGAGCCAGTTTGGCAACACCTGTGAAATGACCTAGCCATTCAATAAACATTTATTAAATGTCTATAATGAGCAAGAACCTATGTTAATGCCTCAGAGGATTGTTAACCTGTCAGTGATTCCTCTTCTTGCTTTTCTTTCTTCCTATATATTTTCAGCATTATTCTCTGTCTCTACCTTCCCTCTCTGCTTTTTTAAAAGAAAACTTACGGGTTCAAATTCCATCCAAAATGATACCCTTAGTTCTATGTCTCTAGTGAATGTGGAGGTTGGAACTAGTAGGGCCCTATTGTTCCAGAACTGGTATAGGGGAAGGGCATGGAAAGAATTTACTAACTACCTACTAAATATATGAAGTTATTTATCGTAATGTGATGATCTGTCAATCCCTTCCTCAGTGGAATATTCTGAGTGTTTCAATGTTTCAATTCAAATGGAACAGTTGTATCATGTACACAGGACAGTAAGAAACTTTACAGCACCAGTGAAGTCATAATCATAAATAGCTTTTTATTCGCCTCGTGATTATATAAATGTACTAAGTATAGACATGTCTCCACTGTCTGGGTTGAACAGTCACACTGGTTATCAGATAACTAAGTGTTTCTGGTGATAGGGACTATATAAATACAGACTACATCAGCACTGTGGTAAATGTCTTCTGGTTTTGTGCTGTATGAGTGAGGGAAGAAATAACTTAGTTACAATGTTAATAGCCAACACATGGGGATAAACCCCCAATTAGGATTGGGCAAAGGTGACTTTGCAGCTCTGCTGACATAGTCCTCTGTGCTTGCTTCAGAAGTCGCATTCTTTCTTGGTCGTTTATGCAGCAAAGGATATATACAAGGCAAATTAAGTCAATTCAAGTCAATAATTATTGATTAATCACATAACATGTTTTAGAAACTAGGTGTACAAAAAGAAAAGTGGAAAAAATCCTGTTATCAGGGAGTTTATATATACCACTTTAGGGGGTGAGGGAATAAGAGTGTTTTAACATGCCTAAATTCAATACCTACTCTATGCAACCTGTGTTAACTATCCAGGGCATTATCAGTCAACCCTGAAATGGTGTTTCTCCTTGTCTTTTCTGCATATATTCAGTCCCATTGTCTACCATAGATTTTTTTTCTCCCTTAATTTTTGGAAGAATCTAATGATGATTTTCCCCCCCTCAATACAATGAATTACCTAGAACATTAGAAGTTCCTTGGTCTACCCAATCCAATATTCTTTTTCTGGCTGTGTATTTGCTGTATTTTGTTCTGAGAGCAGAACTGATGATATATTTCTAGTGGCCCAAATAAAGCTTCTGGTCCTAAGTTGTGACACAGCAGACAAAATGTTCATTTTTCTTAAAGAAAGTTTGTAGTTATGATTCTCAAGAGAAAATACTTGAAAAGCCCTATTTTTTTCTCAGATAGAAACTTGCTCAAAAATATAAGCAACTAACAAAAACAATTCAGAGAAACCCAAGTAGGACTGAGTACACAAAACTTTTCCCTGCTTATAGCTTTTCCAGAGCCATTTAGAGATTTATATTTTAACTATACCACTCTAAATGCATTTGATTTTGTCCAAGAACTGAATGTAAACAAGTCTGGGTCTTATTAATATTTGGATAGAAACTAACTGGTCATACCAGGTATGATAGGTACAACAGAGCCCAGTGCACTGATAAGTAGAGACTGAGAATGATAGTAAGAGGCACAGTCCTAGGAGGAAAGTATTGCAAATTACAGATATATATGGGACATGTTAAAAAGCAAAAATGATGGTGGGCAAGATTTATGCAATATATTTAAAGTAAAGGCTCTATTTACTATTTATGGAATAGATTTACTTGAACTAGTGACAGATTGCTTCTCTATTAATGAGAGATTCATAGAATTCTGGGGTTTGGAAGGACCTGGCTCATCTATTCCAACCCCAATCTAAGTTATGAGTCCCATGTAAAATACTCTCCATATTCACGTAACTTTCACTTGAAAACTTCTGGCGTTGGGAAAATCACTACCTCCCATGTCAGCACATTCCTATTTTAAAGTTTTTGGAATTAGGAAGTCCATTTTTATCTTTAGCTGTAATTTACCTCTCTTGAACTTTCCAATCATTAATCTTAGTTTTCTTTCCTAAGACCAAAAAGAATAACCTGAAGATATTTTCCATAAGACAACCCTTTACATTTTGTAGGACAGTATTCATTTCCTAACTCCTCTCTTCTTGAGGTGAAACAACTAAACCTTATTGGTATGGCATGGTTTCTAGTTCCCTCACCATTTCTGTCAGTGATGTATTGTATGAGCTGTATGAGCTGCAGTTCCTCAACACCATTTGTCAGTGAGGGATAGGATACAATACTTTTACAGTGATCTTATTGGGGCACATTCAACAGAACTATCACTTTCTTTGTTCTGGATATTACATTACTGCAAATGAAGAATAAAATTGCTATACTTTATTTTATTTTGGCTGTTATAACTAACTGGTTGGTATATTAAACTTTCTGTCTACCCAAATCCCTAGTTCTTTTTCCTATGATTCACTTTCCAGCCATAACTCTCCAGTCCTATCAGTATTAGGTTTTTTGGTTTTTGTTTTCTTTAAATTCAGAGCTTCAACCCATCATTTTAGTTTGTTGTAGTCTTTGGAATCCAAATCCTCTCATCCGATGTGTTGAATGCCATCTTTTTGTCATTTATGAATTTATTATTTTTATATCAAATTATTGCTAAAATGCTGAACAGAAAAAGTACAAGGAAGGAATTGCAGCATTCCACTAGAGATCTTACTCCACTTTGCCACGGATTCAATAATCACTACTCTAGGTCAGGTTCGCCCAGCTGTATAGTTACAGTATCCCCCTTCTTCCCTTCTCCTTCCTACTTCTCTTCCCCCTTCTGTTTCTTCTTCCCCTCCCCTCCCCCTTCTTTCCTGTTTCCCCATCCCTTCCCTCCTCTATACACACACACACACACACACACACACACACACACACACACAAAACCCATATATTGTCTACAGAGATACATAAAATGCCTTATCAAATATGTGTTAAAATCTAGTGATCTTTATAGCTTTGATACTTCCATGTTCTACCAAGTCTGTTAACCCTATCAGAAAAGGAATCAACTTGTTTAGTGCCACTTGTTGTTGAGTAGCCCACAATCCTGTCATACATTCTTTTTGGTGGAGCTTGAGAGCTAGCCTTGAAGATTGCATGCTGTGAAAATTAGGCTTGCCTGGCTTTTTTTTATTGCTTTCATTTCCTTTCCCTTTTCTGGCACAAAAACTGTCAGTCATTTGGAACTAAAAAGAAATGAGAACTTTGTAGTTCAGTCATTTGAGTCTGACTCTTTCTGACTGAGTTTGGGGCTTTCTTGGCAAAAGATACTGGAATGGTTTGCCATCTCCTTCAGTAGGTCATTTTACAAATGAGGAAACTGAATCAAATAGGGTTAAATAACTTGCCCTAGAACACAGGGTTACCAAGTGTCTGAGGTCACATTTGTACTCAAAAGATGAGTTTTCCTGACTTCATGGCCCCAAACTCTACCCACAGCTCCACCTGGCTGCCCTGAAAACTATTGATATATTTTTATTTTGATCTATATTCTCCTATTGTAAAAAAAAATGGGATATTTTGAGTGTGAGTAATAAATAAACAATCTTCGACATTTATAAATATTGTGAGATTTTTTAGGTGAAGCATGTGTCTTATCTAACATTTGTTTCTCTAGTGCCTAATAGGTATTTAAAAATGTTATTTGATTTGGATGGGACAAAGGGGTTGATAGGTGATCAGTGTCTATATATGTCCCTGCATAGCCAAATGGACCAGTATATGGTAAATTAATAAAAGCTAGTACACATTATACAAGACAGATTTTTATTAAACTATTCTGGTGAGTCTGGCTTTGTTGAGATAGCTGGGGCGGGGGGTGGAGGGGGGAGAGGGGTTGGCAAACCACTGCCAAAGTTTACCACCTGTTTTTGTATTCTGTGTGATCAAAGAATGATTTTTACATTTCATTTAGAATGAAATGTAAGCTCAGAATCACACAAAAAAATAAGCTGTGACCTTGGACTCCCTGAGGTACTAGTAATAGTAATACATATAATTTCTATACACTTTGAGGTTTACAAAGCACTTTACATTTTATTTTATTTAACCCTCACAATAGTGCTTTTTTAAATCTCCTTATAAGTGGAGAAACTGTGGCTGAGAGAGGTTAAATGAATTGCTCAGGGTCACATAGCTAGCAAATCTCAGAGGCAAGATTTGAACTCTCTTTGATTTCAAGTCCAGCACTTTGTCACTACCACTTAGGTTCCTTGTTTGCCTTTTCCATTTCCATCCCTTCTCTATTGGGATGTGGGCAGTGTAGGTAGGCACACCAAATAATGTTGCTCTGAAAAACACTGTTTCAGAGTAATATTTTTGATGGATTACAACTGTAGTATCTGGGGGCACTGAGAACTCAGAGGATGGATCCCTTGGTGACTGGCTACTCTAGGTTGAAGGTACCCTCTTGGTCTGCATCGTCTAAATTGCAAGCTTCATCAATGTGCTTTACTTTACTAACCAGAAAACACAATTTACTCAAAACAAATTCATTTTGTCAAATGACATAAGAATAACAGCAATAAAATATTTTATCCCAAAACATGTGGTATGCTTTCCTAGACACACACAAAAGAGTTGGAAGAGTGGCCATACATAGAGAATGTGGGGGGGTTATGTCAGCATACACTTTTGGGAAAGAGTTTAGGGACAACTCCCATCTCCAAGGTTACTGATATCTTCCAGTAATGTTATTATGCTGTTTCCACCAGGTTTCTCTCACAGTCTCCACTGGAAACTGCACAGTCAGACACATGATCTCTAACAGACACTGATCTTTTAGTCTTTTCCAGGTAACATTCCTCCCATGTTTCTCTGATGGACACTGTTCGCTGAATGCTGTTTGGCAAGACATATAATTACCTTCAGAGTGCTGTAAGACACATAGTCTTGAGCTTTGGGCTCAACTGCAATCTTTGGCTACATCTCCAAGGAAAGAACAGGTACAGTTATGCTCTTTCAGCTTAAATTCTCCCACTTAAAAGAGGGTAGCATGCTGGACCTAGAGTCAGGAAAACTAATTTTTATGATTTAAATCTCGTCTTGGATACTTACTAGTTGTGAGACCCTAGGCAAGTCACTTAACCCCATTTGCCTCAGTTTCCTCATCTGTATAATGAGTTGGAGGAGGAAATGGCAAGCTACTTTAGTATCTTTGCCAAGGAAACCCCAAATGAGATTATGAAGAGTCAGACATGGCTAAAAACAATTGAACAACAATAAAAAGAAGAGTAGGTGTGGAAAAGGTATGAGAAAAACCTAAGGCAAGCCAAAGTTCTCTTTTCCTGACAATATATCAAGTTTTTGTGTGTCAATAATTTCAGCCCCAAATATTCAGAGGGTCTTATGGTATTCTTCACACAATGAACTGCACCTAATGTCTCAATGATTCTGAAGAGGCTTTTGACCCACTTTGATCTCTCTCTCTCTCTCTCTCTCTCTCTCTTTCTTTCTCTCTCTCTCCTTTCATCACTACATGGAAAATATACCAGTGGTATATGTTGATGTGAAAGTTGCCTCTGCTGATTCAGATGGTCACTCCTCTGTAATTTATTGACCTATGTTTTAGTCTGGGCCACCAAAATGGTTACTCAATTTTCTCATGCTCATGAAATAGTATCAATCAATTAACAATCATTTTGTAAGTGCCCACTGCATTCTAGGCACTAAGTATTGAGAATACAATAACAAAAATGAAACTAGTCTTGCACTTAAGATGCTAAAGTTTTTCCAGGAAGTAACTTCATCATATAAATCTACAAAAAATAAATAAATACAAGGTTGATAGAAGGACACTAGAAGTTGAGAGGGGTGAATTAGGATAAACTGTGCACAAAGTAGTGCTTAAACTGGATCTTGAAGGAACTGAGGAAATTTATGAGGCATAGGTGAGGACAGGGATTTGTGGGTATGTTTGTCAACCATGCAAAGGCATAGAAAGAGAAGATGGCATGTCAGTGTGAATACAGCTATATGGCAATTTGCCTTTATTGCAAAGCATAGAAAGTAGAGTAAAAGATGATGATGCTGGGAAGATAGTTTGGGGGCAGGTTATAAAAGCCAAACAGTATAGTATATAGTTGATCCCAGAGTCCATAAGGAGCAACTAAAAGTAATTGAGTAAGGGACAGAAACAATGAGATCTACATTTAGAAGCTCTGAGTAGGATGGGTTGAGTGTAGAAGGATGAAGCAGGGAGACTAACTAAAAGGTAGTGATAATGACCTAGGACAAAGATGATGAAATCATGAACTAGAGTGATAGTTGTGTAGGTAGAAGAGCTGGGTGTGAGATTTGACTTTCTAAGTCAGGATTTTTCAAAATGGAAACATAAGATGAGGAAGAATGAAACATTGAAGATAATACTGAGGTAATGATCCTTCTGACTAGGATGATGTTGTCCTCAACATAAATAGGAAAATAGGATGTGCTAGAAGGCAAGACTTGAACTCAGATCTTCCTGATTCCAATGATAGCCTTTTATCTCCTATGCAACATTGTCTTTCCAATTCTTTTCTTTTCCTTCTCTCCCTTTTTAGATACCAAGTGGCTTGGGCCACTAATTTTGCAAAAAAAAAAAATTGTCAATACTAAGATCATACTATATGAAAGCAAATCCTGTAATTCCTTCCCTCCCCCCACCCCTACTTTATCACATGGCTCCTCGGTCTCCAGCAACTTGACTTACATGATAGTCAAATAAACTAAAATGTATCTATATCTGTGTATGAGTGCACAGTCGGAGATGAGAGTGAATGGGAGAAAACTTGAGAGAAGGGTCTCAGAGGACACATCCCTAGGCTACCAAAATAATAGATTAGTACAGGCTTCTGAGGAAGATGCATTTGTAGCATTAAGCATTTCTATATTACCTACTTAATGTATGACAATTTTCCTGCTAAGTGAATTGCTATAAAATGAAAAATTTTGTTTGTATAAAAGTGCTTTGGGGTTAGTTTTAGAAACAGAAAAGGGTATTTATAAGACTAAAATTTTTGAAGAATATTTACATTTGAGAGAGAATTCTTTTATATGTGTACATTATGTATGTATGTATAATTGGATTTGTGTTTACTCTTTTTGCCAACCCAAAATGAGTTAAAATTCATTACTCCCAATCTCTGTCACCCTGATATAAAGAAAACAAAGAGCATTGGGCATAAAATTCGTTTCTTTGTTCAAGATAATTCTCCTTCATTATTTTACATGAAGACTTCGAAAAGTTCTTAAGCCACTCAAAAGCATTCATCAAATTGCTATTGACGAGAAAACGTTTGAGTTTCATCTTGTGATTGTCTTTTTTCTCCATGTAATTGGTAGGTAATTTGGAATGAACTAGGACTACTAAAAGAGTTTGACAAATTTATTAATGGTGCATTGTGAGGATGCAAAAAATGATTCTATATATTTTTTCTAAGCCACTTTTGAATATTTGAAACAATTTTCAAAAACATCACTAAGAACTGTTGCAAATCCATTTTGTCAATATTTGAGTGCTAAAGAATCAATGAACTCTTAATTGCAGTTCTGGTAAGATTTGGAATCCAATTAATTTTTAATGAGACATTTTCCATGTTAAATGAATATCAATTAGTAAATAAAAAGATAATAGGGGAGGAGAAAACAATTTTTTAATGAGATCAGGTGCTATTTCTCCCAAGCTATAAATCCAAATTCACATTGAGTTGAATCATCTTGGCATTTTGTGATTAGAAAATGCAAAGCTAATTGTCCAAGTTTGATTCACATCTCAAAATGAATTACTACTATCTTTATTTAACTTCTCTCTAGTAGGTTCATATTTTTACTATATCTTTCAATTATTTTAATTATTTTTCATAATAATGTTATGTAAATTATTGCTATTTTATTTTGTAAAGGAGATCCATTGATTTTATACATGATAGGTAGCTCTCATGATTTTATATATGGTATATAGGTATCTTTCCAGAATTGCACACGTAAATCATAATTTAAGTGAACTGTATCACTAACTGTACCATAAAAACCATCTGAATTCCGAGTCAGGACATCACAAATACATATAGTCTTCGTGTAGCCCATAGAGTGACACTGGTGATGTCTCCAGCCTCTCTATTAGTGAATAACATCAGGAAAGGACCTCCAAAGTTTCAGTGGCAACAGAAAAGACAGAAGACCCAAGTATCCCAAGTGGCAGTGAGCAGAGTGCCAAAAGACAAAAAGATGATTGGTATTCTGGACATGTCCAGCATTGACAGAGAAAAAATATCTTTCATAGACATCTCAGCAGCAATGAGGAGGGGACAGAATTCCTAGATATTGCTAGCAGTGGAAGAGAGAAGATGAGGAACCTAGTAGCAATAGAAATAGAGATATCCATGAGTTATTTATTGATCTGTTACGTGACATGGTTTCTAACTTCAAAGATTTTGTAATCTGGTTTAGAAAGTCGAATTAGCAGCAAAGAGAAGAATGTGCTTAAGTGTTAAGTGCTCTGGTATAAATGATAGAGACAGAAGATATTTAGAAAGAAGAGGGAATATTGGGAATCCTAATGATTGAAGAAGGCTTCTCTGAATGTCAGCATCTCAGATGAGACCTCAGAAGCTCTCAAATCTAATCCAGGCTTGAACAATAATCTTTTCTATATCATACTGCCACAAATGGTTTCCCAACCTTTACTAGATAGCCAGCAGCTGTTACGAAATGTTTCTTCACAAGAAGCCCACATTTGCCTCTTTGCAACTTGTGCTAGTTGCTCCTCATTCTGACCCCTGCTATGAAAACAAAACAAGTCTAGTCTCTTTTCCCCAGGACAGCTTCAGTGATAATCCATTTTGTTGAATGAAAATGAGCAACATTGAAGAAATTTGGTATTGAAGACATTGTTTCCATTCTAAATTACATTTGTATCTAACTGAAGAGGCAGCATCGTAGAGCTGTAGTAGATAGCATAGTAGATAGAGGGTTGGACTCAAAGCCAAAGCAATCCTATGTTCAAGTCTTACCTTCATTTAACACATGCTGGCTGTGTGAGCCTGGGCAATTCACTTAATCACAAAGACTATTCATTTCCAGGAGGTATATGCTTGGTCAAAGAAATTTCCTTACCTTCTATTTCATATTAAAGGTTTTAAAGAACTACTCCCCATTTCTATACTATAGCTCATTTGACATTGACTCAATTTCTTGTTGACTGTAGCTTTGGATCCTTGCTAATTTTTATAGCTAGTGTAATACCATATTGGTCCAAATATAGACACATCTGAAAAAGGAGATACGTGCGGCAAAAGGAGCTCTGTGAAAGGAAAGTATACAGGTATGCACTGGGAAAATAATCTCTAAAGTGATTACAATATTTAGCCAAAGCTATTGTTGGCCTCCAGTTGTTGTGAGACTCAAATGGTATGAATAAAGTACCCTGTAAATACTAGTGTTATAATCAGTATCTTGTTATCTATTTATGAGGGTGTTCCCCTCACTAGTGAGGGTTACAACTCCTCCCCACCTTCTCATCTTATCATTGTTCATATCTTTCTGTTAATCTCTTCACATATGACTGGTCTGAATATAAGCCATACTTTCTACCAATCCCTAAATCTGGGTGAAACCTAAAATAATTTTTATGTTCATACATATTTTTGCCATTTACAGAGATCTCTTTTTAGAGTAGTATTTAGAAGTATTTAGAAGTATCCTATATTTGAGTCAAGAGGCTACTACATCATCTGTGAAAACCAATGTGGACCCAGAGATTATTTTCCATATTAGGACATCTCAGATCAGAAAGGTTAAGTAATTTGTCTTTAGTTGTACAACTGTTACATATCAAAACTGAATTCAAATTTAGATCTCTTCTGGATTCATAGTAATACTTTTCTTATACTACACAATGCTGGTTCTCTTAGTATTAAAGCATGATTTCTGTTTCACTAAGGTAAAAAAAATAAGTAAATTATTAGTCAGTGATCCTAATGACAAGGCCAGTTCTCATTTTGGCCATATACAAAAAGAGTCTCCATTTACATCCTGAGTATGTTACTTTGTTAGGAGGTGGGTAGCATGTTTTATCATGACTCCTCTTTACTGCTATTGGTCACTATGTAAAGAGTTCTTAAATCCTGAGAATTGTTTGTATATAGAATGTTATTGTTAATGTCCAAATTGTTCTCCAGATTCTGCTCACTTTCCTCTGTATTAGTTCATGTGAACCTTCTTAGTTTTCTCTAAAACTATGCCCCTCATCATTTCTTGTAGCGCAATAATAGTAATACTACAATTATATTCATAAACCAAAATTTGTTTACCCATTCCTCAAATAATGGGTACCCCTTAAGTTTATAGCTCTTTGCCACCACAAAAGAGCAGGAGTATGTGTATGTACTCACACACACACATGTATACACACATACATGCATACACATATGTGTGTATGTATGCCTATATATATATGTGTATGTTGTAAAATGACCTACAGAAGGAAAGGGCAAGCCATTCCAGTATCTCTTTCAAGAAAACCCCAAACAGAGTCACAAAGAGACTGCCATGACTGAAAAAATGACTGAGCAACTATATATATATATATATATATAGTCTTTTTATGAGAGTGGTTTGTTTAAGGAATCTATGTGGACATTTTATATTTTTTGTAAATAGTCATCCATTCCATTTACATTGCCAGTCTTGTTTGGCATACAATTGAGCAGAATAGTTTCTTGTAACTAACTTCTTCATTTGTTCTGAATTTTCTTTTTTAGTATTAGATGTTGGTGATTTGTTTTTATATTTTTCCTTTCATAAAATTAGCTCATTAGTTTTGGTTTTTGTCATGTTTTGGTCTTTTTTATTTCAGTTCCAATTCTTCAATTTGTTTACTTTCAATTTTGTAAATCTCTGATTTTTAAATTTTCTACTCTGGAGATTGCTTTTAAAATTTTCTTTTGCATTTATTTTTTGTTTACATGCCCATTTTGTGGGTCTATAATTTTTTTCCTTTATTTATAAAAGTATTATAAAAATATGAATTTTTCCTTTAAGGACTACTTTGTCAACATCCAGAAAATATTTATATGTTCTTTCATAGTTATCATCATGTTTATTACTTTTAATACATTATAATCAGTAAATGAAGTGTTACTATTTCTGCTTTTATGCATTTGTGAGGTTTTATGCTTAACAAATGGTCAATATTTGTATATGTGCCATATATAAAGAAAAATTATGCATATTCCTTCTTATTTCTATTCAGTAATCACCAGAGGTGTATTACATCTAAATTTTTAAAAATTCTACTCAGGTATTTTCAGTCTTTTTTTAGTTAGATTTATTTAGGACAGAAATAAACATATTGATATCCTTCAATACAATAGTTTTACTGTCCATTCTTCTCTATAGCTTAATTTTTCTTTAAACATTTAAGTGCCATTGGGTGCATATAAGTTAAAAATTGACATTAATTTTTATTTTATTTTCCAGTCTAATATAGTTTCCTTTTTTGTCTCATTTATTCGTCTAATATTGCTGTTACTAAATCTGAAATCATGGTTGCTACCCATCATTTCTTTTTCTACTGAAGAATAATCAGTTTTACTTCAGTCTCTTTTATTTTAACTCATTGTAAACCTTTATGTTTTGAGTGTGTTGCTTGTAAACAACATATTGTTGGATTCTACTTTAAACTATACTTTGCTAACTTCTTTCTTTTTTTTTTACTGAGTTCATCCTATTTTTCCTTTCAGTACTGATCATTAACTGTGTATTTCCCTCCATTCCTTTCCTTCTAAGATTTCTCCTCTTTTCTTGCTACCTACTCTTTACAAAGAAAGTAATAGAGGAAGGAAAAGAATGTTTAGCACCAGTGCTATACTTAATTTTTTTCTGTTACCTCTTTCCTCTCTGATTTTGTTCACCCATAGCCCAATCACAGATTTTTGCACTTTAAGTCTCCCTTTATGGCTTTAATCCTTCTAGGTTAGAGACTGTTTTACTTAGAACTAATCAGTTCTTGAATCTACTCTTATTCTTATCCTCTGCTTCCCATCTTCCTGTTCTCCAGTTTTCCTTTTGAGTGAAGCATATTTCTGCATTCCACTTTCTCTGTATTTTACACTCCTTTACCAGTTCAGATGGAAATGAAGTGGAAGTGTCATCTTTTCTCTCCACTTATTCCTTCTTGATTGTATAGGGTTATATTTCTGTAGTTTAATTATGTAAGATCATTTCCCCCACCTTTTCCCCCCATAGTGTCTTACTTTTCCCCCATTATTTCTTTTGTTTTTTCAAAATCACCAAAATATAACGTAAGTACTCTGCAACTCTCTCTTTTATCTTCCTCCATAACCCTAGGATAACATTAGTTCTGAAAGGATAAATATACTACACACATTCCTTATTAGAATATAAGTACTTCATCATGCTGAATCACTTTTGATTGTTCACTTCTATTTACCCTTTCTATGTTTCTCTTTACATCCATATTTATATTTAAAGTTTCTGTTCTTTTAATTAAGAATGTTTAAAACTTCTTTCTTTAATCAAAGTTCTATTTTTTTACCTGCAAAAACATACTCAGTTTTACAGATTCTAAGCTTATTGATTCCCTCGATTTTTTTGAACTGTTGTTCTTCCAGAAGAATTTTTTTATGTTTTTTTAGCTCCATACAATAATTTTTTGGTAGTATCATTGTCATGACACTGATAAATTATTTTAGATAAAATTATCATTTTTATTATATTAGCTTGGTCTACCCATGAGCAATTAATATTAATGCAGTTGTTTAGATCTGTCTTTATTTGTATGAACAGTGTTTGTAATTGTGTCATATACTTCCTAGGATTGTTTTGGCAGGTAGACTCTCAAGTGTTTTACGTTATCTGCAATTATTTTAAATGGAATTTCTCTTTTTAGCTCTTGCTGCTGGGTTTTGTTGGTAGTATTTAGAAATGCTGATCATTTGTGTGATTTTTTAAAATATTTTTAAAACTTTGCTGAAGTTGTTAATTTTTCAATTAGTTTTTTTTCACTTGATTCTGTAGTGTTCTCTAAGTATTCCATCATAACATCTGCAAAGAATGACAGTTTTGCTTGCCCATTGCCTCTTCCAATTCCTTCAGTTTCTTTTTTTGCTCTTATTGCTATTGCTAACATTTCTAATAGAACATTGAATAATAGTGGTGATGATAGCAATTCTTGCTTCACTCCTGATCTTATTGGGATGGTTTCTAGCTTATCCCTCTTAGAGATAATTTTACTGATTGTTTTAGATAGGTATTACTTATCATTTTGAACTCTTTATTTCTGTTTTCTGTTCGTGTAAGAGGAGTGGTATTGTATTTTGCCAAATGCTTTTCCTGCATCTACTGAGATAATCATATGGTTTTTGTTATTGATATGGCCAGTTAACTCATAGTTTTCCTACTATTGAACCAGCCTTGAATTTCTGGTATAAATTCCACCTGATCATAGTATATAATCTTTGTGATATATTGCTATAATTTCCTTGCTGGTATTTTATATAAAAGTTTTTCATGAATATTTATGAGATAAATTGATCTATACTTATCTTTCTCTGTTTTCACTGTTCATGGTTTAGGTACTAGCACCATATTTATGTCATAAAAAGAGTTTTGGAAGACTACTTCATTACCTGTTTTTCCAGATAGTTTATATAGCATTGGAATTAATTGTTCTTTAAATGTTTGTTAGAATTCACCTGTGAATCCATCTGATCCTAGAGATTTTTTCATAGGGAGCTCATTTATGACTTGTTCAATTTCTTTTTATAAGATGAGGTTATTTAAGTATTCTATTTCCTCTGGTTGGAGCTCCAGTTGACAGCTGTTTCTCTCAGTCACTGGAAGCTAGGTAGAAGTCTCTGCAGGTTCAGAGCAACAGAATTGTAGACTCTTCCTTCGTTTGAACTCCTTTCATTGGTTATTCATTTGCACACTTCACTGGTATCTAGATGTAAAACCCTACCCAGTGTCACTAAGCTGCTGTATACTTTGGATTCTGCTCCATGTCCAGAATATAATCTCATGCCTCCCATTGCTTCTTGCTTTGCTCCTTCACCCATAGTCACAGGTTCCCTCATCAGTTTGCATGGCAGTTATATGACTCAGTTCTGAGGTAAAAAGGACAGAGCTTATAATTTGCATTTGTTTTTGCTTCCTCAAAGCATTACAGCCATCTCTGTAGACCTCTTCTTGCCTTAGTGAACAACTTCTAGCCCTAGTTCAATCTTTGGCCTAGAAAGCTCAGAATAGTGCCCTGCTGGATTAAACAACATCAATGTCCACATACTTCTGACTCCTTACTCTAACCTGAATTGGAAAAAAAATTGATTTGTTGTCATTTTTTCTTTTTTAAATCAGATATAAATCTGGTATTTGTTCAGGATTCTAAGTGTTTGTTGGAATACTTGAGGGAGAGGAGCTGAACTGTGCTTCTAGTCTGCCAACCTGATTGGTCTTCATTTGTTATCTTATTTTTATTATACACCTTTGAGGTAGGTGCTATTGTTACCATGGGCAGCTAGGTGGGACAGTGAATAGAGCACCAGTGCAGGACTCAGGAGGACCAGAGTTCAAATCTCACCTCAGACACTTGAAACTTTCTAGTTGTGTGATCTTGGGCAAGTCACTTAACCCCAATTGCCTCATCCTGGGGTCATCTCCAGTCATCCTGATGAATATCTGGTCACTGGATTCAGATGGCTCTGGAGGAGAAGTGAGACTGGCAACCTGCACAGCCCTCCCTCATTCAAAACAAAGTCAAATGCAAGTCATGATTACCATCCTCCTTTTACATATGATGGAAAAGGCTAAAAGAGGATATGTGACTTAACCTGGATCAAACAAACAAAAAAATAGGTATCTGATACAGGATTCAAACTCACTTCATTCTTACTTCAAGCCCTATACTTTTTCACTACCTAGCATTCTAGGAGGATTTATAGAACTATGCAAGATACCTTTGACTGGTCAATATAAATGCTTCCATAATACAACTTTTTTGTTGTGCTGTATCACTGAAATTTTCAATGGAAATGGTCTTGATAATATTAAGCCTTTCTGGACTTCTGCTACCAGTGCATCTAGTTACACTATGTTGTCTGGAATCTGTGAGGATGTGGTTTGTTTTCACCACCAATTAAATTGTTAAGCAGATATAGTCAGAATAGTGCAAGAGTGGGTGAAATCTGCTTCATTTTCTTGATGAAAGGCAAATGCTCATTTCCAAATGGAAATAATATTTCTTAGATTTAACTTTTCTTTCTCAAAAAAACCGTAGCACTTTTAAACTTAATTATTTGTGAAATCATTGCTTTTGGGGCCTTCAGTGTTGAATGACCTGTACCTTATTTAAAATGATTTGTCTGGTTTTGACAAAGCTGAAATGAAAAGTGATGGTATATATCCACACACTAATAAGAGGAATTCCTAAGAAAAGAGATGAGTAAGCATCAGCCCTGGGGATTTAAATTGTTAGAATAAGAGGTGATCTCTTTTATATCAGGCTTTTAAAACAAGAGCAAGGCTATTATTGGCCACCCTGACAAAAATGAGAGTTTCATAATGGTCTGCTGAAAAATGATCTCTCTTTCAAATAAAATATTTCCCAAAGTTACCGTTTTCTAGATTAAAATGCAATTTTTAGTGATTTATATGTATACTCAGGAAAATCAAGTCATATTACTTGATTTTTCTTTTATTGGATATTTTCTGTATTTTATTTAACATAAAATAGACAATTTCATTCATGTGGTCTTCTAATGATAATAAGCAGATGAGAGTCAATAGCTGTTTCTGAGTGACCAGTAATAGGATTTTCTTCACCAGTGTAGAAGATGATGATCAGCTATTCTTCATCTCTAGTGAGAACACATATGAGAAAATAAACTTTGACTAAATCTTACAGATGAATCTTGAAAAAATGGAAATTTTCCTAATACCAAGGATTGCTAAAGCAGGAAAATGGTTGCCGGTAGATGTTCTAGAATGTTTTTAGAAGTATTTTTTTATACATAAAAAGGATTAATTTTAGCAATATGTGATGACTGGTAGTTAACCTGGTTCAGTGGATAGAAACCTGGTTTTGGGGTCAGGAAGTCCTGGATTCACTTCTAACCTCTGACATAAAATGACTAAGTAATCTTGAGAAAGTCACTTAATCTGTCATGCTGAAGGTCATTCTTAAGTTTAAAAATTGAAGACTACTTGACTTTTTGGCATTGCTAGAGTCAGTCAGGCAACAAATATTTATTATGCTCCTATTAGGTTGAATTCCCTGCACCATTGAAATAACAAGTCAACAAATTAAATGAGATATCTTAGCTGGTCCTGTTTAGAAGGATATGGGGTGGGGTGGGGAGATGGAATCTTAGAATTTTAAGACTTCATCTAAAGTTTTAGAGACCATCTAGTTCAATATTTTTATTTTACAACTGTGGCAACAAAGGTCCATTTGCCACAATCAGGATATTGTTGCAAACCCCTGCCCTATGGAGGGGTCAAAGTTGTATACTGGATGATTGGTACACAAGATCATTCATTTCTTGACTCCATGCATTTTTATTGACTATCCCCTATGCCTACAACACTCTTCCTCCTCATTTCTGCCTTCTAAATTCCAGCTAAAATCTTATTCTGTAAGAAGTCTTTTCCATTGCACTGTAATGACAATGCTTTTCTTCTGAGACAGTTTTAATTTACCTGGTGCTTATGTACCTAGTTGTTTGCATGTTGTCTTTCCCATTAAGATGTGAGTTTCTTGAGATCAAGAATGTTATTTTCATTTCTTTGTATCCCCAGTGCTTATTATAGTGCCTGACTTATCATAAGAGTTTAATAAATGTTTTTTGACCTACTGACTGATACAACTCTAAGCTGGCTAATGAACCCCAGAGATGAAAAATTTTCTGAGTAGCACTTAGTTTATTATCTAATTTATAATATTTATGATTCTTCTGTTAACATTCATTCATCTAGTATCATATTTTAACATACCCAATGAATATTAGGCAAGATGTGATTTTATTAAAGTCTACCTCTCTGCTCCCAAAAAAACACTCATAAAAAAACTCCCCAGAATCCCAAACAAATCCTCTAAGCAAGACAGTCAACATAATCTATATAAAATATAGCTTTTTACTAGCACCAGAATATGTTATTTGTTATCTAGTTGTTCAATAAATAGGAAGCGACCTCTAGCAGCATCACTTTCTTTATTATCTGTATTGATATAATCTGGGAAACAAGATATTGAACTAGAGTCCCAGAGCAGACAAAATGACTTTCTATAGTCTACCCAGAGCTTTGCTGCATGTTTTGAACTAGAGCACAATTGGAAAACTGTGTTCTTCCTACCCCATTTCATACTTTGAGAACTTTGAGGGCCTTTGGTATTGGAAAACTTGATAGTGGAGTTTTTAGAGTTTAATCAGTCACTGAATTCTGAAAAATATCCTTTACCCCACATGAGTTGTCAAAGTATACTGTGGTTGTTCAAAAGAAATATCTGATTTTTTGAGGGCTCTTTGACATCTATAAAGCTTGTATATGACAGATTATATATTCCCGAGATGAACATCGTTTGTATTTAACACACCCTTCCTGGGATATTTTTTTATTTTTTCTATCACGCTCTGGGGCTTCAGTCCCCAAACCTCATAGACACTGGTAAGGTGAATTCTAGAGGTGACCCTGAGGTTGACAAAGTTATCTTCCTTAAGCATGAGTCTGATTGAGTCACCTCGCACTCTATTCATTAAACTCCAGTAGCTCTCTATCATGCCAAGTATAAAATATTAAATCCTTTGTTTAGTGTTTCAAGTCCTGTTAAACTATGTATCCTCTTACCTTTCCATGTACTCTACAACCCACTGTGATTGGCCACCTTGATACTTCTCACTCAAGATTCTGCTTTTCTCCACTGTGCATTTTCTCTGGCTTTCTCCATGCCTGGAATTCTTTCTCTTCTCACCTTGAACTCCTCATCTCTCTGACTTCCTTCAAGTCCTAGCTAAAATGATCTTTATCAGATTCCTCTTCATGCTAGTGTCTTTGCTATTTTTATCTTCATTTTCTCATGTGTATATATATATATATATATGCAGCTATGCATGTATGTGTACATATACATATTATTTGTTCATATTGTCTCTCATTTATTAGAGTATGAGCTCCTCAAGGGTAGGAACTTCCTACTCCAACCCCCTTTCTTGAATTCCCAGCATTGAGCACAGTGCCTGACATATAATAACTAATTCATAACTATTTATTGATTGATCTCAGTATCAATAAATATCCCATTGCCATTTTGCATTTTATATATATATATATATATACATATATGTATATATATATATATACATATATGTATATATATATATATACATATATGTATATATATATATATATATGTGAAGTAAGTTCCTTCAAAAATACCTCTCCAAGACAGATATATATTTGAGGAAGATGGAACAGAAGGACCAACAATATCTGCATATAACATTTTGGAGATGGGGCAACAGCAACTGAGAAGTCCACTTAATGCAGCAGTAAAGTGACTCATAGAATCATAATATTAGATCTGTAGACTATCCTAGATATAGGCTATCTTTATCCTTTCATTTTACAGTGAAGGGGGCAGATGGTGGTGCAATGGATAGAGTACCATTGCAGGAGTCAGGAGGACCTGAGTTCAAATCTCACCTCAGACCCTTGACACTCACTAGCTGTGTGACTTTGGGCAAGTCACTTAACCCCAATTGCCTCATCCTGGGTCATCTCCAGTCATTCTGATGAATGTCTGGTCACTGGATTCAGGTGGCTCTGGAGGAGAAGTGAGGCTGGTGACCTGCATAGCCCTCCCTCACTCAAAACAAAGTCAAGTGCAAGTCATGTCATCATTTCTCTGATGGCATGGTACTCTTTGGCAACAAAGGACGAACACACACAGAGAAGGAAACTGAAGCTCAGAGGAGATAAAATGACTTACCCTAGGTCTACTGTTAGATTAGTTAGAAAACAGTTATTAAACAAGTCATTCCTCAATTGATAAATGGTCAAAGGATATGAACAGGGCAATTTTCAGATAAAGAAATTAAATTTATCTATAATGATATGAAAAAATGCTATAAAACACTATTGATTAGAGAAATGCAAATTAAAACAACTCTGAGGTACCACCTCACAACTATCATATTGGCCAATATGACAAAAAAGGAAAATGACAAATGTTGGAGAAGATATGGGAAAATTGGAACACTAATGCATTGTTGATGGAACCATTCAACCATTTTGGAGAGCAATTTGGAGCTATACCCATAGGACAATAAAATCATGTCTACTCTTTGAAGTAATACAGTTTCTATGTCTGTAACCCAAAGAGATCATAAAAAAGGGAAAAGGACTTCTGTGTACAAAAATATGTATAGCAGCTCTTTTTTTGTGGCGGCAGAGATTTGGAAATTGAGGGAATGCCAACCAATTAGGGAATGATTGAACAAGATGTGATATGTGAATGCAATGGAATATTATTGTTCTATAAGAAATGATGAGTATCTGGATTTCAGAAAAACCCGGAAAAACTTCTATGAACTGATACTGAGGGAAGTGAACAGAACTAGGAGGACATTTTATACAGTAACAGCAACATTGTGCAATGACCAACTTTGATAGACTTAGCCCTTCTCAGCAATGCAATGATCTAAGACAGTTCCAAGGGACTCATGATGGAAAATGCTATGTACATCCAGAGAAAGAACTATGGAGTTTGAATCCAGATCAAAGCATAGTATTTTCTCTCTTTTTTTTCCTTTTTCATAGTTCTTTCCCTTTTGCTTTGATTCTTCATTCACAGTATGATTAATGTGGAAACATGTTTAACATGATTGTACATGTATAACCTATATCAGATTGCATACCATCTTGGGGAGGGAGAAGGGACGAGGAAAAATCATGAACTGAAAATCTTGTAAAAGTGAATGTTGAAAAATATCTTTGCATGTAACTGGAAAAAAATAAAATACTGTCAAGTGAGGAAAAAGATAAAGTAGGTAAATGATAAAAAAAGAGAAGAAAAATAAACCAGTAGTTATTAAATGTCTGATTCCCTTCTATATGCAAAGTACCACTGTTTACCACATCTGCAATAAGGAAGTTAGTGGAAGTTTTTACAAAGGTTTTCTTTACTTAAAAAATCAATTAGCAAAACATATTATATTCAAAGAGTTTTATGCAAAGGAAATTTTCCGTATTCAAAAATCATTTTTACTTTCTGAAATAATGGTTAAATACACTAAATCAATTTTTGTGATGAAAAGAAGAAATACTGTATTACACAGCTATTCTAGTAATTTGAACTCTAAGAGAGAACAAACTGAAATGATAATGCATGAAAACAGAAGAACTCTAGGTTAGCAAATATTTCTCATAATATGATTATCTTCTCCTTTTTAACTTGATAAAAAAAATGTTTTTGGGTGACTGTAGAGAATATGGAGCTTTCTCCTCAACTTAGTCAATATCTGAGACTTGCATCAGCATTTAATCAACCACAAATGGCTTCATTGCCTATATGCTTCAGTGCTATGGATAGTATATAATCATAAAATCAGAAAATTTAAGAGCTGCAAGGGATCTTAGAGATCATATCTTTTAAATTGCATCATTAAATGCTTATCTATCAATAAAAAACAATTTAAAAGATTTTGATATATTCAACCATGCCTACAAAATGCTAGGATAGAGTTGTGAAATGTTATAGTTGGAATCATCCTTAGGCATCATCTAGACCAGAATCTTTCAAACTCTGTGTGGTAATAGCTTTGAGCACTCTATACATATATATGGAAATATATAATTATAAATAGGAATATATATATATATATATGAATTTAAGTTAAAAAGTTCAAATAAAAGTCAACAAAATGAGACGGACAGGGAATTCATTCCAAGTGACAGTGAATACAAAATAATGACCCATAATAATAATATTCATTTATATGTATATATGTATAAATATGTTTTAATTTATATATCATATGGTTGGTAGAATATTTTACAAATATTATCTCATTTAATTCTTACTTCTCCAGAGACGTGTCACAAGTAACTCTCTGAAGCTGTGTTGGAGCTCAGATGTTTCTGTCTTTGGGTCCAGTGCTTAATTCACTACTTCACCTAGCTGCCCATTTAATATATACTGCAAATTTGAGTCAACATATTGAATCCCAATACAAATACAATCTGCCCCTGTCACTAACATTCATTACAGACTCATGACACCTCAATGGGTTGTGCCATCACACTACTTATCTGAATGTGGTGTGTAAACTCAAAGTTTATCTTTGAAAGTGAAAAGCAGAATATTATATTTTTGCAATACCATTCATATTATGAAGTATAATACAACCGGCTGATTTCCCTTGAAAACATGAAATATCCTAAAATAACTAAAGTTATTTTCATTTTAAATAATTAAACATATATTGTCTAAAATATTTTTGAATTTTTTTTCAAATGAAATAATATACCATTTTTTCAATGAAAATCCATTGCAGTAGCTGAAACCAGTAATACTAAAGTCAACAGAGTTAGTTTAAATAGTGCAATTCAGAAAATGTGATGTACTGTATTTATCATTGGAATTCACTAGTCCTGTTAATGATATAGAGGAAGAACCACTGTTTGTTTTGTACAAATGTCCTATCACAGATGGCATGAAACCTTCTAAATTTCAATGGCATCTTGCAAGTTTACATACAAAATATGTTGGTAAGACATGAAATTTTAAAGACAGCAAATTAGATGCATTTAATAAGCAAAATCAGTCTTTTTTTCAAATATATGTTTAGAACATTAGAAAGATATTTTCCATTGTATAGGATAGTGTATAACAAGTCTCATCCTATAAGAGAAATGTTGGTTTTACTTCCTGTCAATTATATGGTCAAAAGATACTTGGTGAACAAAGTGTAAAGGGGTTTCAAGATTTAATTCAAATAATATTGGAAAAAAGAATTGTCTATATGTTTGAATACATTTGTAACAAAAGAAATGAGAAGCTAAAATCTTCCTGTTTTGCCCTGCAAACAGATAAAGTAGATATACTTAAAAGTGCCTCCTTAATTAATTATTTATGATATGCTCTTGAAACTGATGTTATAAATTATTAATTTAGTCCATAGATAAGGAAGCTGACTCCCAGATATTGGCAGGTCTCCAGGTACCATGCCCAGGACTATGTAAACAACACCAGAATAGAAGTCACCTGCTGACCCTTAATACCTCTTACCCTCACCAAAATCTGTTGAGTGTGATGAGGGATGGGGAAACTATTCTTTCTTTTCCCTAATGCTCTTTATACCACATGTCCTTTCTTTATTGCTGCTCTTTTTTCGAATAAACCATCATTCATTTCTGCTCAACCCAAGGCTATTGTCAAAGATTTTCTAAACATATCCCTCTACTATAAAAATATTTCCTTGCAACCTCTTTTTTTATGAGAAAATTTTCTCCATTCTACCTCTCCCTTCTCCTTTCTCTCATTGCATTTCTCTTTCTCATCTCTTCATTGTTTGGAGATTGTTTCAACATAATTGATTCATATCCATGACATGTTTATGTAAATTTATTTTACCTGTCCTAATAGTGATGAAGTTCTTAGGAGTTACATGTATCATCTTCCCATAACAAAAGGTAAACAGTTTAACTTTGAGTTCCTTATAATTACCTTTTCATGCTTCTCCTGAGTCTTCTGTTTGAAAGTCAAATTTTCTTTTCACCTTTGATCTTTTCATCAAGAATGCTTGAAAGCCTTCTATTTCGTTAAATATCCATTCTCCACCCCCACCCCCAAGGATTATACTTGGTTTTACTGGGTAGGTGATTCTTGGTTGTAATCCTCACTCCCTTGCCTTCTGAAATATTATAATCCAAGCCCTCTTCTTCTTTTTACATGGAAGCCACAAAATCTTGAGAATTCCTCACTGTGACTCCATATTTGAATTCTTTTTCTAGCTTCTTGGCATATTCTTCTTTGACCTGAGATATCTGGAGTTTGAACATAATATTCTAGGGAGTTTTCATTTTGGGATCTCTTTCAGGAGTGATTGCTAGATTCAATTTTTAAAATTATTTTTATTGCCGGATCTAAGAAAGTGGGGCAGGTTTCCTTCATAATTTCTTGAAATACGTCTAGCCTCTTTCTTTGAGCATGACTTCAAGAAGTCCAATAATTCTTAAATTATCTTCCCTTAATCCATTTTCCAGGTCAGTTGTTTTTCTGATAGGAAATTTTACAGGGTTCCCCCCCCATTTTCTCTTCCTTTTGACTTTCTTTTGTTTCTAGATGTCTCGTGGAGTCATTATCTTCTACTTGCCAAATTCTAATTCGTTTTTTTCTGTAGCCATTGGGAATCTTACTAATGCAAAAGTAGTAGGCCTGAGATTTAGCAAGACACTAAACAAAGGCAGTGATATAGGAGAAGGACCAGATTTTAGGGTTTCCTTATGGGGGGTTGGGGATCTAGGGTAAATCTTGCCAGATTAAAGAAATCTTGCAAGATAAAGACACAGGTGAGGACTATGAATGACACAAGATAAAGGAGATAAGGAAATCCTATTCCCCAGGATGAGGGGTGGGGACAAAGAATTTTATGGTCCCCCCAAGATAAGAGGAAGTTTTGTGGTAAGGGGAGACTTTGGGGCACCAAGGGCTTCACAAAGTCAATCAGTATTATTTTAACTCTTAGGGCACCGTTTCTAACCACATCATTTCCCCACTCAACCACTAGATAGAAAAATTCTTCCAGGGAAAAGGAGAGGCCACTGTCTTCAATAGCTGCTTCCTGTTGAACAGAGGAGAAGAGTGCTCTTCAGGGGCCAGAACAGGTTAGGGGAGAGGAGTGATCAGTGTGGGGGGCAGAATGCAGTGCCAACTGAGCCCCAGGTGGAGAGAGTCAAACCACTTGGAGTCATCAAGGCAAGGGGTTGGTATCCTAAAAGTTGCTGTGGGTGAGAAGACACAAACTGAACCAGGAGAGTAAACAAGCACACACCAAGTATAAGTGCACAAATTCTAATTCTTAAGAAATTATTTTCTTCCATGAGAGTTTGTACCTTTTTTCCATCTGGCTTTTCTGCTTTTTAAGGAATTCTTTTCTTCACTGAATTTTTGTGCTTTTACCTTTAGGCCAATTCTGTTGTTGTGTTTTTTTTAGAGTGGTATTTTCTTCAGTATTTTTATGCCTCTTTTACCAAACTGTTTATTTTCTTTTTTCACATTTTTCTTGTATCACTCTTATTTCTTTTCCTATTTCCCCCTACCATTCTTATCTTTCTTTTTTTTTTTTTAACTCTTCCAGGATTTCTTACTGGCTTTAGGTCTAATTAGTATTATTCTTTGAAGCTTTGTTAGTAACTGTTTTCACATTGTTGTCGTCTGAGTTTATATTTTGGTCTTCTCTGTCACTGTAGTAATCTTTTATGGTCCAGTTCTTTTTGTTTTTATTGTTTGCTCATTTTCCAAACATTTCTTTTTTTAACTTTGTTAAAGTTAGGCTCAGATCATCTGAGGGTGGGAAAGCACTGTCCCAAGCTTTAGGCTTTTGCATATTGCTCTTTACAGAGCTAGTTCTGGGGGGTTTTGAAACTTTTTGGTCCTTCTGAGATGGTGTGATTCTGGGACAGATATGGTCACTACTTTCATGGTCTGTACTCTGGTTATTCCCCAGGTTGGGTTTCTGGTCCCCTGCAGCCACATTCCTTTTGGTCTTGGATCTAGTAACAAGGTATCTATGTTCCCCTGCCACTGTAAGCACTAGGAGTCATTTTGGTCATGGAACTGTGACTAGGGCCTTTGTTCCCAGGACTCTTCTCAGCCCTTGAACTGTGATCCAGAACTGGGCATGGGCAATAGAGTTGCCAGTCAGTGACAAGCTACACTCATTGCTAGCAAAGGGTCCCATGGAATCTCTTCCTGACCAGTTGTCTGTACATCTTAACATCTTTGGGCTGAAAGCTCCTAGAGCAGCAGCTGCTGTGGCTACCATGCAAGGATGCTCCAAACAGGCCTTCACCCGATATCACAGACTTTTGCTGTGGACCTTCAAAGTTTTCCTAGTCTGGAAAAATGTCTCAATTTGACTTTTTGTTGGCTCTGCTACTCCAAAAGTTGATTTGAGGCCTTATTTTAAAGTTGTTTGGAAAGGAATGTTGTGAGAGTTCAGGTGGGTTGCTGCCTCTAATAGGCTATCGTGACTCTTTTTAAATCTGTTTTCTCTTTTCATTTCTCTTCAAAATTTTAGTTTTTTTTTAAAGCAGCTATTTGAGGAGTTAGATTATAAAGGCAGTCAAGTAAGAATATACAGATCCTTTGAAATATCAAAGGATCACAGATATTTGAGCTAGATGGAAACTTTTAGGCCATCTAATATCATCTTCTCATTTTATAGAAGGGGAAGTTGACACCCAGAGAGATGAAGCAACAGATGGTGACAAAGGGAAAAAATAATATATTCCTAAAATAGACCTTTAACCTACTTCCAATCTTCCCTTTCCCCTTCCCCTTCCCCAACTTTGGATAATCAGGTCAAAAAATTTGGAAATATTTTCTAGAGAGATGCTACAATATTCTACGACTTGGTCTAATGACAATGTCATTCAGAAAAAGGAGTATCTGGGAGACCTAACCATCTCTAGAGAATCCCTATGTCATTAAACTTTGTGCTGGAAATTCTCCAGAGGCACAAACTTTTGGTGACCATATATCTTCTTGTTTCATGCTTCATATAATACTCATGAGGGGGTTGTTGAACAAAATTATTTCTGTTTCAAGAAATTTTGAATGATTTTAACATATACATGTGAGATACCTTGTTGGAAGAGAGGCCTTAAGGCCTCATTTTCCTCAACCAGACCAAATGTTTTTATTAAATTTGAAATACAATATGAATAGTGGGATATTGTATATTCTTTTTACCTTTCAGCCAGTTGTGTGACTATAAAGATATATCTACTGAAGAACATAATCTACTTGTCCCTTCTCATTCCTTCATTGATGGCACCCTAATATGTGTACAGATTTTTCTCAGAGATTTTGTAGAAATAGAAATTATGGATATTGTTTAGAAATTATTAATATTTTCTGAGTTGCCTATTTTAGTAGTTATACCATTTGTATTTTCTTTTAGCATTTGGAATTATCCCTTTTTCATATTCTTTATGATATCTGAAATATCTCTTATTTTCAAAATTGTAGCATCTCCAGAATGAATCTGTCTTAAAATAGTTTATCTAGTTCAACTGCTCTTCCCATCTTTGTGAGAAGAGTCCTTTCTATTTCTCTATTCAATACACTAATGGTGATGGTGTTAGAATCTAGATGCAAAGGTCTTTTTGTCACTAGTGAAGAAAAAACTTACTAGAGAAACCATGACAGATTTGATCCATATATTCTTCCAATTTCATCCTTAAGTGATTTTTGATGATATTGTTTTCTCCTCCACTGTTTATTCCTGTTTATTGTTACTGTTCATACTCCTCTTCCACCCGCTCTATAAGATTTTACAAATGAGTTTATATTTTCTCTCACTGCCAAATATCCTCACTTCACAAGAGGGTCAAATGTTTGGTCAGATTAGATTTTTTCCAAGTTCTTTTAATTTACTTATTATTGGGACTTATTTATATAAGTTAAACATCCTCAGGAAATGTCAGTAGTCTTTGTTGATGCCTATGATTTCATCCATTTCTAACTAGTTGGACGCAATAATTTACTTAAATAGGACAGGTTGGAGTTATTTTATTTGCATAGTAATTCTCATTGAATTTTCCTCTTATCATGAGAAAAACTGATAGTAATGTGGTATTTAAAAATTTCAATTTTCTGTACAATTGATTTGTGAATGAGTTTCACATTTCTAATCACTTATTTCCTAAATAAGTGGTTATGATAAATGTCATATTTGTGTGTGGTATGCTTTGATGCATATAATGTAATTTAGCATAAGAAAAAATTTCAGTCTTGAAGTTGGATGAGTACACTCAAACTATAGAAACAACATTTTAAAAAATTCAAAGCTATTTAAAAAATACCTGTTACATTATAATTAAAAGGCTGTCTCTGTTTTCCTGTTTGACCATTACAAATAGGAATCTAATTTTTATGACATTAAATTAACCTCTAGGACATCAAGAATATTTTGAAGTGGAAACACAAAGAAGGAAACAGATGGGCAATGTCTGGAAAGGAAATTTTGCTAGATATTGCCCATCTGCTTCTTTCATTGCCTGTATGTTTTGCAGTAATGTAATTTTTAGTCAGCCAAGTAATATGATCCCCTGAAATAGTTTAAGCTTGTTTGTAACTCATCAATTGCTGACAGTGGAGGGTCACCAAATGATGTTTTGTTTTGTTTTGTTTTTTCACTACAATGATTTATGACTCTCCCTAGGTTTGTATTATTTTTTTATTATTTATTACCTATATAATCTTCATTGAGGAACTTAACCTCTCTAGACTCAGTTTCCTCACCTGTAAAATTAGAAAGTTGGATTAAATGATCTCTAAGGCTCCTTCTAGCTTTAAATCTATGTCACTATATTTTAAGCATATGAAATGGGAGGTGTGTGTGTGTGTGTGTGTGTGTGTGTGTATGTGTGTGTGTGTGTGTGTGTGCGCGCATTTATTGGAAAGGAAGAGGATGCTGTAATCTTCATAGATGAAAGAATTTGAAATTGATAAAAATCAGAGATTGAATCCTGTACCTGTTATACATATGACCTTGGACAAGTCCCTTAACATCTCTGGATTTTAATTTTCTCATTTGTGAAATGAATGGTTTGGAATAGGTGATATGTTTAGTATCTTATAGTTCTAAATCATGTGATCTTATAAATCACATGTATTTACAGTAAGTTTGCCTAAAAGACTATTTTCTGAAGTATTCATGCAAGGAAGGTGTTCACATGGTAGTCAAAAGAAGCCATATAAGGACCCTCTCAAGGTCTCTCTTAACAACTTTGGAGTGAATTATTTGACATGGAAGATTCTGGCATAGGACTGCCCAGCATGACATGCTCTCATGAGAAAAGAATCTGTGTTTAATGAGCAAAGTAGAATGGAAATAGCTCAAAAGAAACATGAGATGTGAAAATTTAGAAAACCCATTCCAAATGTTCACATGGGCTATTTGTACCCGATCTGTGGTAGAGCATTCACGAACCTATGTTGGTCTATCAGCCATAGTCAGACACATTGTAACTTGACTCTAATGTTACATTACATTACATAAATGATGTCATTTTGGTTCTCATCACAAATGAAGGACAATGATCAGCCTAGAGTAAGAAAAGGATTTATTGACATTTAGTTCTAGTTTTATTTGCATCAACTAAATTATATTCCCTGTGCTTCGTGCTGCACCCATGACTTTCATAAATCTGTTCTGCAAAAATGAAAATGATTAGAGGGTATATTCTGAAGACTCTACTTGGACTAGATAAGCAATTCTCTACTTGAAACCAATTCTTAGACTATTGGAAATTTTAATATAGAAGGAAGGGTTTTCTTGTCTTGTTAGTCTAGATGACTGAACTGTTGCTGCTTCTGAAAGAGTGGATAATTAAGGGTGAATATCTCATGAAAGTTTGGATTACTATCACAAATGAATGCTGGCCTGGAAATTAGGTCACTTCCCCCCCCCTGTTTTCTCTGTCTGTCTCTCTCCCTCCTTTCTTCTCTCCCTCTCTCTGTTTCTTCATCAATTAGAAAGTATGTGAGCTCCCTCTTAAATGTTCTGCCTTCCTCCCCTAGACTTTTCTCTCTGTCTCTGTGTCATTGTCTCTCTGTCTGTATTTCTGACTCTCTCTCTGGAATATACATTTTATTCACCACTTAACCCCATAGATGTTGATTAATCAGAACACAGAATATGCATATTCAGTGAGAATTGTTATCCCCTTCTTTCAAAGAGACCTGTATTGAACTCTCTCTGGTTGTTGCCAAGTAAGCACTAAAACATCACATCATCAATTCACCCTGGTTATGGGATGCTTATGGTATGTTTGCAATTCACAGAATTTGGTATGTATTTCATTTTGTTTGTCATTTCTCCTAGTCACCTTTTGATACTTTTCAATGACTCAGACCTTCTTGTGATTTCAGAGAGGGTCCATTACTGTCAATGATTGGTGTGTCCAAAGTGAAATATTGCCCAAAATGGATCCTTTGTTTCCTAATCAATACACATCAATTTTTAACAACATAACTCAGTCAAGAAATATGCCAAATGGGAAACCAATAAGCATTTATTAAGCACCTTCTATGTGGTGCCTGGGGACACAGAAACCAAAGTGAAATAGTCCCTTCTCTTGAGCATACAATTGAGGAATATATATATATATATATATATATATATATATATATATATATATATATATATATATATATATATATGTGGATAGGTATATTAAAACATAAATTATTTGCAACTTTTTTGGGGGGGCAAAGTGTGAACAACTAGGTAGTAGGAAAATCAGGAGAAAAAAGCAGTGTAAGAGCTGAATTATGAAAAAAGCTAGAGATTTTTAAGAGGTAGAAGTGAGAAGGTACTAGGGTCTAGGTCTCGGGGGGGATAAGTAACACAAAGGCACAAAGACATGAGTTATTATGCTGTGTGAGAAACAGAAAGTTGGTTTGTTTAAAACTGTAGTGTACATGAATGTGTAATAAGGATAGAAAATTAGCTTGAATACTGATTATGAATGGCATTAAATGCCAACGAGAGTTAATTGTTTTAACCTAAAGGAAATAAGAAGCCTGTGGAATGTATTGAGAAGAGAAATGATATAACCTGTTTTAGAAAAAAATCACTTTGGCAACTTTTTAACAGATGGCTTGGCATATAGTAAGAAATGATATTTATATAGCTCTTAAGAGTTTGCAAAGTGCTTTACCAGAGTAAATTCGTTTGATTTTCCCAACAATCTTGTGAGGTAGACTAATATCCCCATTTTGCAGATGAAATATTTTGCAGAGAAAACTGAGGCTTAGAGAGATCCAATAACTTACCCATGATCATACAACTAGTAAGTGTAGGAGACACACAACGTAGAAACCTAGTTTCTCCCTAGTTCAAGTCGAGCATTCTTGTCACGATAATATAATGATTCTAGTTTTTAAAAATGTAGCAGAAATCAAATATATCAGTAATTTTAAAGAAAAGGAAAACTTACTTTAAAATATAATTTATTGATCCTTTACTTTTAAGCAATAAAACCAAATAAGGATACAATGAATTGCTCTTAAAAAATGAATTTCTTTCTACAAAACTGAGTCCATATCAGTATTAGTTACTCATTTTGTCTTCTCTTTCTTTCTCTATTCCTATTTGTAGATGATTCCCTGTGCCTGGAATGTGCTCCCTTATATCTATCTTTTGAGATTCTTATTATCCTTCAAGAGTCAGCTCAGATACCACATCTGTGAAGCTACCCTTCTTCTCACCCTGCCCCTCAGCAGTTGTCACTTGTTTCTTCCTCATACATTATTAATTCACTTTTCTTGGTCTTCATTTTCTCTCTTATTCCCCACCTTGAATTATGCTTATTTATCCATGTACATATCACATTCCCATAGTAAAATCGCATTCCTTGAGGCCAGAAACTGAGATACTTTTATCTACACATCTAGACCACATATGATCAGAAAAAGGAGGTGGGTCATTCAAGTGGTAAGATCAAGAGATCAGTCTTTGTGCTTTTATAATAACTCTTTCTTTTTGCTTAACTCTTTAATCAATTCATGATTCCTCTCATCTGGATATTCTCTTTATTAGTATAGATGTCAGCTTATTCACCTTTTTAAACTGTAGAATTCTATTCCATGATCTTTTGTAAATTTTCTTTTCTTTTTTTTGTGAGGTAATTGGGCTTAAGTGACTTGCCCATGGTCACACAGCTACTGTGTCACCTATCTGCGGCTGGATTTAATCTTAGATCTTCCTGATTCTAGGACCAGTGCTCTATCCGCTGTGCCACCTAGCTGCCCCACTTCTACTTTTTCTATAATAGAAACACTAACATACCAGAGGCCTTCCTCTAGGTCATGGGTTCTTAATCTGGAGTAAATAAAATTATTTGATAAATGTATTTCAATTTAAATGCTTTCTTTTGTGATCCATTTTATAAATTTTATGCATTTCAAAGCATTATTCTAAGAAGGGTTTCACTAGAGGCCCACAGGGGTCTTGATAAAAAAATATTGAGAACCCCTGTACTAGGATTATTGGTGGTGAGAATGAGTGCAGTTGTGGTTCTATCTCTTTTCCTTTACTTTGTTTATGTAACTGGCCCAAATCTATTTCCAAATATTTGTTGCCTAAACATCCATTATGTCTCTTTTTGTCTATAGTTCATCACTGAAAATATGTTCCAACTCTATTAGAGAGCTTACAAATGCTAATCAAGTTTTCTCCAAATTAGCAACCTCTGTTTGCTGAATGAATGGCAGATTTTTTTTTTTAAATCAAGCAACCTCTTAGCCCTATATCATAAAAGTTAATTATGACAATTCCACATTCCCATAAAAATTGTCTCTAAGGTAACCAAAGTCTGTCTTTGGAGTAAAAGCCTGAAGTACATAATTTATGTACTTAGAATCTACATTAATATACACATTGTGGAAAAATAGTATCATGACCTTTAATTAATAATAACCATTACTATGTATGTATATAAGTATATGTATCTATATATATATAGAAAATCTTAGTTACCTAGCATTCTACTAATTGAATAATTTATTTCTTATAATTATATCACAAACATAACTGATATATATATATATATAATGATGTCCTTGAAATATCTTCTGAATAAATTGATTCATCAACAATTTTCATTGTTTACAAAACTTAATTTTTAATCCTTGAATGTTGTGTGTGTGTATAAAGTAATTTATCATCCTATTCCCAAACAATGCTAGATAAGAAATTTTATTTTATTTTTTTAAAAATACTTTCATTTCACAAACTTAAAAATTTATAGAGGAATAAACATTGAATCAGATATTGAAGAATAAATAGTGATTAAAAGGGTATATAGGAGCAAAGGGGGAATTTGAGTCAAGTGGAGTAAAGGCACAGAGATGTGAATATTTAAATTATGATTTAATTTAAATATTTAAATTAAAGTTAGGAATTGGGTAAAAACATAGATGACATACTAATCAGAACTGGGAGGGACAACTAGTAGGTTGCCAAAGAAGAAAAAGCCAGAGGTCAAAAAATAAAATGATAATGGAATATAAAAACAAGGAGCAAATATAACAGTATGATATTCCAGAGATAAATATAAAGTCTTATAGTTGTGAAATGCCAGGCCAGATGAATCAAAGGCTAGAAGTAAGGTTTCCAGGAGAAATATTAGTAATCTCAGATATGTAGATCTGACTACAGAAAGTGAAGAAGAGTTAAGAAGTCTTTTGTTGAGAGTGAAGGAAGACCGTGCAAAAGCTGGCTTGAAGTTTAACATAAAACAAAAACTAAGATCTTGACAACTGATTTCCTCACTTCCTGGAAAATAGAGGGAGAAGAAATGGAAGCAATGTCAGATTTTATTTTCTTGGTCTCTAAGAGTGTTGCAGATAGTGATTGCCCCATGAATTTTTTTAAATGCTTGCTCCTTGGAAGGAAAGCTATGGCAAATCTGGACAACAGATTAAAAAGCAGAGATGTTACCTTGCTGACAAAGGCCACATAGTCATAGCTATAGTTTTTTCAGCATCAATGTATGGATGTGAAAGTTGGATTATAAAGTAAGCTGAGTGCTGCAGAATTAACACTTTCAAATGGTGATGCTGGAGATTTTTAAGAGTCCACTAGATTGCAAGGAGATCAAATCAGTCAATAGGTAAAGACATAAATTCAGGCTATTCACTGAAAGGTCAAATACTGAAACTGAAACTTAAATACCCTGGCCACATAATAAGAAGAGGGGACTTGTTAGAAAATACCCCAATGCTGGAAAAGATTGAAGGCAAAAGGAGGGGATGGCAGAAGATAAGATGGAGGGATAATGTCATGGAAATAATGAACATGAATTTGGATAGACTTAAAGAGAGTGGAATATAGAAGGGCCTGATGTGTGATGGTCTGTGGGGTCACAAGTATCAGACATGACTGAACGACAACAAAAATAGTTATGTCAAAAATTCAAATTCATCAGTGCAAGGTAAGGAGTCATAGCTAAATCTTGATTTGTTGCACACAAAAAGGAATGAGTTATTAGTGGACTAGAAATTACAGTTAAATTCACAGTGATATATAGTTGCTGAAAAGAACTTTTCTTACATCCCATTGAGAGGCATTTGGGTACATAATGAAACTAATAAAACTAACTCCATCAAATGTTTAGTTTGTGTCTCCAAAAAAGTGTCTTCAACTGCTTTCATTTATCACAAAAATGTCAGTAGTGATGTGGTTCAGCTCTCCCAATAGAATGTCAATTAGTTATTAAACACAGATCTCACATTTAATGTACCAACAATATCAAATACGATAAAAACTATGGGGTTATCACATGCCACCCCATTTCCTATCGCTCTTTTGCCATTATCTTCACTGTGTAAGCAAGAATGGACTAAGGGCCTCGGTGGTCAGAGAATTCATCACCTTACGGCCAAAGTACTGGTAATGAAACTTACCATACTTACCTGGGTTGATTCTTAAATAGAAAACAGTGCATTTGTGGAACCATATTTGGAGACATTCAAACATAGTAGAAACTAGTAAATCTTATAGTATGATAGAATGACTTTTAAGGGCCTATGTAATTGCTGTGGCACTATCAGGCATCATAATAAGAATTTATAGGTTAATCTTGCAATGTTTAAAGACTCAGAAGAAACCTTCCAATATTTTGGGTAAATTGGGTGAATATGTGAGAGTACTTAGAAAATAACATCATTGAATCAATCAGTCAATAAACATTTTGAATGAGATAAAAGGATGGATTTTGATATTTTCTGTGGAGAGAATATCCACATTGATGAGATCAAGGCTCCAATGGACTGCTGAAATATTGAAATGTACCTCCCACCCCTACCTTAGTACCTTGAGCATCAGAGGCATTAATAACCTTCACTAATAATGGACAGAACCAAGGAATTATAGAATGTCAGAACTGGAAAATGTCCCAGAGGTCATCTTGTCTTAACTCTTTCATTTTTGTATCCTTAAAAAAGGAAATTTCAGAAGTACCATAATAAACATGCTAAATCCTGAAAGTATTTTCTGATTTCAAAAACATTTCTTTTCATGTCTTCATTCTAAAATTACACAATTCTATTCTAGAGTTAATGGAAACATTTGGTGTTAATTAAATTAAAATATAACAAGTTTTATCAGGTTCTAAGATATTCTCTGAAGAGAGCATTTGAATAGTAGAGATTCTTTTTTGAATTTATAACTTATGTTTATAAGAGTATTCTACCAACTACTCACATGCTTGGAATTGAGAAACTATATCGAGAAATAACTATAATATTTTTTAAAAAGACCAATAGTTTTTAAAAGAAAGAAAATGGTCTAAATAATTATTAAATCTATCCCTTCCCATGACAGAGGAATAGATACAGATTTATGGAAAACAGACTATTTTTATAAACTTCTAAGTCAAGTTTAATGTTGTTAATTCATATGACTAAATTTCTAATTTACATAAAATTAGGGTCTTTGAAAGAGCCAGCAGAAATAAATATAATTTAAATTAGTAATTTTCCTCATTTGTTTAAAACCATCTAGACATGTTTGACTGTGGATTTATTGATTATTTTAGTCAAATATTTTGTTAATTTCTTACTGAAGCTTTCTCTATTCTCTTTAAGTCTGTAAATCCAGCAAGAACACGGTAAATATAATTGCAGGTATCTTCCTCTGCATACTGTAACTGCAACAATATAATTATACTCCATACTATATCTTCATCCTTTGTTGCACCAGTTCTTGTTATATAATGAACTCATCTCAACTTCCAAATATAGTTATTGAATCCCTAAACTTCATAGCTACTAAAAATTTGGGCAGCCTTTCTTGACAAAGCTAATCTTTTCACTTATGCCCCTGGTATCCAACCGTTTACTCTCAGATTATGTCTTGTCAATGATTATCCCTCTCTCTCTGCCCCTGTGTCTTCCTGTCCCTCTCTCCCTTCCCTCTTTCTTCCTTTCCCCTCATTTCCTTCTATTCCTTTCTACTTCCCTCTTTTTTTATCTATCTTCTTCCTTTTCCCCCTTCCTCTTCATAGGGCATAAAAGAGAGTTCCCTGAGTTAGCTTCAGTCTAGTGGGGAATGACAACACATAAAAAGGAACTGAAAAGAGGAGTGAAAGGGGTAGTAGGCACAGAGCCAAGAGAAAATCTAGAGGAGTGCGAATGAGTGGGAAAGAAAGAGATGGATGACCTGAGTACATTCCTTAAATGGAGAATCTGCTGTGGGGTGGGGAGTGCTGTTCTCCCTCTACTCTTTCCAATTAGACATGTTTCAGGTGGCAAGGGATATTGACCAGGTGTGAGTTGGAGGAAGGATGTGATCTTGTAAGATGTTCCTTGGGATGTGAGGAAGTCCCTAGGAACACAATAAGAAACGAATATTTCTGGAATCTTTGACTGGGGAATGGGTTACATATGGCATATGAATATAACAGAATATTATTAGGTACTGAAAAATAACAAATACATTGAATATTAAAATGTGTGAAGGTTAGCATGAACTAATGCAGAATGAATAAACAGAACCAAGAGAAGAACACAATATAATGTAATTCAATGTAAATAAAGAGATCAGAAACCAAATGCTGACCAATTGAAAAACCAGAAATGAAGCTTACCTATACTCTAATTACAGAAAGGCAAGGGTCTAATACCACTAAAATAGAACATGTTACACATTGTTAGATGTCATCACTGGGAAGTATTTTTGTTTGTTTTTCTTGGCCCATGGGAGGGTTCAATCTAGAGAAGGTAGCAGGGAAATGAGTGTGATATAAAGAAAAGAGACATAAAATAGATATATGTTCAAAATATAACAGCAATAAAGATGCTTCAAGGTTTTCTTGCATTCAAGCTAGAAGGCAGAATAATATCCTGAAGAGTGTTGGATGTGAAATTAGGAAAGAAGAGGGAAGAAATGCTAGCTAATTATGTGTTAGTTTTATGATCTCAAAGAAATGATTTAACTTCTCTGAGCTTTGGTGTCCTCAATATTTAAGATGAGTGAATAATATTTGGAATACCTACTTTACAGAGTTGTTTTTTAAAAAAAATATACTTTTTCGGGGGGCAGAACCAAGATGACAGAGTAGAAAGATGCACATACCCTAGTTCCTCCCCCACATCCCATAAAATACCTGTAAAGAATAACTCTCAACAAATTCTAGAGTAGCAGAAGCCACAGAACGACAGGGTGAAGGAGATTTCCAGCCCAGGGTGACCGAGAATGCCAACAGGAAAGGTTTGTTGCACCAGACACGGAGCAGAGTGTAGCCAGGCCATGGCTAAACTGCAGTGGGAGGAGCAGGACCACAGCAGGTCCCGGGGTAGAATCCCCAGCAGCAGTGATGGATCACAGATCCCTCAATCCACAGGTGCCAACGGCAGCTTCAAAGTCAGTGAGAAGGCTTTTTCAGCTGGGTGAGAAGGGAGCAGGTCCCTACCCCCCTGCTCCAGCTCTGGCCCCAGGCAGCAGTGGCACAGGCAGCAGCAGGTAGTGCTGACTGTGGTGGCCTGGGCAGGCAGCAGCCAGCATCCATTGTTGGAGCCCTGAGCTTATAACCTGTGGGGGAAGTGAGCAGCTGTTCTGAATCTCTGTCCTGAATGCTGGTGTGGCAGAACTGGAAGCAGCTGTGGAGAGGGAATTCTACTCCTCCCAAATTCTGGGCAGAAGAGTTTCTTGTTACTCCAAGACCAGTGTGCAGGCTTGATTGTGCCACCTTGAAGGAACTGAGATCTTACAGGTCCCCAGAGTATACCTTATTCTTGACAAAGGACCCAAAAGTCAAGTAACTGGTTAGGAAAATGCCCAAAAAAGGGAAAAAATAAGACTGTATAAAGTTACTTTCTTGGTGAACAAGCATATTCTCTCATCCTTTCAGATGAGGAAAATCAATGCTTACCATCAGGGGAAGACATAAAAGGCAAGCCTTCTGCATTCCAAACGTCCAAAATAAATATGCAATGGTCTCAGGCCATGGAAGAGCTCAAAAAGAATTTTGAAAATCAAGTAAGAGAGGTGGAGGAAAAATCAGGAAGACAAATGAGAGAGATGCAAGAAAATCATGAAAAGCAAGTCAACAACTTGCTAAAGGACACCCAAAAAATTCTGAGGAAAATAACACCTTTAAAAATAGGCTATTCAACTGGCAAAATAGGTTCAAAAAGCCAATAAGGAGAAGAATGCTTTAAAAAGCAGAATTAACCAAATGAAAAAGAAGGTTCCAAAGCTCACTGAAGAAAGTGACTCTTTAAAAATTAGAATGGAACAGATGGAAGCTAATGACTTTGTGAGAAACCAAGAAATTGCAAAACAAAACCAAAAAAATGAAAAAAACAGAAGACAATGTGAAATATCTCATTAGAAAAACAACTGATCTGGAAAATAGATCCAGGAGAGACAATTTAAAAATTATGGGACTACCTGAAAGCCATGATCAAAAAAGGTGTCTAGACATCATCTTTCATGAAATTGGCAAGGAAAACTGCCATGATGCTCTAGAATCCAAGAGGGCAAAATAAATATTGAAAGAATCCACCAATCACCTCCTGAAAGAGTTCCAAAAAGAGAAACTCCTAGGAACGTTGTAGCCAATCTCCAGAGTCCTCAAGTCAAGGAGAAAATATTGCAAGTGGCTGGAAAGGAACGATTCAAGTATTGTAGAAATAAAATCAGGATAACACAAGATCTAGTATCTTCTACATTAAGGGATCTAAGGGCTTGGAATATGATATTCTAGAAGTCAAAGGAACTAGGACTAAAACCAAGAATCACCTACCCAGGAAAATGAGTATAATATTTCTAGGGAAAAAATATTCATTCAAAGAAATAGAGGACTTTCAAGCCATTCTTGATGAAAAGACCAGAGCTGAAAAGGAAATTTGACTTTCAGATACAAGAGTTAAGAGAAGCATGAAAAGGTAAATGGGAAAGAAAAATCATAAGGGACTTACTAAAGTTGAACAGTTTACATTCTTGCATGGAAGGACAATATTTGTAACTCGAGACTTTTCTGGGTATTAAGTAGGATTATAAACACACACACACACAGAGCAAGCACAGAGTGAGTTGAATAGGAAGAGATGATATCTAAAAAAATAAAATTAAGGGCTGAGAGAGGAATATATTGGGAGGAGAAAGGGAGAAATGGAATGGGGCAAATTATCTCTCATAAAAGAGGCAAGAATAAACTTTTTCAATGGAGGGGAAAATGGGGAGGTGAGAGGGAAAAAGTGAAGCTTATTCTCATCACATTTGGCTCAAGGAAGAAATAACATGCACACTCAATTTGGTATGAAAATCTATCTTACACTACGGGAAAGTAGGGAAGAAGGGGATAAGCAGGGTGAGGGAATGATGTAAGGGAGGGCAAATGGGAGGAGGGAGCAATTAGAAGTCAACACTCTTGAGGAGGGACAAGGTCAAAAGATAGAATAGAAGAAATGAGGGGCAGGCTAGGATGGAGGGAAATATAGTTAGTCTTACACAACATGACTATTATGGAAGTCATTTGCAAAACTACACATATATAGCCTATATTGAATTGTTTATCTTCTTGGTGGGGAGGGAGGAAGGAAGAGAAGTTGGTACTCAAAGTTTTGGGAACAAATGTTGAGAATTGTTTTTGCATACAATTGAGAAATAAGAAATGCAGGTAATGGGGTATAGAAATTTATCTTGCCCTACAGGACAAAAAAAAAGATGGGCATAATGGAAGGGAGAGGTGTTAGAAGGGAGGGCAGATTGGTGGGAGGGGTGATCAAAATTCTCGACATTTTGGGGTGGGGGGAGGGGAGAAATGGGGAGAAAATTTGGAATTCAAAATTTTGTGGAAATGAATGTTGAAAATGTGCAAGAAACAAATAAATAATTAAAAAAAGAAAGCATAGTAGATAAAGTAAAAAAATAAAAATATACTTTTTAATATTTTTAATGAAAGGCAATTAGGTACATCTTTTTTTTTAGCATTTTTATTAAACATATTTTCACAATAGTAATTTTGTAAAGGAGAATTAGAATGAATGGGAGGAACCACAAGAAAGAAACAAAACAAAAAGAGAGCAAACAGTATGCTTCTATCTTCATTCAGAGTCTATAGTTCTTTTTCTGGGTGTGGATGTCATTTTCCATCATGAGTCCCTTGGAATTGTCTTTGCATTGCTGAGAAGAGTTGTCTAGCAAAGTTAGTCATCACACAACATGACTGTTGCTGTGTATAATGTTCTCTTAGTTTTGCTCATTTCACTCAGCATCAGTTCATAAAAGTCTTTCCATTTCATTTCTTATAGCACAATAGTACTCCATTGCATTCATGTATGGCAACTTGTTCAGCCATTCCCTCAATTTCCAATTCTTGACCACCACAAAAAGAGCTGATATAAATATTTTTGTACATGTGGGTCCTTTTCCCATTTTAATGATCTCTTTGGGCTACAGCCCTAGAAGTGGTATTGCTGAGTCCAAGGGTATGTGCATTTTTATAGGCCTTTGATCTCCAGAATGGTTGGATCAGTTCACAACTCCACCAACAATGCATTAGTGTTCCAATTTTCCCACATCTTTCCCAGCATTTATAATTTTCCTCTTTTGTCATGTTAGCCAATCTGATAGGTGTGATGTAATACCTGAGTTGTTTTGATTTGCATTTCTCTAACCAATAGTAATTTAGAATTTTTTTTATCTATTTATAGTTTTAATTTCTTTCTCTGAAAACTGCCTGTTCATATCCTATGACCATTTATCAATTGGGAAATGACATGTTTTCTTATAAATTTGACTTAGTTCTCTATATATTTTGGAAATGAGACCTTTATTAGAGACACTGGCTATAAAAATTCTTTTCCAATTTTCTATTTCCCTCCTAATCTTGGTTGGATTGACTGTGCAAAAAAAACCTTTCAATTTAATGTAATCAACTCTATCCATTTTGCATTTCATCATTTTATCTATCTCTTGTTTGTCATAAATTCTTCCATTCTCCATAAATCTGACAGGTAAACTCTTCCTTGCTATCTCAATTTATTTATAGTATAAGCTTTTATAGCTAAATAATGTATCCATTTAGACTTTGATGTAAGATAGTGATCTATCCCCAGCATCTGCCATATTATTTCCCAGCAGTTTTTCTCAAATAGTGACTTCTTATCCCAGAATATGGTACCTTTTGGTTCATCAAAGAGATTACTATAGTCATTGACAACCAAGTCTTGTATACCCAGTCTATTCCAATGATCCACCACTCTGTTTCTTAGCCAGTGCCAAGTAGTTTGATGATTGATGCTTTATAATATAGTATAAGATCTAGTATGGTTAGGCCACCTTCATTATCATTTCTTTTCATTAATTCCCTTGATATTCTGGACCATTTGTTCTTTCAGATGAATTTTGTTTTTATTTTTTCTGTCTTGATAAAATAATTTTTGGTAAGTTGATATGGTATTAAATAACTAAATTAATTCAGGTAGGATTGTTATTTTTATTATAATAACTTGACCTACCCATGAGCAGCTGATTTTTCCTAGTTATTTTGATCTGACTTTATTTATGTGAAAAGTGTTTTGTAATTATGTTCATATAGTTCCTGGGATTGTTTCGGCAGGTAGATTCCCAAATATTTTTTAATGTCAACAGTAATTTTAAATGGCATTTCTCTATTCTTGCTATTGGGTTTTGTTAGTAATATATATATATATATATATATATATATATAGTATAATAATATAGTATAATCATACAGTAATTATATATATATATATAAAATTGGCATGTAGGTATATTTTATATCCTACGACTTTGCTTTATTTGTCTATTATTTCAAGTAAATTTTTTCCTTATTCTCTGGAATTCTCTAAGTATATTATCATATCATCTGCAAAGAGTGATAGCTTAGTTTCTTCTTTGCCTATTCTGATTCCTTCAATTTTGTTTTCTTCTCTTATTGTTAAAGTTAACATTTCCAGTAACATGTTGAATAACAACGGTGCTAATGGACATCCTTGTTTCACCCTGTGATCTTATTGGAAATGCTTCTAGTTTATCCTCATTACTTAAAATTCTTGCTGATGGTTTTAGGTAGATGTTACTTATCCTTTTAAGGAAGGTTCCATTTACTCCTATGCTTTCTAGCATTCTTAATAGGAATTGATGTTATATTTTGTCAAAAGCTTTTTCTGCACCTACTGAGATTAGTTACATGGATACAGGGTTGTTTTGAGGAAAAGTTTTTAAATCTTCAGGTATTGTATAAATGTGATTTTTTAATTATTACTTCAAGGAACAAAAGTTTCATTACTATTATTACTCACTTCAGCAAAATATATCACACCTAGACTTACTTTCTTTATCTTATTTCTTTTCCATACTCACACTAATTTTGGTGGCCCATTGATGTCCAATTTAGTATCTGTCACTCCCACCCCAACTTTAGGCAACTGGTAGAGGTAAGGTTATACTGATTTAAGATGATAATGCTAAATTCTAAGTTTTAAGCAATTGAACTATAATAAGTTTACTCTTAAAAACAGCTTATTTGTAAATTATGAACAACTTATAATATATGTATATATATTATGTATGTATATACATATACACAAAATCTTCTAATAGCTATTCAAATCATTGTATTTATATCAAACTTTCTTCTAATTCTTCTACAGGTTTATGTGACAAGATTGATATTTTATATTTAATATTTTAGATCTCTTATGAGAGTGTTACCATGCAGATTGACTATAGTTTATTCACTCAACTATAAATTATAGCATTCTCAAGCCAGCTTTGAGAATGTTTATAGACCCAACCTCTGTAGGAAATGTAAATATATGATTTCTGTGTACATTGCAATGACTAGATATTTGTTGAAGTAAAAATGTATAGTCTTTCCTACACTACATTTTAGATTTGAGTAGAATTGAATTTATAAAGTTGAGTTAAACCCAAACCTAAACTTGGTAGAGTTCCACATTTCTGTTAGAGATCATGGGATCATAGTATTTATAGCTATGAGGAACTACAATGATCATTTTATTCAATGCCTTCATTTGTGGAAATGAGTACATTAAACCCCAGAGATGTTAAGTGACTTGCCCAGGGTCACAAAGTGTGCCCCATCAAATATGAGTCAAATAAGTAGATTGATTAAGAGGGGGTCATTTACTATGAAGGACATTTCTGACTTTTTTTCTTCAATATATCAAAAATTACTTCTTTTACTTTTTTGGCAATCTCACTTTGTTGATAATTCTTTATCCAACTAAAGAGCTAATGCAATTCTTCTGAAATCTGGTTCATTTCAGGATCTGGCTATGGGATTATTTTTACTGACAATGTTTTCTTGCCCCTTTATTGTTTAAAAGCTTTATCCAAAAGTCCAGACCTTACCTAAATTTTTCATTTTTCAAAAAAGGGACTGATCAGAAGGTAATTTCCCCCCACAAGTTTGACAGAAAGTTTTAAGGATGGTGGAAGGTAGGAACTATGGATGATGTGGAAGAATTTTTGAGCCCCATGTGAACAGTAGTTAACCAACTGCAAGTAAAGGATGTTAAATCCTTGAATTGAATTATAGTAATTAACAGTTGAAGTCTTATATGGCTCATTGATCTGCTTAAGGAGTGATTTGCCTAAATAGAATTTTCTATTTTTTTGTAATTATCACCATTATGGGAACCTAATAAATGAATGTTCTCTCTACTTCCTCTCCTATGCCTCATCACTGCCTGAAAAAAATGGCATCATTTACCTATTGTAGTCTCCTCTTTAAACTTTTATTTACCGTATGTATTTTTATAATGGAATGTGGCCGCAAATAAAGATGAGGTGATTTTTATTGCATTCTGAGGAAGTGTTTGCTATAGAGGAGTGAATTATACAATAAGGAAGGAAGAAAGGGAACCCATGCGCCAATAGCCCTAGGCTTAAGTGGGGGTCTGTATTGAAGCTCTCTCCTTCTCTCTCTCTGGAGACACAAAAAGGAGCTTTATTCTTTTAAACTGAAATTTTTGAAAGCATTGACGGTCGACATAAAAAAAGACTTCAGAGATCATGCAAGTTATTTCTCTAAAAGCTCCCTCTGCTCTATTAGTGAGCTTTAAAATGTTTATGTATTATTTTTACATGTCCTAATGATAAAGCTTCTGTCATTTCCTACTAAGGTTTAGCACCAGTTTTCTAAAGCCTCCTTTCTCCCTCCTACTGAGCCTATTGTTGCATATTTCTAATTCTAGCCTTTAGTGCTAGGCTGTGTCTTCCCGATCCCTTCTGTTAGTTCCTTCGCGTTTTCCTTTGTCTTCATTTAGTTGTTGTTTTCTCAGATGCTGAAATGAATCTGTGAATTCTCTGATTTGGATGATGAAGTTCACAGTCCATTAATGTTTGCCTAGTCTCAGTACACCTCTTATCTGTAGCCTCTCAAAAGGGGGTTCCCCTAACATTATTGTTTCAACCAACATGTGTTTACTTCATTCCTTTCTTTTTCCCCTTTTAATTGAATGTTTATGTGTGTATGAGTGTGTGTGTATTACATATAACCTCAGTATTGCATATAACATTTTATATTACTCAAGTTGCCCAAATTGAGTGCCGAACCAAGAATTGTCTCACAATAGGTATTTAAAAGATTATGTTTGCTAAGGAAGTCTTTAACTGGCACTTTAACAATATCTGATATATAACTTATAGCTAGCATTTTTAAAGTGATTTACAAATATCTTACTTTATCCTCATAATAGCTATGAAGGGTAGGTATCCTTCTTTTATAAATAAGGAAACAGACTGAGAAAGGTTAAGTAACTTCCTCAGGGCCACACAAATGAAGGAGTTTCTGAGACAGGATTTGAACTTAAGTTTTCCTGACTCCAGGTATAACAAGCTGTCACCTAGCTAATGAATGCTAATTGACTGATTAGTTTACTATTTTTGGGGGCGGGGGAGGTGGGATTGAGGTTAAGTGACTTGCCCAGGGTCACACAGATAGTAAGTGTATGAAGCTGGATTTGAACTCAAGTCTTCCTGCCTCCAGGGCTGGTGCCCCTCTCCACTGCACCACCTAGATGCCCTACCTTACTTTCATATCCATATAATGCTTACTTCCCAAAGTCCTATATAACTTCATCATAATGTGGAAGGGAATATAAAAGCTCTGGGAACAGCAACATAAGTTTGACTTATGTTCAAACAATGCTTCTGACACTTATTTGCTGTGTAGTCTCGGGCAATACACTTATCATCTTTGAACTTCAGTTTTCATTTTGTAATATGGGGATTATATCTGCAGCAAGAAGGCTGAAATGAGAATATATGTATAGTGCTTCACACACTTTAAAACTCTATGAAAATATCAATTTCTCTCCTCCCATCTCTTCCTCTTTCTTCCATCCTGAAATGACTTTGAGTACCATCCTGGCAATGTAATATATGTGCCTTCCAAGAACCAAACTTATAAAGTAGCTCAGTACAAAGAGACTCACTATCAAGATACCAACTACTTGGTGAAAAATTCTTTGTCAACCATGAAATCAAGAAAATACCAAATTGACTTTAGTACTGTTAACTTCCTTCCTTCTTTGCAGTGATGGTGACAGACTCACAGGAAAGGGGGTACGTAGGCTCAAGGAATCAAATCATTTTTATATGACTTATAAACATTAACATACTGTTACAAATCTAAATTTGAAAAAAAGATATAGTATTATAAGTATCTAAATTGTAAAAAGTTTTACATTTTTGTGAAAAATAAAACCAGAATTCCAAATAAATTTTTAGTGAAATGCAAAAGTTGACTCAAAAGTGCTCCTTAAAAGGACAAGTAGAAGAATTTCCTGGGTTGATTTTTATTTTGTGTCCAAAGACAACAATAAGAATGCTTTCCCAGAACACTTGGTCATGTCATATTGTAGCAGTGATGATATGTATTTACAAGAAGAACATCATGAAATAATTGCAAATTAAAATCCAACAGCTGTTACAGAGGATGAAGGGATAAAATTTCTATGGAAACTTCAGTAAGATCTTTCCAATCAAATCAACATATACATACATACATACATACATATATATATATATATATATAAAACACATACATTTATATATATATGTATAAATGTACACATATATATACATATGTATGTATAAATTTTTTGCATGTGTGTATGTGTGTGTGTGTGTGCCTCATTACTATCACAGTGAGGGTTTGAGTCCAAGTTTTCCTGTAGCTGGGTAAACCAGTTTGAGTTAACTCTATACTATGATAAAGTTCTCAAACTATGTACTCATAAATATGCATGCATATATTACATATATGTGTGTTTGAGTATATACATCTATATATCTATAAACATACACACACTTGGATACTCATCTACATATGACCATAGATGAGGAGGGAGACAATTTGGAATTGAAAGTGGTTGAATCACTTTATTTAAAAATAGAAAAAAATAATAAAGTATAACAGTGCTAGGCTCTCTTAGTATTTTTTCATTGATTTCCTTGATATCCTTAACCTTCTGTTCCTCTACATGCATTTTGTTATTGTATCTTTAGCTCTATAAAGTAGTTTTTAGTAGTTTGGTATGAATAATTAAATTAATTTTGGCAGTATTGTCATTTTTATTAAATTAGTTTGGCCCACATGGAAATATTTTTCCAATTGTGGAGATACACTTATATTCATGTGAAGTTTTTTGTAATTGGTTCATTAAATTCCTGTGTGTGTCTTGGTGGGTAGATGTCTAAGTTTTTTATATTGTTTTCAATTATTTAAAATGGAATTTCTCTTTCTATCTCTTCCTGATGAATTTTATTGGTAATATGTAGAAATGATGATGATTTGTGTTGGTTTATTTTATATTCTGCAATTTTGTTAAAGTTCTTAATTGTTTCCACTGGTTCTTTAGTTTATCTAGGTTTATCTAAGTAAACCATCATATCATCTGCAAAAGGGGTAGTTTTACTTAATCATTGCCTGTACTTATTTTTTCAGTTTCTTTTTGTTGTCTTAATGTTATCACTAGCATTTCTAATACAATAAAGCACAATCATGGTGATAATGGACATCCTTCCTTACTTTATCCTTGATTTTATTGCAAAAGCTTATAGTTTATTGCCATTACTAATATTACTCCTTTTTTTTTTTAAATGCAAGCCAGGTTCTTTTGACTTGAGTGGCTCATCTTCTGGCGCATGGGGTTTTCTTGGCAAGGAGTTCATAGTCTGATTAGGGCAAGGGGATAATTTGCAAAAATGTCATGTACAAACAAGAGGGAGTAAGGTGTGAGAAGACTGGAAAGTTCAGAAGAGGCCAGTTAAAAAGGGCTTTCAAAGCCCAAAAGGGAGAGGACTCTCTAGACATGGAGGAGAACTACCGAAAATGTACAGATTACAGAATAAAGTGTCTCATGGAAGGAACAGCAAGGAGGACAGTGTCATTTGTTTGCAGAGTACCTGATAGGGAGGGGATGGAAGTTGGATGTAAGAAGACTAGAAAGCTAGGAGGTTATAAAGGACTTTCAATACCAAAGGATTTTATAGTTGATCCTGGGGTTCATAGGAAACCATAATGAAGTTCACTAAATGGAGGATGACATGGTCTACCCTATGTTTTCAGAAAGATCAATTTGATACCTGAGTGACATATGGATTAGAATGGGGAGAGTATTGGGGCAGGAAAACAAATCAACATGATATTGCAAGATAAGTATGAGGCGATGAGGGCTTATACTAGGACAATGGTGGTGTTGGGAGAAAAGGGGGCATGTACAAGAAGATTAGGAAGATAGAAATAATAGGACATAGATACTGATTGAATACAGAAAGCAAGAATGAATGAGATGTTGAGAACAATACCTACCATGGTATTATTGGTGCCTGGAAGAGTAATAATACATGAGATAATAAGAAAGAATTTCAGAAAAGGGAAGAGTTTGGGTAGAAATGATAATGAGTTCGATTTGGACATGCTTAGTTTAAAATGTCTGTGGGACATGCGGTTAAAGGTATCTCAGCCAAAATAAATAAGAATCGTAGTAGACAATCAATCTAGGACATATGTTGGGAATTTTTCCAAAGTATTAGATGTTCTTTAAAAATAAAGTACACATTTGGAACCTGACAAAACAGACATGTAAAATAAATTTTCAGTAAAGGAGAAAAAAGCAACAATTTTGAAAGAATAGATGAATACTACACAAGTCAAACCAGTTGAACTGATGTCAAGATGCACAAAAATAATTTAAGGATCATAGGTTTACCAAAAAGGAAAAAAAAATACATGATGGAGGAAAAAACGTATCGTATTAAGAAAACAATTTAAGAAAATTTCTTAGTACTATTGAGTAAAGCAAAAAAAAGAAAGAAATGAATATTCAAATCTATAAATTTCAGTTACAGGAAACCTCTATACTTAAAAAAACAAATGTACTCCCAAGAAAATAATCAACATAAAGTGATGCCAAAGAACTTAAAAGTGATGCCTGATAGGAAACATTGAAAAAAGTATTTTATCTGTCATAAATACACATTTGTTCTTGTTTTTCCTTTCTCTTCTTGTTGTATGTTTTAAGTTGAAGAACTTCTCTTTTTATTATTAATGAATTTTGCTTTGAAACTTCTAATTCCTTTGATTCAAACTATAAAACAATCAAGTATACACCTACACAGTTTTGTACAAAAGATGAGAATGTTGTAAATGCATTGCAATAAACTACGAAGTATTGTTTTAAAATGTTTTCCCAAAAAAATCAGTAGTTTCAAAGGTTGAAGTTTTTGGACTAAGCACAAATTTGAAACATAATGAGTTATAATGCCTTAAAATTAGACATGTAAAAGCATTATTTGGAGTTTCAGAAATAGAAATTCCAAAGTAAGTTATTATTATGTATTCAAAATCAGCGTTTACTAACCTAGAAGAGTATTACTAAACTAGATATTTTGGCAATGCAATTAAATGTTGACTTTAATTTTATAATTTATTAACATTTGAAATTCATGCTTTAAAATTGAGTACAAATATAAGAAATAAGAATAGATAAATTTTCAAAAAGTAGATCTCATGCTCATGTAAACATTCCTAATAAGTAAAGAAAAAACCTTCTAGGTTGAATAGAATGTAAACGATATTAATTATTTACATTTGACTATTATAATTACCTTATTAATTTATATTAAAATATTTTCATATTATGTCTACAGGATGCCGAAACAGCTAGTCCAGTTGCTGAATATCATCAGTCAATGCATCAATTTACAGGAGAAAAGAATAAATTTCAACAACCACACCATTTGTATTTTGTACACATAGCCTTGGTAATACCTTGTAAAATCCTGAAATTAACCATAAACCACTCTTTAGTTAAAAAACAAAAAAAGAAATAGAAGATTTCTGTTACAAAAATGTGACTAGAAATTGCTGCCAGGTCAAATTTCAAAACAATTAAACAACCCTCCCCACTCCACCCCTACCACCTTAGAATGTTTCCCATTTGGAATATAGGAAATAGGAATAAGACCATTCAAATAATATCATATACCACTGAGTGTTATATGGATTCTTTACAGCAGTCAGTAGGGACAGGTAAAGTACTACATTTCCCAAGATGCTTGGGCCCAGTGTGGGAACACTTATTTCCAATTTCCTTGAGGCTCTGTGTACTTATGAACAGATTAATTCTGTGTGGGGGCAATTTTCTCCATATGGTTGCAGATTGTCTCTCCTTCTTCATGGTCATGAACCCCCAAAGAGACCCCCTTTACTTCAACTTAAGGGTATTTTTCCTAAGTTTCCCCTACCCCAAATAGAATCCATTTATTCAGTTCATTTATTTTTTTTCCCTGAACTTCTTCCATTTAATTCATTAATACCTCAACTTGATTTTCTAGAGGAGTTTTATCCCTTAGGTATTTACATCGCAGAACATCTTCAGTTGCAGATTGATTTACTATTTTTCTGTTCAAGTGTGGAAATAGCAAGTGCCCTAGGTGTGAGCTGGAGCTGCTGAACCAGGTACTGGGTAGGATGTTTTTGGTCCTACTTGGAGGTCGAGGAGGATTTGCAGTTGCCTATGGTCCTGTGGGTAGGGAAAGCATGGCAAGTAGTGTCCTTGCCTTTTGGGGGAAACAGGGAAGGGACCAAAATATTTGAAAGTGGTTGAGAAGGACTTGTCTTGATTAGGGAGTTGGTCTTGACATTGCCCAAATTCTCTTGAATGTAGGACTGGGAATGTAGGAAGACAGATTGGGTCTCAGCCCGAAGTCAGTGCCCACTTTTTCCAAATTTGAGGCTGAACTGCCACAGCAGATGCTCAGTGTTATTTCCCTTACTGGGGGAGTGGGGCTAAGCAGTGACATAGTGATGTTTGACATCTTTTAGCACCTAGGCTAAAGGCTAATTTAGTAGGGTTAGATCTGAGAGGTGAAAGAGGGAAAGGGGAGCCAGTAATTCTCTGGACGTTGATCATTTGGGACCATACATACTTAGGCTCAAACCAAGCTGTTCTGAGATGTCATCATTAGTAAGCTCTATGGATCTCACTGGAGCTTTCCTGAACCCTGTAAGTTGGAGGACCAGAGCCTTGATTTAGGCCCTTAGATGCAAGATGGAGGGGGAACCCTGATTCCCCCAGGCTTCACTATTTGGTTCTATGCAGAACGAATAGTGCCTATTGACCTAATGATCTAAGGTAGAGTGGGAAAGAGTACCAGCACCCCCATTCTCCTAACCCTATCTGTTAAGAAGATAGGAAGGAGGGGGCAGAGCCAAGATGGCAGAGTGGAAAGACACACAAATGCTGGCTCTCCCTACACAGCCCATAAAATACCTGTAGAGAGGGACTCTCAACAAATTTTGGAGCAGCAGAAATGGAGAACAAAAAGATAGGAAGGAATGGGTAGATGGAGGAGCTTATGGGAGGTATTCTCCTGGGCTAGATGAGCACTAGTTCTGAAGCTCCAAGGTTACCTTCCCTCATAACTCCTTGGATCCAGTTATTCTTGGGGTCATACCCTCCTTGTTTCTGAGTGGTATTCAAATTTTTCTTCTTTATCATCCTAGGTGGTATTTGCTCTCTTGGGGTCCCAGCACAAGAGAATGAGCTATACCTCCCTTAATGTTAACAGTCAGAATTCAGAACTAAGGTTGTAATGTAATAATCAGTTTTAAAAGGTGGTAACCCCTCTATTCCAGATGTTATATTCTGAGTCAATAGAGAAAGTGTTCATATGGATGAAATCAGGACTCAAATTATTTACGTAACTTTTATTTTAACTTTGTGTATTAAATTATAAATATTAGGCAAAATTATGTTTTGGATAAATACTAAAGTTGAAATCAGCTTTATGCTTTTTAATAATGCTTTCTAAATTCCCCTCTGACATTTGAGCAACTTCACATTTATATGTGTGTACATACATACATATATACATATGTACATATGTAGTCAATGTAGTTACTATTGTAATTCTACTAATATCTTGCTTTGCTTCATTTTGTTCTGGATGTTTTCAAATTTCTTTATAGCTATCCTTCCTCCTGGCAAGTTATAACTTGGTGTTAGTTTCCAGTGCCATAGTTTTTAAAGATTAAAAGCATGCCTTTTTGGCCACATATTTAAATTTGAACCCCCACCTGTGCTTACTGACTCTGGAAAGATCTACATATGACCTTTAGGTGAGTCCATTGATTTCCCTGAGCCTCAGTTCCATCATCTATATGAAAAGAGGAGGGGTTAGATTAGATCACCACCCCTAAATATATGATCTTGTGATCCTGTGTGTACCCAGAGGGCCATTCTTTGCTTCTATTGAATTACCTGGGAGAGAAAACAATACCTTCTTTCCATATGAAATGTAATATTGATGGGCAATATTGATGGGCAAATGTGTGAGAGAAATGTCAAGGAAGGAAAGGAACCAAGATAGGAAAAAACAGTATTAAAAAAAAATTCGAGGTAGTGGAGAAATTTTATCTGCCATGTTTTCAGAATGAGGAAGTAGCTAGGAGGTCAGTGGGAACACTATCAGTAAGAAAAGATTAGCGGCCTTCTAATCAGTGAGCTAGTGCAGTAGAGGATGACTGAGCTATTTCCCAAATTCTATTTCTGACATGGAACTTCTCCATAGCCCAGAGGCATCTCTTTGCTGGGGATCTGCCTATCTAGACTCGAGTCCTCATCTCCTCCAGCCTAATTTAGCCCCATCTCTAACATATCACCAATTTTAGGATGTGGAGGCAGGAGACTCTCCCACAATGGAGCTCACTTCTCCTACATGAAATCTTTTCTGATCGGCACCGCCCCCCAACTCACTTTTGCTTTATATTGCATCTTTGTGTAAGGGGTGTTTGTGGAGGGGAACCTTTTGTTGTCCCATAGAAAACAGTTATTGAAAGTTGGAACTGTTTTGCTTCTATCTTTGTAGTCTCTGTACCCTACGGGGGTGGGGAACCTGTGGCATAGTACCTAGCACAGTACTTGATATATTGTTTGGAGTTGTTGTTCAGTCCTGTTTTCATGACCCCATTTAGGTTTTCTTGGCAAAGATATTGGAGTAGTTTGCCATTTCCTTCTTCAGCTCATTTTACAGATGAGAGACCTGAGGTAAACAGGGATAAGTGACTTGCCCAGGGTCACACAGCAACTATCTAAGGCAGATTTTGAACTCAGGAAAATGAGTCTTCCTGACTCCACTCTATCCACCGTGGCACTGTGGCACTTACTAAATGCTTGCTAATTGAATAGTGATCTAATCCAGTCCAGCTCCCTGTTTTGCCTGCGAAGAAACTGAAGCCCCAAGTTCAGTTACTTTTGGGCCGGGATCTTTCAGGTAATTAGTCTCGGAGCGGAAAGCCTCCGAACCAAACTCATCTTGGCTCCATCTCTGACCCCAGCAGAGGCTCAAACCCCTCAATTTTGTCCAGGGCTTCCGAGGCTGGCCATTTGACCCTGTTTTCTTTCAATGCCTGTCCAAGGAAGCAAGGGTGAGAAGGGTCCTTCACCAGAAGTGTGGCTCACAGACCACTGCAAGTACCAGAGCAGAAGAGTCAGAGCAAAACCCGGTTAGGCTCTCCATTTCGGGGGAGGACAAACGCAGTTTCTACTCCTGTCCATTTGCGGGGCAGAGAGGCAGAGAAGGGGAGGGCCTGAGCACACGCACGCCCTCCTCCCCCGCCCCCCAGTCATCCTGTCCCAAGCCAGTCCGCGGGGTCTCCTCCACTCTCCACCTCTCTCCAGACAGACAGCCGACACTCCATCTCTGCACAGACCCAGCGAGGGGAGACAGTGGCCGCCCAGGAGCAGTCTGAGGCGAGGCACGATGCCGGGTCACGCCTGGCACTTCTTCCTTCTGCTGTTCACAGGACTAGGAAGTCCTGAGAGCATCGGAGCCCAACAGCCGCAGCGGGCCCCATCCCATCTGCAGCAGACTCATCAGCAAAGAGGTATAGTCGAGGCAGGGGTTCATTACCATCTTTTCCTAAACTACCAGCCCAGACTGCCCCCACCCCGCTATCCCATCACCACCACCACCCCAGCTTAGCACCAGTCTTCTAAGGACAGCAGAGGGTGGGGGCAAAGAGAGTGGGTAGTATCGACTTGAGGAAAGAGACTCAGAAAGTTTCTCAATGGGGAGTAAGTTTTGCAGAAACTGGTGGGTGTGGGGAAAGGGAGAAGTCCCTAACATGTTTGCGTCTCTAATATTCCTGAGAAGTCGTTGGGGTTCTCCCTCCCTGTTCCCTCCCTCCATGAAAATCTAATACTTTTGAGTGTCCAGGCAATACTCAAAGAGCTCCCAATGGTCTCATACATCCACAAAACTGATTGCAACAAGCATGATACAGGCAGGAAGCTTTTCCAAGTTCAAAAAGTTTTAGCAATCCAGGGAGATGCCCTGTGGAGAAAGGTTCCGAACTCTTGCGATCTTTCCAAGGAACTTCGGGGGAGCAATCGAGACTTCCTTTCCATTTGAAAGGGCTTCACTTCTAATGTAGTCTAAAGCTGACAAACTTTTGGATCGGAGTGGTAGAGTTATGAATTAAAATCCTATTTTCCAGATTGTTTTTTAAATTTTCTCTACGAAATGATTCTGAAGAATTTTTATTCTTTTTTTTTTGGAAACAATTCCACACCCTAGTCTTCATTTATAACCTCCCTCTTTTCCCCATCCCGTCTTAGTTTTATAGTGACATTCCTATTGTCTTTTGCTAAATGCAGCGGACTGCCTTTATGAAATGCATATTTGAGCAAAGTTCACCGTGACTAGAGACATGACTTCAGAGGAGTTTGGAAAACAATGGCAATTAAATATAAAGCGGAATACTTAAGAGCTGGTCTTAGGAGCATTGTACAATAATTCTTTTTGAAGTTTTTAGAGCCCCTGTGAAGAGATCTTTGTTCTTGGGTTTTGTTTGTGTGTTTAAAATTGCCATGATTCTTAAATCAATGCCACCTTCAGTATTTTAAAATACAATTGAGGAACAATAATATTTCCAGAAAGTTACTTTGCATGTTCTAAAAAGAAATGAAAGCACAAAATATTAAAAATTCACAAAATAAAAACTCTGAAACCCTTTCAAGTTTGTTTTGTGACCTAGAAAAAGTTACCCTCTCACTAAGAAAATCAAGATGAGAGGCTTTTGAGAGGGTGTGATTACTTTTAGCCTACTAACATCATAAAATTACAAGAGGGCTTTTCCTCTCATTTTCTGGTACATAGATTTGTCCTTATACTCTTAAAAACTTCTGTTATACCTTAATATTTATAGCTGCATGATTGGAAAAAAAACTTGTAAGGAGATACCCTGAACTTTGTGCTATAATAATAATTCAGTGCCTGAAATTGACCCTGATATCACTGTATAACTTTTTGGAGCTTATCTATCTCTGGAGAAAAATTGAGATTGGCACAGACTTAAGCTGAGAGTTTACAATGACTACAAAGAACATATTTAGCAGCTGGGCTCCCAGATGATCATTTTAAAATCATGTAGTTCTCTGAGAGTTGACTGCATATCTTAATAAAACTTTAATACCACTGTGGTTGTTGAAAGTGTGAAGGACTTGAGAGACAATTCATTGAGCTAGTTTGAACTAGAATAGAAAAGGATTCAGCTTTCAACGAAGGGCAGGGAGCATTTATCAAATGGATTCCTAAGAATTTGGTCCAGTCTTTGAGATGGGGGTATGTCTTTGAGAAACCTCTTGAACTTTTCTATAAATTTTATGTAAAACAACATGTGGGAAAAAAATCCAACTCAGGTCATTAGAACACATTTGGAAAAGAGCTTAGAGGTAAGCCATCAAGTCATCTAGATATTGACTTTTAAGCCTTTTTGTATAACCAAATGTATAATTTCATTTCAAATTGTTGGATTAATTTCCAGAAAAAAAAAACCAATGCTTGTAGCAGGTTTCCTTTTCTGGGTGTGCCAAGGTTTCTTTTATTTTGTTTTTGGAGTACAAGGCCATCTTTCAGCCAAAGTTATAGTTTAAAAAGTCTTGGAGCTTCCTGTAGAGGAGTGCTGGATATTACTTTGAATGAAGAAGTTAGTCCTTAGTTTTGACCAGTTTCTGTATTTTAAAGGTGTCCTAGTATTGAATTTGCTATCACAGCTCTACTTTGCTCAAGAAGAGGGCTGTTCTGTCTCCTTTTATGTTGGCCAACTTTGTGTAGCATAAAGAGCACAAGACATGGAGAAAGAAGATGTGGTTTTGAGTCCTGATCCCTCTCCCTATTAGCTATATGATTGTAGGTAAAAGTCTGAGCTCTAGTTTCTATATCAATAAAATGAGAATGAATAATACTTGTACTACCTAACTCACAGGAATGTTGTGAAGTATAACACATTCTCTGGGACAACTATCCCAACTCTCACTCATACTAACCAGTTGAGTCTCTGGAGAATAGAGAGAGTGATCACAAAGAGTCCTCAAGGATCTAGGGTTAACTCTGGAGCACTATGGGATGTCTTTTCTTATGTTATATAGCCCATAAGCCTCCATCTGATGTCTGTCCCAGGATTCCTTCCTTGATTAGCAGTTAATATTAATTATTCAGCCATCTTTAATTAGCTTTCAGAAATGGATATCACTATGGTGTCATACTTTATACAGAAAATCACATTCCCAGGTTCATGAAATATACTCTGCAAGTACATAGAGTCCAGGGGGAAATGGGCTGAAGAATTGATAACATGGCTTCTGGAAGTCCTTTTGCTGGAATCTTCAAGGTGTTCCCTCTTGGGTATGGTGTAGCAATTTTTCTGAGTTCTTGGTAGACTTTTAAATCTGCATCCAGTCTGATCTTGACTTCCAGCTCCTGTTGAAGATATATCCCATCACTTGTTACAACTACACTGCTGCAATAACAAATCCGTCTCCTTCAAACTTTACAAGGGGAGAAGTTATGATGCTGTCCTCCATCAAACCCCTAGTAGTTTCTTCCCAGGAAGGAACACTCTCTCTTTTGTATTTGTATTTTGTATTTGAATCTCTTGAATTCTGGATAATGTCTTATATAAAACAAGCCCCAAAGGTCAAAACCAAATACCTTAGCCAATCCAGCCCTCCTTTCACACCTAGAGAGGTGTTCATGCCTTTGCTTTGTGAGTGAATGGACTAAATAAGTTTTCACCTGATAAATGTGTCAGGAAATAGTATCATATAACTTTAAGTAGATGTAGTGATTTGATTTCTTTACTCAGTTGATATCAGTCTTCCCACCTCATACCCCCTTATAGAAGAATGAACTTTGTACATTTTTAGGTGCTTTAGATTGCTTAGGTTCTGTACACCTTAGAATACCTGGAAAAATAATTCTATCCTTAGAGTTGTTCTGGTATCAGAGTAATGGAAACTGACTTGGGGAATTTTGTTTTAATTCAACAGAGTTCAAGTGAATGTAGATTCACAGATCAAAAATTAGAAAGGACCTCATAGGTGATTTAATCTAACTCTTCGTTAGGAGAAAAAGACCCAGCAAATTTAAGTGACAGCATCAGAGGTGGAATTTGAACCAAGATAGTGTGATTCCGGAGTCAGTTCATTGTACTGACTACTTGAAGTTTCTTCCCTTTGCTTTCTCTTGGGCAGGTTTTAAGACTACAGCACTCTCACTAAAATAAATCTCTAAAAGTATAGGTCTGATCATGTCATCTTTCCTTGTTAATAAATTCCATTCTCTATTATCTCCTGGATCAAATATAAAATACTTTTTTTTGACGTTTAATGCCCTTCACAACCTAAACTTTTCCTACTTTTCTAGTCTTCTTGTAACTTACTCACTGCCATATAATTTACAATGCAGTTACAAAAGCCTACTTGCTAATTCCTCAACTATGATGTTCCATCTACCAACTCTGTGTATTTCACTTGTGGTCCCCCATACATAAAATGTTTTCCCTTTCTTCTCTGCCTCCTGGATTCCATGACCACCTTCAAGACTCAAGTCAAATCCCACCTTTTCTAAAATAAATTCCCCAGTCCCCCAATCCCCCACTGCTAGTACCTTCTCTCTGTGATTATTTTCAGTGTACACCGTATATTCCTTATATGTACATAGTTATTTCCATCTTGTCTCCCCCATTATAATGTGAGCTCCTTGATGACAAGAATTATGTCTGTTTGTCCCTTTCTCTGTCACCAGAACTTAGCACAGTACCTGGCACATAGTAAAGACTTTATAAATGCTTGTCGACCAACCTCTGTAATGACTTTAAAACATTTCTCTTCATGTATGTAATTCATGTCACTAGTTTCTGGGTTTCCTTTTTCTTTATTTGAGTTGTTCCTTAAAAATTTGTTCTACTTTTACAGAGCAATATGTTAGATAGTAAACAGCCTAGATTATCAAAAGACATGTCAGAGATATGGATCCTAAAATTTCACAGCTAGACAAGACCTTAGAGATCTTCATGGAAAACAAACAAGCCTAGGTTAGCATTGTTAGATTGGTAAGTCAGAAGAATTATGAAACACATTTCATTTTATTTTAGCAACATAGCTTACAGAAATCTCTCATTATCCATGTGATGAGATGGAAAACTAATGGATTGTACCTGGTTTGCCTAATTTGAACCTGTTCTCTCTCACACTCCCCAAAAATATTCTGGGAGACCTGTACCAAAGAGTTCTCTACTTGTTTGTCTATTATGTTTAATTCAAGTTTCAACAAATGTCTGGGGTTGAAGACTTTGAAGACAAAAAATTCAGATGCTAGAACACTAGGAAAAAATAGTTCAATTGTGGGATAATAAAATCAAGATTTTAAAATTTTATAGACTAGAGTGATAGGCAGAAACCAACAAGATGAACCCTAACAGGAATAAATGTAAAGATGGCATTTACATTTAGAAAACCTGGAACAACAAGGGAAGAAACAGGAGACCTGACTTAACTGGAATTAAGATAAAGGCAAAGAGAATGGAGTGGAAATCTATGAGGCAATGAGGATGATAATGGGTCTAGGAACTATGTCATGTGAGTAGTAATTGAAGGAACTGATTATTTGGAAAGACTTAGAGAGAAAATGATACCTTAAAAATATTTGAATGGTTACCTAGAGTCAGAAAGACCTAAATTCAAATTCAGTCCTAGATACTTCCTAAATGTGTGACATTAGGCAATTAAGTTAACCTCTGCCTGCTTCTGTTTTCTCAATTATGAGGTGTAGGTAATAACAATATCTACTTGAGAGGTTTGTTGTGAGGATTCAAGTGATGTTATTTGTGAAATGTTTAGCACACTGCATGGCACATAGTAAATGTGTATTTGTTCTTCTTGCTCCCTTCAATCAATAAGAATTTACCAAGGGATTTTCATCTAGAAGAAAAGAAATTCTGTGTAATTTTGAGAAGTATATTTAGTAACAATTAATCTTGAATTATTTATACAAGCTATTGAAAAATTAAAATGAGAACTGGACAAAAGAAATGACATTAGCATCAATTACAATGATTTTATCCAGAAGAATATATCCTTATTATAGCAGGGAAACCACAAAAAGCCCAGAGTGCACTTTAGTCAATAATAAACTTTTAATTTACTTGCCAAATAGAAAAGAGAGGTGGCTTACAAAGGTAATGCCAGATTACAATATAAATTCATCTGTCAAAACTTATGAGGAAGATGACAGATGATTATGAACAGTATTTCATAAAACAGAGAGAACAGTGGAAGGTAAAACAGAACTAAAGAAAGCTTGGCAAGACATTCAACTAAAACAAAGACATCCCAAGGGCTTTCAAGGATAAATATGGAAGAAAAATGGAAAAGATCTGCAAAAATGATTTCAACACATTTTTCTCCATCAAAGAGAGGAACCATCAGATGAACTCTAAGACATTCTTAAAGAGGAAAATTCATGACATTTAAGACAATAAGGACAGGAAAGAGAACTAAGTTGGATCAATCATATGTATAGATGATGCAACTAGAGGTCATACAACTGTGAAAACATGAAGATATTGATTTAGAAGGTATTTAAAGGAGGAAAAGTTATCTGAGATGTGTGGGAGAATGGGGGAATCACAGGCATTGCTGACTTTTTGAAAAGGTGACCAAGAATAAAATCACTATGAGCTATCATCTATACCAAATCTACATGAAGATTATCTATAAATAAATTGAGGGTGTCTTCAATAAGAGTATTACCTGGGAAATGCAGACTTTTGCAAACAACATAAACAATTGGCCAAATTTCTACCATTTCGCAATTGACTGAGAACTTTAGAGTATAAAAGATCTTATTGTGCTTATGGTTTGACTGTGAAAGGGCTTAGTAGAATAAAATGTTGCCTTTGAGGCTCTTTTACAAGGAGTTATCTCCTATCTTTTTATGAAGATCATTCAACATTCCTTGGAAAATATAACAACAGAAATAACCCTTTTTGGTGACTCTCTTCTGATAAACTTCGGTGAGGCATAATACAGGATTATTTATCTATGAGCCACATGTGCAAATCACCATGTGTGATAAATAAAAGATAAAACTTCACTGTGAATCACTATGGAGCTTATGTTGGTATTCAGCTTTCTTGAATATATTTTTTAATTTCACTGAGTAACATTGAGAGCATTTTTGCAGGATGCTTTTAGCAACATTCTGAGATTTTTAAAAATGCATTCTGGAACCTTCCTCAGGATAGCTAGATGATACAGTGGCCCTGGAGTCAGGAGGACCTGAGTTCAATGGTGGCCTCAGATTCTTAATAATTGTGTGACTCTGGGCAAGTCATTTAACCATTTAACCATGTTGGCTTCAGTTCCTCATCTGTAAAATGAGTTAGAAAAGGAAATGACAAACTACTCCATTATCTTTGCTAAGAAAATCCCAAATGGGGTCACAGAGAGTTGGACTGAAACAACTCAACAACAAAAGGAACCCTTCTCACACATTTTTGGCAAATGTATTTGAAAAAATGCCTGGAATTTCCACATCACCTTCTTCTATTGCACAGTTATAAAACATCATGTCCCACCAAATATGAGAACAGTTTGTAATTTTACATCAGAAGTTTCTCAGGGATTTATTGTAGTCATAAACCTGGAGTTAATTTTATGTTTTGTTTTCTTGGTACATATGTTACTTGTTGGCTTGTTGACCAAACACTGATCAAGTAGTTTTGTACAATACTTCATCGACAGGAAACAGATCTGGCTAAGAATAAGAACATTGTACGTTGCTGGCTTGTATTGTTTTGGATATGGTATGATTCCAGAAGGGGAAAAAATTAAATAGGACACAGACAGAAGAAATAACTTCTGTTCTTTTGAGAGTTATATTGCACATTATGAGTTCACATTCCAGAATATATAGATTGCTAGCCTTTCCTGCTCCCTCAAGATTTCCACTCTCCCTTAGTTCCATGCAAAGGCACCGACTGAATAGATGACAAAAGTTCTTAGGGATTCTGAAACAATTACCTGAGCTTTGCCCATACTTTCATGCTTCTCTTTTATCCTGGGAGTTAGTAGAGAAACAGGATCACCTTCATCTATGTTATTTATGGATGTTATCTATCATTTCTTTAATGGTTTCTCAGCTATTATAGGTAGTCCCATAAGTCTACCCAGACAGAAGTGAGAAGAAAAATGTATTTAAAGTTAAAATAAGAAGGATTTAGGTAAGATTTAGATAAAATATTTACTCATTCCCCAACTCATAGGGTTTGGAAGTGCTTGACTAAATTCTTAAACTTCCCTCGTATTCTGTTGTAACATATGGGACACAGAGAATTTACGTTTAGGTAGGGCAGAATTTGTGGATCAGCATTTTCCTAGGGGAAGAGAAAAAAGGGTCTCATTGATCTGGATACATTTTTCTCCCTAACTAATGTGCTATACTTTGGACTGGGGCGGGAACCTGTGCCTCAAGGCCATATGTGGTCTTGTAGGTCCTTGAGTGTGGCCTTTTGACTCAGCCCAAGTTTTACAGAATGAAACCCTGTATTACTATTAATTATACTATTATTATTCTGTGAAGTTTGGATTCAGTCAAAAGGCCACACTTAAGGACTTGGAGGGTCATAAGTGGCCTTGAGGCCACAGGTTCTGCACTCTTAATCTGGACTGTTGAAGGTATGTGGTCCCTTCAGTACAATCAGAGGTAGCAGCAAATGGCGAAGGAGAACTCACCTGCCTCTAGCTGTAGACTTCTGAATGAAGCGCTTTGTCTGGCAGGCTCTTCTACCTGTGAGGCAATCATGGTAGACCTTTTTACTGGTTTGGTCTCATTTCTTAAGCTCAGATAATCTTTGTGACAAATTCATCATCTCAGAGCCATGACTCAAGGCAGGCACTCCTAAATTTCCTGAGCCTTTATCCATGCCTTGCCTCCAAACCTAAAGCATTAAAAATTCTGACCTGACAGTTCTGTCTTTCAGAATCAGATATTCTTAGTGTGTGTGTGTGTGTGTGTGTTTATTGGGGTGAAGGGGGAGATAGGTGATGATTTCTTTTTTTCTGAGAACTGTTTCTGAGAACTTAACTGTTTTTTAAAAAATGTAATATTGGTGATGTCTTTAAAAAAAAGCTTTATTTCCATTTTTGTGCAGATATCTCCCATATTCCCTACCCAGAGAGCCATCTCTTATAACAAAGAATTGAGGGGGAGAAGGGAGGGAGGGAAGGAAAAAGAGAGGGAGGGAGAGGGAGAAGAGGAGCAGAGGGAGAGGAAGGAGAGGAAGAGGGAAACAGAGAGAGACAGAGACACACACACACACAAAGAGAGAGAAAGAGACAGAGACAGACAGATAAAATAGGGAAAGAGAGAGAGAGAGAGACAGAGAGACAGAGACAGAGACAGACACAGAGACACAGAGACAGAGACAAAGAGAGAGTGCCGTACTGCAAAATGAAACCATCACTTGAGTCTGAAAATAAATTCAGTGTTGTATACTCACAGGCCCTCACTTGTGCAAAGAAAGGAAGGTAGTCTTTAAAAATCTCTTCTTTGGGGCCAAGCTTGGTTTGTCTGTCTTTGTATCCCACGTGCTTAGCGCAGTGCCTAGCATAGTAACTGCTCATTCATTATCTACTATGTCTTGCCATCTCAATCGATACATCACTTTTCAATTCTGCAGCATTTTTTTTTCATTCTCTGTTTCTATGTCCTCTGTGCCGCAGGACAACCAGAGATTATACCCTGGGGGAGTTGACTTAATGTTTGGAACTCCAAGTCTGGGATTCATAGTGTCTTGATTGGTGAGTGTATGGGTACATACTCACATGGCTAGTTACTTCATTATATCTTGACAGCTCCATTTATGCTGAAGCAACTGGTGGCTTAGTAAATGGAGTGTAAGACCTTGAGTCAGGAAGACTTGAGTTCAAATCTAGCCTCTGCTACTTACTCTGTGACCCTGAGTAAATCTTTTAATATCTGTTTGCATCAGTTTCCTCACTGTAAAATCAGAATAATAATGGCACTTTTCTCAAAAAGTTGGTGTGAAGATCAAATGGTGCATGGTCGGTACTACATAAATGTTTATTCTAACCTTTCCATTAAATCAACTCTTCCCTTCCTATGCTTCCTTTTCTGCTTTGGTCACCTTTTAAGCAGTCATCATGGCACGTTTTCCATTTTCAATTTCTTCTTCTGCAAAACTGTTATCAAATCAGTAGCCATTGACATTGAAAAGGGCATATCTATCAATTTCAGCTACCATCCCTGTTACATATGAAACCAAAACATCCCTCCCTGGCAACGAATCCCCTTTTAGAAAGTCTCCCCCATTAGAATGTGAGCTCTTTAAGGGTCAGGGACTGTTTCCATTTAGCATTTTTATTCTGACATTGAGCATAGTGCTTGACACATAGTAAATGTTTAATAAATTCTTTTCATTCACTTTGATTTATTCATTATTTCATTCAAAATATTTCATTTTATCATTCTTTTCATTTATAGTGTTGTATATATATTTTTACCTGATTCTTTTTACTGTATCTTGCATCAGTTCATTTAGGTTTTCTCATGTTTTTCCAAATTCTTCATATTCATGGTTTCATATGGCACAGTGAAACTTTGCTATTTTTGTTACCTTGCTGTTCTTGTACCATAATTTCTTTATGTATTCCCCAATTTCTACTTTGTTTTGAGTTCTTAGCTAGTACAGAAATTTCTGTTGTAACACTGACTACCTTGACCTCCACTACCTGAAAGTCAGGTATATGGTATTTTGCCCATTCCACAAAGTCCTTTGGTATAATTAAGAATGTTGGGGATGTCTAGGCTCTCTGTCATTGGCTTCAAGCCCCACCAATGTTGTTCCCCTGATTATAGAGGTAGGTCCCATGCCATACTAGTGGTAATTTAGCCACTAAGGGTCAGATTAGATTTTACATAGCCATATTTATTTCAAAAGATATATTAACAAATATAAAAACTTACCCAACATGTGTGACTTAATTCCACCCACACCATTTTGTCCTTTGGGCAAGAAAAGGGAATTAGGTTTATAGTATCATTCAGTTCTTTTATAGGCGAGTTACAAGTCCAACTTCCCCTTCCCCTTGGACTGGACTCCCAGGCACCTTGGCATCTTAGGGGTTTCCTCCTAGGCTCTCTGATTGCAACAGCTCTACCAGAATTCTGGCTCCATCATCACCACTACTTCAGCTCCTGGGTCCAGTGGGGTTTACCTCTTGTACCTGAAACTGAAAATGGGCAAAACAGAATAGAAACAGAAACACTCCAAGTCACAGGGTCTAAATGGAATAAAAGAGGGGGGCTATCTTTTCTCCCTGGTTCAATTCATGGCACCCACTCAGTGAGTGATCCGACTGCCGTCTTGACCCTCTGGGCACAGCAAGAAAGACTGTACAGGAAAGAGAGAGAGATTGTACCAGTCAGGCAGTTTTAAAGATGCAGCTTTTTCTAGCTACACAGCTAATCAAAGGACACTACTTACACTCACCTGGTTGGAGAACATAGGAAGTCTATTTCCAGGGGCAGAGTGCTTCAGTGTTAGGTAATCTGGGCATAGGAAAAGTAAGCCATTACAGTGCTATGAATATTTTGCTTTACATGAGACTCTTCTTTCTCTATTTGACTTCCTTGGTGCATCTGCCTAGGAGCAATCACGTGATAAGATTTTAAAAGAAATAATTCAAATAAGTAAAGTAGCCCCAGACATTGTAGAATGTATGTATCTCTGACATTGTAGGGTGAAAGAGACCCAGAATTAAAGTTAACAAATCCGTGTTTGAACATTTACCCTGCAAATTACTAGCTGTGTAATCCTGGCCAAATCAACCTTTTTAGCTTCCTAAACTATCAAGTGAAGAAGTCAGCATAGATTATCTCTAGGGTTCCTTGCTGTAATTATTGATGGTTCTGATGTTTTCTGCCCAAAAAACTCAGGGTTAAAATAAGACTCTCATGATCTCAGAACTAGATGCTTTGTCATGTATAAGTTCTTATATTTGGACCACAAGTTGATAAAATAAAAAAAATCTAGTTCCTCCCTTTTTCTTCAATAATCTTATGTACTCAGAGGTAGAATCTATTAGTCGATAGAGAACTAGTCTTAAAATCAGGAAGAGGTGGGCTCATGTTCAACCTTTGAGATGTGCTACTTGTGTAGACTTTGGCAAATTGCTTCACTCCCTGGAGCCTCAATTTCCTCTTTTGTAAAATGGGGAGGTTGGACTATGTTGGATGGCCTCTGAAGTCCTTCTGGATCTAATCTAAAGAACTTTAGAACCCTGAGCAAGATACTAAAACTCTTAAGTACTATAAGCAACCATCAGAGGCTACCTATAAAAAAAGGAGTCACGCATCTCTTTTGGTAGTTTTTGCCAAGAGTGCCCTGGAGATAGCTCTAACCCTGAATTTTCAGTGTGAGCATTTATACCTCAAAAATCAGAAATGCTAAAAATCAAGGTTTGATTATTGTTTTTTGGATTGTCTGGACTTAAGAAAGTGCTGATTAATTATTCAAATTAAACATGAAAGCATGTCTGGTGCATCTTTTTTCTCAGAAAGCAGGTTGTTAAATATTTACTAGCATACCTTTGTAAATCTGCCCACTGGTGAAATCATAAATCTGGACTAAATTTCTTATTACGTACTTTTTAGTTAAAAAGTTCTATTCTCCTTAACATTTTCTCTCTTCCCTAATATATAAATTTAAGAAACATTATGAGGGATAGTCTAGTATCACCATGACTCTGGGTTTCTGGGACAAGCCTAATCTATTTCAAATAGACCTGTAATCTATGTAAATTCAGATTGATGATGAATGGAGGAGCTGTTTTGTGCCTGGCACTTAGGGAAAGGCACCTTGCATGAATTCTGGAAATCTTTCTTCACATGTGGAACACTCAGTTGACCACCAAGCACTATTGTATGCCTCTGAAAGGCTAATTTCTCTAGTCAGATCAGTTCTGTGGTAGAAACAGATGGACTTGGAGTGATTTAAATTTAATATTATTTAGTACATTATAGCTATTAAGTAATTTGTCCACATTTGTCCCATGTGGTAGGTTAGTATAATTATTGTCACTTCATAGAAAAGAAAACGGATGTGTAGCAGCTTGTTCAAGGACAAATGGCAAATCTGCTGGTGGTGTCAGAATTAGAATTTAGGATAATATGTTCTTGCTACTTATCTTTTGGCTCCTGTCAGCAGGCCAATATCCCTTTTGGCGCTCACTGCCCTCATCACTTAAAAACTAACCTTTAAATAATCATGATACCATCTGTAGGCTTTGTTATGAATGCTAAGTGCTAAGAAACAAGGAATTGTAGAAGGGGAAAAGGTTGTAGTCATCATTGCATTCCCCCTTCTCTCCTCAATAACATATAGACACAGACAGACACAGACGCACAGAACATACACACACACACTATCATCTATCTTTTTTTCCTTTGATATATATAAATATGTCAAAGGAATAAATATAAATAAAAAATAAATAAAAATAAAAAAATAAATATATATAAAAATCAAAAGTTTGCAAGATCCTAATACATTTTAAAGTGGCTACAAGAAAATATTGATATTTCCTAAGTCACTTTGAAAGAAGTTACTTATACCAAAGTTAGTAATTATTAGACTGAAAAGAGTGGCCTGGTGAAGAAGACGATGGGTTCTGTCTGGAGTCAGAAGTCCTGATCAACCATTTTCTACTTTTTAACACTGGGTAAGCAAGGTCTCTAGAATTTGATTTCTGTATCTATCAAATATGGGGATTGGGCAAATGACCTCCAAGTTCTAGAGTTGTAATTCTGAACATTCATTAAGCACCTACTGTGTGCAAACCATCAGGAATACAAAGATGGGTTTGGAAGAGATATTGTTTTGTAGGAGCTTACAAGCTAATGTAGTGAATGAGAGGCAGCTAAGTAACATAGTAACTAGGAGTCAGTAAGACCTGAGTTTGAATCTCACGTCAGACTCTTATTAGATAGATGACTCTGGAAAAATAACTTTTTTAAGCCTCAGTTTCCCTATCTTGTAAAATGTGCATAGTATTAGCACCTACCTCAAAGGATCGTTGTAAAGATTAAATAACATTTGGAAATCCTTTTGTGAACAGACCGTGAAATACTGTGTAAACATTATATGTTATTATTAACTACTTAGGATATAAGATAGAGTAAGATGAAGGCAAAGAAGCGAGCTAGGTAAAAAACCTATCAGAACTTGAGAGAGGGCAAAGGAAAGGGATCATTTTCAAACATGTTTATAGGGGGTTAAAGAAAGCTTGATGGAGGAGGTAGTACTTGCGTTGGACTCTGAAGAAGGGAGGGTAATCCACAGATAGATCCAGAGGGAAGGAGGTCAGTCTATTCTAGGTTTAAGAAAAGCAGATTACTTCCTAATTAGTTGCATACAATTCTTATGAAATTAATGAAACAGCCAATGCATGAGGTGACAGATGATTTTGAAAATAGATGCTCAAACTCCAAATACCTAAGCACACACATTCTCAGAGTTCCACCCTCAAATTCTGCAGGAGGTGGGAGAACATTTAGTAAGCACCTAATATGTGCCAGGCACTAGGCTAAGAGCCTTACAAATATTATATCCTTTGACCCCACAAGCCTAGGAGGTAGGAGATCTTATTATTCCCATTTTATAGTTGAGTAAACTGAGGCAGGCAAGTTAAATGACTTGGCTTAGAGTCACACATATAGTAAGGTCCTGAGTCTAGATTGAAATTCATTCATTCCTGACTCCAACTTCATTGCTCTATCCTAGGGAAAATTAAAAAAAAATTCTTGAAGTCTTTTCTCAATTAAGAGTTCATTAGTTATGTCATAAAAGGTTGCAACAGTGATTGTATGTACACACGTGTATGTAATTGTGAGAAATCATGCACAGGCTTGTTACATGTATGCCTTTATTTGACTGAAGCACCCAGCCAGGTTTGGCGGGGAGGGAGAGGTAGAATTTTACTTGCCTTTTATTCAAATCAGAATGTTTCTCATTTGAATTTATTAAAATTGCGTAATCTAGGAAACTTAAGATTCAGTGTCCAGAGAATCATTGTGACCCTGATGTAATGGTTATTGATGAAGTAAAAAATTGTAAATGGAATCATTCTCTTTCTCATTAGTCAAACTTACATGACTTAAGGTATAGGCTAGATTCCTTTTTAATCTACTTGCATACCAGGGTCTCCTCTCAATGGAATGCAGTACATTTCAGAGTACTTTATTGGCCATGCATCCTTTCTAAAAACCATAGGAGGAAAGACTATCATGGTTTGGATCTGCCACCTCTTCTGTGTCTTAGGGTAGGGAATATAGTTAAGATAGATTACAATAGGGAGGATTATCTGTGTGTACTAGGGAGAGGAGAGGTAGGCAATAATTACAGAAAGTCTCTTATGTTTGAATATATAAAGAGAAAAAATGAAATGTTCTTTGTCCTCAGGGAGCATCTACGAGATGTCTCAGAGGAACAGCAAGTAGAAAGTTATGATAGCAGGTAAAATGTTAACAGTTAATAATTTAAAAAAGGTTTTTGGTTTTAATACTGGTTGTCTAATTAGATATAGGGTATTTGACTACTTTCCATTGAAGCTCCCTTCCACATAAAATTCATTTCATTCTGGATCTCAGAGTGCAATTTTCATTACAGCCAGAACTGACCTTCACAACCTTCTGAAATCTGCTTCTCTGGCCTCCAATGTGGCATACAGAGGGTCTAGATAAGGAGATATAGATAGGAGTACATATATCTAGATAGAAATTTCTATAGCTAAATATTTTTGTCTGTATTTAACTATAAAAATATGTCTATATACCTTTACCTCACATAGCTGTCATTTCACAGACTGATCTCCTCCTACACCTCCCACCCCCAGTGGTCTGGGTGTCTCTAGGCTTTTCTTCAGTCCCTTGAAGTGAAATTTTACTTAGGAGCAGAGGAGAATATATTCTCATTTAACTTGAATCTAATTTCCTATTCTTGTGTCCCTAGAAGGATATGTCTCATCACTTTATAATGCAAAGAGGCAGTTAGATGGTGCAGTGGATAGAGAATTAGACTTGGAGTTAGGAAGACCTGAATTTAAATCCATTTGTTACTCTTTGCCAAGTCACTTAATATCTCAGCCTCAATTTCTTTATAAATTGGGCATAATAATATGCCTACTTACCTTACAGGGTTGGTTTCTATTTTTGAGGATGAGATAGCATTTTAAAAGCTTTATAAGCCTTAGAGAGTTGTGTCTTATAAATTCTAGTTGTTATTGTATACAGGATTGAATATTGTATATAGTCCAAATTGCTAGCTATTCATAGTAGTATTTGCTAAATTGAAAAATATGTCAAACATGTATATGCTTGCCTCGTTTTATGTATGTATCCTTAAAGTAGAAATTTACATTAACTTGTTTGAAGGCCAATTCTTAAGGTCCAAACTTGGCACAGTAATAGTCACTTTTGCCTCTTTAAATGTGTCCAGCTCTTTTAACCAAAATTAGTGAATGCAGTTGTATCTATGTTAATTAATCTCATTAACAGGTATATAAATCTTGTGCTCTAAAAAAAAAAGAAGCAATAACCTTGAAGGCTAGTAGAGATCCTATTTAGAGAGAAGCTGAGATCCCAATCACATAGGTAGAAGTAAAAAACTAATTGTTGATTCTGTAAGAGTTTCTCTAAGGACTGATAACACCTGAAGAGCAAAAATCCTTGCCTTTGTCTAATGATACCTAGCTTCCTTCAAAGCTCTGGTTAAGTGTGTCTTACTAAGTAAGGCCATTACTGTTCACTGCAGTTTTTAATATACCCTTCCAACAAAGAGTATTACTTTGTATATATTTCGTATTGATTTATCATAGCTAAAGAGCTGGCAGATACCTTAAATGTCATTTAACTCAATCCACCTTTACAGATGAAAAAACTAAGACCTAGGGAGAGTTAAATGATTTGCCCACAGTCAATAAGCTTAAAAGGCAGAAACTGAATACAGGTCCTTGGACTCTAGAGTCAATAGTTTCTCCATTTTCCATTTACCATGTCACCTCAATTTATCAGCAAATGTATTATTTCTCAGCCTCTAAACACACATAGGATTGTAGCTCCTGAATCAACAAAGGGGTTGGTGGAAAACATAGTTTTTCTAAGCTAAAAGGATAATTTAAAAGATCATAGGGATCTAAAGTTCCTGGACATCCATGATTCTTCATTCCCTCTTTCCAGGTGGGAAAACTATATTTGCCATCAGTCAACCATAGTCAGTAAGCATGTTATTAAGTGATAACTATGTGCCAGGTGCTATGGAATACTAAACTCTGGGAATACAAAGAAAGAAAAGTAGGTAAGGTGAATTTTAGTCTAAGTAAGGTGGATTTTAGCATGTATAAAGTGAATTTTTTTATTGTTTCTTAGAGTTGTTTCCCAAGATCCATAGCCATAACAATCTCTGGTTCCCACGGTTATGGTTCAAAACATCACTATGCTTGTGCAGCATTATATAATGAGAAATAATAAAAAAAAATCCACTGTGACTACACAATGAGACATAGGGATGAGGTGATGTAAACTAGTGGGGCCATTGCTGGCAATATACCTTCTTTGTCTGATGCCCTAAAAAGCCGGTGGTCATTGGTCAGTGAATAGGAACCTTAGGAATGAGTTCACAAGTTGGAATGCTGTATGTCCCTTGGTCCTCCTCCATCAAGGCTGGGGGGATTCTGTGTTTGCCTCAACTGGCCCCCATTGAGGCTGGAGGGAATTGAGGGGAAGCACAAGTTGTGCCTGTCCTAATTGACAAGATATTAATTAATCAAGACAAAGATATAGTTGTCTCTCCTTCTGGCGAGAAGGGTGATTTGGGAATGCTGCAGGAGTTGTGCTCCTGTTATCAGTAATTGTCTTCTGAGAAAACTAGACTAGAATAAAGTAAGATTATTAACCCCTTCTTAGTGTCTCTCCTTCCTGACCAAATCAAGAGGGAATCTATGCTTGCAGCCCTCCAGTGTGCTGTGTCTATCTGTTTTACAGCATCTCTACCCTCAAAGAACTTAATTGAAATGGGGAATAAAAGGAAACTAAAGGAAGGCAGAGGCAGACAAAGGCATCCAATGAGGGTGTAAAGTAAAGGAAGTCTAGAGTATCGCCCAGAGAGGAAGGAGACATGACTGACTTGGGTACCCTTTTTAAATGGAGGTTCTAGGGGAAACCATCCAATCAGCAGAATAGCTTGCAGGGGCAGAACCAAACTTCCTACATGTAAATTCCAGCGCTGATGTGAGCTTCAGTGGTGGTGAATGTCCAGAGGACAACCTGGACAGGAATTGGTCCCCTTACCAACAAAGAGCGATGAAATATAAGCCATATGAAAGCAGAAACTTTTCCTTGTACATCAGAAACCAGAAGAGTGCCTCGTACCCAGCAGGAACCTAATAAAGACATAAAGATTTCTTGAACACACACACACACCAACACGTGTGTATATATATATGTATATATACATATATACACACACTATATATGTATACATGTATATGTGTGTATATATGTGTGTATGTATTCATATATAGACATGCATACATATATATGTATACATATATAAATCTCTGCCCATATACCTTTCTTAAATCACAGAGCCCACACTGGTCCTCCAGAACCCCTCGAAGATCTCCTTTTCTTGGTTGCTATTGTCTTTCTCCAAAGGTTGGCAGCTTTCCTTTCTCTAGGGCCTATTGCCATGTTTCTATTTCTTGGAAGAGAACCTAACCCTGAAGGGATGAAAGACAGCTTCTTGTTCAATGGTAAAGAGGCCATAAATCTGATAAGTTCCTGGTAATAAATTGGTAGTAGAATTATGCTGTCTCCAAAGGGCTTCCAAAGTGAGCTTTTGTGTTATATAAATAAAATAGCCACCTACATATTATAGTTATGCAAAATTTGTCACCAGTTGAAATGTGTATATCCTAGTTTTTCACGCTTCTACCCCCCCAAAATTTTAAGATCCTTTAAAATTACTTTTAAGCTTCAAAAGATTTTGGACCCCTGTCCTTGGCAATTTATATTATACCTCATCTCATCCAACCCTCACTTCTCTGAATATTTTCACACAGGTGAAGTTGTGTTAAAACTAACATCAAAGGGCAATCTTGAAAGGGAAACAAGTTCCCCAAAGTGAAATGGGGTTAAAATTAACAAGGTGCTATCTTGAAGGGGAAGCAAGTCCCTTGAAGAGGGCTTGAGATGAGCATAGAATGTTTATTATTCTTTGCCATAATTTCCATGGTACTCTATGGATAAGAGACCTGATCCTGCACATGATATTGCAAATGGAAATTTCATATAATTGACTATTAGGCCTCAACTCTTTCTAAACTAGCAATAGTTTAGAAATAGGGGAATGGGAGTACAAATATAAGTTCACTGTTATTCACAGCACAATCAACCATCAGCACACCCTTTGGGAATCACTGGTTTATCTTGAGCTTTGATGATATGTGGGAGGGGAATTGATGAGCCAAATAAATGTATGCATGCTTTTCTTGTTTTTTTTTTTAACACCAACTGCCAAAGCAAACTCTTTCTCTCATATTGTCTTCTTTGTTGCCTAACTGCTGGCTGTGTAAGTTCCCCCATAATTTGGGGTTGATTCTGCCTGTGCACAGAATTAAATAGGTATGAATTTGACCCATAGATGCCCCTAATAGTTTCTATTTTTTTCCAGCCTTTCTGTAGAAAATGTTTGTTTTGTAATGTAGCTTTCTCAGTGGGGAGGGTTATAGGGCTACTTCCTTCAGGGAAGGAAATATTTCTAGTACTATGTAAAACCGCAAAACCAGTGACCCAGACACTTTGCACAGAGGCTAGTTTCTAGTGTTCTACCACTCCATTGGATCTGTGAGCTCTTTTATGTGGGTTTTCCCTCCAGTGACTCAGTGCATCAGTATCTGTGACAGTCTATTTGTGCTAGTCCATCCAATACAACTCTTGTCTATGTTCTCTTAATCCATCACATGGGGGGCCACCCAACATGCTACAACGTGTTTTCTTTGACATAGTGTGACTATTAATGAAGCATATAGACCGAAAAATTAGTTATTGTTCTAAGTAATCTTTTTTCTATCATTTCTTTTCTCCTGATGATGTTCTTCATGTTACTTCTGCACAATTCTTCCTTTGTAATATTTGCAGTTTTGTGCTTAAACACAAGTTGGTTCTCCCTTGCTCTTTGGAGGATTCTCATCTTTTGTACTTTAGGTATTAAAATAATTTATAACTGGAATCTTTATAACCTCATTGACTTTTAAAATAGCATATCCATTTCAGGGAGAAACTTGGAGTCATTAATATAACTCTGCCATTTTCTAAAGGCAAGCCAATCCTTCTCTTGCTTAATTCTGGGTCCAATTCATTATCACTTGAATTCCTTTGGTATATCCATCCAGTTCCATATCATGGCATGGAAAGTAGGCATTCTTTATCTGCTTGTTTTTTCTTGTATAGAGAAGCCAAACTCTAAATTGAATAACTGTCTCATTTAGGATTATTATAGTTTATCAGTGTTCTTTTGTCTTTTTTGTTGGTGGTCTTTTCTTTCAATTTTCATTGTTTTAGTCATTGGAGGCATTTCTTTACTGGTTCTGTTTACTTCACTTTGTTTTACTTCATGTAAGTCTTTCCATGCTTCTTTGTATCTCCATAGTTATCATTTATTAAACTGCAATATTCAAAGGAATACAAATTTCCTTCCACAGTAGTTTTTTAGTACAAGTGGGTTTTAATTAAAGTTCTGTCCTAGTACTTTTTTTCTGTTTCTTATATCAGCTAACTGATCTATAATGTACAGGATTTTATCTCATTATCTGCTTGTAAAAATATTTGAAATCCTCTCTTAATTCTTCAATTTTTTGACAGTTTCTAGCCATTCTTTATCCAGCTAAGCTCTTCTACATATGTTTGGCACATTGATGCTTGAAACTCATGTGGCATATGTGTTCTTTATCTAAATGGACAAAATATTCTTATTCCCTTAAAACCTAGAATATGCTAGATGACATACACTTGCTTGTTACCGAAAGACCAAAGAAATCTGCCAAGGTCATCTAATGAGTCAGCAACATAGATAGGAATAAAATCAAGTTTCTATTCTTAGCTTATAGATATTTTTGGTAGAGGGTGGTAAGCATTATTTGAATCAGTTAGCAGGATGTAGATTTTAGCTGTAGTTAGAAGCTAGTCATAAATCACATGTAATATAGTAAAAAACTAAAAAGTTTGTGGATTTTTGTTTGCTCTGTTTTTCTTAGACTATAATGGTATAGTAAACACAGATGTTTGCTTTGTGGATCTTGTTCATGAGGCTTCTTACCCAACTCATTATTTTTAGAATTCCTTCAGGGCTTGCATCTACACTGCCCACCCCTACATTTATATGACAGATGAGGTACACCAAAGTTCACTTTAATGCTGGTGTAGTTCTAAGAAGAAATAAATAATACCTTCTATGCTTCTGAAATGAAATAAACACTAATATAACACCTACTATATGCCAAGCATGATCCTAAGCACTTTTGGCAAATATCTCATCTACTCCTCACAATCTCATGAGATTGCAAATGTTGCCAATATATGTGGATGTCAAATCGACATGAGTCAAGAGGTATCATGGAAGTTAACTACAGTATCTTCTTCAATGGCATGTATATCTGGGTACCAGGAATGCATCAACTTTAAGAAATCTGCTTTATTTATTCTTCATCAAACGTGGGTTGATTAAAGTTGGACCAGGGTGAGTAAATTATCTTAATCTGAGTATGATCAAGAAGGAATAAGAGTGTCTGTACAAGTAAAGATGTAAAACATGCAGATATCTATAGCTGTATAGCTGTGTGGACAGGTCTTCAGCAAAACTGTGAAATACTTAAAATTTGTCTCCATTCCATTCTTTCTCCAAATGCCCACCACTCTTGCAGAAGCTTAGTCTTCAGGGTTCTTACCAGGGACAGAGTATGGGCACCTATAAAATAATGCAGATAGTTTGTATTACTTAACAGCATGTTCACATGTGTAAACACTTCTCTACACCAACAAAATTACAATATGGCAAACATTTTTTTATCATTGTCTTACAAATAATAACACATTTGTAAATACTTAACAAAATGAGAAGGGTTCATTAGTCGTCAGTTTTCTTCACCATGTGGTGTGGATGGTATCTACAGGGTGATGTCCAGTAGCTTAAAGTTCTCTCAAAGCTCAAAGAAACTTGAGGGGAGAGGAGGGAAGTGGTGCCAATCTTTCTCCTCTCTTCAGGGTATTCATCTCTGAAATCTCTATTGTTTCAATAATTTGTAACATTAAGATAGTGCTTTATGGTCTGTGAGGTTCTTTATGTGAATTACCTTATTTTATCCTCACAACAACCTTGTGAATAGGGGCTGTTATTCCTCCCACTTCATAGATGAGGTAACTGAGGGTGAGAGTGGTTAAGTGATTTACTCAGGGTCAGTTATAGTTAGGAGCCTAATTACAATTAGGAACCAAATTGTGGTCATATTCAGTGACACTGTCTTATTTTTGTTTTTCCCTCCTCATTTTAGGCGTAAAATTGTTCTTTTTCTGATAAAATGCTACCTATGTAGTGTCTTGGTGTGAGAAGTTATGGCTGCTGCAGTTATTTTGTTGAAGACATATTATAAGAAATGACTTTATCCAAATGGATGCTTAGCAGTTAGCTTTACTTCCTCTGAAGCATTTGTGACCACTACAACTTTCAGTCCCAAGTTTTTATTAGATAAAGCAGGGTTGGAGGTTAATACAAGTTAATATTAAAGTTGTACTCTATGAACATTTCATTGTTGATCCGTAGTTTCTCAGTCATATTTGACTCTTGGTTACCCTATTTGGGGTTTTCGTGTCAAATATACTGCAATTGTTTGCTATTTCCTCCCCCATTCGTTTTACAGATGAGGAAATTGAGGCAAACAGAGATAAGTGACCAGGATCAAGCAGCTAGTAAGTCAGGTTAGATTTGAACCTAGGAAGATGAGTCTTCCTGACTTCAGACCTGGCCCTCTGTCTCTTGCACCACCTAGCTTCCTGCTATGATGTTTTACTCTATTTTATCCTGGGAGTATCCAGTTCAATTTTAGCTTAATCCTAGGCTCGTAAGTTTGAATTGGAACCCACCTAAGATTTCAATTCCAACTATCTCTATGAATTTATCTTTGAATTTTGATTTGTTGTTCCTTTAGTGGTGCTGCCTTGGGCCAAGATCCACTGACAACTCGGTCCCATTCTTTTTCTCTAGGGTTGAGTAGTGGCATTAGCCGCTAGGCCTAGGAATGAATAGTTGGAAAGAAAACACAAGATACGGTGAAATTTATCAGGACATTTGCTATAAAATGTTTTTTTTTTCAATGTTGGGATGCCACTGTTTGCAGCAAGTGGCAGAGGACGTCTCATGAGTAGAGTTTTGCTTCAAATTGAAGATCCCATACTAGAAAGGAATCAATTCATCCATCTCAGCTCCACTCTTCAAAGGAGGAAAAGGCCTTAAATTGTATCTATATTTAAATTCTTTGATGCTGTGATGGAGATTAGTCAGTCAGTCAGAAGCAGCTGTGCTTATGTGTAAGCGTTTAGATTGAATTTCAGTGGGATACTCCTCTAGCCTCCAAAGAAAATGTGCCTGGTACAAACAACATAATCACAAATGAATTCTTTTCTATACCCACTATTTGTGAGGGAAGTATAGACAGCAGAAAATTAAGAATGAAAGGATGCAAATAATCATAAAGCATATTCTTCCTTTACATATACTACTAGACAAATCAGGAAAATAACTTTTCCTTCTAAAATTTTTATGTTGCTCCTAATTTGAACTTATTGGTTCATGTTGCGGGGGCTGCTATCTTCTCTGTGTGCAGAATGGTTGAAACCATTTATTGGGGAATTCTAAAGTAGAAACTATCAAATTATAGATGTTTTGTGTCTTACTCTATCTAGGGGAAATGATTTATTTTAGCTAATATCTTAGTTAATTTTATTGGTCAATTTTCAAACCTAAAAAAAAAGTAGACATTTCTTTACAGACAAAAGATTTGGTCTACTGGATTGTCTATTTTATTTACTTTCTCCTTAATGTTTCCTAGCATTCATGTGGGTTCTTGAATTGCTTCGCTATGCCTCCTCCTTGCAGTCATTTTTTGCATAGACATACCATTAATGGGGCAAATGTTTGCTCATGTTGGCGTGGGAGGGCCTTTCTTACAGGGAGAGCTTTCTTACATGAATACCCTGCATTATTGATTATTCATGCAGATCTGAACTTCTCTTTACAGCTTAGATTTGGGACAGAAGCAACATTTTATGATAAAAGCTTCCGTCCCTGCTGCCTCCCCCACTTGAAATGCCTTTCCAGACATCATTAAATGAGCATCCTTATTCATAAGCTGTGCCTACATGTTATGATTTGCGGGTATATCAGCAAGCACGCTCACACATGCAGGATGGCCTGCCAGCACAGGTTCTTAGATTTGCTTTTCTAAAAGAAAAGCAACTTTTGAAGGGTCAACAATCTTTTTTAATCACATATACCAACAAAGAAAATACAAGCAGAGAAATAAAGACCAACAGGCTTCTAACTGTCTGACCATAAGCAATACATACATCACAGATCAACAGACAGATCCAACTGTCTGACCATTACATACATACATAGATACCAGAGAGTGATGCACCAACATCTGGATTTTCAAAGCTGGGTGATTGGTGCAGGGGGCTCCTTAACAGCTGGTGGGGTTTGGACTCTGAGGGCCTTTCTGAGCTTCCTTTGAATCTCCCCGCTTAACCTGGCCTTTCATGCTCAAATTTACAGATGGGTTCCCCCAGAATCTTGCCATATGGCCTGGCCTTTCCTGCTCAGGTTTCTGACCAGGTCCTCCTGAATTTTTCATGTTCAAGTCTATTGCCCTTGACCTGGCCTGGCCTTCCATTTTCTGTTGCCTCTGGATTGCCCCACCAGCTTCCCACCCAAATTCTCCATTGTCTGCCAGCTGTTTGCAACCCTTGACCAGTCCCATTGGGGTCCTCCTTGGACTTCTCCTCAAGACCCTCCCGGGGCCCCTCCTCCCATCACCCTGGACTACCAGGTCACCCCCAGATCCCTCCTACAGTCATTTCTGTATTTGAGTTTCATCTTGCCTTCATGAGGGTGCTCAGATCAATCCAGCTCAGACTCTAACTAGCTGAGATTCTATCTGACCTGCTTGTGAATACAAGCATTATAAATGCCCAGGCTCCTTAAGAGTCAACTCAATATGGCGAATCTTTAATAAACTTTGTTTTTGTTTGACTTTAAGAAGGCTTGTGTTGAATTCATTTGAGTAGGACCTGGCGAGTCAGTATTTTGGGATCCCCAGCACCCCTAAACCTCATCACAGCTACCCAGAGTCTCATCTCGCACATGGACCTTCTTCCAAAGAGTAAGTCCCCAAAACAAAACCTCACTTCACAGAATATATATACACTTTTCAGAGCTGGAGGGCATCACAACTCCTGTGACCCACTGCCTTGTTAATAGTTAACAAAAGGTGTGGGCCTTCCTTCAAAACAAGCCTCCCCTAATCAAGTTTCCCTACCTGGGGCCTATTGGGAAAGATCTTTGAACTCACATTAACAGCATATTAACATTGCAGTGGGGTATAGAAAAGGTCTCTCTCTCTTCAACCCTCCCCTCTCCCCTCCACGCCCCCTCCACCTCAATTGTTACAGTGTTGAAATTTCATTAATAGAGCTTTGGTCTTTAGAGATTCATGATTTGGTGTTAAGCAGAGTCGTCTATGTTGGACTCTGTCTTCTCCAGGCATACTTAAAAATGTAATGACTCTTGGGAAGAGTAGAAATGATGGTAATAAATAATGTTAAAAATAATATTTATGTAACATTTCACAGTTTACAAAATACTTCTCACACTCTCAGAGGTTCTGTGCCCTTTATTGTTTCACTTTTACAAATAAAGAAATTGAGTCTTGGTGATGCCAAATGGCTTGTCAAAGATCACATAGCTAGTAAATTACAGAACTGTACCTGGACTTTTACTCTTCTGGGGCCAAATCCTATTACACAATGTCAAGTTCTACTGTATCAACTGCTTTTTACCAATTATTTGTACTTTTGTTGTCACTTCATGAGAACCCAGGAGGAGGGAAAGGTCATCAAGCAATAGGTTGCATCATCCAGGACATATATGATTAGAAAATAAGGTGTGGGCAGTCATTTAACAATACCCGGTGGTAACATATGAGTAGCCTGAACATTATATTGGTTCCTCGGAGATTAATAAAAAAAAGAACACATAGAACCTAGGCCTCCTGGTCACTTGAGTATATCCTTTATGAGATATTTGGAGAAGATAAACATAAGATGTTGCAATTGTGATTAATAGATGGAGTACACATATCAATGAAACTTGTATGGTGTGTATGTGTGTGTGTGTGTGTGTGTGTGTGTGTGTGTGTGTGTGTAACTTCATTTTTGCATAATACTAGGGGCAGAGAAATCTTCCATCACTATGGGAAATTCTTGTGATGTCACTTAATATATACTCTGGATAAGGAGGGTTGGTGTATGAGAATATTAAAAAAAAGTGTTTTGAGAGCCAACTGAGAGAGGAACAGGAAGTGACAGAACAAAATGTAGGGGTGTGGGCCTGACTGTGGCATTCAAAAACATCAGCATCTGTACCAAGGGGCTTCAGTATTTATTTCAATTTCAATTTATTTATTTTATTCAAAAGAAGTCAATATTCTGTAGACTTGTAAAGCAAAACATGTCCACTCTCTAACTGCCATGATCAGAGCTCAACACTTATAATGCTACTGTGTTGAGAATGAATTACTGATGTACATAATAGCTGTCTACAGGAGTACATGACTGGCATGTCAATATAAAAATAATAATAGCAAGTATTTACTTGAAAAACACTTTATAGGGATCATCTATCTCATTTTATCCTTACAACAAGCCTGTGAGGTAGGTGCTATGAATATCGCAGTTTTACAGATTAAGAAACTAAGGCAAAGAGAGATTGTGAGTTGCCTAGGATCACACAGCTAGTATGTATCAGGAGCTATATTTTAACTGAGGTCTTCATGATTACAGTTTGGAGCTCTAGCCATTGGACTACCTGGCTGCCTGTGTTCCTTTTCTGCTGTGTTGAGGAGACAAGATATTTAAATGAAAAGTTAATTATCACCCCCTTGGAAATGTGGGAGGTGGCAGTCATTTGTTATGATTATAGAGAACATTTACTATCTGATTGGATCTCTAAGGCAATATCCTAATTATGTACCATACTGCTGTGTTTCATTAAATGCTTTTTGCTCTGAAATCATGTCATCTTGCAATGTGTGATACAGAAGTATATTGTTGGGGACTTGAAGCTGTGTATTTGGACAGATGATTCTTGTCTGTGTAGATAGAGCACGGTGCCCAGTATCTAGCAAATGCATTATAATGTTTTGTTGAATGAATGAATGGCTATATCAAGTCTTAGAATAGTACATTTACAAGATATAAATTTCTACCAGGGGTGAAATACCTATGTTAATGAGAAACAATATTTTTATCATTAATACTTATTTTACACATAAGTTACATTTGAAAGTGATTCTAAGTTTACATACATTGATGCCAAAGATACACATCTTCTCGGAGGATCTAATGTTGACCTAATAGCAGCGTACTGATACAGCACTCTTTGGTACCCAATAAGTACTTCTCTGAGTGAGTCAAGGTTGTGTATGGGATATTTTAATAGATGAAGCCCTTCATATAGGGATTACTCTTCATAAGATAATTCTCAATTAACATCATAATTCTAGAAGAAAATGCCGGAGTCAGAAAGTAATTTTTTTCTTTGTTCCTCCTTAAAGCTCACTCATTGTCCCTTTAACTGTAGGAATAACTCTTCTTATATGGTCTTTTTAAGGAATATAAAATGGAGATTTTCTTACAATTAAAGATAAGAAATAGCCAATTTGAGAAACTTGGCCAGAGATAGTGAATCCTCCAGATTTCAAGTCTGGTATACTATCATATAATATCACTTGTATCATACCCCTAAAGAGAAAAATCAAAATATATAAAAATATATATATTAAGTATTTGAGAGGCAAAAGCAAAAAATTGTGTTAATCTTAAATTTTATTTTTTCTGGAGGGTGGAGTGAAAAGTAAAAAAACCCCACAATAATATGAGGCTATGTACAACTGGGTGAAAGGGAGAGGGTGGGGGAGAGAGAGAGAGAGAGAGAGAGAGAGAGAGAGAGAGAGAGAGAGTGAGAGAGAGAGAGAAATACAAGTCCAATATATGAAGAAATATTGGAGGCAATAAGCAACCATCTCTATTTGAGTTGTTCATAGACAACATTTTCTCTTGTAAAGTCTAGGAAATTACTTAGGTATTGACAATTTTCGGCAGTAGTGGAAAAAAGATTTCTCTGAGACTGGCAGCTAATTTTAAATACTTTTTAACAAGCCTATTTTATCTATTGGCTATTATAATGTTCTTAGACACTAGATCCTTTAAGCCAAAGGTTCTCAAGTTAGATGACTATAAAAATAGTTATTGTTATTAATACCTCAGATATAAGAATTAAATCCTATCTGATCAATCTGCATGCCAATTTACTCTTTCTGATATATATATATATATATATATATATATATATATATATATATATATATATATATATATTGTATTTGCAAAGCATATTCTTTGAAGATGTTCACAGTACGTTGACACTGTTTTCTTCTATTTTCACAATACATTTAGAAAATGTGCAACATATTGCACATATTCTTTTCTTAGAATAGGAGGCATAGTGCAGTCTCTCCATCTGATTGGCTGATTCCTCTCTCAACCTCCATTTTATGGAGGACATTCAGTCTAACCATGTCTTCATTCTTCTCCACACCGTACTCCTGCCTCTCCATATCTCCTCCTTCATATCTACCCCACTCCTTTTATTTGTTTTTTCTTCTTAGTAGAATATAAGCTCCATAAGGGCAGAATTTGACTTTCTGTTTGCATACGTATTCCCAGCACTTAGAACATAGCCCTTAATAAATGTTTGTTGATTGGTTGACTTGAGTGGAGCTGAAGCAGAGAGCAAGGGGTTTATTCAACAACAAATAAGCAGGGGCAAAAATGAAACTTGAGTCTTCTCATTTTCAGTTTTGTGTTCCAGTTGTGCCCCTTTTCTTCAGCATTACTGAAAACATTTTTCTTCCACAAGGACAAAGTTTACATGAAAACAGCATAATTAAAACCATCTTTAGAAAAGAGGTGATCACAAATTGATAGAAATTATAACTCAAATTTGTATAATGCATTATAGTGGGCAAAATTCTTCCCTTATAACAACTCTTCAAGGGGGTTAATACAAAGTCATTTCCTCCATTTCCTAGGTGAAAAGAATTGTCAAAGAGATTAAGCGCCTTGTGAAAGATCCATTGGCTAGTGTCAGAGCTAGAACTCAAATCTTAATCTTATTTTATTCTTTTTCTACGGTGCCACTCACATGCACAATAACTAATAAATATTTTTAGCTTTGCCACATTTTGAAATCGAATGGTCCTTTAAAAAAAAGGGCATCCAGATTTTGGTCAAAGAGGAAGGGTAACTATTCCTTCAATGAATGAGTTTCCTTTTTGGCTGTTTTGCTTTCTTCTTGTTCTTAAAGTGAATAATCATGCTTTATATTCTACCTGTAAGTACAACTAAAGGCAATTTAGAAGATGTATTCTGTGTTTGTTTTTATTAATAGAGGAATATTTTTTGAGCTCTTTGGATAAATTCAGTTATCATTTCCAGTGTTTAAGAGATTTTAGAAAATGGTTCTTCATAATTCTTTCAGTGAGGCTGATAGACTCTAAAGGGGTAACAGCTGTGTGCCCCAGGGTATACAGCTGCTTGGAGTTGTTGGTTGCATCCTGGGCTATAAAGCAGTGGTCAGAAAACTTTCCTGATGATGGTAATTAGTGAAGTAAGCATGTTTGGAAGCCTGTCCCTGGATATTTGTGACAGAGTATGGAGTGCTTGTGAATCAAGGAAACAGAAAAATGGTAGGAGAATGAAAGGAAAGAAAACATAATTGGATTTGATTGTATAGAAGTTAATAAACTGGGAATCATTGTGGGCATTTGTGGAGTTTGTTCAAGTTTATATCACCACAGGATTCAAGAATGTATTTCAAGTGTGAACCCTGATGGTTGGTGGATATCTGGGTGTAGAACTTCAGAGGTTTCAGGTGATCTGTCCCCTATAGTGTAATCTAAGAAGCATAAGAAGAGTGAATAGTAAAGTATTTACATAGCTAGAGGAACGCTTGGGTTATTCATCTAGTTAGTAAGACTGAGTGCATGAGGGACCCAGTACCTCCTCCCGAGCTAGACTAGCCTTAGAGGAATGGTGGTGACAAGCTCTAATGGATGCAAGAATTGAATGGCATAGTTCTGACCTATTCCCCTTCTGTCCTCTGCCCCCACCATTCTCCACCTGAGGAAAGTAATATGGTAGTCACAATGAATCTAAAGCTATTTTAAGAGTCATAGTCCAGAGTTACGGAAGTGATTCTCCTCCACTTTGCTCTGGTTGGGCTACATTGGGCACCACATTGTAGGAAGAACAAAAATAACTTGAATGTATGGTGAATGATATTGAGGTCATGGCATATGCAGATCAGTTTGAAAAATTATAGAGGAGTGATGATGTGGAAAAGTAATTGTGTGGGTTGTTCCCAGAAGCTAAAACTCAGAGCAATGGTCTGGAGTCACAAAAACAAAACAAAATCAACTCCCCTCCAAATAAACAAACAAAATTTAGATTTCAGGCAAGAAAAGCGTTGTAAAATTTATACCTATTCCAAAGTGAAATTGGCTTCCTTGGGAGGTGGTGGGTTTATCACAGGCTGGATGACCCCTTGTCATAGATATCATAGAAGAGATAATCTTGGGGAAAGACTTCTGGCTATGCAGCCAGAGGACTTGGATGTAAAGTCATCTTTCATCCTAATATCTGTATGCTGTTGGACCAATCACTTAAACTTTCTGGGCCTCAGTTTCCTCATCTGTAAAACGAGGTGTTTGTACTAGACAGCCCTATTTCTGTGTGTATGTCTCTATGACCTCTGGATTCTTGTTGAAGCACAAATTGCACTAGATGACCCCTAAGGTTTTGTTAGCTCTTGAAATTTTGTAAAGGAAAAATCTAGGGCATGAATTCATCCAGGAAGTGGGGTAGCATTTAAAGGGGGAGAAAGAAGGGCAAATAGTTCCCCAGTACTGGGTTGTGAGAGTGGGTCTGTGACATTAATATTGATATTAAATACTAAAATATGCATTGGCAATGTCCTTTTGAAAATGGAATGGAAAACTTACAGTGAAGTCATATTTTCACTGGGACTTCATTCTCAACAGTATTTGTTCCCTTTAACTGGAATTGCACTTTGCACACTGAACTGCATTCCATTGACATGATTTGAAACTTTCATTCTATTTAACTATAAATGGAGATTCATTATAGCTGACTTCACAATAAGTGGGTTCTAGTGTTGTTGGCATTTAGTAGAATCACAGATCTTTGTATCTTTGTATCATACTACTTTAAAATGAATACATTCTATGTGCTTTCAATTCTGGTTCAAAGAAAGTACTATTGAATTTTATAGTAATTGCATAAAAACTTCTGTTTAAGTTCCACTGTTTTGATTTTGTGATGGAATTTCTTTTGCTTTCAGTCATTTGGAACTTTCTCTCGCTTTAAACAAAACTATTGGTTGTAAAATGATATAAAACTCAAGGATTTTAAATAATTTTGGGATAGTTTTCCATCACCATAACCTTTCAAAGGCCTTTTTGTGAATTTTAAGCTGTGTGTAGTGATGGCTTGGAACTATCTATCTTACATTCAGCACTCTGATATAAAATCCCTTTCATAAAATTTATAGTATTTCAATCAGTGCATAGAATATTTTTCTTCACAGAAGATTGAGTCTAAGGTTTGTTTATTTAGTTTCTGTCTTCCACTGGGGAAAGACTCAGTGAAAATGGAGTGTATTTCTTCCATCTGGATTCTTACAGCAGAAGAAGAGGGGAGACTCAGGGTTATATTCAGGTAAAGAAAGGAAAGAAAGCTGAGGAGGTGGGTTGAGGTTGGAGGGAGGCTAGTAAATCTGTCCTGATTTTGGGCAGTCTCCAGTTCAATTCAATTCAACAAACATTCATAAAAGTTGAGATTTCAAAGAATACTCCATTTCAGCAGAATCCAGGGATAGGCCTCCAGGCAAATTTAGGCCAATATCCTTGTTTGTCTTCAGCGTTGGGGTAAGGGCACAGGCAAGTAGGTGTGGATGAGACTACTTTTCTGGCCATTCTGTTCTCGCCCCTAATAGGTACCCCAAAGCACTCTTGCCTGGCTCTCTCTGACAAAATCCCTCAAATTTATTTTAATCTATAGACTTTTTATTTCAATACTAAGGGTGAGGTTTAACATACATATATACTTGAAAGTGGTAACATTTTGACTTCCTGTACCTTTCATCACACTCCAAAGTGCAAGTGGCCACTCTGGGCATGTACAGCTTCCCGGACCCTGCCTTGGACTGAACCCTTCCACTGGGCTCCAAGCAGGAAAGTGTACTCCTCTCTAGCCACCTCTTCGAGCAAGTGCCTTGTCCTTTTATCCAACTGGAAATTTTGTGTTTCCAAATCCCAGCTTTGGATCACACCCCACCATCTGATGCCTCCTGTCCTGCTCAGGGTTTCTTTAACAAAGCTGGGAAATCACCAAGAAATGTGCTGAGCCCATGACAAATTGATAGGCCCTCATTGCAGCAAAAAAATCCTTTCTATATCCTAATCAATTGACTGTCACAATGGCTTTTCCAAATTCTTTCAAACCTTTTCTTTGAACTTCCCACAGTTCCCCTTCCCTCCACCCTCTTAGCTGAGAACCTTGTCACATACATATTTCACTGAAAAAGAAATGGAATCCAATTGATAAGATCTTGCTCTTGCCTCTTGTTTCCCATCTCTCATCACTTTCACCATCATCTCCTCCCCATAAAGAGGCAGTTTTTCTTTTTGCCAAGGCAATCCCCTCTTCATGAAATAACAATCCCATTCCATTCTGTTTTCTTAAGCAGACTGCCCCACTCTACCATCCTCATTGTCACACTCATCTCCAATCTCTCTCTGCTGGCGGCTTCCCCACTCCCTACAAGTGTATCCATGTCTCATTCATCCTCAAAAAACCTTTCCTTGATCTGTCCATCCCTGTTAGTTATCTTTCCATATGTCTTCTCCCTTTTGTGGCTAAACACCATGAGAAGGCCATCTATAATGGGCCCTTCTAACTTCCTTTCCTTTCACTTGCTTCTTAACTCCTACAATCTAGGGGCAGCCAGGTGGTGCACTGGATAGAGCACTAGTGCAGGAATCAGGAGGACCTGAGTTCAAATTACACCTCAGACACTTGACACTAACTAGCTCTGTGACCTTGGGCAAGTCACTTAACCCCAATTGGCTCATCCTGAGTTATCTCCAGTCATCTTGATGAATATCTGGTCACTGGATTCAGATAGCTCTGGAGGAGAAGTAAGGTTGGTGACCTGCACAGCCCTCCCTCACTCAAAACAGTCAAGTGCAAGTTGTATCATTACTTCTCTGATGGCATGGTCTTCTTTGGCAACGAAGGATGAACACACAACTCCTACAATCTAGTTTCTAATCTCATCAATCAACCAAAACTTTTCTCTCCACTTATTGGTGATCTCTTAATGGAAAATTCTGTTGGCTTTGTCTTAATCTTCATCCTTCTCAATCTCTCTACAATGTTAAACCACCATCTCCTTGGTACTCTCTTCTCTCCAAGTTCTGGTGACACTACTCTCTCCTGGTTCTCCTCCTATCCCTGTGATTGCTCCTTCTCTGTCTCCTTTGCTGGTTCTTCATCCAGGCCATGCCTGTTAAGTATAAGTGTCCTCCCAGGCTCTGTCCTAGGCCTTCTTATCTACTTCTATGCTATTTATCTTGGTGGCCTCATCAACTCTCCTGGTTTTAATTATCTTCTCAATGAAGATGACTCTTAGACTTGTCTAATCCTAACTTGTTCCCAACTTTCAGTCTCACATCTCCAACTACATTTTGGACATCTTGAACTGGATATAGACATCTTGGAGTCAGCATATCTGCAACTGGTGAAACCATTTTTTCCAGTCAACCAGGCTTGCAAGCTAGGTTTCATCCTTGATTCCTCACTGGATCTCACCCTCACAGCCAATCAAGTGTCAAATCCCTTTTTTTCTACCTCCAACTTTGCTTCTTACTGTCCTTTGACACAGCAATCACCATGGCATAGGCTCTTATTACTTAGCATGTGGACTCTAGCTTTTATTGCAGGTGGGTCTCCCTGCCTTAAGTTTCTCTCCACTCAACTCTATCATCCACTCAGCTGACAAACTGATCTTCCTAAAATGCAGGTCTAACAATATCATATACCTATTCAATGAAACACAACGACTCTCTGTCACTTCCAGAATCAAATATAAAATCATCTTTGGTGTTCAAAGCTGTTCCTATTCTGATCTTCTCCTAACTTTCCAGTCTTCTCATTCCTTATTTCCCACCATGTATTCTCAGGCCAGTGACACTGGCCTCCTTAATATTCCTTGCACAAGACTACATCTTTCCATGCATTTTCATTGACTGTTTCTCATGTTTGGAATTCTCTTCATCTTTACCTCCACCTCCTGACTTCTGTGGCTTCCTTCAAGCCTCAACTTCAGTCTTTAATTCTGAAATGTCTTTCTGACTCCTTAATTTTTGTGTCTTTCTTCTGTGCTTATCTCCCAATTATCTTGTTATCTTGTTTGTACAGACTTATTTACATGTTGTCTCTTCCATTAGACTGCAGACTCCTTGAGAGAAAGGATTATTTTCACCTCTTAATGTATCCCCAGCACTTGGCACAGTCCCTGGCATATAGGTGCTTAAAAATGCTAGTTGATTGATAAAAACTGATTAATTCTGAGATTTAATTAATATCATATTTTTTTCTGGAAATAAGTTTTGATGGAAGGAGAGGGCAAAGTACTGCATGTGGTCATACTCCTTCAACTGTGCCAAAAGAAGTAGAAACTGTACAGAGTTCCATTGATTCTTATTATAAAGTTAGAAATGTGAAGTAGGGTACATTTTCAATGAGCCATGCTAGAACTGGGGAATTGGGCATAACAGAGTACTAACAGACCTGCAACCCTGCTAACTTCCTTTGTTCTCAACACCGGTAAACTGTCCTCCACTGCTCCACTCATGCACAAGGCATGAGTTCAAATTTATTTAGTATTAGAAGTTAACAGTGAGAAACTGGTCCATTCCTTAACACCAATCCTTCTTATGAGGACCCTACCTTTCCCTCACTGATTCAATAGCAACAAATGTGGATTTTTTTCACTATGGAATTTTTTTTTTAAAAATCAAGGAAGCAAGACTTTATAGTACTGCTTTTCAAATAACCAATTTATTCCCTTTTTCATAAGTTTCATCAGTTCCAAATCAGTTATTAGGTAGTCATTTGTTGTTCAGTTGTTTTCAGTCATGTCCAACACTTTGTGACCCCATTTGGGTTTTCTTGGCAAAGATACTAGAGTGGTTTGCCATTTCCTTCTCCAGTTCATTTTACAGATGAGGAAACTGAGGCAGAGTTAAGTGACTTGCCCAGTCAGTCACACAGCCAGTGTATGAAATTGGATTTGAACTCAAGAAATTAAGTCTTCCTGAATCCAGGCCTGACACTCTATCCATTGGACTACCTAAATGCCCTTTAGGTAGTCATATAAAAATTAAAAGATTCTGTTTTCTCTAAAAGGCACTTTGCAGTCTCTTTTCACGCTAAGATTTTGTGATTTTATATAAGCATTTGCACAGATTAAGTGGAAAACATATGGTCTCAAACAAAAAAAAAAGGATCAGCCAACAGACTTACTTTTTCTACCAGAGAGTTAGACAATGAATGGAGAAATTAACTCCAAATTTTATGTGAATGTGCTGAAAAACCAACCCAGAAGAGAACACCAGAAAGCAAAATGTCTATCTGTTCTGCTCAGTTCTCAGAGGTATCTGAGGACTGGTATAATTCAAATAAAGATCCCCAGTGATGTGCATCCAGAAAATGAGGGATTTCTCTACGATTGGAAGGAACCATAGGAGGTCTGTGATAGATAAGTTAGTCTAGTTCTAGAGATCAAGGAGTAGAAATGAAGCTACAAATCCCTTACAACTAAATTCTACTGGGTTTGTTGATTAAAATACAAACTATTCTTGATACCTATAGAAAGGACACAAGGAAGAATATATATGCAAGTTAACTCAATCTCCAGTTTTTTAGCTGTCTACTCTGTCTCCTGGAATAAAAAAGAAATATGTGGCAAGGCCAGGCAATCTATCTAGAATCTGGGCTAGGTTCTAGCAGGGGCTCTGAGTAATACAGTCTTGTATTCTGGGGAGCAAAGGGAAACTGATACCTCTTTTAAATCTACTGAGAGATCCCAGTTAACTTTTTAATGAACATATCATGAGCAAGCTATATAAGGATGTACACAAGAGTCCATAAAGTTTCCTTGCTGACATGAGGGGAAGCACTGCACGTATACATCCAGTTGTCATTCTATTTGTTTCTATTGATATGTCTTTATGAGGGAGGAGAGATAGATGGACTTATCAGATCATATATTCAGATTGTGTTCTTCCTCAGTCTTAATAATTTTAAAAAAGTTGGGTTAGATCTGGTCCAGAACTAATCTCCCTTTGATATAGGTTTAGTGAACCTATGAATTAAATGAAGATTTTCCCACAGTGCATCTTGTTGTTTGCACTTCGTTCTCAAAGAGGTCCATGACACAAGGAAGATGATATCTTCATTTACAAATGAGTTGAATTTAAGCAAGGGCATGCTGTGCAAGGTCACCAGCCTCACTTTCTCCTCTGGAGCCATCTGGGTCCAGCTGCAAGATATAGATCAGGACAACTGGAAATGTGCCCCTACCCCCAGTGCATTTAAAATTGCTGCTTAAGACATAAAACTACCCAGCCTCTTAGAGCTTGTGGAACTGGATCACACAAACTAGGCAAGATTGGCCATGGCTTTACTAAATAAGACTGTAATCCCTAAATTGCCTTGAACTAACAGAGATCTTTAGCCTTTCTCTGTCATATACCCTTTTGGCATTCTGGTGAAGCCTGTGAACCCTCTCTGAGAATAATGTTTTTAGATGCATAAAATACAATGGAAACCCATTATATTGAAATACAATTATCAGTGAAACAACTCAATTTCCTGGACTATAGATTAAGAATCCCAAATTCTAGATAATACCCGTAGATCAAAACTGAAACTTAAATAGCACATTCACTTACAAAGAATTTTTTTTTCTGTCTTCAAGGTACCATGCTAGGTAATGTGGAGAATGCAATAACAAATAAAGATTTTTAACATTTTCAGAGAATTTACCATCTAATTAGAAGGCTCAGAAGTATACAAATACTGGTAGTAAGGAATGAATAGCAAGTCCATCAAGAAAAAAAGGTATAATACCAAGAGAGTTCACAGGAGAAACTTTCATCAAGGAGAAACTGGGCAAACTTCATGGAACCAAGTGATTTTTGAGTAAGACCATAAAATGATAATAGAGTTTCAGGAGACAGAAATAGAGGAGGCTCTTTTTAGCAAAGGCTGCCAATTTGAGCCAAGTTACAGAAATAGAACACTATAGGTGCATGTTTAGGAAATACTGAATAGTCTATTTGACTAGAGAAGGGAGTCTCTCTAGAAGACAGTAAAGTAAATAAACTTGGCTTCCTCTTTTTGAGACTTTCCCCTGATTTATAATACATTAAGAGAGAAAATAGCATTTTCTGTCTTCTGGGCCATATACTTTTCTTTTTACAATCCTACCTTGCTTTTCAGGTAGCTAGGTGGTGCAATGGATAGACTGCTGTGCCAGGAGGCAGAAAGACCTGAATTCAAATCCAGCGTCTAGGAATTATTCACAATATTTGAGGATACCCCTTTTAGATGTTCTATAACCTAGATCAATTGGGAGAGCTGTTCATGAGGACAGATGTAGTAAGTTTTCTTTCCTACAAAAAATTGATCCTAAGAGTCAGTTTCCTGAGAATCTGGAAAATAGGCTTCAGGCTGAGCTACTCAATGTTGTTGCCAGGTCAGAAAGTTTGCCCTGTTAACAGAAGACAAGCTGTTTTTCAGCAGAATGCCAGCTTTTAAGGAGCATTGTTAATTTCATTAGCTTTCAAGTCAGCTGTTTAAGATTAGCTTTCCCTTAAGTGTGGGAGTTAATAGAAAAAAATAGCTTTTTCCCAGAAATATGTATTATACCCTATTTGTTAATATACAAATTGTAAATAGTTTAGTCTCTAGTAAATTAACTAGCTTACTTAAAAAAAAAATCTCCTTGCCATATCTGAATTCAGTATGAATTGACTCATTCTGTTAGAATGGCAGTATAAATTCTGAAAACTCAACACTTCCTAAAATTTTTTACAGTTATTTGAGCCTGCTTGCATCCTGATTTTTAATTGAGTCAGCTTGAAAACCAAATCTGTTAGGTGCCAGTACTCTCTGGATGTTCTGAACAATGGCCACTAGGAGACCTGAAAGCTAAACCCAGAAAAATAAATGCAAGAAGGAAGGCAGGAAAGACATGGAGAGAGAAATAGACACACAGAGAGAGACAGAGAGAAAGACAGCAGAAGTACACTGGGACTGTTATAAGGTAAATGGACCAGAGAGAGCAATTTTTAGCTCAGTAGAAACAATCTATAAAAGTTGACTCATAATAAAAATATAATTGATAACAAAAATCACAAAAATATAAGAGTTATTTTTGAAAGGAGGATGGCAAAGAGGTTCATGCCCCAAGGCACATAGACCTTGTATTGGTGATTGTTCAAGTAACTCTTCCTCGCACCCTAGGCTGACATGGCATGAAGCAATGGTGGATAAAAAGAATCTTAGGGAGGGGGTTGCTGATCTTCTGACTTAAAAAGAGCCTTACTGAGACCTGTTGTACCTAGCAGCAGACTGCTATCAGCTGTTAACTTTTCATTGCCAAGGATGGCTAAATTGGCTAGATTTTGCTCCTATAATGACTTGATGAACCTATCAGCCTGCCAACACAATGGCTAAGTAGGCAGATTCTTACTAGAACAGCAGGCAGGCAGGCTGGTAACAACAGTTCCCATTAAAAATGTCTGGTAAACCAGAGAAAACCAAACTTCCAGGAATACCCCCTGGAATAACTAGTTCTTTAGGCCCTTTCTATAATCTGACTTAATGTTGATGTTTGCTTTCCTGAATAAATTCTTGTTCACTGGCTTTCAGTTGTGTCCAACTTTTTGTGACCCCATTTAGGATTTTCATGGCAAAGATACTGGAGTAATTTGTCATGTTCTTCTCTAGCTCATTTTACAGAAGAGGAAACTGAGGTAAACAGGGTAAGGTGACTTTCCCAGGGTCACACAGTAGTAAGTGAGGTTGGATTTGAACTCAGGAAGATGAGTCTTTCTGATGACAGGCCAGGCACTCTATCCACTGCACTACCTATCTAGCCCCTAAACTGGAAACTTCCTTGTTAATAGTTCTTCTAAGCGCCCCCTCTGGGCTCTTTGGCCTCCTCAACTCTAAAGATTTTCATCTTGGCTCTGTTTCAGCCACGCACTTGCCAATGACTCAGAGCTTATGCAGCCCAGTATATGTACTCACCATCTGTGATCTTTGGTTCTTTTTTTCTGTACTCAGACTTCTAGGCAAATGTAGCATCAGAGAAAGAGAATTACATAAAACCAAATTCTCCTTATCACCACTGTTCCTTCACAGGAGTTGACATTTTAATTTTAGTTAATTTTATCAAAAAGTGGAGCTCCTACACAATGTACTTTTGAAGTCATGGACTTAAAACTACTTGGAACACCATGACTAGGACAACTTGAGTTGTGCTACATAAAAACTGATTTGTGTGTGTGTTCTATACACACTATACATCTTCCGGCAGTAATCAGACTTTAGTTCTCCAAGCAGATTTACGGATGCTTATTAGCATCAAAATATAGTCAAAATAGATCAGATGTAAACATATTTTTGTGCAATGGTATTACCATCAACATATAGTTAATCTAAATTGAATGACTTCATAATTGGAGTTTTGTGTAAAGGGAATGAAAATTCCTCTGTTTATGGAAACTGCGCTTGTTTTGATATAGCAGCTGTAGAACTTAGGTGTCTTCTGAGAATAGGTGGGGTGCTCACTTATATGCAGCTGCTCTGTTCTGCTGTGTGACAAGGGCAATGAGAACTTGGAACTTAGTTTAAATGAGCAAAAGAAAAAAGGTGGGGAAAATTGTGAATGGTATGTGATAAAAGAAAAACAGTGAAGGAAAGAAGTGAATAATTTTAATTTTCTTTTTGTTTTTACATTACCTTTATTTTCAGATAAATGTCTTTCTCCTCCTTTTTGCAATCATACCTGTGGCAAAGAATAAAAAAGAGATGGGGAAATGAGTTCAGCAAAACCAATCAGCATATCAACAATGAATAGCAACATTTATAAGGTTCTATCCAGGGGTGGGGAACCTGCAATCTAGATGACACATGTGGCCTTGTAGGTCCTTGGGTGCCACCTTTTGACTGAGTCCAAGTTTTACACAACAAATCCTTTTATTAAGGAAATTTGTTCTGTGAAGTTTGGATTCAGTCAAAAGGCTGTACTTGAGGACCTAGAGGGTCACATGCGACCTCAAGGCTACAGATTTCCCACCCCTCTATCTATACCCATGATGTTCTCATCTCTTTTTTGCAAAGAAGGAATTTTTTCTTTTTTGCATTTTTCTTTTGCACGATCAAGTTTGATCCTTCTAATTACTTAGTATTCAGTTATATGTTTTTGTTCTTTCCTTTTTCAATGTTGTGGCCATTGTGTCTTGTTTTTCTTGGTCTTGCTTACTTTATTTTTTAACATTTGCTCTCATAAACTTGTGCCTGGACTATTGTGGTAGCCTTCCAATTGATTTTCCAGACCCAAGTCTCTCCCCACTCTCGTCCATTCTCTACTCCTGGCCAAGGCATTTCTTCTAAAGCATAGGTCTAACTACACCATCCCCTCTGCTCAATCATCTCCAGTGGCTCCCTGTTACCTCCAAGAGCAAATGTAACCTCTTTGGTTGGTGCGTACAGGACATTTAGTTCTATTTTTGACCCACTTGGGATATAGAGCATGCCTAGCAGTGGGCTCTTGGAGTTAAGAGGAATTAAGTGATACAGACATTTCACTCACTTTCTCAGCATAGTTCCAAACTACTTTCTGTAATGGTTGGGCTAGATCACACCACCACCAATCACTTGTTGCTGTACTCATCAGTCTAGGACCCCTTCAGCAGTGACTAGTCTCATCTTTGAATGAATAAAAAAATTTAGGATTATGATTATTTATCAAACTCATCAAGTCTCTCAGGGATACAAATACAAAAGATGAGAATGTAAATAGAAAAGAGCTTAAGAAGCTCATCTTACATTAGGGGAGGCAATTCATAAGAGACATTTTAGCATCAGGGAAATTGGGAAAGTTATAAAATTCTAAAAGTATAAGGCTAGGGTGGGAAGGCAAGGACCAGAGGTCAGTGGATTATTCAAGTTAAGAGGAAGATGCTGGAGGACTGCAGGGTATAGAAACAGGGCAGCAGATAAGGCTTAGTACATTCTAGGAGACCTAGTGGTCCTCCATCTCCTCAGATGAATGTTGTTATTGATTTTCCATCTTATTCCCCTGTGAGCAGTAAAGCATCCTGAGTAAAGGACAAGAACAGAACACCCTCCCAGCTGCAACCATTCTGACTACCATGTGGTCCGATTTGCTAGTTGTAGTCACGTATCAGAGTTAATTTCATTTACATTTCTCATTATGAGTGATTTGGAACAATATTTCCATTGACCATTTCCCCTTTTTTCCCAGTTGCCTTGATTTTGTTCATGAAAAAACTGACTTGTTTATTAATTTTTGATTTTTCTTGATTCTTAAGCCAACATAATATTGTTTCCAATTAGAATGTTTTCAGTGTTTAAAAAAGAACCAAAAAACTGCTTTCCTACCTAATTGTTCCTATAAGTATTTTGGTTCATGTTTCTGCCTCAATTCTGTCATAGTAACAACTCCCCAAATCACATGATCTTTGACTTTTTTGTTGAGGTGAAGCTGAAAACAAGTAATTTGAGAGCTACCTACAAAAGTAGGTATAGAGAAAAATCCAATTAAAAAGCATTTAACTTCCTTTACTCTAGAACTAGGCAATTGTGTACCAATGAACTGGAAATGGAAATGCACCCAAATCAAGTGTGATAGCAAGTGAATCATACATAGTAAAAATATACGATTGGGGTGATCTGGATTGCTTATATGATATAACACATTATCCATTAGATTGTAAGTTCCTTGAGTGAAAAGGACTCTTTTTTTGCCCTTTCTTTTGTAGCACTTAGCATAATGCCTAGCACATAGATAGAAGTTTAATAAAGCTTTATGGATTATCTTTTTGCTAATTCTTGTTTCATACTCAGGTTTGGTTGCTGAGTCAATACATAGGTCTAATTCTGGAAAAAAGTTACATAAAATGTATAATTCTGAAATAGAGATGTAGTATGGTGTAATGGATAGAGAGGACCACTAGCCTCTGCATTGAGAAGATCTGGGTTCAAGTACTGCCTTTAACTCTGTGACAATGGGCAAATCACTCAAATTCTCTTTGATTCTATGAACTCAGTAAGTTTGTAAAAACTCTAGCTAATCTGCTCTGGGAGAGGAAATTTCCTTACCAAGAACTGTCTACCCCAAAGAAGTCACAAGTGCAGCACTTGCTCTACTCTCTCCCAAATTCTGAAATAACTGCAAGATGCTGACTTCATGAGAAGAGGTTGCCATGGTGCTATAAATTTTGCCGCCTGCTTTAAATAACAGGCTCTTGACTCAGATGAACTTCCTTGTCCAGAATAACCTGGTGAGGACATGTATTTTTGCATGTGAGGGAGGGTTTGCATGCCTGTTATCAGTCTTTGATCTTTATTTCCTTCAGTTTTTAAATGGAGACAGTCAAACATTCTCAGACATTTAAAACTGAACATGACTTAGTCATCCACGAGTGCATTGTCAGCGAAGCAAACATTTTGAAATTGTAGGGTCCCTAGACTTTGGCCATGAAATTCAGTGGAGCATTCATAATGCTAATGCATAGGGCTTTACAGATTTGCATCAAACTTTCTCAAATTCTTTGCATTTTCTCCCCCCAAAGCTTCGACATCTGCTAGATTCAATCAGTGCAGAGTGACAGCCAAAACAATATAAGCAAACAATTTGCCCTATTCTTTGGCCTGCTTAGAGAATAGTCTGGTACTAGTCCCAGCTGTATGAATGTAGGTGAAGGGAAAGTAAAATTGAGGAACCAGATTAGTAATAGCCTTAACTCAGGAAAGATCTTGTCTACTCTTAAGAGTTTCAACTTTATAAATAGCTTTGACCAAATACCATTCCCATGTGTTAGTATTTGGCAACATGCTTAAGGGAGATAATCAACCCAGCCCTGACATACAATGTACATTTGCCTGCTGTCAAAACAGCTTATAAACATACTTCACCAAGGCACTCATAAGTAAGATGGAAAAGCTACAGAGAAAAAAAAATCAAATAACCAAAATATTCCCTTCTTCCATTGTGCCTTTCCCCATTTCATTCTCTAATCAGTTTTTTAAGTTTTTTTTAAATAAGACTTGTTCTAAGCTTTGAAAATTTATCCCTGATTAACACTGAATGGATCTATTCCTTCTCTAAGGAGAGAAGGAAGCTCATGGGCATATTTGAATGTAGTTTCAAGGCAGTCAGAGGCTTGACAGGAGGAAGTAATTCTATCCTGTATTTCTCATTCCCAGTTTTCTCTTATAGAGCAGCATGAGAGATGTCTCTCAATATTATGGGATAAGTATAACTCACTGAACACTGCCTAGCAGCAGTTTACCACAAGCTAGTTGTGCTGTCAAAAACTAGGTGCTTTTTCTTATGCTCTCTGTTTGAACACTGATAAATGTGGTCATGCTGGGTGAGAGCTAGCAAAGTGTACTTCTCTGCAGGTAAGCTTGGCAGTGTCATGTCCAGCTCTAGGGTTTGGAAGTATTGCTTACATAGTGCAAAATACATTCTCTGAAAAGAATTGTGCCACAGTGTGTAATGTTTATGGAAATGGATAATGTGGCAGTCTATTTGTGATCTTTAAAATGGAACTGTAAGGCCAAGTCATAAACAGTCTCCTCTTCAATGATTGGTAGCAATATCTGCAATTTTTCCCTTTTGAAACATAATTTAAGATATATTTGGTTATAGTTCATGCAATATTGGCAGCTAGATGGTAAAGCAGATAAAATGCTTGCAGGAGGACCTGAGTTCGAATGTGCTCTCAAACATCTACTAGCTGTGTGACCCTGGACAAGTGAGTTAACCCTGTTTGGCTCAGTTTCCTCATCTATAAAATAAGCTGGAAAAGGAAATGGTGAATCACTCTAGTATCTTTGCCAAGGTGCCCCTAAATAGGGGGATAAAGAGTCAGACACACCTGAAGAACAACAACCACACCACCATATGTTAGGTCAATGACTACTTGCTATTTCCATTTTTTTCTGAAATCAAAGGCATAAACTAGCGATCAGTTGTTTATTTTTTTAAGAATCACCTCATCTCCATTGGACTCTATAATAAGAGTAGCCAATAAACAGGTATCACATTTGTATGTTGCTTTTCTGACAACAACCCCATTTTAGACAAGAGGAAACTAAAGATTGTGAAGATGAAGAAATTTTCCTATACTTCCAGAAAACATTTCTGCCAGAGTCAGGACTCACAATTTAATTCTAATGACTAGAAATTCAGTCTGAGTAATCCTCCAACTCGTCAGGATTACTTAGCTACTGTCCTCTGGGGACCCAACTTGCCAGTGTGAGTGAGGAAAGTAGTCCCAGAGGAAGTGCTTACAGAAATGTGACCTGTTACCTACCTTTACAATTTTTTCTTTTCTTTCTCCACCTTGATCTAAAACATAATTATATTGTATTTTGTATCAGTTGCCTGTATCAAAGCTGTCCAATTTGCTTTTGATGTCTGTATATTCTTGTCCTCTATGTTTGGCAGTGTGGTATGGTAGATAGAAATAGCCTCAAAGAGAATAAGACATGACTTCAAACACAGCCTATAATATGCATTTATGTGTATTATTTATATGTATGTATCAATACTGGCTGTGTGACTCTGGTCAGTATTCTGGGCAGTGCATAAATTGCAGAGAAAATGCCAACCTACATCAGAAGGAATTTCCTAATCCAGGAGTTCCCTATACCAAGGTCTGTACTCTTCCTTTTCCCCTTTTTCTTTTTTCTTCTTTTGCTTTCCTTCTAAAAGTCCAAGAGAACAGATGGTAGTGATCATGGTTGGAGTTGTGAAGGATCACAGTAAGATGTATGGTCCTGTCTCCTAATTAAAAGGAGATGTTCCATTAGTTTTTTTCCCCCAACTCAAGCTCCAGTAGTGTGAGCAAAAAGTCAAGGACACAGTCTGATTCCTGAACTGCCAATTCAATTCTCTAGGCCTTGAGTCTTAAGTTAACCCTACACTTAGATTTTTCCTTTTATTTAGTAAAGTTATCATTCTGTGTTTTCTTTATAAACCTTTTGAAAAATATTCTCCATATATGTTTGAGAATTGAAGGTATAACCTCAATCATCTGTCTATGAAAGTGGACACTGAAGAAAAGTGGGAGTTTTCTTGGCAAGGCCTGAAAGCATATTAATAAATACTATGAAACAGGCATTGTAAGGAAGGGCCACACTTATTAGAATAGATTAAAAAGCTTTATTATTTGGACAAAGGATTAATTTGTTGTCTCAGTGCTAAATACTCTTAACAGCATTTATTCATCTCTTATTTTAATGAGACAATTTAAGAAAAACAGACCAATGTATTGAGAAATTAGATTTCTTTTCCTCTGAAAAAGCAAAAATAAGCCAAGGAAATAATTTTCTTTTAAATGTGAAAGGCACAAATGTGTTTGTAATTACTCTATAGAAGAAAAATGTGACATTTTGTTTCTTAAATATAAATTAATTAAATTTCCCTGCACTTTGAAATTCCTAGAAACGCATCTCAAGGCCACAACTGATAATATCTCCATTATACTTACAGCAAATGTTGAATACTCAGAGTCTGCCTCTTAGGGCGGTGAAGACAATCAGAGCTCAAAATGCATAGCCCCAACAGCTGATATCCTGAGACATTCTGAAGTGATGGCTCTGCTTGGGAACCTAGTTCTGGTGCTCATTCATTCCTTTGTCTACCTAGGGTTGTGATGCCCATGAACCACCCTGAAGCCTCTGGTACTTTTCACCTGGTGCAAAGGGGAAGCTAGGTGGTGCAGTGGATAGAGCACCAGTGCAGGAGTCAGGAGTTCAAATCTCACCACAGTCACTTGACACTCACTAGCTGTGTAACTTTGGGCAAGTCACTTAACCCCAGTTGCTTCATCCTGGGTCATCTCCAGTCATCCTGATGAATATCTGGTCACTGGCTTCAGATGACTCTGGAGGAGAAGTGAGGCTGGTGACCTACACAGCCCTCCCTCACTCAAAACAAAGTCAAGTGCAAGTCATGTCATTATTTCTCTGATGGCATGGTCTTCTTTGGCAACGAAGGACGAACATACACCTGTTACAAAAATGAGCAATGGCTTTGTCACCCTGAATTATCTTTTTGCTAGTCTTACGTGGCTTTGCCAAAGATTGATAGTGAAATTTTCTGAACTGATAAATGAATGAAAAAGCATTTCTTAAATGCTTGCTGTGTTCCAAGGAGTCTGCTAAGTGCTGTGGATACAAATAGAAAAGAGAGGTGTGTTCTCATGGAACTTGCTCCTAATTGAGAAAGACAATCCATACAGTTCAATTAAAATGCTGATCACACTGTCCTGAGATAGTGAAATTGATCCAAAAACATTCTTTTCTCATGATCCTTGCCCTTTTACTCTTAAAATACAGTGTACTGAGTTTCCAAATGGCAAGTTTTGTATATTTGTATATATCACTTGAGTATCTCTGTCAAGAAAATCCCCAAAGGTGATCACAAAGAGTTGGACACAATTGAAAAAATGACTAAAGACAGTATCACTGAGAAAGAGCTTATCTAATCATTGCTTAGAAAATCCTGGTGAGGGAAAATCTGTTACTCCCTGAATCAGCCTACTTCACTTTTGGCCAGCTCTGGTTGTTAGAATGTTTCTCCTTCTGATAGTTTCTAAATCTACCTCTGAAAATTAGACCTATTGCTCCCAGTTCTCCCTCTTGTGACCATTCAGATCAAGTTTATTTCCTCTTTCATAAGATAACTATTCTGATACCTAAGGACATCAATCATATCATTCTCTCCTATTCATGTAACCAATATTAGTACCCACAAAGTCTTCTCTTCTCCAAGTTAAACATCTCCAGTTCATTTAAGTGATCCACATATGAAATGGTCATAGTATCTTGGACCTAGAATTGGAAAGAACCTTAGTGGTCCTTCATTGTCTATCTGAAGAAATGGAACAAGAGGTCAAGGGAATTGCTTAATTAAGGTTGGGGGGGTCAGGATTTGAATTAAATTTATTGATTTTCTTATTATTTTATGCTGTCATTAACAATTATAATACCTTTCACCAACCTGCTAATCCTTTTCTGGGCACTCTTCAACCTGTGAATTCTTTCCAAAAATATCTTACCTAAACAACATAATATTTACAATGTAATTTGACCAGGTTAGAGTAAACTGTGGTTATCACTTATCTGATCAATAAATGAACAAGTATTTATTAAGTGCCCACTTTGTTCCAGACATTGTACCAGGCACTGGAAATTCAAAGGCAAAAGTGGAACAGTCTAGAGGAACTCTCAGTCCTAGCAAGGGGAGTCAAGATGTACACATAGAAGTATATACAAAATAAAGTATGTACAAGATAATTTAAAGGGAGTGCACTAGCAACTGGATGTGTTGGAAAAGACTATGAAGAGGGCATAGATTGAGCTGAGCTTTAAAGAAAGGTAGGGGTTGATAGAGAGGGAAGTAAGAAGGCAGTGTATTCCAAGCATGAGAGAGACAGAGAGTGAGGGCCAAAGTATGAGGACTGGAGATGGAGTGCCCTGTGTGAGGCCATGTATTTGAATGGGAGCAGTGTGGAAAGCAGACTAAAGAATGATGGTGGGGAGCTTTTTGTGATGTAAGAGTTTATATTTGATCCCTGAGATAACAGGTAGCCATTGGCGTTTACTGAATAGTCGTTTGACATGATCAAACTTGTATTTTATGAATCACACTTTTGGCAGGTATGTGGTGGGATGAGTTAAAATCAGAAGAGCATTAAAGTTGGGAGGTTAATTAGGAAGCCTGAAATAAGGCTGATAAGGTGATTGGGGGGGATGTGCGGGGAGGAATGAGATGAGTGTGAAAGGTGTTGTGGAGATAGAAATATTTTGGCAACAGATTGGATATTTAGGATGAGAATGAAGAGTTAAGAATGATAACAAGCTTTCAAGCCTATGTGACTGGAAGAATGGTGTTGCCTTAGATAATTACAGGCAAATTTGAAAGTCAAATTTTCTTTTTAGCTCTGGTCTTTTCATCAAGAGTGCTTGAAAGTCCTCTATACCTTTGAAAAACCATATTTTCCCCTGAAGTATTATACTCAGTTTTGCTGGGTAGGTGATTCTTGGTTTTAGACCTAGTTCCTTTGACTTCTGGAATAGCCTATTCCATGCCCTTCAATCCCTTAATGTAGAAGCTGCTAGATCTTGTGTTACCCTGATTGTATTTCCACAATACTGGAATTGTTTCTTTCTAGCTGCTTGAAATATTTTCTCCTTGACCTGGGAACTCTGGAATTTGGCCACAATGTTCCTAGGAGTTTCTCTTTTTGGATCTCTTTCAGGCGGTGATTGGTAGATTCCTTGAATACTTATTTTGCCCTCTG
>CM053770.1:408418763-408461151 GCA_028658325.1 Potorous gilbertii
GGTGTTATTTTCTTCAGCATTTTTTTGGGTCTCCTTTATCAAGGTTTTGACCCATTTTTTCATGCTTTTCTTGCATCTCTCTCATTTCTCTTCCCAGTTTTTCCTCTACCTCTCTAATTTGATTTTCAAAATCCTTTTTGAGCTCTTCCATGGCCTGAGCCAATTGAATATTTATTTTGTATGTTTGGGAATCAGAAGCCTTGACATCTATGTCTTTCCTTGATGGTAAGCATTGTTCTTCCTCATCCAAAGTGTGGGAGGAAATATCTGTTTACCAAGAAAGTAACCTTCTATGGTCTTATTTTTTTCTCTTTTCTGGGTATTTTCCCAGCTAGTTACTTGACTTCTGAGTTTCCTCACTACATCCCCCTTGCCTCCAGTTCCAGTCAGCTAGTGCTTGAGGGCTGAAATTCAAATGCTGTTTCCCAGCCTCAGGGCTTTCAGTGAGGATGGGGCTGCTATTCAGTGTGAGATTAAGTTCAGGTTCTCAGGTGGTGGCAGGGCCACCACACAGGGCTCAGTTCCTTCAGGGGGTCTATTTGGAGACCTTCAACAATGGATCTGAGCTCCTGCCTGCTTTGGGAACCCCTGTCTGCTGTTGCCTCCGTTGTTGTCTCCTGAGGGGGCCTGAGTTATGGAGACACCCCACTCCCCTCCCAGCATGCTGACAAGGCCCTCGCACTGACCTTTGGCACCTGTGAGTGGAGGGACTTGCGCTGCCATGGCAATCCTGTCCCTGAAGCCCGCTCAGATCTGGTCCTGTTGATGCTGCTTGGCCAAGGCAGGAGTGGGCTCTGCTCTGGGTCTGGTGCCTGACAGACCTTTGGTGTCAGTTTTTTAGGGCTTTCTGGAACAGAAGTCTCCTCCCCTTCATTGGTGTGCATCTTCTGCTGCTCCACAATTCATTGGGAGCTCCTCTTTACAGGTATTTTGTGGGCTGTGGGTTAGTAGCTAGCAGATGTGTATCTTTCTTCTCTGCCATCTTGGGTCCTCCCTTATTTCTTTTACATATATAATAAAGTTATCATATAAATTTTTTTCTTCCCTTCTGTCCTCCCCCTGCCCCTGCCCATAGAGATGGCTACCATTAGACACAAATGTGTATGTATGTAAAATCATTCTATTTATCAGTTATTTCTCTGGATTCAGAGAGCATCTTCCTTCATTGGTCCTTTGCAGATAATTTGGGTATTTATAATAGTAAAAATTACTTAGTTGCTCAAAGTTTTTCTCAAAACAATATTATTACTATATACAACATTCTCTTGGTTCTGCTCATTTCACTCTTCATTATTTAATGCGTCTATCTATGTTTTTCTAAGATATTGAGCTCATAACTTCTTATAGTGCAATAGCATTATTACTTATACAAAATCAGCACATGATTGCCTTACCCAAGTGCCCACACTTCCATGATACTGTACTAGATGCAATGAAAGGCAAGCAGAATATACATAGAAGCCATCCTCTCAGTCCGGGATTCTTGTATCATAGATTCACTCTCCCTCCCCTCCCCTTTCCTTTGGCAGTGTAATGAAGTCCATAGAACCCTTCTCAAAGTAGCATTTTAAATACATAAAATGAAATACATAAGAAAGCAATTAAAATGAAATGAAGTTATCAAATTTTTTTTTTAAATCCAGGTTCACAGACTCCAGATTAAGAACCCCTTCTTGAAGTTTATAATTTACAGAGGTAGGGACAGGACCTGTGATTTCATTGGTCTAAGAAACTCTGGATGTGTGACTCTCTCCACCAGTGAAGTTTGGCATATGGTAACCTTAGAGAGCTGTATATAGCACTGAGAAATTAAGAGATTTGCTCAAGGCTGCACAATCAGTGTTTGAAATAGTGAGCATTGAAGGCAGTCTTCAAGGCTTTGCACCTAAGCATTATACAATGCTGCCTCTTTTTGTCACAATTTATAACAAAATCTAACGTGTTCCCAAGTGATGCACCAAATGTACTTTGTGGTCCATGCAATCACAAATGCTTGAAAGGCTATAAGAAAATCTGTCTAAGAAATGTAAGGTAATACAGACTCCAATATTTGTTAGCCTGAGAGATTCATCTCCACACTCCTAATCATATTTCTGGGTTTAACCTTCTACTAAATTTAGAAGAGGGAACATGATATAGTGAAACTACCAGGTTTGCGGGGAGGAAGATTTGGGCTCAAGCTATACCCTTCTTCCCCCTGTAGCATATAACACGAATTGGGTGATCCTGGGCATATTACTTCTCCCCTTCATGCCTCAGATAATTCTCCAAGACTATAAATCCCAGAACATATGATGATCTGGTTAGTATTTAGAATTGGAATTGGGAAAACCCTAGGGTCTCTATCTAGTCTTTGACTTTTCTCCCAATGTAACTTTTGGCTTATGTGGTTATGTATCTAGACTTGGAAAAAAATCTTAGAGGCCAACTAGTCCAACCCATTCATTTAACACATGATAAGGTCATAATAGGCAGCACTTGAACCCAGGTTCTTGACACCAATGATTTTTCTACTGTATAGTGCTTAGAGTCACTCTTCTTACTGTTACCATTTCAAACACCTAAAACTCCTGGTAGGATTCATATTCCTCAATATGAGAATAACAAACACTGAGCATGATAAGAAAGATGGCATGTCGAAGATGGTGAAGTAGAAGGACTGACGTGTAGAAGGTCTCCCCCATAGCCCATAAAATACCTGTAAAACATGACTCAATAAATTCTAGAGCAGCAGAAGCAACAAAATGACAGAGTAAAAGAGATTTCCGGTCCAAGACAGCCTGGAAGACCTACAGGAAAGGTCTATCGCACCAGGCACAAAGCAGAGCACAGCCCAGCTTTGGCTGTGCAGCATGGGAGGGACAGAGTTGGAGCAGGCCTCAGGGCACAGAATCATGGACAGAAGCTGGATTTCTCAACCCACAAGCACCAAAGACAGATTTAAAGGTTAGAGAGAAAGCTCTTTCACCTTGGTGAGAGAGCAGCTTGGTTTGGCACAAACCCCAGCCCCAGGGCAACAGCCACTGCAGCAGCAACCTCCACTTTTGGAGCCCTCAGCTTCAAGACCCTGAGGGATCCAAGCAGCTGATCTTGATCTCAGCCCTGAGTGGCCATTCTGGGGGAGGAAGAACACTGGTGTGGTGGAGATGATGGAGGTTTTGGAGAGGGAATCCTACTCACAAATCCTGGGCACAAAAGAATGCTTGTGGTTACTCACCAGAGTGCAGGCCAGGAGAGGAGTAACCCTTCTCCCATGATTGTACCACCTTGAAGGAACTGAGAGTTTACAGGTCCCTAGTGTATACCCTCCACTTGACAAAGGACTCAGAAGTCAAGTCACTGGCTGGAAAAACGCAATCAGGATAACACAAGATTTAGTAGCTTGTACACTAAGGGATCGAGGGGCATGGAATAGGATATTCCAGAAATCAAAGGAGCTAGGATTAAAACAAAGAATCACCTACCCAGCAAAACTGAGTATAATACTTCAGGGAAAAAAATGGAATTTCAATGAAAAAGAGGACTTGCAAGCATTCTTGCTGAAAAAATCAGAGCTGAATAGAAAATTTGACTTTCAAACACAAGAATCAAGAGAAATATGAAAAGGTAAACAGGAAAGAGTAGCCTTAAGGAACTCATTAAAGTTGAACTGTTTACGTTCCTACAAGGAAAGATGTTATTTGTAATTCAGGAGAACTTTCTCAGTATTAGGATAGTTAAAAGGAACACACACACACACACACACACACACACACACGCACGCATGCACACACATACACCCACATACATATAGGTGGGTATGGATATATATGTGTATATTATATGTGTGTAGGTATGTATATGTACATGGGTGTCTATATATGTATATACATACATATGTGCATATATATACATATACGTGTATATACATAGAGAGCACAGGGTGAGCTGAATATGAAGAGAGAATACCTAAAAAAAAATAAAATTCACTGTTGAATAGAATGTACTAGGAAAAAGAGAAAGGGAGAGGTAGAATGTAGCAAATCATCTCACATACAAGAGAGAAGAAAGAGCTTCTACAATGGAGGGGAAGATGGAGGAGATGATAGGAAATAATTGAGCCTTACTCTCATGGGATTTGGCTTAAGGAGGAATAACACAGTTAATTGGATATGGAAATCTATTTTACCCTGCAGGAAGGCAAGGGGGAAGGGGATAGGAGAGGGAAGATAATAGAAGGGACAGCAAATTGGAGAAAGGGATAATCAGAAGCAAACACTACTGTAGGAGGACAGGTCAAGGGAGAGAATCGAATAAATGAAGGACAGGATAGGACAGAGGGAAATGTGGTTAGTCTTTGATGACATAACTATTATGGAAGTGCTTTGCATTGTTACACATGCATGACCTATATTAAACTGCTTGTTTTCTCAAGGTAGGGAGGGAGGGAAAAAATATGGAACTCAATGCTTTAAGAATGAATGTTGAAAATTGTTTTGGCATGCAACCATAAATTGAGCTATACAAGCAATGGAGTATAGAAATCTATTCTCCCTACAGAAAAATAGAGTAGGGGGATGGAATAAGGGTGGGTAATAAATGGGAGGACAGATTGAAGGAAGGGGTGGATGGGGTGCATGCTGTTCTGGAGTTGGGGATGGGGAGAAAATTTTGAATTCAGATTCTTGTGGAAGTGAATGTTAGGAACTGCAAATAAATAAATTTCATTTATATATATATATATATGTATATATATGTATGTATATACATATATATGTACATAAAGAAACGAAGCCTTTATCAGAGATACTAGTTGTAAAAATTCTTTCCCAGTTTCTCTGTTTCCCTCCTAATTTTGGCTGCATTGGAGTTATACAAAAACTTTTCAATTTAATATAATCAGAATTATCCATTTTGCATTTCATACTGTTCTCTATCTCATTTGGTCATAAATTCCTCTGTTCTCCATAAATTTGACAGATGAATTAAAAAAAAACCAGACTGAATGTCAAATTACTTTTTCTCAAGTGGATTTGTAACTCATTGAAAGAAACTTGTGTCAGTTACATTATTTCAGACCACTGGGAGTCATTTTGTTGTTCAGTTATTTTAGTCTTATCTGACTCTTTGTGACCGCATTTGGCAGAGATACTAGAATGGTTTGCCATTTCCTTCTTCAGATCATTTTACAGATGAGAAAATTGAGTCAAACTTGTCAGGGTCATATAGAGCTAGAAGTGTCTCAGGACAGATTTGAACTCATGAAGATGAGTATTCCTGACTCCAGGCCTCATATTCTACATACTATACCAGCTAGTTGCCCTCACTTGTACTATTGGCAGCACATAATTTCAGCCCTGCAATTGAATACAATTTTTCAATAGCTATAGACTGAAATAACTGACCAATTTTCTTTTTCCTTCACATCTCTGCTCTGATGTGTTTTCTACCTTCAAAAAACCCCAGAAGCATCTGAGGATTATTATTTACAATGAGTTTTGGAAGTGAAAGTGTTTCTAATTCAGCACTCCATGGAAATGCTTAATAAATGCTTACTGACCAGTTGGAATTGGGGATGAAAGAGAAACTTGAATTTACATTAAGTATGCATCTCTGATATTGTCAGACAGATTTTAATAACTTAAGTGAAGGACAGAATGCACAGAGAAGGCAACCTATAGCTATATTGAAATAAACAATATAAAAATTAGGATTTTTCTAATTCATACATTCACTTCATTTCAGTGTCTATTAGTTTTTATAATTTCTGTTTTTATAAATAACTCAAAGAATAATCTTTGCAATCTGCTAAGATTTAAGATACATTTAGGAATGTAATTAAAGTACCTTAAATTAACAAATGTTAATTACTTTATGTTATACATTTTACGTTTAGGTAAATCATTATACAGAATTATATAGACACCAGAGACCATCACTATTCTCCAGTGCTGCTTATTGTTAAGCAGTCTTCAGTGCTGACAGACTCAGCAGTGTCCCGTTTGACAGAAGAAGAAATATTTGGATGTAGATGTTAAAGAAAAGATAGAAAACATATTATAATCTTTGTTATAACAGAGTATGCACAGCATGTCCAACTTATGTTAAAAAGAACCTTGCAATCAAGGTCCTGAAACATGTTTGAAAACAGGGGCATGCATATATTGAAAGAAAGTTGACAGTCTTCATAGTTAGATTCTCTCTAGATAAAAGAATGAAACATTTCTACAGAAAGGTCAGGATATTGGTGGCCTGCCCACAGACTAAAAGACAGGGTTGTCTATAAAGCTCCCTCTTCAAGCATATGACACAGTCATTCTGTCCACCATATATTAGAACCTTCTACCCATGCTGGTACTTCTAACTTGACTACTTAACTGCCATTGCCAGAGAGAGACTGACTTGATCTAGCCTCAACTACTAAGGAAATGACTTTATTGAATTTACAAATGAGGACGTACACTATTCCATTTCCTTGGCAAGACACTAAATCACCCAGGCTAAGCATGCCATCATGACTGTAATTTATGTGATGTGACATGACAGTTAAGATGTACTGCAGTAATTTGTGAATGCTTGCAGTATTATTGCAATATCAAAAATTTATATGGTTCAGTTATTAAGGCAAATTGTTTCATTCATACAGAGTCGCCTGACAGTAAGCCACAAATGGCCTCCACGTTATGTTTAAAAATGTCTTCCATATTCAGATAATTTGCACACCCTGTTACCAGTGTTTTGTTCACTGAATGGAAATTGGAGGATGGACAAGCCTTAGTTTTTGATGTGAAAATTATCTGTGTCAGAATATGAACTGGCTCATGGTGGGTGGTAACTAGAAGCAGGTCATCCAGGACAAAGGAAGTTATCTTTGGGAATCTAAACCATGAACAGGATATGCAAATCCTTTAGATGTGATCCTGCCAAATGTCTCACATGCTCACTTCCCTTCTGTTGGATTGGTTTTCCGCCAATAGACAGAAGCAGATATGCTTAAAGAAGCAATATGAGAAAATATTGCCAAGCATGTTTCTATTATAAGCTACATTTAAAATACATTTTGCCACTATCAGAAAATATCTGGAACCTATCAAATTCTGACCTAAACATGGTACATCCAAGTCATGGTAATTATTTTCAGCTAAGTTTCATACACTTGTTTACCCTGGCTGAAAACAAGGGAAGTGTGTGTGATTGTGTGTGTGTGTGTGTGTGTGTGTGTGTGTGTGTGTGTGATTAAACATAAAAGACTGAAGAGACTTCCTGGTGTCAAGTGCACTTCAGATGATGTTTTAATTAGGTTGCCTGATATTGACTAAATGTTTACTAAATATACCTTGTATTTTTTGAATATATATCTATACATATATGTGTGTGTGTGTGTGTGTGTGTGTGTGTGTGTATTTTCAGAGATCACTTTAAAAAGGAAAATATGACTCTGTGTTGTGACATTATTCAATACGTTAAAATAGCTGTTTCCCATTCGGTGAGCAGTGTGTGAACATTTTCTTAAGAGTTTGTTTATTTTTTTAGTACCAGACAAATGTATGGCACTCAAAATAGAGATATATGTTTAAGTGAAATTTGATTCTGATTTTATCAATTAAGATTTCTCCTAAAGCAACATTACATTAGCTTAGTAGGAAATCAAGTTCAAAGAAGATTCATTTCATAATAGCATTTTCTTTAACATGGTTCTGCCAAACCTTAATGAATGAACTAATTGAAAAGCATTTAGGTGTTACTCTGTATGGAAGATACATATACAGAAGTGAAGACACACCTTGTCCTAAGGCTTACATTTCAATAGAAAAATGCCAAACACAGAGGTGGGTAGTGGCCAAGGAGGAGTACTTTGGTTTGGAGAATGATAGGAATGGTGAATAGAGCCATAAGGGAGTAGACTGAGACACTCTTTCTAGTAGCAATGGACGTATTGATTGGATTAGGATTCCAGAAATGCAAGAGAAGACAAAGCAGACACAAGGCTGGAGGTAGCCTAAACATAGTGGGACATGTAAGGCACTTAGCATTTAGGAGAAAGATCCAAGGGCAAGTATTCTAAAGCTGACATGATTTTTACAAATAACTTTCTGGAAGCAAGCAACTGTATGGAATCTTTGAAATGCCTAGATCGAATTGGTTTCCCAGGGAATTCTTGGAAAAACAAACAAACAAACAAATACCTAAACACCAACTTCTATATATGGAGTTAATACACTCTAGAAGTAGACTGAGTCACTGAGTCAGTTAACATTTACTTATCTGTATGTTTTTATATATGTGTGAGTGAGCTGAAGTCAAACACAACATATGTGTATTTATTTTGTTCCTCCCCAAACCTTTAGCAAAGGGTTTTTTACTTGAGTCAAATGTTAAAACAGACAGACAAGGTAATTCACCAGAAGAGACCTCTAATTAAGCTTTGCAAAAAGCAGAACAAGTAGATAACTTTCAATTTTTTCAGCAAAACTGAAATCACAGAATAAATAACTAATGAGCACCCCACATCACTGTCTGACAATGCTTCCAAGACAGTTAAAGGAAGTCATTTTCTTTCTGTAGGGAGAAAGGGGATAGCAACATTGTGATGGTATCAAGGGGAAGGAGATATATTCCAACAAGCCATAAGTATGAGGGGGTGACCCCTCACTTCCTACTCAACACATAGGCTAGTCGTCTGGAATTCAACAAACTACACACTCTAATCCAAGCCTCAAAGTTACTCAGGGCTCAAGCTTTAAGTTTTAGACAAAGAGCTAATGCAGCACAAAAAGGAGACTTCTCTATCATCTGTGGGGCAAGGCACTAAGGATCATCTGGAACTGTGAAATCACAGTATTTTCTAAGTGGTTTAATAAGCAATAAAGGTAGAGACCAAAGAGACTTAACTCTAACTCTGTTACATCAAGCAAGTGTCTGGAAGGCCCAAGGCAGAGGTCGTGTCTCATTTATAGGTCAGTTCAGTCTTAGGGTACATGCACCCTGAGAAGCCTGAGCCATATTGGTCAAACTGGATTTCATAGGTTCACATGTCCCAGTAGCTGTCATCAATTACTGTAAGGAGTCATTCATTTACTCAATAATTCATTCATTCAACTATATTTTTTAATGACCAATTTCACGTAGGTCATTATGGTAGGCACTCTAAGGCAACTTATCTTACTTGGACCTCTTTCTTAATTTCTACATAAATACCTCTATTTCTAAAACAATCTTGTTCATCAAATCATAATTTTACCCCTCAATGAACTATGAGTACTCTCCCCCTTGGTCCAGATTGTAAGCAACTCATCTATAACCTTTATCCTGTGGTATTTTTGACCATGCCCTTCCACAAATCCTCCATACAGAATCTACCTGATATATTAGTAACCATCCTGCCAGTCTTTAAATATTTCATGGACACCAGCATATTATTTGGGGTATTCATCTACTATCCCTCATTCTTTCTCCATAAATGGCTCATTTCCTTTTCCATACATGTAGGTCATGTATGCTATCTTAACTAACAGTCAAACAAATTTCAGTTTATATATTTCTTGAAGAAAACTTTTGTATATGTTGTATGTACTCATTTGATTTTTAATTTATGAAGTATTTAATGTCATAAATCATGTTTCTTCATATAAGAAAATTTGCATATTTCATTACACAATGAATTTATATATTTCTTTAAATAAGAACCATAAGAAAAAAGAGTCCCTTAATCAAATATACTAAAACAAAAGAGCACTTACTTTGTTGCCTAAATATGGTCCAGGTGCACTCCAGTAATAGATTCGTGGCAATTCTATTTTTGCATCCATGCTACTAATGCTGAGTTGCTGGGATTGACCAGAGTTGTCCTGGTGAGGTGCTACCTTCAGGAGACCAGCTACATCAGTAAGATACCAGCCATCCATATCACTTATCTTAAAGGAATACACAAATAACATTAAATTAGATGGTGTAGCATGTAGAACTCTAGGCATGGAGGAAGGAAGGCATAAGTTCAAATCCTGCCTCAGATACTTACAAGTTGTGTGACCCTAGGCAAGTCATTTAACCTATCTCAGCCTCATTTCCCTCTTTTGTAAAATGAGCAGGATGGAATTGATGACTTCTAAGGTCCCTTCTGGATTTAAAAACCTATGATCCTTGGAGCTTTGATCTAGAAATTGATATCTACCAAATCTTCACTCTGCAATTGCTTTGGGAATAAAGTGTGGAGAAACTACAAAAGACATGTTTAAGAAAATAAAAAAGTTAACAAAAACATAAAGCTTATTTATTTGAATATCAGTTTCATAATCTTAGAGAAAAGTCATAGCTAGAAGTCATGTACCTGTAGGGAGCTGAATATTTAGCTGTTCTTTAGCCTTAAGGTTTTAGTATATTCTTCCTAAAGATTGGGATATGAGGGTTCCCAGCCAGTGTTCTGTTCTTGGGTACCTCTCCTTGTGATCCAAATCAGACTGTTACGGCCTGTGATACTAGACTGAATTGGAAAGGGATAGGAAGCTAGGAAGGGAGGTCCACCTTAACTCCAATAGAAATACACATCTACAGAGGATGTGCATTGCCTCCCTCAACTTAATTCAAGGACATAAATATTATCTTAACAGAACCAGGTTGTCTGTCTCTCTTTTAAATTAAGACCATGACAGCAGATATGACAGCTTTCTCAGCACACAGATGATGGGAAATGCCTATGGGAAAAACTGACTCTCCTGGGAGAGATCCTGAGTAGTCTTCACAATTAACTCCTCCTTATCTTTCCCAGATTTACTTGGATGCTTTGTCTGTGGCTGTACCTGCTGTTTCCCTTCCCACTATCCCAATAACTGATCTTTACTTTGCTAGCATCTGTGCCTTAGTTCACAACTGAACCCTAACTCTTGTTCCCTAATTTTGTCCCTAGAACCCTAATTCTTGTCCCAATTTCCACTCGGATTTTTTAGGACTGGAACAGAGATGGACTGACCTCTGTCATAAAAATCCAACCATTTCTGTTCTCCAGTCCTGACATACTTCTAACACGTACACTGCCAATAGCTTATAGCCTCACTCATTGCCCATCTGACAACAAAGACTGCTAAACCTACCTCTTCTTGGGCAAAGGGTAAGGCAGAAGTATATGAACAGTTTAGTTAAAGTCTGATTCCATTTATTAAAGAACAGTGATTCACCCAAGGCTACAATGTAACAGTCTTATCAAAGTTAAATAATTGGAAACTAAATCTAACACTCTCCCTTTCTTCAACAACATTTTTATTGATTTTAGGGAATGACTACTTTAATTGGGTTGTAGAAATGAAAAAAAGATGCCGAGGAACGAAGGGGAAGAGAAAGTGATTGAAAACTTAGGATTTCTTTTTCTTTCATCTTTCAACTTTAAGATTTTCAGGTCCTTTAGTTGCTGGAAAGAAAGACCATGAAGCTGCTTGTGTAACAGGTTATTATGGTTACATCTTCTGATACTGGATCAGAAGCACAACAGAAGTGCAGGAGAAGGAAAAATGAAATGGGGGTGGGGTGAGACGCAGCTAGCTAGCACAGAGGAGTGAATGTTGATTAGTGTTCTGGAAGTGATGGTATCAAACTGTAAATGGGATGATTCATTTTGGGGTGGTGAGCTGTGGCCTCTCTGAAACACTTAAAGCCAGTATTTATGAACTCAGTGAAATAAAGTAGAGTCAGTCATGTGCTATTTTATAATGAAATGTGAAGGCTATAAATCCACAGAAAAAGTGATTATGATGGACATCCCAGAGTTCCATGTTGATAGAGAGGTTAAAGCATCAGAAAAATGAAAAAGAGTCAGTAATCAAAGGCAGCTTCTTCTCGGGGGGGAGGGGGGGAAAGACAATTATCTAAGAAACAAGGTAATTTGTTTAAACATGAACTTGCAAGTGGAAAATTTCCCACCTGGCTTAATGAATTTAAAATGGAAAGAGTATCAAGGCATCTAAGAATTATAAACTTTTCTTTGAAAGAGAGAGGAAATAACTAAGTAACCAACTGACAATACAGGCAGACCTGGCTGCCATTATCACCAAGCTGTCATATCACTATTAAAATGATAGTGGTAACATGGAATGGCTTTGGTGTAGGATAGGAAAAGCCAATTTCAGTATCCTGAAGGATGGTGTGCCAATTCTGTACCAGCTGTACTGATCGCATGTATGATTTCGGACAGATCAACTAAACTTTCAGCACCCCATTGAACTGCCTGAGCCCATATATTGCCAGTTTGTATCATCAGCAAGAATTTTCTCATGAAGAGGATACTATATCAACAGAATCATAGGGTGAACATTGTATTATATTACATTATATCAATAGCATTATATATATTTCCAAACTTAGACTAGAATTGAGGCTGAATCCCACCTCGAATAATCATATGTGACCATGAATATGTTATATAGTCAGACTTCAGGACAAGAAGAGACCTTAAAGATCATGTAAACCAATCCCCTCATTTTACAGAGGAAAAAACTGAGGCTTATAGAAATGAAGTTGTACTAAGATCACATAAATATAAAGGGGTAATGTTCAGGTTTGTTCCCACTTCTAAGTTGACACTTAAAATAACAGCAACAATACTAATTATATAGGCCCTAAGGTTTCAAAGTGCTTTACAAATATAATCACAGAAGAAATAATCTGAAGCTGTACCTCAATTACAGAAAACTCCTCCTTTATAGGAGTCATATAGTGGCGCAACTCAGCAGAGCACCAGTAGGTGGCAGCAAAGAGAAGCAGAGGGCCCATGGGGAGTAACCCTAGCTGTGGAGGACCAGCACATGAGAGATGCAGAGAAGGCATCAGCCCCGCAGCTTACAGTCAAAATGCATTACCTGACCAGTCAAGTCTATGGGGGAAGTAGCCAGCAGCAGTGAGAGAGGCAAGTTCTCTTTGGCTCAGTGTTCTAAGAATATAAGTGTCCCTACTAGCACTGTGGAAATTTTTGGGAAAGTGCACCCCTGTGAGTACAAACTTTCTATTTGTATTGTACTATTGTACAATACTATTGTAATAGTATTCCATACTATTTGTTTCTTTAAATGGTTTTTGCTTTGCATTAATGTTCAAATTGCCCAGTTGGTTTGGTAAGGAAACACTGCTGGAGCTTTGTGAGCTCTAGTCTTAGGTACAAATTGACACCAAATGTGCCTAGAACATGACATAGGTTTTCAGAGGTATTCTATGGGAAGGGACCCCTGGGGTTATATCATAATTTATAGTACCCTGCCACTTTAAAAGATATATGTATGTGAGTATAAGAGAATCTAATTAGTTTTCTTTGTAATAATAGTTAAATAGAATAGACAACAATTTAGCATTTTGAAATTTTTCTGGCTTCCAAATTTAGAGTAATATACCCTAAAGATCAAATACACATTCATATTTTAATAGAGAAGGAATTGTTAGCAAACATTGTGCAAAGGAAGTTTTTTCTTGCCCAGAATATTAAAATTAGTGGTGAATTAGAGAACAGAATGTTCTATATAACTAGGTAATGTTCTCTCAACTGAACCATGTTGCCCTTGGGTCAAACAGACTTCAATTCCATTAATGTTTTAGCTGACATCAACCACATCAATCACATCACTCCTTGAGGGCTTCCTGCCAACTTGCTCCAAGAGATTCCATTCTCTCCAAAACCATGTGTTAGGATATTTGTCACATTGTTTGAGAAATAGACTCAAAAGGTTCCAATCAAAGATTCACAAATAGCATCAACTACCATTTGAAAGAAAATCCAATTTCTTCCTCTTCCAGAAGATACATGTAGAGAAAATTGCTTGAAGATTTTTTTTACAAAAGAACAATAACATATTGCTATGGCAGAATGGAGAAGCTGCTACTTACGCTACTATAGGTCCAGCGGGAGCTTTGACATCTATCTGACACTCCTGAGCAGAAGCATTCCTCACAGCCCTTGTGATTATTCTCTTGTAAATTGAAGAAGCCCACTTTGCAGCGACTGCAGTCTCTTCCTTCAACATTTTCCTGTAAACACAGGTGTGTGTTAGCAAGGTTGTTCCAGAAAAAAAGAAAAATCATACTTCAAAATTATGTCTTCCACAGGTCTATTCACAAGGAGAAATATACTTACTGTCCATTTTTAACCTATTATTCTATATCTGTAACATATTCATCTCATTTTGATCTTTCCAATGATGTATATGGAAAAGTGCTTTGAGCTACCTACTTTAAAGTAATATAAGGGAAAATATTTGGAACCCTGATAGGCATTGTTATGTTTGGATCTTCATTTACTGTGGGAAATCCTAATCTGCGTCTCCCAAGTCATCAAAATGTGGACTGAAACACTAAGCAAACTCTTGAGTCAATTAATACTGCATTGGTGGCCTGATAGATATACAATTAATCATCAACCTTCATTAAGTTTCTAATTGATATTGAGCTAGAAAACACTGAATAAAGAACACTACACAGAGCCAGATCTATCTTTTTAGTGTTCCCTCTCTCTCTCTCTCTCTCTCTCATACACACACACACACACACACACACACACACACACACATACAGAGTGAAAGAGAGAAAAAATAAAGATGGTTTTCCAAATCATCAAATGAATACATGAAACTAAGTATTTCAATTCAAAAAGACCAAAGGTAAGAACCTTTTAGAGGGGGAGCACAGGAATAAACGTATAATGATAGTACATAATTAGGAAAGCTGCAATGATAGTTTTGTTCCAATGAACTGAAGAGGAATTTTTCCTCTGCTCATTGCAACTACCCAATGTCTATAAGTTTATTTCATGTACTGGTGAAATTTATCATCTAATATTAATTATGGTTGTAATGATAGTCAACCAATCAGCAGATATTTACTATGATAAAAAGGATCTGTTGATTGGTTGACTATCATTACAACCATGATTAATATTAGATGATATTATTAGGATAAAAACACTTGACATTTATGTAATGCCTTGTCATTTGCAAAGAATTTTGCACGTATCTCATTTTACTAAAGCAATGGTTTAAAGGGAGAGTGATTTTTCACCCAATAGGTATTCTCCAAGATGTTGTCTAGATGGTGTCATTAATCCTGGACTCAGTAATATTATAAGGAGTCAACATGGTGGGCTCTAAAAAGTATAGAATCTGGATTCAGAGGGCCTGTACTCTAACGGAAGTGCTTCTACTGAGTGTGGAAACTTTCTTCACCTGAAAAATGAGGAAAGACAAGATGACATCTAAAGTCCCTTTCATATCTAAATATACAATCCTAATAGGAATGGGAGGGAAGAGTCAGTTCATAGAAATAAACTGTTTTGTAAATATAGGAGAAAGCTACTCCCAAATGCCTCCCTTGCTTGGTGTAGCATATTGTCATGCACAGAATAGGTTCTCAAAAATACTTATTCATGTGAAGCTACAGAAGAAAGACGGAAAAAGTTGTGTTTAGAAAAAAAGAAATAAAAGGGGAGAAAAACCCAGATAAGAAATAAAATGGGACAAAAAGAGACCCTAATCTTGTCCAAATGAACAGTAATAAAGGGAAAAGATACATTATCCAGGATGATATCTATCTGGGATCTTGTTAGTGTTCTATAATTTTCAGCCTGAATTTCTACAACAATTCTTCCAATTAGCAGTAGTGAAAAGAGCTTGCTGAAAGCAGACACCAACTCAGTGAGCTGCCCAAATATGAAGTAATCCCTGGTACTATTTTCAGTGATTAAGCTTTTAGTAACCTAGGATCCATATGGAATATGAAATATCATAATTCAAATATTTGTTAGTGGCTCTGAGTAGGTTTCACTTCCTTCAGCATAGTACGATTCAGTCAAGCAAATTATGATGATTTCAAATCTACACTAATAAATAATTTTCCAGTGCACTGAAGGTGAGAGCTTGTCCTGAGAGCACACAGGAAGTAGAGATGGAACATAACTATTAGATAATTGAGTCTCTCCTTTTGTCAGTGCTGGAAGGATATTCAGTACACTGTGTTCCTGAGTGCTAATCTACTTTTCATTTTCTCTAATTTAAAAGCTTCCAATACCCCTTCCCTGAAACCAAGCCTGAGATAAACAATTACAACTTCTTTTTATGCCATTTAAATTTGTCCTTTCTCCATCCTTTTCTCATTCTATGTACAAGAATAATTACAATTCAGCCTTTAACAGAATTCCCTTTATTCTCAGTACTAATAATGTTATGTCTAACCTTAAAAACAAAGTTTATGTTTCCTATACAATTTAGAAATAATTCCTATCCTTAGGGCGATCAAGACTTTGGTGTAGGCCCTCAGGAAAAATCTACTTCTGTCCTTTCTAAAATATGTTATTATATCCTGAAATACTTGCCCCAAACATATATAATTTTATAGATCAATTTAGTTAATTCTTTGGCCTAACTCTCTGGAGTCTACTTTATTTCAATGGGCATCAGGTTTCTTATTTATACATAAAATTTACTTATTACTGCCCTCTGTTACTTGTAACTCTCTAGTCTTTCCACTTCGAAGGCTGAGCTATCATTTCTATAACTAAATCTATGAAGAGATTGTTTCATTCCCATTATTTCACATCTATATCCCCAAGTGCTCAGCATGGTGCCTGACACATCGTAGGTGCTTAATACAGGTTTGCTGATAGGCTGAAAATATTCTCAACTCCTGTTCTGAAAATTTCTCGGTACCCTTACTTCTAAGTTCACAAAGTCAAGAAGAAAACACTTTCTCTGGATTAGTAGGAAGAGTTCCTTTGTGGTTTGGGGCACTAGTACTTCTTTATAGGCTCCTAGGTAGTTGTTTTTTGTAATTTCTCTCCCATTTATCTATCCAGAGTCAATCCAATTTGAGCCCCTAATTGACACAGATCTTTTTTCTAGACTACTTTCTCTTGATGTTAATACCTTCACAATTCTATGAACTACTTTGGCAAGAATATGTAATCTTCTTTATGGATGAACCATTTAAGCAGTGTAAATTTACTTTGTTAAACATTGCCAATTCGTACCATATGTTGAAGATCTCTTTAAAGACCACTGTTCTCTGCTAACTTTTCCATTCCTTGTATTTATGCTTTCTAATCTAAATAAGATGGAGATAAGAACAAGAGTTTTTTGGCCAGAGATTTCTGGTTTTTCTCAAGGTCAAGATTGTGGGCTGGTCTTCTACTATTAGGCACATTGTGATGTTGTGAAGGAAAAGGAAAAAAGGCCAAGTGGTCCTTGAGCCCCAGATAATAAAGAAGACAGCCAAGAGAGGCCAAAGTACCACTCACTTCCCTGACTAGACTTCTTTAAACTTGAGAATCCTTAAATATTTTTATTATTAAAACAAAAGTAAGTAAAACTCTCAAATAGTATAAACTTTCCATTTACTTTATTTCTTTTTTATTTGTTTTTGTTTCAAGCTCTCTGAAAGATTTCAGCTTATCATGGCAAGTCCCTCAGCTTTTAATGCACTCCTTCAAATATGTGACCCTAAATATTTGATGCTGATGAGACTGATATTAGTCTGCACTGACCAATATGAATGTTATTTTATTCACTGCTGACATTTCCCACTCCTCAGATTGAATTCTGCTTTATCCTTAGCAAACTTCAAAAGTCTTAGAAATTTATATGACAAATATACTTTACCCATAAAGATGTTCAACAAGATTTGCTCCAACCTATCTTTTTTTCCTCCCCCAAACATTTCTACAGGGCATCTTCTCTCAATTCAATAAGCTAATTTCTATCATTAATCTTTGTTTAGAACCTATTAGAGAGCCTTTCCAATTATAGTCTGGGTGAAAATTTTCATAACGAAGCTTGTAAAAAATGGTAATGCTGAAAATTCTTGAGACTTCCATTCTGAGGATTAATATTCCTTCATATTATACCTCTTCTCTATATATACATATATACAAATATATATGTGACTGTTTAGATAGGTGTGTGTGTGTGTGTGTGTGTGTGTGTGAGAGAGAGAGAGAGAGAGAGAGAGAGAGGGCAGGGGAGAAAAAGAGAGAGAAAGAGAAAGATCACTGAACTGAGAAGATCTGGGCAAGTAATTTAATCCTCAGTGTACTAAAGATATTTCTGTAAGACTGTAAGTTACCAAGAAGTGCCAACATGCAATGGTAGAAGTATCATCATCCAGAAGATCCATACTAATGAAATCACAGATCCATTATACATACATATGTATATATACACATTTATACATACATATACATATAATACACATACACATATGTACATACCTCTCTTATACATACATATACATATAATACACATACACATATGTACATACCTCTCTCACATGCAAACACACACTCATACACACGTATTTTTCTCTGTCACTTGACCATTTACTGTCCAAAGAATTTCTCTAAGATCAAAAAGTTGCAAATATTCATTGAAAGAATTTCTTTAACAGGGCATATCTAAACCAAAAAAAATCACAGAAGCAGACCAAAAAATATGTGTGTCCGTATGTGTGTGTGTGTTTATATATGTATGTACAAACATGCACATATAGAGAATATGTATATATATGTGTGTGTGTGTGTGTGTGTGTATATATATATATATATATATATATATATAGAGAGAGAGAGAGAGAGAGAGAGAGAGAGAGAGAAATGTCTATATATGTGGACACGCATATGCACATATATATGTATATTATGTATCTAGAGAATGGCGTAGGACTGTTTCTACTCCCTGAGATCATTTCTGTATTGGTTTGATGAAAAGAAATGAATTCTCCTTCTTTCTTAGTGTAAAAAGCACTTGAATTGTAGACAGAATCCCCTCCTTTGAATTCTGAGACCTTGGGCAATACTTTCCTTCTCTTTAAAATAAGAGTCTTTGTTTCCCCTCTCCTCACATATCTTAGCAACCTTCTAGTTCTAAAGCCTAGGATAATATGATTGATTCTATGATAAAATACATTTTAATTCCTTGTTTAATTTGATAATTTGAAGCCTCCTTCTGGCTCTGACACCTGCTAAAAGTAAAACTATGAACCAGTTATCCTTAGTTTCCTTGTCTATCAAATGGGGTTGTTGAGCTAAACCAAAATACTACACAGAAATGGAATTTTAAAAAATGATATCCCTATTATTTCATTTTGTAGATGAGGTATTTACAAAATTTAATCAATTTATCTAATATCATGACCCATTTTAGTCTATTCGAAATATAGTAAAGCTTTCAAGGCTTTTCATGAAATAAAACAAACTTAGAAATCATGCTATCTCTATTTTATCTTGGTTATCCCATCCCATCCTTTCATACTGTTCTCTTACAAAGGTCAGTGAGAGAGATCACCCTGAATTCAGTTTTTCTTAGTTTCCTGAAGTCAGGTACCATATGTCTTGACACCAAGTTCTTTTTCCCCTATTACTTTCTCAGAGTAGTTGCTCTCTAGAGAAAATAAACAGCCACAATAGTTTTTCTGTTTTCTTTATTATGAAATTGCCCTCCTGTAAATTAGAAAATGTTTCTAAGGTACATGTTTAACTGTAATTGTTGCCCAACTGGGGCTTATATTGATAAAGCCACCAGGGTACCTCCAGTGATTTCCAAGCTCTTTCCTGTTGTAATTGTTTGAGGAATTTTTCAGTCATGCTTTCTTTGAGGTGTACTTGTAGTTGATTATTGATTTTTCTCTTTGGCTTTTCATTCCTTTCACCTTTCTATTGAATCACAAAGATCACCCAAGAGGATGATCTGTCAGTCAATTAGTATTTATTGACTACTTACTATATGCATGGCACTATAGTAGTTAGTATGGAGTGAGGATAAAAAGTAAATGGAAGATCATTAAATTCTTACTCATCAAGACTTCATTATCTAATGGGAATTTTTGAAGTGGTTGTTGTTTACAATGTAAACTCAGGCAACCGTGTTTAGTACAATAAAATGAAGAAGACATTTGCATGCATGACATATAAATACACACTTGGAGATTGGTTTTTGTCCAGACTTCCTCTCTCTCATAAACATACACAAACACATACACACAAGTGTGTGTGTTTGAACATGTGTGTGATCACATACACAGATGCATACATTTGTGCATTTACATGCTGTGTATATTTATATGTAAAATTGATCCTCTCTAAAAGGACTACATTATCAAGTTTCAATTAATCAATCAACAAGCATCATTAAATGTAACTATGAGACAAGCACTATAATCTGACTTCAGAATATTACATTCTAATATGTTTATCACCAAAAAGAGATGATAATTGAATTTATAGGAGTGGGTGAGATGACCAAGTTAAAAAAAAGACAAAAACTATGTGAAAAATCCATACAAAGGGGTCGGATAAGGAAGAGGAATGAATAAGATAATCAGGAATGAAAGGTCAAAGAGATAGGAAAGGTTTCCAAAAGGAGTGATGTCTACAAGCTAATACCAGAAAAAAATAGAAGAGGAAGGGTATAATAAATAAAGAGCTGGACTCTTTTATTCCAACCCTCTCCTCAAACCTACCTATCGATCTATTCCTATCACTATCCCCTTCTCATTCAAGTAAATGACCTCTCACATCCTACTTAATAAAAAAATATATTGAGGTCATGCCATATAAGGTTTCCTTCCCCACTCCTCCACATCTTAAAATGTCTCTCAAAAGAAGACTTTTGCCTATATTCTCTTTTTTCCCTTTTTAATTTCAGAGGATGTTAGCTGTCTGCACTACAGTGCAAATGAATGCCAGTTTGGCTGGATCACCAAGTCTTGAAAGGGAATAATGTATTATGGGATCAGAAAGATAGGTTGGGGCCAGGGTGTGAAGGATTTTAAAAGCTAAACAGAGAATTCTATATATTTTTTCTAGATGCAATATGGAGCCACTGTAGTTGACAGAATAAGAGAATTTCCATGAGTCATATCCCCAAATCACTTTGGAAACTCTGTGGAGCAAGTACTAGAGTACTTGCTTTTCTGTGGATAGACTGAAGAAGATAAGAAGATGAAATGAAGTCACTGGATATATGAATTGAAAGGATATTGGTCCTTTGGTGAGGGGAATGATTTCAGTAGGTTGAAAGCTGGATTTCAAGAAGTTGACTTATGCATAGGTGGTGAAGAAATGGAGATTAAAAGTATCTTCTACTACTCTTTCCAGGATTCTGACAATGAAAGAGAGGAAGAAAATAGGAACATACCATGGAATTTTGAAGTTAGCAGAGGCTTTTTAGGATATAAGATGAGTACATTTGTAGGCAGATGGGAAAAGTAATCAGGAAAGAGAGTGACATGAAAGATGAGAGAGAATTCCATTGCAATTAGTGTTTGAATACAACTGATACTATCTATAAAGTTCCTGGGGGAGTTGGGGATGTACGGACAACATTTCCATCCCAAAGGGCACTAATTTCTCTTTACTAGTTAGGATGTTATCTGTCTAGTCTGTATGATGCTCAGAGGTATAAGTAATGGTTTAAGTCTTTGAGAATTTGGTGAATGAAAGTGACAACATTTTTTAAAAGTCCAAAGTCACATTATTTGTGGCCAAAGATTACTTTGTTTATCTTTACCAATGGGGGATTTGACCATTATTGGATTTTTTCATTTGGTGCTCTTCACCCAAAGGTTCTAAAGACCAAGGAATGGGTGATGGTAGGGCTGCAGGACCTTCAGGAACAAATCAGGGTTTGCAATGTGAGATAAATCCATCTGGGCATGCTTTGTTACTTTACTGTGGTATTAAGGGGGAGGAAAAAATTAGTACGGCTCCTAGAAGCAACCAAGTCTTACGCTAATGGAATATCACCTGAATTCAGTAATTAAATATGATGAGATGACAGAGTTCATAAGATTCTTTGGTCAAGAAAGCTTGGACCAATTTATAGAAGATTTTGATATGATGTATTGGTGCTTGTGATAATTCAAGCCAGTGCCATGAACCACTTATATATCAAAGAATTGGCTTCCCATTAAGATTTTTATGTCAAATAAATCCTTTTTTTTTTCTATTGGTGGCAAAGCATCTGGTTATTTTATACTAATTTCAGCATAAATTTTAGCACTCCTATATAAATTTCATTTTCATCATTCTAATGCCAAAACATATGCTGAGAGATGAAGGCCACAAAAATGTTACATCTATATTGCCTTGCAGCTTTACTTCATAGTTTGTCCTATAAAGTGAGTACCTGTTACTGTTAATAAGATGGAGAAGTACCAAATTTAATAATAATTTTCGAGGAGAATTTTGCTTACTATCACAGAATTTTGCTTTCGTATAGGAATGAACTTCAACATATTCTACATACCTATATACAACTCTATAGTAATATATAGGTACTTGAACTAATCTATGTATTGTAGGGGCAAGCTACCTTTTTTTTAAATTTAAGATTTTTCATATTTTAACCGTGGTAAATAGGATACATCATGCATTGCTTGGACTATACGGGAAAATCTGGAGCAAGTCAATTTTTAAAAACTGTTGTACTCATCCATTTCTGCAGACATGTAACAGGTCTTTTTTTTTATACCTGAGGAAGGTATAGGAGCTAAAAGCCTTGGACTCAATAGTGCACCATAGATGATAAGGGTAGGAAAGACAACCCATTAGCTTAAAAGTAGCTTTCTCAATTTCTGGAGCCTGATCTTGGAATATGAAAACATGATCAAGTTCTCAAAGATCCCAGATCTCCGAGTACGGATTTACAATCTGATGAAAACTACTAAGAAAACTGAAAAGAATTCTAATAGAAACTAAGCATCAACTAACATCTCCTAAGCTTTAAAAGGGGATATGACAAAGTGTGACATAATAAACAAATCTGAGGGGAAAGGAAAAAATGACTTGTTACAATAATGCATAAGGCATAAGGTTCATGACCAAGCAGGGGCTAGAGAAGATCACAGGAGATAAAACTGACAATTTTGATTACATAAAATTAAAAAGTTTTTACACAAATAGAAACACTGCTAAAATTAGAAGGGAACTAAGTAAATGAGGAAATTTTTCTCTGATAAATGCCTTATTTACAAGGTAGTTAAGGATCTGACTAAAAGGCATTCCCTCACTCATAAATGGCTGAAAGTTCTGAATAGACCTCAGAGGAGGAAATCTAAGTTATCAATATCCATATAAAAAACTGCTCCAAATCACTAATAATTAGAGAAATGAAAATTAAAATAACTTAGGCACTTCCCTGCCTCATATCCATCAGAAGTCAAATTTAACAGCAACAAAAAAGAAAATATCAAATATTGAAGGGGCTGTGGGATAAAAGGCACAGTAATGGACTGTTGGTGGAGAATTTGTCCAGCCATTTTGGAAAGCAATTTTTCCCATTCAGTTAATGACAGCACTATTATAGTAGATGTTCAAGCTTGAAAGCTGAGTTATCTCTGAATTTCCGTAGCTAACGCTTCACATTCTTCCAGCTGCCCTCTGTTAATATATGTGTGTGTGTGTGTGTGTGTGTGTGTGTGTGTATGTATATATGCATATACACATATATGTGTATATATCTGTATGTATATATGCATACGTACATATATATGTATATACACATACATATATATGAGAGAGACAGAGAGAAAGTACAAGGTGAGCTGAAGATGAAGAGATGATATCTACAAAAGAAAACTAAGTGTTGAGAGGAATGTACTAGGAGAAAGAGAATTCTTCTGTTATCCTCATTGTGTATCCCTAATACTTGAATTGTTTCTTTCTGGCTGCTTGTAATATTATGTCCTTGACCTGGGACTTCTGGAATTTGGTTACAATATTCCCAGGAGTTTTCCTTCTGGGATCTCTTTCAGGAGGTGATTGGTGGATTCTTTCCATTTCTATTTTACCCTCTGATTCTAGAATATCAAGGGCAGTGTTCCTTGATAATTTCTTGAAAGATGATTCTAGGCTCTTTTTTTTGATCATGGCTTTCAGGTAGTCCAATAATTTTTAAATTATCTCTTCTAGATCCATTTTCCAGATCAGTTGTTTTTCCAATGAGATACTTCACATTGTCTTATATTTTTTCATTCTTTTGGTTTTGTTTGATAATTTCTTGATTTCTCAAAAAGTCATTAGCATCCATTTGTTCGATTCTAATTTTTAAGGAATTATTTTCTTCAGTCAGCTTTTAGATCTCTTTTTCCATTTGGCCCATTCTGCTTTTTAAAACATTCTTCTCCTCATTGGCTTTTTAGACCACTTTTGCCATTTGGATTAGTCTAATTTTAAAGCTGTTATTTTCTTCAGCATTTTTTGGGTCTCCTTTAGCAAATGGTTGACTCTTTTTCATGATTTTTTTGCATCACTCTCATTTCTTTTCCCAATTTTTGCTCTACTTCTCTTACTTAATTTTAAAAATCCTTTTTGAGCTCTTCCATGGCCTATCAATTCATTTTTTTCTCAGAAGGTTTGGATACAGGAGCTTTGGCTTTATTGTCTTCTGATTATGTACTTTGATATTCATCAATACCAACGATGTAAGAAAATACCTCTTCACCACAAAAGTAAGAATCTATAGTCTGTTTCTTTCCCCATTTCCCCAGCCAATTATGTGACTTTTGAGCTTTTTGTTAAATGGCGTGTTCCAGAAACAGCCTCTGCTTCAGCAGTGGCTGCTGCCATCCTGGGGCTGGGACCAGGGCTGGACCATGCTCCCCTCTCAATCATCCCCCTTTCCACAGACCTTCGAAACTGTCTTTGGCATTTGTAGGTTGAGGAGTCTGGAAACTGTCAGTGATTCAGTCCCCTAAGGCCTTCTCTACCTCCTTCAGCGCCAGTGTGGCCCACACCTAACTATGCTCTGCTCCCAGCCTGGTGTGACAGACCCTTAAATATTGTCTTGGGCTGGAAGTTTGCTTCAGACTGTCATTTTATGACTTCTGCTGCTTTAGAATTTGTTTAGTCATTTTCACAAGTTTTTGAGTGGTTTGGGGGTAGAACTCTAGCAGGTCCTTGCGTCTACTCCTCCATCCTGGCTCTGCTCCCCCTCCCCTCGAATGCCAGAAGGTAGGATTTTAGCTGCAACTTGAAGAAAGCCAGGGAGGCCAGGAGATAGAAATTAGGAGAAAGAACATTCCAGGCATGACTGACAGTAAAAATGCTCAGAGTTGGAAAAAGGAGTATCATATGTGAGGAACCCTAAGGTGGAGATCAGTTCTAGGCAGTGAGGGATACAAATACACACACACACACACACACACACACACACACAAATTAAACAGTAACTGCTCTTAAGAAGCTTACACCATAGTAGTGTATACAAAAGTATATCCAAGACATATAGGAAATAAATGCAAAGTAATTTGGGTGGAAGATACACTAACAGTCCAGGGAGATCAAGAAAGGCCTCACAGAGAAGGTAGTAGTGTTTGAGCTAAGTTTGAAAAGAAACTAAAGATTTAATGAAACAAATGAGAAGGCATTGCATTCCAGACATGGATCAAATTACATAATATGTGTAAAAGTACTCCACACTCTTTAAAAACACATGAGAGTCAGCTGTTATTATCTAGTGTAGGGTAAAGAGTCCTTGCTTTATAAGTAGAGGACATTATTTTGAGTGCTGGCTTCACCACTACTTAGCTATGATGGGGGAAAAATAATTTAACTTGGTATGTCTCCATTTCTTAATCTATAAAACGGAATGATGATGCTCACACTTCCGTGTAGGGTTACTAGGTTCAAATGAGAATGGGAGTAAAACATATTATAAAGAACGATGGAAACATGGTCTATTGTTCTATAAAATTTTAAACTCCAATACTGGTACAAAATAAATTTTAACTAGCCCCTTATTTATTAAATACTAATTGTGCAAAAGGCATTGTGTTAGATATAGTATATACAACAGAACATAAGCTACTTAAGGGATTTTTTTTCTGTCTTTTTATCTCTAAGACCTAAAATATACCTGGGACATAGTAAACCCTTAATAAATGCTTGCTGTATTAGAATGAAATGGATTGATTGATTGAGTCTTTTGCTCCTTCAATCAAAAGGAAGGGCCATCTTAGCTGTGCCTACATTTATCTTTCATGAAAACGATGGCATTCATTAGAATATTACGGTAGCTTGCTTAAGGAAACCAACATTCCTAATATCCCTCAGCTTCTGAGTATTTTTAAGAATGACATTCTGTAAACAAATATGCCTGCATACGTTTCATTTCATCTTCACCCTATCCATCTTCAACATTCATTACTATTCAAAAATCTCAGCCTCTAATGTATCAAATAACCTTAAAATGTTGAATATGCAACCATATGGTGATAACTCAGTTTCAAATTCATGTCTCCATCACCTTTGTCCTTCAATAATATTTTCTATTTTTCTAATGATTCTTTCAATTCCACTTGCATTTCTTGACCTTTAAGTTTTCTTTTTAAAAACACCACCCTGTAATTTATATGATCTTATTGTCAACTACAGGTTTTGTTGCATTATAGTATAGATTACCACATTTCTATCTGCATTTTCAAAAGCCTAATCAGCATTCCAAGAGTATGGGTATTTTATTGAAATGCCTTAGATTATGTCTTATTTATGCATTGAGTTGAATCAAATACCTACACGCTCTAGAATACATATTATAAGTCATACTATATACTTCATCATAGTATATTTTACTAAGTTCCATGTAGAAATTGTTTGGCTTTTTTTAGTTAAAACACATTTAATTTATGAGTCTATATAGACTTCAGCAAAAAATTACACATAGTTGAAGGGCAACTCTTTTAATGATGCTATTTATTTGGTTTTCATTCTCCTTTATGATTTCTAAATCGTTGTTTGTTGTTGGATTCTAATTGTCTGTGTAGAATTTCAAGTGTCTTTGCAGGGGGCATCTTTATGAATAGGGTTATAATTACCCTCCCCATAAGCCTGAGATAAGAAAAAGGCAGGCAATTGCTAGAGGAGCTTTCCCACAGAGTTTTGCTAATGGTGACAACTTTCCAGTCCTGAGCTTTTTTTTTTTGACACATTCCCCACTTCAAGTCTTATTTGCTATTATTTTTTCTTTGTGAGTGTCTGAAATCTGTCTTTTCTTCTCATTGAATAGCAATTCCTCACATTTCTATGGCACTTTAGAGTTTACAAAGTGCTTTTTTTCCTTCCCAGCAGCCCTGTGAGGCAGGTAGTCTGGCTATACTATCTTTATTTTCTGGATGAGACAGTGGAGGCCTAAAGAGTTTGAGTGACTTGCCCAGGGTTGCACACCTAGCAAGTGAGCCAGGATTAGACCCAGGTCTTTTGTGACTCCGAATTCAGCATCCTATTCACTGACGATGTTGTTCTTTGATCTGAGTTCCTAAAGAGTTTGCAACTAGCTACTATTCATCTGTTAGCCCAGCTTCCTTCTTGGGCTAATCTGGGACATCCTGAAGAAAGTCCTTGAAACCATCCAGTCAGAATTCATGTCTAATTCTATTCATTTAGTGCTCTAGGTACTTTACTCATTCATACAGTCATAGATTTACTCTGTATATAGTCAATACTTTATAACTGTCTTCTTTACATAATCTTTATTGGGGCTGAAGCAGACAAGACATCTACTACCGAGATATACAAGACAAGAAAATACTGAAGCGGCACTCAGTTTGAGGAAATTAGAATGCTAGCTTTATTTTCTTTCTCAAAATCCTGGCCTCCGATTTTGTAAAATCTATTTATCCATCTATCTACCTTTCTTGTGGTCTTGAAATCATTAGATGGGAGTTTTACATGTAGCTGATTAGATTAAAAGCTTCTTGATGCCTCCTCTACTGGTTGTTAGTGTTTTCTGTCTCTTTTTCAAATTGTTGTCTATAACAGTCTGTCTGTATGTTGTATCACTCCAGCTCCAAACATTCCATCACTTATTGAGCATCGATTGTGTAAAAGGCACTGTTAGCTACTATAGATGTAATAGAATGTAAGCTCCTTTAGGACAGGATCCAAACATCCAAGCACAATGTGTGGCATATGTTGTTCTCGTTCAGTTCTTTCAGTGATGTCTGACTCTTTGTGACCCCATTAAGGGTTTTCTTAGTAAAGATACTGGAGTGGTTTGCCATTTCCTTCTCCTGCTCATTCTACAGAGGAGAAAACTGAAGTAAACAGGTGAAGTGACTTGCCCAGGGTTACAGAGCTAGTAAGTGTCTGAGGCAAGATTTGAACTCAGGAAGGTGGGTCTTCCTGACTCTAGACTCTGCACTCTATTCACTGTGATACCTAGTTACCTCCATGTGGCATATAGTTTTAAATCTTCATGATGTTTGTTGCATTGGATTTTTCCTTTCATTTACTCAATGAGCATTTATAAAGGACCTGCTATGTGCCAGGTACTATACCTAGACACTAGGGATATGATGAATATCTGGTCATTGGATTCAGATGGCTCTGGAGGAGAAGTGAGGCTGGTGACCTGCACAGCCCTCCCTCACTCAAAACAAAGTCAAGTGCAAGTCATGTCATTTTTACTCTGATGTCATGGTCTTCTTTGGCAGCAAAGGACAAATACAATCCTGTGAGTAGACACAGCTGGTTGAATGGGGACCCAGCTAGCTGGGTAACTTAGCTTCTCCTCTCCTGTCTGCCTCCTTCTCCTCTCTAAAGGAAGGTAAACTTGGCTAGTCAAAAGATGCCCAGTTGACTTGGGTTTTATTGGCTCCTTTCCTATTTCCCTTCCCCTTCTCTCTCCTCCCCTTCCTTCCTTTCCCCTCTCCTTCCCTCCCCTCTCCTTCCCTCTCCTCTCTCCTCTCCTGTCCTGTCCTGTGCCATCCTCTCCCAAAACCTTAAACGTCCTGCACTCTGAAACTGAGATTCCACTGGGGCCCTGCGTGTGGGCTCCTCTGGACCCTCCTAGCTTGAAAGTCATTATCAACAGTGACTGCTGCTGTTTCCCACCCAGCCTGATGTCTTTCTTTTTCTTGACTTCAAAGGGGCCATGCCCTGGCTACTTCAACCTATGATTTTAGAAACTGGAGGAATAATTTGATCACCTTTAGAGTTCTGAGGCTCAAGTGCATGCTGTTCTCAGGCCTCTGTGGCTACTTTTATAACAGGTGAATCAGGTGAGATCTAGAAAGATATTTTGTTAGAAAATGGCTGAAAGATTTGGAAGGACTCATAAGTAGTTCAAATTCTGTGTATTTGTAACTGTTTACATGAACAGCAGGTGGCTCAAAAGTGTCTGACTGAAGTTGCATACCTCGCTGGGGTGTCCCCAGTAGCCATTTAAAAGACACTTCCTGGAGTGTCACATTCAGAACAGATAATGGTTATTTACTATAAAAGTAGTGACAATTTCTCCATGGCAGCAGATACAATAGAAAACCAAAAAATTATGACCTTCACTCATGGCAGAAGAGTAATTACTTGACAAAAAAGCAAACCTCAAAATTCATACCTTGCAGTTACAGGGTCCTACACAAGGGTCATCATTAGTGCTTCCCAAGCCACTACAATTGCATCGCACACAGTCAGGGTAACCAGTGTAACCCCGAGCACACCGATCACATTTGACTCCTCCAAAGCCATGTTTGCAATGGCATGATCCAGGAAACAGACCTCAGGAAAGAACAAAATGACATCAACATAAATGGCATATATAACCTGAAATAAAAGGAAATCTATGTAATTCTGGTTTGATGTTCAATCAATCCACGTAGATGATGGCAACAAAATACAAAAGAAAGATGTACCTTTCCTTCAAGAAAGACGTTAAAATATGAAACCATGCCACCTGCTGGGAATAGTGTCTGAGGGGCTTCAATGCATCAAAGTCAAATAGAAAGCCATCAGCTATAGATTATCTGCTTCTCGGAGGAAATTATAAGCCCCAAGATAGTGGGCCTTAGCAGTGGTTAGGGTGTACAGGGGAATGTTTTCAGGTCTGAAAATAGGAGGAGTTTGATCTGTGACAAAGGATGTTTATGTAGCTGCAGCCCAAGAGCTATCAGTTAGAGTCTCCTAAGAAGGAGAGATTTGGCTCACTGTACTATTCTCAGGGAAACAAACAAAACAACCCTTTGTCAACTCATGTGGAAAAGGGATGAAGGGGGTTTGGATTGTGATTGGTCTACTTCTTTTATTTGCTTCAAAACTGAAATTTCCATGGGTTTTGATCAATAAAGTGGCAACTAATTTTTAAACTCAAGAGACTGATCAAAATCCAAAAGAAAAGGAAAAGAAAGGTTTAATGGGTGGATGTGATCTGCTTTTTATTGAGTCTTGTTAAGTGGTCCTTCCAATAAATTTTCAAGGATATATATATATATAAAATATATAAATATATTATATTTATACATATATGTATGTAAATACATATACACACATGTGTGTATATGTATGCATGCATGTATATATACTTACATAACTACATATATATGTATGTAGATGTGTGTACAGAATATTGTAATGGAATTCTCCTTAGCAATAACTTCCTCTTTTTCTCTGTATTTAAGAAATAAGAGATGAGTTGGCCATTGAAAATTGTGAAGGGTGGCCCACAGGAGAAAGCACTAGATTTGTACTCACAGGACTTGGGTTTGAATCTCAGTTTGGTCACTACTTCTGTGATAGGTCAGGGCATGGAACATACTAAGTGCTTAATAAATGTTTGCTGACTAATGAATCAGTTTAATTCTCTGGGTTGTATTTTCCTCAGCTGTAAAATGAATAGGTTGGACTAGACTTCTGATTATCTTCTGAATAAGTCTTCTAATTAAGATAACATGACAAAATATTATTTTAATATTTGATTTAATTTAATATTTGAAAAATAATATTGTATTCTACCAAAACTGTTCCTTGAGTGCTTACATCTTAGCACTAATTTTGATGAATGTTTGTTTTATTTTAAAATAAAATACACTCAAAATAAAAAAAATAAAAAGGTCATCAGAGAAACAAGGGTGTATTATATAGATAAAAGGTATTGAATAAGAAGTCAGCAGACCTGGGATGCAGAATCCTAGTTCTTCCACTAACGGAGAGACACCAGGCAAGTCACTTTACTTCTGTAGTGCTAGATATATTGTAAAATAATGAACAAGATAAGGGTCTCCTGATTTGCAGATAAATCTACATAGGTATACCGAAGAGTCACCATAAAAAAAAACATGTTGACAAACAGTACATAAGAAAGTATGGATGAGTCACAATTTGCATTTGTCATGGAAGTATGACACTAATTAGGTCAAGATCCATTTTAGTAAGTAAAATAAAAAAGAGGAGACTGAGCTAGATGGTTTTGAGATCTATGGTATTTTTTTTCCTGATTCATAAGGGGGGAATTTGACTCATTAATATATTCCTGCTTAGCTTTCCATAGTTTTTATACATGCATATCATTTAAAGTTCTCAAAGCACTTAAAAAATTATCTCATTTGATCCCTTCAATAACTTTGCTATATAGGTACTATAAAACTTTGCTAGGGTGGCTGGTGACTCAATGGAGTTGGCCCCAGAGATTACTAGCCCTCTGACCCCTGGTTAGGCACTTTAACCCCTATTTGCTTTGGTTCCTCATCTGTAAAATGACCTGGAAAAAAATACAGCAAACCACTCCAGTGACTTTGCTATGAAAACCACAAATGGGGTCAGGAAGAGTCAGATAAGACTGAAAGATGACTGACCAGCAAACAAGCTCAGAGATACTTTATGACTGACCCAAGATTATTCCTCTAGTAAATTCACAGGGCAGGATTTGAATTCAAATCTTCCTGATTCCAAGCCCAGGATTTTAGTCATTACACCATCCTGACCCTTTTGATAACAAGCCATCTGCTCACAGCATTTAGCATGGAGCAGAGAGGAATCAAGTGAAGGCTACCATTTGGCAAAAGCCCCTGGCACTAAAATTTTCTTCTCAGTTTACTTTTAAGCAAAAACTACCTGTTTGACTGAGATTTCTCCAATAGGAAAAATTAATCCATTTTTGATTTGTGATTAGAGACAAATTTATATTATGGCTTACGAAAGTTTTTGCTTACCTAACTCATAAAATAATACTGAGACTTTAGGGCAATGGCATACTGGCATATGCAAACTCTCCAAATAATAAAATCATAAAACATTTTCATTTCTCTTTATTCAATATGATATTAATCTATATTTATGGCACAATGCTACCATCCCTGCTGTATAAATGAAGACTATCACTGTATTTGCACTGTAATCGCCCTCTTGAACTGAAATAATCACCTGGGCAATTACCCTCCTTGGCACTCTTAGTTCTATAGCTCTGCTGTGTACCTTATCTTCCCCTGATATATATAAAAATATTATTACAACGACTCTCACAGGCTGCTTTGCCAGTAATATACAATTACTCTAATTAAGTTGCATCACTTACAATTCATCTTGCAGTGTAACTTTTTTTCTGTAAAATGGAAGAGGGCAAGGGGAAACAAAGCAATAAAAGAGACCACTGCAACATGTTGCAATCATTTCCACCTTGAAAAAAAACCTTTAATTTCTCCATGAATATGATTACAATGACCTTAAAAATAGAAACATAGAATCTTATAGTTTTTTAAGACAGCCTGTAAGTATAATATTACAGTGAGTAAAGAAAAAAAAAACCTTAGGGTCAGAGGACCTCAGGTTTGAATCTCTCATCTGTTTTTTACTATCTACATCACTATGACCAAGTCCTCAAATTATAGAGTTGGAGGGATCTTATAAAAGTCATTTAATTCAAATCATAGCCATAAAGGAATATCCTTTGAAATATTCTGAACTAGTAGCCCTCACCTGAAGAGCTATAATTTACTAACACCTTAGCAGCACACTCCTCTTTGCGTAGCTCTACTTATTTGTCAAAAAGAACTTCCTTACCTTGAGCTGGAAATTACTTCTCCAAAAGTATTCTATTGTTACTAGTTCTATTTTCGGAGACCAAAAAACACAAGGGAAATCCCTCCAAAAAAGTAATAACCTATTAAATGTTTGAAGGCAGTTATCTTATCCTCCCTTAAGTACTTCATTCTTTATGCCAGGCTTCGTCAATTCCTTTACCTGACCTTTATGTAATGGCACATTCTTGAATCCTCTCCCAAGCCCGGCCATCCTCTTTTGGATTCACTCTAGTATACCGAAATGTAATATCTAAAACTGAATACTATTCTTCAAATGCCCAGTAATGACTAGGGGATGAATACAGAAGAATTTATGTCTCTCTGTGGACACATTCTCCTGTAAATGGAGCCCAGAATTAGCTTTAGCATTTTTTTGTCTGTCACTTCATCATAATTTTATTATTATGAATGCAGATTAAATCTTTAGTTCAATAAAATCTTTAGATCTTCTATCAACAAATCTGTCTTCTAGCCATAGCTCCCTCATATTGTACCTGTGCAATTTATTTTTAAAAATCTATTTCAATTATATTCTTCAAAACTTCAGATTAGATTTCACCCATTGTTCTAGCTTGTCAATATAATTTTTTGGGGAGTTGTGCTTTTCTCAGCTTTATGTCACCTGCAAATTTGATATGAATGCTGCCTATTGCTTTAACCAAATCATTGATTCAAATGTCAAATAGCATAGAACCAAGAACAGATCCTGGAATACTTCAAAAAATACTTCTCCCCAAGATGCTATTTACTCATTAATTACTTCTTTGGCAGGGTCTAGTCATTCAGTAAGTACTGAACTCATATGACTGTACCAGGTAACTGTACTCTTACCTAGTTCTTAACTCTTCATCTTTCCTACAAGGATGGTATAGGACACTGTCAAAAATTGCTTAATCCCTTTCAGCCTCAGTTTTGTCATCTATAATCTATGGTCATGAGATCATAGATTTACAGATGGAAAGGACCCTAAAGAGCATTTACTCCAACCCCTCATTTAAACCTGTCCAAGTTTACACAGTGTCAGAGGACAGAATGAGAGCATGGGACTGGATCATCCTCCTTCTAGAATACTATGACTATATGCCTATTGCTAGTCTTGAACAGCTAAATCTCTGAGAAGGAAAAACGAAAGTGTATATAGATAATTCATTTTAGCCCTTCATTACAATATATCAATTTACCTTTAAAGAGTTACTGGAACAAGGAAAAATATCTCTAGATTTGGCTATGAGACATCCTCTACCAGAGATATACTTTGGCATTTGAATACAATTTATGGATTATCTTTGCTGTTTATATTGCATTTTTATGCTCAGTGGAATCTTGATTGCCATCTCCTATGAGAAGCCTTTCCTAATATCCCTGGGGGAGGGGAATTCCTAACCCCACTCCAGTTTCCCTCACTTCCATTGCAATCTTGTATCAACTTTATAGTAAATAAGTCTATAGTCATACATATCATCTCCCTCATTAGAATATAACCCCCTTGAGAATAGGGCTTTTTCATTTTTTCTCTATATCACCAGCATTTAGAATAGTCCTTGTACATAATAAGCAGTCAATAAATGCTCGTTGATTGACAAAACATGTTTCTTTACCTTAACAATATTACCAAATTTCTATAACTTTCCTTTTGCATTCATCTCCATAATATTATCCTTTCCTATATTGTTTGTTTGTTTGTTTGTTGTCCTTCCTTCTGGAAGAGGACCAAACTGACATCACCATGATAAAGTCAAGTTTCAGTGTGTCTGACTGTGGCTGATCAGAACAACACAAGCTCAGAATGCTTTACCACAGATTGGGCACAGATAGTTCATATGAACATTTGGGGTGGATACTCTCCATTTGCACATCTTACATTTCCTTTGAGCTGTTTCAATGCTGCCTTGCTCATATAGCACAGTACCCTTTTAGATGTCTCCCCATAGCACACAATCAATTCCAAAATTCTTGAGAGAGACCTTGAGAGTGTCCCTGTATTGCCTCTTCTGACCACCATGTGATCACCTGCCCCATGCAAGTTCTCCATAAAACAGTCTTTTTTTGACAAGCATATGTTTGGCACCAGAACAACAGAGTCAGCCCTTTGGAGCTGTACTCTCTGAAGCATAGTTTGAATGTTTGGCTGTTTAGTTTGAGCAAGGACCTCAGTTTCTGATACCTTAACCTGCCATGTGATCTTCAGAATCTTCCTAAGACAGTTCAAATGGAAGTGATTCAGTTTCCTGACATGGCACTGGCAGACTGCATGTTTCACAGGCATACAACAATGAGGTCATCTCTGTAGATCTTAAGTTTGGTAGTCAGTCTAATACCTCTTCTCTCATATACTTTTCTTTGGAGCCTCCCAAACACTGAGCTAGCTTGGGCAATGTGCATGTCAACCTCATTGCCAATGTGTACACTGGGAAGTACACTACCTCTGGAAAGTACACTACCAAGGCACGTGGACTTATGCACAGCATTCACAACTTCTCCATGTGTTGTAATCAATGTTTCCACATAGGGATGGTTTAGTGGTGTCCAATAGAGCATCTGTGTTTTTTGGTGTTAATTGTTAGGCCAAAATTAGCACAGGCAGCAGAGAATTGATCCATACATTGTTGGAGCTCAGCTTTAGAGTCTGTGCTAAGTGCACAATCACCTGCAAACAGAATATCATGCACCAACACTCCCTTCACTTTAGTCTTGGCTTGTAGCCTTTTCATATTGAAGAATTTACCATCAGAGCACTAGCTGACTTTGATGCCATGTTCATCCACATTGAAAGCATGATTGACAAAACATATTTCTTTACCTTAACAATTGCCAAATTTCTATGACTTTCCTTTTACATTTATCTCCACAATATTATTCTTTCCTATGTATACACATACACATGTATGTGGGGGTGGAGCCAAGATGGTGGAGTGAGAGCAATGGCTTACCTAAGCTCTTAAACAAACTCTTTCAGATACCTCTAAGTAGAGAATGTGACCATACTTTAGAGGTGCAGAATCCAAAAGGAGACGGACTGTGGCAGATTCATAGCCCAGGACAAACTAGAAGGTTGATGGGAAAGATCTGTTCCATGGGGGTGAGCCCCTAGTGTAGCTGAGTGGGCGGGCCCCAGTTGAGTGGGAGGGCCCTGGGGGAACCCAAGATAGCAGCAGGCTGAACCAGCAGAGTGACAGCCCAGGGCAGAGACCAACAGAGCCAAGCAAATGACAGCTGCTGAGCCCCAGATATCAGCTGCAGCAGGTCCTGAGACTTTCAGCCCGCAGATTAAACATCTATAAGTCACCTACTTCAACTTCTGGGAGCCAGGATATTGTTGTGAACAGTAAATGTTCACCCCTCCCCACTTGATGACCTCAAAAGAACCATAAAATATTTCCCCAGAAAAATCCTGGATCAGTGGAAACAGTAGAGGGGGCATATAGTCTCATAACACCTGAGGCTAGGAAAATAGCTAAGGGGGATTCCTTCTACTGTGGCAGAGGCGAACCTGAAGGAGAGGGTCCCAGGATGGTGGAAACTCACACTAGGACCCAGGTATGCCTCAGCACTAGGATAAGAACCCCAGGAGGGGTGGAAACTCCCACTAGGGCCCAGGTGTGCCTCAGCACTAGAAGAGGAGTCCCAAGAGGGGGGAAACTTGCACTAGCATCCAAGTGTGCCTCAGAACTCCAGAAACCATGAAGACAATAGGGTAGCTGGGATCACCAATACCTGAGCTTGCCTTTGCCTCAGCTCAGCTGAGGAAATCTCCCTTGACCACATCACCTGTCCCTCATGTTTAACAAGCTAGCCCCAGGGCTAATCAGGGAAACACAAAACAAAAAGATACTTGCCCTTAGTTTTTTCACACTAATCAGCTCAACACCAAGTTCTGCAGCTTCTAACTAAAAGAACCAGAAGCCACAACACACAATCACCATCATGAGCAGGAAAAAGCAAAACAAAGGCAAAAAAAACCATAGACTCTTTCAAAGTCTAAAACACAAATACCAAAGAGGTCAATAGTGAGACTGTACTTCCATCTAAAACTTCAAAAGGGACAATGAACAGCTCACATGCACAGAAAGCTCTCCTGCAACAGCAGAGAGAAAGAAAGAGAAGAAAAACTGGCCAACAATTTTAAAAGTATGAAAAAAAATTCACTGAAGACAACATCTCCTTAAAAAGGAAAATTGAATAAATGGAAAAGGAAGTTCAAAAAATAACTGGAGAAAATAATTCCTTAAAAGAAACAATTGGACAGATGGAAAAGGAGATACAAAAATTAACTGAAGAAAACAATCTGATAAAAATTAGAATTGGGCAAGTAGAAACTAATGACTCTATGAGACAGCAAGAATCAGTCCAACAAAATCTAAAGAATCAAAAGATAGAAGAAAATGTAAAATATCTAATTGGAAAAACAACTGACCTGCAAAATAGATCCAGGAGAGAAAATTTAAGAATTATTGGCCTGCTGAAAAAATGAGTCTGGACAATATCTTCCAGGAAATCATCAAGGAAAACTGTCCAGAAGTTCTAGATACTGAGGGCAAAATAGTCATCGGAAAAATCCACCGTTCACCCTCTAAAAGGGATCCCAAACGCAAAACCCCAAGAAATATTGTTGCCAAATTCCAGAAATATCAAGTGAAGGAAAATATAGTACAGGCAGCCAGAAAGAAACCATTCAAATATCAAGGAGCTACAGTCAGGCTCACACAGGACCTTGCAGCTTCTATATTAAAAGACTGAAGGAATTGGAATCTGATATTCCATAAGGCAAAGGAGCTGGGAATACAACCAAGGATCAACTACTCAGCAAAATTAAGCATAACATTTCAGGCAAGGAGATGGCCATTCAATGAAATAAGGGATTTCCAGACCTTCCTGACAAAAAATGCCAGAACTTAATAGAAAATTCGATCTTCAAATGCAGGTCTCTAGAGAGGCATAAAAAGGTAAATGGGGGAAAAAAACAAAAATGAAAAAATTTATTACTCAATTTGGGCAAACTGTTTACCTCCCTATAAGGGAAAATGATACCTGTTAATCTTGAGAATTGCACATCTATTATGAAATATAAAAAGGATATACATAGAGGGAATGGGTATAAAGTAATTGATGTGATGATAAAAATATGATTTAAGCATGTGAAGGAAATATATCAGGAGATGTGAAAAAGAGGAAGTAGAAAATGGTAAATTACATCACAGGAAGAAGTACAAAATTACAGTACAGGGAATGAGGGAAGGGAGATGACCATTGTTTGAGAGGTACTCTCATCCGATTTGGTTCAAGGAGGGAACAATAAACTTAATTAAGTATATAATTCCAACTAGTTCTATAGGCAATAGGAAGGGAAGAGGGAAAAAGGGGGAGGGGAGGCTAAAAGGGAGGTAAGAAGTAGCAAAGATAAAGGGGAGCAAAAGGGTGAGGGACTGAAAGAAGAAAGGAAAAGCTGCAGTAGGTGGTGGTCAAAAGTGAAAACTATTGAGGAGGGGAAGGAAGATGAGAGAACTAAAAACATAAATGGCGGGAAAGAGCATGGAGGGAAATATACAGATTGTAATCATAATTGTGAATGTGAATGGAATGAACTCTCCCACAAAAAGAGAGGGACAGCAGAATGGATTAAAAGCCATAACCCAATAATAAGTTGTTTACAAGAAGCACATTTGAAATGAGGGGAAACACACAGGGTAAGGGTAAAAGGTTGGAGCAGAATATATTGTGCTTCAGCTGATGTAAGAAAAGCAGGGGTAGCAATCCTAATCTCAGGCAAAGCAAAAGCAGAAATAGGTTTAATCAAAAGAGATAAGGATGGAAACTATATCCTGCTAAAAGGCACCATAGACAATGAAGCAACATCATTACTAAACATGTATGTTCCAAGTGGTATAGCATCCAAATTCTTAGAGGAGAGGTTGGGGGAATTGAAGGAAGAAATAGACAGCAAAACTATACTAGTGGGGGACCTCAACCTCCACCTCTCTTAACTTGATAAATCTAACCTCAAAATAAATAAGAAAGAGGTTAAAGAGGAAATAAAACTCTAGATAAGGTAGATATGGTAGATCTCTGGAGAAAATTGAAAGGGAATAGAAAGGAATATACCTTTTTTCTCAGCAGTACATGGCACATATACAAAAACTGACCATGTTTTAGGACATAAAAACCTCACAATCCAGTGCAGAAAGGCAGAGATAATCAATGCATCCTTCTCAGATCATAATACAATAAAAATTATATGTAATAAAAGGCCATAGAAAGATAGATAAACCAAAAATCAATTGAAATCTACATAATCTAATCCTAAAGAAGGAGTAGGTTAAACAACAAATCATAGATACATAGATCTGGAAGTGTATTGTGAAATATGTATAATAGATGTTGTATAATATACATAGAACAATATATTCTTTCAAAATATGTAATATCATAGGATCATAGATGTAGATCTGCAAGGGACCTGAGAGGCCATAAAACCCAATCCCTTTATTTTATAAATGAGGAAAATGATGCGAAGAGAGGTAAACTAGCTTGCCCAGGGTCACTAGTAAGTACCATTGGCAGATTAGATTGCTAGTCTTCTGGATTCCAACCTCACTGTATCACCCGGTTATCTCCATAGTGTCATGTTGAAGAAGAATCAGATTTACTTGGTTTGACTCAAGAAAGCAGAATGTCTACTCTAACTACTATTTATCATTCTTCCAAAATTATGGTCTGACTTTCAGAATAATTAAAAAATATTTTTATTAGTTTCATTAAATATTTCCAAATTACATTAAAAAATTAAGTTATGCAAACAAAAACTTGAGTTCCAAATTCTACACCTCCCTCCTATTCCCAGCCCATTCCTAAAGAAAGCAAGAAATACATTTATTGTCTATGTGAAGTCATGCAAATAATATTTCCAGATTAGCCATGTTGCAAAACACACACACAGACACACACACATGAAAAATAAAGTAAGAAAAAAATAGCTAGGAGCAAATTTTTCTCAGTTGATCATCATTACAATATTGATATTACAGTGGAAAATGTTCTCCAGTTCTGCTCACTTCACTTTGTATAAGTTCATATACATCTTCCCAGGTTGCTCTGCTCATCATTTGTTATAGCAAAACACTATTCCATCATAATCACATAATACAACTTGTTCAGCCATGTTCAAATTAATGAGCATACTCTCAAAGTCTGATTCTGTGCTACTTCAAAAAGAGTTGCAATGAATATTTTCCTATACATATGTTCTTTTCTCTTTTCTTCAATCTCTTGGGGATACAGACCTAGTAGTGGTATTTCGGGTCAAAGGGTATGCACACTTTGACAGCCCTTTGGTTGTAATTCCAAGTTGTTCTCCAGGATGATTGGACCAGTTCACAACTCTACCAACAGTGCACTAGTCTCCCCATCTTCCCACCTCCCCTACCGTATATTGTCATTTTCCTTTTCTGTCATATGAACCAATCTAACAGGTATAAGGTAGTATATCAGAATTATTTTAATTTGCATTTCTCTAATTAGTAGTGATTTCAAGATTCTTTTTTATGTGACTACTAAAAGCTTTGATTTCTTCTTCTGAAAACTTCCTTTTCATATAATATCCTTTGACCATTTATCAATTTGAGAATGACTTGTATTCTTATTGAATTTTACTCAGTTCTCTATATATTTAAGAAATAAAGCACTTATCAGAGATAACTGCCATAAAATTTCCCCCTCCATTTTTTTTTCTTTCTTTCTTTCTAATTTTGGTTGTATTAGTTTTGTTTGTACAAAAGTTTTTTTTTTTAATTTCATGTAATCAAAATTATCTGCTTTACTTCCCATGATCCTCTCTATCTTTTGTTTGGTCATAAATTACAGTTTTATACATACATACATATATATTATATATATAAAACTGTATCAACAAATATAGATACAGATAGGTATATAGATGATAGATGGATAGATACACACATTTAAAACTTCTGATGGGCTGGGCACGTTGTCTGAATGCAAAATGTATGCTTATCAAAAAGACTATTTTATGGAGACCTCACAGGGGGCAGGCGATCACATGGTAGTCAGAAGAGATGATACAAGGACCCTCTCAAGATCTCTCTCAAGAACTTTGGAATTGATTGTGTGACATGGGAGACACTGGCACAGGACCACTCAGCATGGCGTGCCCACATCAGACAGGGTGCTCTGCTCTATGAGCAAAGCTGAACTTAAACAGCTCAAAAGAAACATAAGATGCACAGATTTAGAGTGTTCACTCCAAGTGTTCACACAGACTATCTGTACCCAATCTGTGGTAGAGCATTCCAAGCTCATATTGGTCTGATCAGCCACAATCAGACACATGAAACTTGACTTTATCCTAGTGATGTCATTTTGGTCCTCTTTGAGAACAAAGGACAACAACAACCAGACACCCTCAAATACACAGATACCACCTAAGTCTAATACAGAATAGAGGATAGGGATTAGACATATACAAATGTTAGCATAGTGAATTCCTAGATAAAGAAATTCCTTTTACATTTGCAGGTCAATATCTTTTCTGGAATTTAGAGTCTGAGAATGTTGCCTAGAGCAGAGGTATCAAACATGATGGTAGCTGACACGTGGCCCACAACACTACTAAGTGCAATTCAAACCAAATTAAAATATAATTGGAAAATATTTAATAAAATGAAAATATGATAAAACAGGGGTAATGTTAATATATGGTTTTCTAAGTCAACTTTATACATGTTTTAATAGCCCATGTGTCTATTAGAGTTTGACATTCCTGGCCTATATCACTGAGCAGTTATACAGGTCATACAGCCAGTTCTATCCCCTATTACACACTGCCACATGTGATATCCATGAACTAATATTTTTTCATTAATGTCATTTTATGTAGGCTTGCAAATGAACTGGTAGAACCAACAGATTACTTTTTTTTTCAGATTTCACTGCCCTAAATACATTTTTGCTTTCCTTTTAAATCATTGTATTTCTGATACACATTTCTTACCTCGTCTGCCATGCTTCTCATCCTTAACGCAGATTTCATTTAAGGATCCAGTTGGATCACAATAGCATGGCTGGCATGGCCTGTGATAAGTGGGTGATACCTAAAAAACAGCAAATCAAAAAGAAGGAAATATCATTAAATAAATTTTGCAATGGCAGAAATACCAACATTTAGTAATTCATAACATTTGAGAAGTAAATTGAATTTTCCCCTAGTACTTCAGCAATGCCTTTTGAGGCCAGTTATTATAATGCGAATATAATAAATATGGCAAATATTTCATAAAAACTTCTTAAAAACTAATTCTACTTTACAAAAATCTTAGATCCTTAAAAAAATCTGTCCACTGATACTTATTGCACCCATGGTACAATAGATACTTGGAGAGAAATCTGACTAAAATTGGGGATCCATAAATATTTTTACTAAACTGAATATTCTCTCTAGTTGTTACCAAACATGTCAGTGTCACAGTGATGATGAAGAATAGTTCTAAATGCATTAAATGCATGAGTCCTCATTTCAGTTCCTCAGAAATGTTCTGCTTTTCTTTTTTTTTTTTTTTTTTTTTTTTTTTTTTTTTTTTTTTTTTTTTTTTTTTTTTTT
>CM053770.1:408461651-408486750 GCA_028658325.1 Potorous gilbertii
CCTCTCTACCCCTGGCCTAAATCCGCCTAGCCAGTGCTTGGGGTCTGGGATTCAAATGCTGCTCCCCAGCCTCAGGGCTTTTGGCGGCAGGCTTATCTGCTGGTTCTCAGGTGGGGGCAGGGCCGCCTCTCAGCCTCAGTTCCCTCAGGGGGTTTATACAGAGATCCTTTGTAATGGAGCTGGGGTGGAGCTCCAGCCCGCTCTGGGAGTCTCTGGCCGAGCCGCCTCCGCCTCTGCCCCAGCAGCCGCCCCCCAGGGGATCCGAGTCCCGGAGATCCCCCGCTCCCCCCTCAGCCCGCCTCCCTCACCGACCCGCGCGTCCGTGTGTGTGGAGGGACCTTCTCGGCCGCCCGGAGATCCAGGTCCCTGCCGCCCGCTGGGCTCTGCTCGCTCCTCTCAGTGCCGCGTGGCCGGGGCGGGGGAGGGGAGCACTCGGCCGGGCAGGACTCCGCTCCCGTCCGGGGCACCCCTGCGGTCGGTTCTTCAGGGCTCTCTGCAACGGAAATCTCCTTCACTGTGTTGCTGCGCGGCCTCCACTGCTCCAGAACTTGTCAGGAGCTCCCCCCACAGGAAATCTATGGGCTGTGGGCTCGGACCCAGCATAGGTGAGTCTTTCTACTCCGCCATCTTGGCTCCGCCCCCCTGTTCTGCTTTTCTAACAGGTGATTTATTTTAGACCTAAAGCAGGCTCTGGGCCCATATTCATTTGAATGGCTGCATTATATTTTATTGTTTCTAAGAATATTTTCCAGATGGAATAACATAGAAATAGGGAAATTGAATGACGTGCCTAAAGTTACCCAATAGCTAGGACTACACAAAAGAAAAACAAAATCCAACAGGAATAACTCAGTGCATACCTAGAGTTACTTTTTAAATGGAAACTGGTTTGGCATTATAAAAGACAGCACCTGACATATCATTTATTCACTAGGCTACATCACTGATTTTAATGACAATCCTCATCTACCTGATGCTTGTCTTTTGTGACTTCTGGCTCCCAGTTAAATAAATGTCTTTATTTGATTGAAATTTTTGGTCTTCATGACAAGTCATTGTGTATGGATGATCATTTCCTAGACAAAAGTATGGCTATTCACTGCAGAACTGCAGTCGATTAAATATGTACAACCCAGTAGATATGCCAACAACTGATTCATTGTAATCTCCTAAATATTTTGGACAGTTCTCACAATATGCTTGACACTGCTGAACTTGTAATGAATAGGCATAGACTTTGTCAGAAAGGAAACTGATATCCAGAAAATCATGTCTGGTTATTAAATAAGGACAATGGTTATACAAGACGATCTCCCAGGTGTTTTTCAGGTCTATGATTCTATAAGTTCCTATGACTTTTGATGTAATGTTTATACAGATAAATGAACATAATCTTCCTTTTTAAATTTTAACAAAGTCACAGACGAGACATTTATACCCAAACTTTAGCTTGTAATAGCACAAATACATAATGCTATATAGTTGTTTACATTCTCTCATTCAACATTTTCTACCAACCACTTCCTCACAATCAATGGCAGGGCCATTAGCTTGCCTGGATGATAGGCTTATAACTTCTAAATGGGCAGAGAACTGGAATTAGATTTATGAAGACCTAAGCTTAAATCCTACATTAAGGACTTACTGGTGGAATGACATTGGGCAAGTGAGTTTTCTTCTTCCATAAAAAGAGAATGATAATAGCACCAATCCTCACAAGATTTTTGTTGGGATCAAATATGATAATGCACATAAAGTGCTTTGAAAACCTTTAGGTAGGGAACCTGGGGTCTCAAGTACATATGTGGCCCTTTGATTGAATTCAAACTTCACAGAAAAAATAGATTTATTCTATTTAATGTGGACTTAGAAGGCCACACCCAAGACCTTAGAAGGTCACATGTGGCCTTGAGGCTGCAGGTTCTCCACTCCCGCTTGAGTCATTATATAATATTAGCCATTCTTGTCATTATCCAGCATCTTTCATCCTTTTAAAAATTTTCTGGTGAGGTTTAGCAAAAAATGGTCCTAGGACAAGACACTATCTTTCTATTTTTTTTATAGTTAATATTCAAGGACATTTTGCCTGGGTGGATAAAATCTTTGCCTTTGTAGTTAAATTAAAGCATCCAGAACATCTTCAGTAAAACTCCTGTAACAGAGAGAATGGGGAAAATGGCATGCTTCCTTCTGTCCCTACATCATTTTGATCTCATCTGCTAAATGTCTATATTTTGAAAGCTTTTCTTTTCATGTTCTTTGGAGATTTTACTTGATGTGGGGACATATATTAAAAATTTTTTAAGTTTTCTGGATCCACATCGGAGTGATTGTGGGCAATATTTCAGTCTGTAATAATGACAGAATTCTAGTAAAGTTTTCTGGTTGAGTGCCTTAGGAACTTTACATTTGTAGAATAGAAATTAATCATGCAAAAGACACCAAGTTCCTGATATATAATCTAACCTGTCAAGCCACAGCTGTCTGGGTATTAGGTAGGTCCTATTATAGGTTGCTGTGATATTGTAGCATTTCTAATATTTCTTTGCATAATCCAAATTAATCACAAAGTCTGGGTTCTATTAGGATAATCCTTTAATACTTTGGTGTTGAATTGCCATAAAACCTTGTCCATTTCCACAAATATACTTTACTGTTTTTATTGTTGCCACTTTTGTTTTTATTAATACAACCCTTCCTCAACACCCCACAGTTTAATAACTATTCATGTGCACATCTTCCTCTCTTTTTCCACATTCCTAATTTTTATCCAAATAACTTTATATCTGTACCTCCCAAGATTTTGGGTATTGTTCTATTAAATTCCAGCCTTTACCATCAATTGTCTATATATTATCAGAAACTTCACCGGGTATATTTTTAAAGTGTTTTTATAGCATTTAAATTTCCTCTTGTATCTTCCTCCATCCCTTCTTAGAGCACTAGCCCATATAACAAAGAATATTAAAATAGAAAAAAAAGAAAAAAGCAATGAGCAAAAATAATATATAGAAAAAATTGAAAATATGTGCAATGTTCATTACTCATGGTTTTCTTACCTCTATAAAGGAGTGGGGGAGATATCTTTTCATATTTTTTCTTTAAGGGACAAGTTTATTTTAATTTTATAACATTCATTTTTAATTCTGTCATTGTGGTTTGCTTTTTCCATTTACGCTGTTGTAATTATTATGTATATTGCTTTATTGGCTCTTTTCTGGTGTTGTTTTAAGAATATTATCCTTCCTGTGAAACCAACCAATACCCTCTGATTACCTCATACATTTTAGGATGCCTGAGCTAAGTTCTCATTAAGCTCATTTGCTACATGACAAAAATAACTGACTATAGAAGCTATTTGTTAGCGAGCAGACAAATCTACGTAGAATTAGCCTCAGATTAACCCCTTTGCACCCTTTTTATTGTTCCTCATGTTATCAGTTTTTGATTTATTAAATCATACTGTGAATGTATAGAATCAACACTTATCTCTCCTACACACTGACGGGATGGACTTTTCAGAAGGATAAAGCAAAATGGACGCCTGCAGCAAAGAAGCTGGATTAGGCCATCTCTAGTTTTGGCTTCTCTCTGCCACACTTTTTACCAACTTTGAGGTGATATGATAATGATAAATTACGTTAGCACTGCTTTTTAAATTATAATTATTCATTTGTTTAAGTCATAGCTAATGTGTACATTGGTAGACTTAACTTTGTATACCCAATTTTGTTTTTTGAACTTGGCAAGTTGATATGGTGTACATGTATGTGGGGGTGTATGTGCATGCACGCTGTTTTGTTGCCATGGCTAATTATGGTTAAATTATTTTGGGGATATGAAAAGATTGTAGATCAACAATTACACCAAGAAGAGAAGTGCTACCACCAAAACATTCTAATAAACCAGTCCTCATTAATGGATATTCACTTCAACATGTCACTGTCAACAATATACTATGCAAATGGTAGTGAGAGTAGTGGTGAAAGTGGGTACCATATTAAAAAAAAGGTCATTTTAAAATGGATTAGGGCCCAAGCACATCTCAAAATGTACTTGGCTTGTGGCTTAAAATAATAAAAAAAATTATTTGATTGCTTCTGAGGGATAACTCATTAATCAAAACTATCTGTACTGAATTAGGAAATTATAAATTCTTCATGAAAAAGTTAATAAAATAGATTATTTAACTTGGCTATTTTAAAAGTTACTATTCTTTAATAAAAAATGTTTGATGGTAGATGGGATTAAATTAATATCAGTGCTGAATTAGACTTTAACTTGGGTAGATGCTACCATTTTTATGATAGCTTTGCCTGTTTTTTCACATGATATGGTTTTTGCTTATATAAATAGACACTACATATTTGTAGATGAAATATGTACATATTGTTGATCAAATATACGTAATACATTTCAAAACAAAAGACAATAAGAAAACACATTTTCAAAGCAATACTGGGAAACAGATAGGATGCTTCAATATTTCTCTTTCAGGTTGTATAAATGTTATTTTTAACATTTCAAGTTGAAAGAAAAAATCAACAAAGCTAAGAGAAATACTCTCTCAAGGACTTGGGAGGTCGTCTGCTTTGGTGGATCAGCTGTATGTACCACATCTTAGAAAGGGCATTTAAGAAGCAGAAGAGTATGTGGAAGAAAACCACAAGGATGATAAAAAGAAACTGGAGAAGAGAAAATTTAAGGGAAATATGATAATAGTCTTTAAGTATTTGTTGGTCTGACTCGCATAACATGGATTAACAAAGATATTGGTTCACTTTCTTGCACTTTATAGGTCACAACAAAAAACATTGATTTAGGTAAGAGAAATTCTAGTCCAGTTTGGTCACTTACTGGTTATGTAAATTGCCTAAATTACTTCTGAAACTCAGTTTCTTCATCTCTAAAATAAGAATGACACTATCAGCTCTGCCTACTTCACAGGGGATTTATGAGGATCAATAGAGGTAAGACGTGGAAGAGCTTTGAAAACTATGATGCACCATACAAATGTTAGATATGATAAGCAGGGTGTACTTATTATGAAGTGAAACATTGAGAAAATAACGTAAGGAAACAATTTTAAATAAAATGATCAATTTAGAAATGGATAGGGTAGAAAGACCTATTATATTCAAACATATTCCAAAATATCAATTATGCGTGATTTTATTTTTAATGGATATGTTTAATAATGATGATGGTCACATCTAATATTGATGTAGCACTTTAATTCTGCACAGCATTTTACATATATTACATTATTTGATATTCACAACAACCTTGTGAGAGAGGCGCTGTTATCATCCCCATTTTATAGATGGGAAAACTGAGGCTGACAGAAGATATTTAACTTCCTGGGATCACAATGTTAGTAAGTGCCAGAGGCAGGATTTGAAGTCAAGTCCTCCTAGCTTCAAGTCCAAAACACAATTCACAATCCTATGACCAGGAAATTTTATTGTAGTCATTAGCATGCTATAGATTTTCAAAGGTGGAAGAGAAACTAGAGTTTATCTAACCCAATACCTGTATGGAGCATGAATCTACTCATGAAACTGAAAGAAATATATGTAACTTAATATTTATTTGAATATTTCTTCAGTAAGATTTCTGTAATTCAAGTCTCTTGAATTGTGTTCATATTAATATTTCCTAGGAAGTTCCCTGATAGAAGTTAATAGATGTGGAAATGCTGATTTGTATTTAGAAGATTCTACATAGTGATAAGCTGTTTTCACAATTTCTTGCAAATTCACAATAGCTATAAAGGTCTACACAGTGGTAGGTAACTAGCTGTAAATGTGATTACTCCAAAAAGAAAAAAAGAATGTTTTTCATTTTTTCCCCAAACATCAATTCTAGCCAAAACCAAAAATCAAAAGTCTCCTTGCTTTCCATGTCAGAACTTATGCGGATACAACACTGTTTATAAGACTCCATTCCCTTCTAATTCAAACTGAGATACAACTAGGGGCCTTGACCTTGAGTGCATTTTTCTTATCAAGGCTATTTTGTTTTCATACCACCTAAACATCTATTTTCTAACATTTCCAGCTATGAAATTTGCCTAGTCAGTTGTCAGAATGCTAGAAGAAGTTATCCCCAAATCATTCTTTTCTATTTAATGGATCTTCATATGTGTGCAGTTCACAAAAGGGAGAGTAAGTCATGTATTACCCCTTTGGGTCTGAAGAAGCCATCAATACAAGTCTCACAGTTGATGCCTGTGGTGTTCTGAGTACAGTTAATGCATACACCACCTCCAATGTACTTCCCATGGATATTCAAGCTCAAGTTTCTGCTGGCAACATTTTCATCATAATAGCATTCTTCAGCCTTCCCGTGACAATTGCATGCTGCAAAAGAGACAAATGTGTTAGTAAATATCACTGACAGTCTGCAGACACATAAAAATAACATTTTTAGTGAAGAATTAACAGTGTTCTTTTATTACTCTGACATCTGTGTTGTTCATATGTGCATGTGTTGAAAATAGCATACTTCCTTCTTATGATGAATATCTTCCTGAGATATCCAAATGAGCAAGGCTCAGCTGTAACAGCAACTGCATTTCCTGGGCACAGTATTTATTTCAACAGCCATTTTATTGCATCGATAATAATTCAGACATTTCTTATTTTTTCTATTTTAACAAGGATCAAATTAGTTGTTATATTATATTATATATAATTGAATGTTGCCATCAACATGTCCACGGTCATTTAATGTCGCACAGACATTTGTGTCCCTGCTACGTGCAAGACGCTGCAGAGAATGTAAAGACATATCAAACATGGTCCCTGACCTTAAGGAGCCGACAGTTGAGAAGGAAATATAATAGGTACAATACAAGGCAGGATGTGATTAACATAGGCATCTTGTTATTGTCCAAAGAATGTTGGACCTACAATTAGATTCCAGGCAGTTATTGGTTGGGTGACCTCAGGTAAGCCACTTTCTTGAAAATTTCAGTTCTCTAGTCTGTGAAATGGGAGCAACAAACATTGTTACTATCTATTGCACAAGGTTGTTATGAAGAAAGTACTTTGCAAATCTTTAAGTACACTCTTTCAGTAAATCGTTTAGCTGCTTTAGGCTGCTAGGTGGTTCAGTAAATGGAGCACTGGACCTGGAGTCAGGAAGACCATAGGTTCAATCTGACCTCAGACGTTTAACTGATGTATAATCTTGGGCAAGGCAGGTAAGTTCTGTGTATCTCAGTTTCCTCATCTGTAAAATGGAGACAGTAATAGCAATTACCTCCCAGAAAATTTGTGAGATAAGATTTGCAAAGTGTGTTACAAACAAACCTTCAAGTACTATGTAAATGCTAGTTTTTATCCTTGTTGCTGTTTGACCCTTTCAGTTCTGTTCAACTATTCATGACTTCATTTGGGCTTTTCTGGCAAAGATAGGGAAGTGGTTTGGCCATTTTTTTCTCCAGCTTATTTTACAGATGACCAGATGGAGGTGAACAAGGTTAAGTGACTTGCTCAGGATCACAGAGTTAATAAGTGTCTGAGGGCGGATTTGAAATTTTATTATTACAAGCCAACCAACATTTGTTACATGGTTGTGTCCAACTGTTTGGGACCCCATGGACCATATCACAACAATCCTGTCCAAAGGGTTTTCTTGGAAAGATACAGGCATAGTTTGCCACTTCCTTCTCCAGTGAATTAAGGCAAACAGAGGTTAAGGGACTTGCCCAGGGTCACAAAAAGCTAATATCTGAGGCCAGATTTTAACTGAAGTCTTCCAGACTCTAGGCCCAGTGTGTTATTCACTGAGCCACCTAAGTTATGTAGTTACTAAGCAAAAAACATCATGATACATATTATAGATACAAAGCAAGTCTTAATTTAATTAGCTAGGTACCCAAGTAACTATGATAAAACGTCAAATATGAAGAACTGAGAGAGATTTCAAGAAATAGTGGAAGATAGAAGGACCTGGCGTACTTATGATCCATGGGTGTCATGAAGAGTGGGATGTAAATGAATGACTGAATAGAAACAATCAACTTACTTGTTCCTCTCCCTTCCTTGTTAGTTACTTGTAGCCTCTTGGGCTAGTGGTAAGAATATTGGAGGTGGAGTCAAGGGAATTGGGTAAATTTCCTTCTCTGAAAAGTGAAAGAATTAGACTCAATGACGTCTAAGGGTCCATTCCAGTTCTTAATCTATGCTACTCTGAGACAGAGTCCAAAGAAAGTATGATACAAAAAAAAATGCCTGGGGAAAAAATAGCTTCCAACTGGGAGAAAAGGGAAGAATTAAAGGATGAAGTGGCATTAGAGCTGGGTCTGTAGCATGGATAGGATTTGATAGGTGGAATTTGGGTATAAGAATATACAGTCAGAGATAATGGAAAGCTATATTCAGGGAACTGTGAATAGATTAATTTGACCAAAGCACAAGTTTGAGTGGACAGAAGGAAGCAAGGTGGGGAAAGCATTTAGTAAATACTTTCTGTGAACGCTTTACAAATACTTTCTCACTGGATGCTCATAACAGCTCTGGGAGGTAGGTGCTATTATTGCCCCATTTCACAGATGAGGAAACTGAGGTAAGATTTGCCATGGGTCTCACCTAAGACTAGAGCTGAACTAACTCCAGATTTATTACTCTATCCAGTGTACCACCTAAATGCTGCGTTGGATGAATTAAAGAATTGGGAGTTTATTTAAGAGTCAGAATGAAGAAGTGGAAATAATTCCAGAGACCTGGCTTTCTTACTTACTTGTTTTGTGTATAGCTAGTTACTTAATTTCAGGGTGCTTATGTAACAAATGAGGATTTGGACTAGCCTGCCTCTGAGGACCCTCCAGACTCTAAGGCCATGATCCTTTGATCTTACTTCATTTGTTGATTCAGAGCAGTAATGGACTGCTTTAGTATAATATCAAAGGCAATAGAAAGGAAGGACCAGAGTTTAGATAAGTACAAGAACTCATATAACTTGGCAACTTATATAATATGGGAAATAAGGGAGAAGTCAAAGATGACTCTAGTATTTTAAATCTTTGGAAGAATTACAGGAACATTAACTGAAAGAGGTACAAGCTAGTGTGATTTTGGTAAAGACCTAATGAGTTCAGTTTTAGAAGCTGGCTAGAACTAAGGAGCAATATTCATTAGGCAATTTGGAATGTGAGATTGGCATTGGAGAAAGAAGATGGACTAGGGCCCAGGGGTAAGGAACCTGGAGTACAGCCTTTTGCTGAATCCAACTTTTACAAAACAAATCCTTTTCTTAAGGATTTTGTTCTGTGAAGTTTGGATTCAGTCAAATGGTTACACTTGAGCATCTAGAGGGTCACATATAGCCTCAAGGCCACAGGTTTCCCCCTCCCCCCCAGTAGGATCATAACTTTGGTCATTAACTCCACAGAGTTGAAATCACAAGAGTGAAGGAGACCTTTTAGGAGAGAGTACTGTATCCATGAAAAGAAGAATGATCAAGAGTAGTATACCTATCCTAGATGATATGAATGGTGTATCCTTTAGAGGTGGTAGGTATTAATGAGATACTTCACATATTATCTGACAACCTCAGAATTAACCTTGATTTGTCACTCCCTCATTTCATAATCACCAAATTTTGTTGTTTCTACCTCTAAAACATCCATATCTGTCTTACTCTACTCATATATTTTTTGGTGGTGGTTTTAACTTACATTTCTCTAATCAACAATGATTTAGAGCATTTTTTTCATACAACTATAAACTGTTTTGATTTCTTCATTGGAAAACCATCTATTCATATCTTTTGACCATTTATCAATTGGGGAATGACTCTCTACTTACATGACCATCATCTTAGCACAAGGTCTTATTACATTTCACTGTGACTATTGCAATGTCCTCCTATTTAGTCTCTCTGCCCTAAGTCTCTCCCCATTGCAGTACACAGAGTTAACAAAATAATTTTCCTTAATTGTAGATCTAAAATATCATTCCCTTACTTAATAAACTATAGCAACTCCCTGTTGTTTCTATGATAAAATATAAACTTAAATGTTTACTGTTTAAAGACCTTCACAATCTGGTGGCAAGTTATCTTCTGGTCTGTTGTATATTACTCCTCCTTCATTCAAAAATCAAACCAGACTGACCTTCCTTCTAAGTCTCTCACATGACACTTCATATTCCTTCTCTATGCCTTGGCACTCACCATTTCCCTTCTCCTTCCTCACAAAATCCTTCTCTTCCTTTAAAATGCATCTCAAGAGCTATCTTCCACAAAGAGCCTTCCCTTCTCCTCTCCAGCTACTGGTGGCTTCCATCCCTAACTACCCTGTACTTATTTTTTATAATTATTCTGCATTTACTTACGTATGTACTCAATGCCTTTTCCATTAGAGCATAAGCTCCTTGATTGTTTCGTTCATAGTATTCATATCTCTTGTACCTGCCATAGTGCCTGGAAAACAGTAACTGCTTGATAAATGTTTACTGATTAATTAATTGTTATTATTGTTCAGTCATTTCAGTTGTGTCTGGCTCTTTGTGACCCTGTCGTGGTATTTTTTTGGGTGGGGGGTTGGTTTTGGATTTTGGGGAGTTCTTTTTTTTAAAGGTACTGGAGTAGTTTGACATTTCCTTCTCTGGCTCATTTTAGAGATAAAGAAACTGAGGCAAGGATTAAGTGACTTGCCCAGGATCACATGGCAAATATGTATCTGAAGATACATTTGAATTTAGGTCTTTCTGACTCCAGGTCTAGCACTCTGTCCTCTGCATCACTTAGATACTCTGCCTTTGGCTTATACTTTGTGCCATGGAGACAATAAAAGTTTTATTTTTCTGTTCATATTATAAGAATAGATGAAAAGTTAGCAGTCTACTTACCTAAATTCTGCACTTCAGACATAATGTCTATACTCAGATAAATGATGATGTAATGGTGATAATGCATCATTAAGGAATTGTAGCTATAAGTATAGTCAAGTTTCAGGCAATATAAAGCTCCTTCAAACTACCACTAAAGAAGTCTAATCATCTTTGATACTCTGATTTTGGAGATCAGTAAAAAGCACTAGAAATTGGATGCTTTTACTTTAGGTCCCACCAGACATAGTCAAAACTAAAGGAAGAAAACGGATAGACAACATTAAGCTTATAAAAAAAAATTCACTCAAAATGTTTCTCGGTAAAATACCATCAAACTAAGAGCATTGTGACATTTTATCTTGAACTAAATCATAGGGGCTATATATAAAAATTATGTGGGAAAGTGCAATCATTTAGAGGACCTGGTATTTTCAGAAAAAAAATTAGGATAAATCTTTATCTACAGAAATCATATCAATGGGACAGAATTTTGAAAGACCAAACACAGAGTATTAATATATAGGTCTCTGAAAGGACAAAACATGAAATTTTTACCTGCGAAGTACTATGCAAGCAAATAATATGTGAAAGGATAGACCACAAACCAAAATGGAATCAGTGGTGAAGCCTATACTGTAAGTGAAAGAAGTAAAATTATATCACATGTAAGGCATATAAAGTAAGCCTCCTACCCAAATCTGCATTAATGAAGCCTTTACTATATGCATATGCCATTTCTATCACTACATTCTATGAAAGATAAGAAAACACCAGATAGTGAAGAGCAAGCATTTTTTCCAGACAAAATATAAGTTCCAGGTAGTAGCTTAGAATGGCATATTTCTTGGACCAAAAGTTAAGAGAAACAATTCCAAGAAAACAAACCCTAGTGCAAGGTTGGTCTGGGCAAAGAGCATTGAATTTCACAGAGAGGTATTTGACAAGTGTTAATTCAAGTCAAGCAATATTTTATTCAGTGCCTACTATGTTCTACAGACAGTGTTAGGCACTAAAGATACAAAGAAGGGCAAAACAGTCCCTTCTCTAAAAAAGTATAGTATAGCCAATATCTAATAGTGCCATCCTGAAAGGAAGTATGGAAATGATTCCTCAATCACACAGCAAGGTCAGTGGAGCATTGGAACACTATTAAGAAGATGAAATATGGATATTTTTAAAGAATAGTTTATATGATAATCTGATGGAACTTTTCTGATCATGAGCCTAAAGAAGACTGTGCCATAGAGACCAATAGCATGTTTTGCTTCTCCACTCATTTCAGTCAATAAATATTAATTAAACACTTGCTGTTTAACAAGGACCATGTGAAGTCCTGAGGACACAAAGAGAAGTCTTAAGTAGAAGTACTGTCCTTACATTCATTAAGTCTACACTCAAATGGGGGAAGCAACATATACACAGGTATATGTAAGATATATGGACTAGACACAAGAGAATAGAGGGGAAGTCACTAGAAATTGGAGAAACAAAAAGGTCTCCTATAGAAAATGATGCTTAGGCTTGAGTCTTGAAGAAAGTCATTCTAAGAAGAAAGATGGTAAATAAAATGCTGGTCCTAAAAAAAGGGCTACCTGAGAGGGTGTAAGAGTTTATCCATTCAATTTATCCTTACTAACTGAAAAAAAAACTCAAATAACGTTGGTGACACTGTTTTATAATATGAAAATTTTCATTTATTAAGACAAGAAATCCATTTAGTATTCTTTTGTTTAAAAAGGATGCTTCTTGGTAGCAAAGTTTCATACATCAAAACAGAATTCCAATCCACCACCCTTGTTCACAATTTTTCAACAAACATGACGCATTTAGAATGATAGAGCTACAAGAGAAACAGGAGATGTTACCTAGTCCAGTGGATTTTAAGTGTTTATCATATTTTTATCTCCCAAACAGTTAAGCCTAGCTAGATGTTCAATATTTTTAAAATTTCTATTTGTTGTTGTTTTTTTTAGAGTCCCAGAGAAAGAAACAGCATAATCTCCATTGGTTGTGTATTCTAATGTTTGACATGTAAATGTAAGAACAATTTTTTATATGTAGTCTAACTTACTCAAGCTGCAGTTTTAGTCAGTTACGCATACATGCACACACACACACACACACACACATACACAGAGTTTAATTCTGTCACCATGCCTTTGTTCATGCTCTTCTTCCTACCTGAAATATCCTTTCTTCTCTCTGCCTATGCAACTTCTGCCTACAAAGCTCTATTGAAGTGCTAAATCCACCATGAAGATTTCTCGACTATAGCACAAACTTATTTCAACCTTATCTAAGCTCCTCTGCCATTTTTCTCATCAGTACTACATAAATTATCCAAAAAAGTCCATGATAAATACAAAGGAAAAGTCCAGGAAAAGTCCTATAAGAAATTTAGGAAGAGAGCAGTCACTTTCATTTGGTAAGATTAGGGAATGTCTCATAGAGTGGAGGGGACCTGAGTCTTATTTTGAGAGTTAAATGAATGCAAACAAAATGTGGTAGGAGTCTTTTCCAGTCAAAAATATTATCTTGTGTGAATGCATAAAGCAAAGGGAGAATAGGATGCTACTGAGCAATAGCTACTAAGTTTGACTAAAATGGAGACTAGTCAGTCTAGGTCTTCAAGCCAGTCATTCAGTGATAGTTTAAGGAGTTCCTATAGAAAGATGGAAAATGGAGAAAGGGAATGATATTCACAGAACTGCTCATGTATTATTTTGGAAGATGTGAATGAAATAGTTTGAAGAGGGGAAAATTTGGAGGCAGAGGGACAAATTAAAAGGCTATTTATGTTCCAGACCTTGACCTACTTACTGTTCATAGTATAGAGCCCTCCATCTTGAACCGACCAAGCATCAAGTTGGGCTTCCAATTACTACTTACCACCATACCTGAAACCTAGGCTCTCATGTGTCACTAAAATTTCTGAATCACAGTGACCATCATTTTGCCAGCTAAGTGCTCCATTTCCAAGAGCCAAGCCTAAACCAATTTCACTTGATTGAGGTGGTGTCATTTATTATTTTTCTCTTTGTTGATCCTTACTCAAAACTTCTCTACCATGCTTCCACTCAGCTTCATGGATTTCCATGTAAGTATATGAATGGCTTTTATTTTTTTTAATCAGGATTACCCTCTCATCTTTCTTCTAAACAGGGTGTTTTTTCTTTCATTGCTAGATTTAAGCAGAATATTCTGACATTGTTTAATTGTATTTGTGAAATGTTTGAGAGATATACACATATGTGAGTATATATATATATATATATATATATACATATACACACAAACGTGTATGCATACCTATATACATATATTATATCCACAGATACATAAGTTGGAATTCCAAATTCTGTTTTTATCTATACTGTTACTGTATTCACACAGAAAATGCTGAGGTCATAAGAAGTTTTCTGGATCTATTCCCTGGAGCAGTGGGGAATTGGGTAGTAGAGGCAGTATTATTTTAATCTTACAGAGGAGACTGAAGAAGAACATATCAATACAATAAAATCATAGAACATATCAATACAACAAAAGTGTTTATTCCCAAGACTTTCAGTGGTTAGAGGAATCTCTACTTGACTAGACAATACTAAAAATAATATGAGGCTATCACTGCTATGGGAATTTTCCACCATGTATATAGGTATAATTTTTTCTATGATGACACTAGTTTCAATAAAAGTTCTACTTAAATCTGTCTCATTATGGCAGGGGCTCTTGAATGCTATGCCAGCAGAGTACAAATTCCATCAGGTCTTGCCAAGCTGGAAAGGCTTCAAGGACAGACCAGATGATGAACTGTATAGCTGTCAGCCAGAAAAGGATTGGTCTAGCTAAATTTGAGGCGGCTCATCACCAGAAGACTAGCCACAAGGTGATGAATATCTTCAGCCATGACAACTCCATGACTGACCATCTACTACATCAACAGAACGGTTACATTCTGCTTCAGTGAAGAGGATATCCACCCTGACAAAATCACCTATCTTCAAAGTAATGGACTAAATGAGGTATTAAAAAAGATTTATTTGAAGATGAGATCTGATCATTTCATTTCAAAGAAATAGAATGATACCTTGTTAAAATATTTAATCACATTATTTGAATTTGTACTGCATATTTCCACTAAGTTGAAACCTTATGAAATGTTCCATATTTTATATGGGTAGGTTAAGATAAAATTCTACTTTATAGTAACATATTTGTTTTTAAAATTTACATTTAAAATTATTTAAATCTTATAAATGATCATATTTAACAGAATTATAACTTCATATGTTACAAATTTAAATGTATATGACTACATCCATTAGATTTATTAGTCATACTAATGAAGACCTAGCTCAGTGTCTCAGGCAACAAAAACACAGAATGCTAAGGAACAAGACATTTGTGTTCATTTGAATTGACATTTTTTAGAAGGGAAAAATGTATTTTAACATTCAATGCTCTGATAGGAAATGACTATGAACCTACATACACTGGAATAAAAAGACTTACTGATTTTTAGATCTACAGAAATGAGAGGCAGTATGTTATTGTGGACAAAATGCTGGGCAAGGAGTTAGGATGATGTGGGAGGCAGCATAGCATAGTGAATTTAGAGTCAGAAAACTTCAGTTCAAACCCTGCCACTTACTATGTGACCTTTGAGTTCTATCAGGCTCAGTTTCTTCATCTGTGAAAAATGAAAGGGTTGGACTAGGAAATTTCCAAGCTCCATTCTAGCTCTAAAAAGTGTAATTCTGTGACACAAGTTCAAAATTTACCTCTGATACTTACTAGTTGGGTGATAAGATGCAATCTTCCCGAACCTCAGTTTTCTTATTTTTAAATGCAGAGACTATCATCTGAAGTACTTGGGCTCAGGGTTACTGGTATATAAAGCACCATGCATACTTTAAGACACTATATATAAATGGAGTTATGGTTGGTTATTAATTGTGATGCAGTTTTCATTGCACACACACAGCAATACACAGCTAAGTAGATAGAGCCCTGGACTTGGAATCAGGTATATTCATCCTCATGAGACACTAACTAGCTGTGTGGGACCCTGGGCAAGTCACTTCAACCTGTTTGCCTCCGTTTTCTCATCTATAAAATGAATTAGAGAAGTAAATGGCAAACCATTCCAGTATCGTTGCTAAGAAAACCCCAGATGGGGTCACAGTGAGTCAGACATAACTGAAAACAACTGAACAACTATAACACAGCAATAACAGAAGACAATATGGGAAGGTGAGTGGGAAGCCAGATGTCCAAAGCCTGTCATATTTTATGTGACTGTTAAGAAGCCAATGGAAAAAAGATTTACTGCACATTTGTAGAGCCAGTATGATGCTGATGAAATAATACTTCAAATGTGGTTGAGAAATTAAACCCTTGAAAAACAGACAAGTTCTGTCATGTTGCTTTTGAACTTAGTACTAAAACAGACATTGTATGAAGAATGCAATACAGAGTCATACAAATAAATATCAAGAGTTACACAAACATCTTTTTGGTATGTTTAGACAATCCTAAACCATAATGGGCACTGGCAACATAAAAATCTGGCTCTCAATTCAGAAACCACTTTAAGTTTCAGCTTTTACTAAAGAGCATAAATACTGGCATTAAAAAAAACGCACCACTGTCAAAATGTGTTATGAGAAATATGCAGTCATCACATCCTCAGTATAATGGAAAAATAAAGCATCTATATCTGGTCCTCTATAGTGACAGTTAGCGTTGCTAATGGTATTGCTTAACCCTGTGAGTGGATGTGGCTAAAAAAGCTGATATGTGAACAAGCAGACCTTTTCACAGTTCAATCATGGGAAAACTGGCCATTTTTCTAAGGGATAGTTGCTGTATCTAATAAATTAGCATAAAAAAGAAGCCCATTGCTATATGAGAAATTGATTTGGAAATTGTGTCATTTTTTTATACCTCATAAAATAATAAAAAATGAGAGTTGAAGTGACCTTAGAGATCACCTAGTCCAAGTCCCTTATTTTCTCAGGGAGGAAACTGACACTTAGAGGAAGAGGAGGATCTATCCTATTATAACAGGAACATGGGAATGATCAATGAGAAACTCATCCTTCAAGCATTCTCAGCATTCTGCCTGCCATGTTCAAAGTTCATTTCTACATAGAGATTGGGTAAACTTGCTTTCAGAAAGGTGTAATGGAAAGGTCCTACTTCCAGACCTTAGAGCATGTGAAGTATTCTGTTTCTAGGCTGATTGGCTGTCTTTGACTAGTGGCTAAAATAGAACTAGGTGTGTGTATAAAAGACTCCCATGGGGTCAACTCATTTCTCTTTTCTGTTTGGCACCATTCAAATGAAGAGAAAGAGACTCTGGGTTGGGGGACAGAACTAATATTGGCAGAGATGATCTCTCCATCTGGATTGGCATGAAGCCATAAGCATATGGTCTGTTTTTTACCCTATTGTATCTATTCTTAAATACTTTAGATTAAGGAATATTGGAGATGGATTGGTTTAAGCTATAACTCTGTTAGCTCCAAAATATTGTAAGAGTTACCAGAACCCTGAGAGCTAGAGTCTGTGCTGGATTGTGGACAGCAAACCTGTTTGCCAAAAAAATCTCTGAGGAGCAACAGGGACCCAAACCAGCAGTGGGTTGTACCTACAATCTAGATATTGGGTCCTACAAACAAGGACATAAATGTGTCCATCAGTGTCAGGAAGGGAATCTATTGGGGAAGATACTTTATAGTAACTGTATTAAGCTTGAGTTCACTCTCACCAGGGACATAGGTGTTAATGGAGAAGAGTGTGCTCCTGGGTTTTGTACTTTTCTTCTCATAATATTTACTCAGTAAATATCCTTTTGTAAAATTAACTATCAATAATTAATTAAATTGTAATTAAGTACTAATTATTGATGACTGGTCTGAAAAAGAACGTAGGGGAATTGAACTTGAGCCTATAGCATTAGAGAAAAGCTAATAACTCAGTTGGCTTATCCCTAGAACACCGAGAAGGAGTTGTAGTCTTGCACTGGGGGACCCAATTTACTGGGCCTAGGAGTCAGGATAAGGGCTTTCAGAGCTTATATGGGGTCCACTATCATTACTTGAAATTTTATACTGTGGCTAAAGAATATTACCACCAAGTGAAAAAGCACTTTGACTCAAACAAATAAGATAAATGAAAATCTAAATGCACACTGAAAAAAAATTAGAGATCATAGATTTATAGCTAGAAGAGACCTCAGAGGGCATCTAATACAATCTCTTCATTTTACAGATGAGGAAAGCAAGGACCAGGGAGGTTAAATTACTACCTTAAGGTCATAGAAGTTATATGAATGTTAGTAATCATTTATTTTAGAAAAGGGCATTTCGTTTTATATACCTTAAAATAGTCCCCTTAATGAATTTTAAAAAATATTTCATTTATCATCCCAACGCATTTTAAATGATTCCATTTACCCTTCTCCAAAGAAACTCAACTTTTTAGAAACATAACTATTGTAGAAAATGAGGCCCAACTGTGCTTAACATAGGGCTTGCCATTATAAATGGATACTCTTGAGATTTCTTTAGCAGTGGTAATGGACTGTACAGGACTACTTAATCAATCGATCGATCAATAACCCTGTGTGGCCTATTACCACTGCTAAAGAAAACTCAAGAGTACATTTTAATAATGTCTATGTATTCACAAACCAGATCCCTGCCCCTCTTTCTATAATAGCTGTACCCCTAAAAAGTTGAATATGAATATACATTTGGGGCAAAATAAAATACTAGATGATACATATAGTGTTTACATAGGACAAAATCACATATCCCACATTACTTAGCATTAGGAAAGGGATAACATACAATGGAAAGTGAAATAGAGAGTAACACAACAAGAAACACTGGAAAAAGGAATCGTCAGTCAGCAGGGTCAGGGAAAGTTTCAAAGAGGAAATAGAATTTGTGTTGTGACTTAAAAGATGGAGGCAAAAAATAGGGTATCCTCATTCAAAGATACAAAGGCCTAACATTGGAGGGGGCATTTAAGTACTAGACTGTAATCTAGTTTAACTGATCACTGAGTGTTTGGAGAGAAGTAATATGGAAAGAAAAGAGAATGCAAAATATGTAGAGCTTCAAATAACAGACAGAGAAGTCTGGGCTTCATTTATTAAACTATAAACAACTAAAGGCTTCTAAGTAGAAGAATGGCATAGCCAAGTCCATACATATGAAACACAATTTTTGCAGTTGTCTGAAGGACAGATGAATAATAAGGATGATAAACTGCTAACATTCATGTAGTATTTTCAGTTTGAAGAGCACTTTACATATATTATCTTATTTGATATTCACAAAACTGTGTAAGGGAGGTTAGATAAGTGCTTATATTAGACCCATTTTAAAGGTAGGGATACTGAAATTGAGAGAGCTTAATTGACTCACTAAGGATCACACAGGGCAATATCTAGGGTGGGATTAAAACTTGGATCTTCCTAATCTAAAGTCTAGCACTCCACCCACTATGCCACCTAAATAGGAAGCAAAAGAGTACAGAGTTAGGAAGTCATGTTTTTTGTAAGAGTCCAGGTATGTAAGTACAAGAGCTATACTTTTAGGGCAGAGGCAGAGGAGATGAAGAGATAATAGGAAGGAAAGGCAAAGGATGGATAGATGTTGTAGAGGTCAAATCCATAGGACAAGGGAACTTAGACATGAGGGTAAGGGAAGAGTCAAAGACAATTCTTAAGTTAGGAAATCAAGGGAATTAAACAGTGGCACCACAGGCAGAAATAGAGAAAAGAAACAAGGTTAATAGGGAAAGACAAAAGGCTTAGTTATGCACATGTAGAATTTGAGGCACCTCAAATTGTGGGACCTCAAAGTAGAGATGCTTTGAGTTCGAATAGGAGTCAGGATTGGAGCGAGACAAGGGATGATAGTTGGGGAGGATAGAAGTGTCTGGGAAGGTGGGCTTTGTCTGCTTGTTATAGAATTGTGAAGACCCAAATATTTTCAGTCAAATGGAGAGAAACCAATAGAGAAGGAAAGATTAAAAAGTCATGAGAGCAAGAATTATGACTGGAACAAGGTCATTGCAGAGATAGGCTTGAATGTGATCAAGAGTACAGTGAGGAAGTATAGTGAAGAGCTGGGATACCTCTGTGTAAATGGAAGCTTTGAGGAATAAAGGAAGAGGGGTGAAGACGTACATATTCGATGACTTCAATTGGCTCAGAGGCAGGGAGATGAAATCATCTGCTGTAGGGGACTGGGACAGAGGGGAGAGGAGGAGAGAGAAAGAAGAGGAACAAGGGAAAAGAGAAAGACAATCTGGGATTATCTACAATTTATCATATGCATATGGATATACACACACATACATACATATACGCATGTCCCCTATATGTAGATGTTTGTGTGCTCTCTGCTAGACAGTGAGCTCCTTGATGGAGCTGGTTTTTATCTTTCTTTGTATCCCCATTACTTAGTGTGATGCATGGCACATAGGAGGTGCTTAATAAATGTTTGTTGTTTGATTTTCACATCCTCTGTTCATATCACTGGATTTTCGCTATTAACCAAGGAAATGTCTCACACACACACACATGCATATGCAAACACACACACAGTTTTAGTGCCTTTACTTAAATGTTTCTTGAAATAATGATAATCTTATATTGGCAATTTGAAGAGCCTGCACTTTAAACCTATTCTTTTTTGGGGAAAAAATGGGTTGGCATGTTTCAATACATACAAAACTACCCAGTCACTATGTTCAATTCCCTTAGGCTTAGTCTTGAGTTAAACTTCCATTTATTCCTTAGTGTTAGCAAAACAGCTGATTTTAAACCTGTCTCACCAGGAGGCAAAAATCCTCAGTTGGTTAACATGAAGGCTGAGAAAACAAAAATCACTTCAATAAACAATAATTATATGCTTTCCTAATGCTCATTGCCTCAAACACTGCTTCTTCTCTAGGATTCTGAATATAAATTCAAATTCAAGAAACAGATGTCTTAAAAATATTAAATGTTTATATTTAAAAAGCAATTTTTCTGAACTTTTAAGATTTAAAAATAGTGGATTTGTTATATATATGTTAATTTCAAGAAATGAATATCCATTTTGTTCCTACGTTTCCTAATGTTCCAGAAAAAGAATTCATCCATATTAAGAAAGAAATCTTAAATTTTTTTTTTAAAGACTCAATTGTAACACCTCCACCAAAGTCCATTGGTATGGAACTTTCCTTGTAGTGGTGAGGATGAAAGCTTTGCCCTGCATGAGGAGTGTGGCAGAGCTGATAAAATGCAAGAGCTTTAGTTCTCAGTCATCTCCTCTTTGAAGACTCATCATTCAGGTGCTCCTGGTTTCCAGCTTCAAGAGAGAAGATGGAAAAAGATAAGAAGGAAAAGACTCTGGGAAGGCATGAAAAGTACAGGCATTCACTACTATCTGTCATGTCCCCAGGCCCTGATCACTATTCATCCCTTGAATGAGATCCAGTATACTCTCTCTTGGTTGAGCTGAGTTATCCTGCCTCCAGTGAGAGAATTTCTTTATTCTGTATTGTCTGGCATAGATTCTTTTATTTTTACATTTTATGATTTTTTGTTTTGTTATGATTTGGATAAATGGACTTCTTTGCTATTTACTTTGTGGAAGTGGTATTAGGGGGAAGGATTGTCAAGCCTTGGATATAGAGCTTGGGGGTTTCCTTTCCCCCAGAGATGACAAAGCAATAAAAAATTACATGGTACGTGAACATATTTCCAGTTAGATATGCATCTAGCCTGTTACCCGCTTCAGTCTCAACTTCTTACTTCCTTTCCTGGAATAAATGAAAACCTCCCTTAGAGAAGAGGATAGAGATATCTATTCTGCCTCCCTTTGAGTCACAAAGGACAGGACCCCAGAAACATATATAGTTTCACTACACATGTAGGGGTATCATTGACTCACTTCTCTTTCACTACCTGATAGGTTGAGCTCCAAGGTCAAATTTAGTCTGACTGTAGTAAGCTACAATAGAGTTAATGGAGCATAAATCATGAAATAAGGTAGAATCATAAAACTGTAGAACTGTAAGAGACCTTACAGAACCAATCTCATACCAAAGAAAAGTAAATATAACTCTAAGAGAATGAGACTTGTCTATTATCATAACTAGATAATGTTTTGCTACTCCTGGGTGGGTTTTAACAAGCTTAGACTTATCTGGCCACCAGATCCAGATGGCTCTGGAGGAGAAAGTAAGGTTTTGCCACAGCTCTCCCTCACTTACATCCAATTCACTTGTATATTATGGCATTACCTCCCTGATGTCATGGTCCTCTTTGAGAACAACATCTGAACCCATGATGCTTGAGAGAACCCAGACTGGGGAAAATACAGGTGGGTGGTAAAGTGGAGAAGATTCTCTCAGATCAGAAACACTGGAAAACCAGTTGGGGTCCTGTCCTTTGTGACTCAAAGGGAGGCAGAATAGATATCTCTATCCTCTTCTCTAAGGGATGTTTTCATTTATTCCAGGAAAGGAAGCAAGAAGTTGAGACTGAAGGGGGTAACAGGCTAGATGCATATCTAACTGGAAATATGTTTACGTACCATGTAATTTTTTATTGCTTTGTCATCTCTGGGGGAAAGGGAACCCCCAAGCTCTGGAAACTCAAAAGGATAAAAGGAGTCTGAAGGAGAATCAGAGTCAAAACTAGAAATAACATTCAAAAGCAGGCTAGTGAGGTTCTATCTGGGATTAAAGATGCAAAGATATTAGAATTGTTTATAGATTTAGACCTAGAAGGTATCCAAAGCTCATCAAGTCCAAAATATAAGGAAACATTTCAGGGTTGTAGAGCCAGAATGACAATCTAGGTCCTCTGACAACCAATCTAGTGTCCTTTTCATTACGGATTTAGTATAGTGCTAGTAACTGTCAAGCTAGACACAGTTAAAATAATTCTCCACATTCTGTCTCATTTCTGGACACATTTATATTTTTATGCCTGGCTTATGTAGCTGGCACTGCCTACCAGTTTCTTCAAAAATCCCTCATCTAAAGAACTTAAACTTAGCTTTCACTCCCCATAGCAATAGTCAAACCTACAGTGTCAGACAGTGAGGGGAGAGCTGAGACTTGCAACCGGGTGTCTAGACAACCAGGTCAAGGCATTGTCTGGGCTCTACCTCACTGCCCCTTAACTTCAGAATGGCTAAGCCTACTGTAAGTAAAGTCACCAATAAGAATGCCACAGGATGACCAGGCATGGATGGATTGTACTTTGCATCATCTGAGGGATCTCCTCTCAATAAATGAGATCATAACTCTGAGTACTAAGTTATTTAAAAGTAAGTCTGATATACTTATTATAGTAGATCATATATGAATGCTACTATTGCTGCTTCAATAGTTGAATCCCGATATGTATGTAAAAGCAATACATCAGCCTTTCTTCAAGAAAAAAATCTATAAGATCTTTAATTCAGATGAGCATTTCTTCCATTTCTCTGAATTAATATTAATAGATTTATACTTCGATTAATCAATAAATAAACACTTAATGTCCACTATTTCTGAGGCACTGTTGTTAGGTATTACAGTTACAAGGACAAAGCAGTTTTTTCTTCTTACTGCCTATGAGATAATGCAAATATATCAGTTTTACAGATGAGGAAAATGAGACTCAGAAATTAAATGACTTGTCTAAACCACTCAGCTGTAAAGTAGAAGAATCTAAGAACCCAGGTCTTCTGCCTCTGTGAATATTGTTTACAACAAAATAGAAAATAAACTCCATAAAACCTTTCTCTACTTTAACACGCTATTGTAACAGTTAAAAAGAGAAAGGCAGTAGAAAAGAACATTTCCTTTCTGCTATATATGCTTTTGCCAAAAATTCCCTAGATAACACAGGCCTGAAAAAATGTCATTCTTCGGTCCTTTTTGTTCTTCTTCCATAAATGCTAAGGATAATCACTGCTGCTTAGCACACCTGTTTTCTGGTTCATAAGGCACACAGCTGCAACAAAATTCGAAGGAAAAATAAGCCTTAATTCCCTGAGTTCAGGCCTGGAAAGTTCTAACATAAACTCTATTCCTGATGTGGAAAAAGGGCAAAAGAGGCCTGTTGTGAAGTGGGGGATGTTGATGAAGAAACTCTTCTAGAGGATCAGTTATGCACTGGTGTAAAATATAACCAAGTAGTGACTTTTAAAGACATTCAGGAAAACCATCCAGGTATAATCCTCTACTCTCTGCCTCGCCTACCCCATGGTTCCTCAATATTTCAGGGGCTCCAGCTATGCTCCCCTTCTCTCTCTGTTTCTGTCTCTGTCTCTCTCCAGCCTTATTAACCTGAAAAAAAAACCTCTGTCCTGGAACCTGCTCTCCTAATTGGTGACTCCCTCCCTATGACCAGGCCCAGTCATGTACTTATCACCCCAGGTCCACTCCTTGGTTGGTCTTCTCCATCTCTACATCTGCTTTGTTGCCCAGGTATGATTCCCATTCCTTCATGCCTGCTACTCAGCTCCCTGCTATGTATTGTCTTCTTCCATTATAATGTAAGTTCCTTCAGTATAAAGGGACTGCCTTAGAGGATTGAATTTTTATTCAATTTATTCAATTCTTAGCAGAGTCCAGCTTACTACTTAATACCTCTTCCTGTCTTTCCATCTCTCCCTTTTGTCTCTGTCAACTTTCTATATCAATTCCAGCCCCAATTTTTTTTACCAATGACAGCTTTTTTGTAAAAATCAGAGATAATAACGGTAGCACTTAGAGGTTTAAAAAGTACTTTACAAACATCATTCCATTTTATCCTCACAACAAATCTGGGAATGAGGCTCAATCATTCTGCCCATTTTACAGATGAGGAAATAGAGGTTGTTAAGTGACTGGCTCAGGGTCACACAACTAGTAAGTGTCTGAGACGATTTGAACAGATCTTCCTGACTAGTTCTAACCAGCGCAGCACCTGGCATCCTGAACAAGCTGCATGGATTCCATTCCCTCCACCACCCCCAACATCTACTTGTCACTCTCATCATGCCAGGTAACACGGATTTAAATTTTTTTTAATAAATTTATTTAACTTTTTACATTAATTTTCACAAAATTTTGGGTTCCAAATTTTCTCCCCATTTGTCCCCTCCCCAATACACTGAGCATTCTAATTACCCATATACCACCAATCTGCCCTCCCTTCTATCATCCCTCCCTTCTCTTGTCCCCTTCTTCTCTTTTGTCCTGTAGGGCCAGAT
>CM053770.1:408487250-408506447 GCA_028658325.1 Potorous gilbertii
TTCCAATGAGATATTTCACATTCTCTTCCATTTTTTCATTGTTTTGGTTTTGTTTTGTGATTTCTTGGTTTCTCAGAAAGTCATTAGCCTCCATCTGTTCCATTCTAATTTGGAGAGAACTATTTTGTTCAGTGAGCTTTTGCAGCTCTTTTTCCACTTGGCTAATTCTGCTTTTGAAAGCATTCTTCTCCTCATTGACTTTTTGAACCTCTTTTGCCAATTGAGTTAGTCTATTTTTCAAGGTGTTATTTTCTTCAGCATTTTTTTGGGTCTCCTTTATCAAGGTATTGACCCGTTTTTCATGCTTTTCTTGCATCTCTCTCATTTCTTTTCCCAGTTTTTCCTCCACCTAACTTGATTTTCAAAATCCTTTTGGAGCTCTTCCATGTCCTGAGACCGTTGGATATCTATTTCAGATGTTTGGGATACAGAGGCCTTAACTCCTATGTGTTTACCTGATGGTAATCATTGTGCCTCCTCATCAGAAAGGAAAGGGGCTAACATCTGTTCCCCAAGAAAGTAACCTTCTGTGGTCTTATTTTTTTTCCCTTTTCTGGGTATTTTCCCAGCCAGTTACTTGACTTCTGAGAGTCCTCTCCACCCCACCTTGCCTCCAGATATGCCCAGCTAGTGCTTGGGGTCTGAGATTCAAATGCTGCTCCTCAGCCTCAGGGCTTTCAGTGGTGGACCTGGCTGCTATTCAGGGTAAGGTTAAATCAGGTTCTCAGTTGGGGGCAGGGCCGCCTCCCAGGCTCAGTTCCCTCAGGGAGTTTATGCAGAGACCTTTCAATGGAGCTCCTGCCTGCTCTGGGAGCCTCTGGCTGCCCACTGCCTCTGCCTCTGCCTCCTGAGGGGGCCTGAGTTATGGAGACACCCCGCTCCCCTCTCAGACAGCCCAGAGGTCTCTCTCACTGGCCTGTAGCACCTGTGGGTGGAGGGACCCCCTCGGCCACCGGAGATTCCATCCCTGAAGCCTGCCTTGATCTGCTCTTCCTGGGACTGCGTGGCCAATGTAGGGCTGGGTTCTGCTCTGGTTCCATGCGCGATGGACCTTTGGTGAGGGTTTTTCAGGTCTTTATGGAACAGAAATCTCCTCCACTCTGTTGTTCTGTGGCTTCCACCAGTCCAGAATTTGTTAGGAGTTCTTTACAGATATTTTATAGGCTATGGTTTCGGAGCTAACATGTGTGTCTTTCTACTCCGCCATCTTGGCTCCTCCCCCTACAGGCAAATTTGAAAGAGGAATTGGCTTAGGGGGAAAGAATGATTTCTTTTTTTCTTTTCTTTCTTTTTTTTTGGTATTCTGAGTTTAAAATGACTCTGAGACATCTCTTTTCAAAGGCCTATCAGATACTTGTGATAGGTGACTGGAACTCAGGACAGAGAGAGTAGAACTGGATATATAGATCCGAGAGTCGTTAGCATAGTAATTACAGTTAAATCAAATGTATGGATCCTGATGATGTCACTGAGAGAAGGTAGAGAGAAGATGACCCAGGACATTTTAATTTTCTAATTCAGCCTAAGATTGTGATTGCCATGTCACCTTGCTGACACACATTGAGCTAGAAATCCATTCAAATTTCCAAATCTTTTTCAAATAAATTTCTTTCACATACCTCTTTCATTTGGTACTTGTGACATTGATTTTTTTAGCTCCCATGGAGGTTTTTTCTCCATTTATCCTTATTAAATTTCATCTGTGAATATGCATTGTTCAATAGAAAGAAAACAAATTTGAAGGTGAGATAGCTACTAAGCAGAATCTAATCTGAGATTTGTGGGAAGTTAGAATTGTGAGAGGTAGAGAGAACTTTTTCTATGGAAAATATGATTTTCATTTTTACTAGTACCTTCAACTTCCACTCCATACTTATAAACAAGTATAACTCTTGAGGACATAGTAAAGAACAAATGGAAGAAAATGAAAAACTTTGTAATGACACATTGGGATGGATGCCCACATCCTGGTTCTGATAATCTGGTCCAGTCTTTTATGGCTGCTGGCAATTTCCTTAGCATAAAAAGCATGAAACACATTTTTTTTTGCCTGAAGCACACAATATCTTAGGATATCTTACAATAATGAAATCTTAATAAGGACAGAAAGCAATTAAAATTGAATTTAAGGAGGCCATGCACTGCCAGTTTTCCTTTTTTAAGTTAGCAAGGAGTACGTTAAAAACATTAAAACTAGTGATGAAAAATATGGAGTGTTAAATTCTAATTTAGAGCACCTGTATCCAAAAGTTCCACAGGGAAAGAATCACTTTGATTCAACCAATGTTTATTACTTTTTGGGAACTGTGATGGACACCAGGGATACAAGGATTAAAAGTGACACAATTGGGATGGAGAGAAACATACACATTGGAATCATACAAGGTAGAGATTAATAGGAAATGAATAAGTGAATGTGTGAATGAAAGAAAATAAGTAGTTATGATATGCAAAGCATTAGCAATGCATATTAAAGAGGTGACTTAGTCCTTCCACAGGACTCTCATTCTGTTAAGGGATGTGTGGTTTGTCCTTCATTCTCAGAGGACCATGACATTGGGAAGATGATTTCATGACTTTCAGTGGAATTAGATTTAAGTGAGGAAGGGCTGTGCAAAGTCACCAGCCTCACTTTCTCCTCCATGGTCATTTGGGTCCAGTGGCCAGATATAGATTAGGATGACTGGTGATGGCCCAGGATGTAGTGAGAGACCTTGGCCTTTTCAAATTAAAATCTTTCCCAGTTCTCACTTTGAGGCAATACCCATTCAGTGATTGGAGCTGTTTGTTGTGTTTGTCCTTCATTTTCAAAGAAGAACATGACATCAGAGAAATGATGACATGACTTGTACTTCCCTTCCAGCTTGATTTTAGTTATTTTTTTTCTTTTTATCATTAAAGGGGACATCCTCTGACTAATTCTTAAAGAGGCCTGTTCACTGAATGGGTGTTATGTCCCTCTAAGTGAGTACCTGAAAAGGTCAAGGTCTCGCATTGCATCCTATCACATCTCCAGTCATCCTGATTAGAGCTGTTTAAGAAGTGAGCCAAGGAATGGATCCTTTGATCCCTGCTATGCCCCCCCCAAAAAGAAATCAAATAGGGAGAGGAAGACCCTCAGGGTTTCTGGTCAAAAGAGAAACAATTACCATTTACATCTGTTAGGCCCAAATACTGCTAAGTGAAGCTTGGGTAGGGACCTATTGTTCAATCAATGAGGGCAAGAGTGAATTGGGTTTAAGGCATAGTCTTTAGGAAAGAAACCTAGTCAGTAAATCCAAAGATATCTAGACAGATTTTAGCCTTCAAAATTTACCTTCTTTTGAGCAGAGCACACTCAGGTAAGGGCATATTACCTCATGTGCAAAAAGGAGAGGAGAGGAGGTAACGTAGAAAGTTTCAACTGAAAGTTAAAAGACCCAGTGACCATTAGGTTATGGCAGCAAAGCAAATGGTAATGCATTTTCTTTAATGAAATTTCCATTAATCAAATCTTATCAGTTATGTTAGAACATATGACAGAGTCAAAAATTTTAGTGGTAGAAATTTTCTTTTTCTTGACTTTCATAGTTATGGATGCCAAGGAGGCTGGAACTACATCACCTGTAGAAATACTTGATAGATTGCATTTCCACAAGGATTGTTCCTCTGGACAATAGTTGAGGGGTGGTCTGGCAGCATATTGGTAGCCTGGAGAACACTGCTATTCCCAAAGTTCTTGGGCTTACTTTGCAGTCATTGTTAATTGCTAAGCATTGGGTGGTGGTGGCAGTGAAAATGATGCACCCCTTTTTAACACAGGTTGGCTCTCTTGATGATGGTTGGGAAGGTCAGACTAGACACCAACTTCAGCTTTGAGAATTTGTGAGGAGGGAAAGAATATCTTACATTTAGAAGTCTTAGTTTCTTCATCTGTACAATGATAGATGGTTGGGATAGATAACCTCTGACATTTTGTCTAGTTCTAATCTATGAAATAATACTTTTGATTGTGAAACTGGTATTCTGGACAGACAAAAGAGGAGGTGATGTGTCCTTAAATGAAGAAAGATGGGTTTCAACAGGAGGAAATAAGGAGGTAGTGAATTCTAGGCATGGGCATGAAAGGCACAGAGATAGAATAAAGGAAAAAGATATAGGAAAAAAGTAATCAAGTTTGACTGAAATGTAGACTCTATGAAGGGGAGTTATGTATATTAAGACTGGGAAGGTGGGCAGGAGTGACATTTTGAAAGTCTTTAAATGAAAGACCATAGAGTCTGTATTTTATCCTATAGGAAACAGGGAAGTACTGAAAAGTTTTTGAGTAGGAGATTCATATGGTGAATACTGTGCTTTATTTAAAAAAGATTAATTTGGCAGCTGCGTGATGACTAGTTTAGAGAAGAGAGAGATAATCACTATTCTACAGTGTTTTAAGAAGTTTATAAAGTACTTTACAAGGATAACTTCAGGTCATCCTGACAACAACCCTGAGAAACGAGTCCTACTATTCTCATTTTACAGCTGAGAGAAATGAGACAGAAAGTAGTTGTGACTTTCTCAGGAGCACACGGCTAATATGTGGTGGAGATTGGATTTAAATTCAGATCTTCCTGACTCCAAGTCCAGTGCTCCATCCACTCTACCGTCTGTTGGGGAAGCTATTTTAATAATCATAGAGTCTCAGAATTTTAGGGTTGGAGAGACCTAGGTGATGAGACCTTGAATAGAGTATTATTGGTGGTAGGGGGAAAGGTGGAGATACAGAGGCAGAATGAATATTTTTAACACTGGGAACCTTTGTGACTAGGAGGATCATATTTCCAGTGTCACAAATAAGAGCACTGGAAAGAGGGTTACGTTTAGGGGAAAAGAGGAAGATTGTTTTGAGTGCATTGGGTTGGAAATGCTGCTGGGATATACAGTTCAAGATATTCAGCAGGGAGCTGGAATGTGGAATTGGATCTCAAGGGAGAGATTGGGACTTGGTGGAGTTGGTAGCTAATTGCATAAATATGAGAATTGAAACTGTAAGAGTGAAATCAGTCAGAAAAAAGGGAGTGAGAGAGAGAGACAGAGAGACAGACAGAGACAGACAGAGACAGACAGACAGAGACAGAGACAGAGAGATTGGAAAGAGAAAATAGAACAGGCCAAGGTCAGTGCTTTGAGGGACACTTACACTTAAAAATGAGTCATCAAAAGAAACTGAAAACAAATTGTCAGAGAGGTAGAAGAATGAGGAGAGGTAGAATTATGGAAGTCAAAGAGGAATTTTTTTATCGAGAAAGGGGTCAGCAGTGTAAGGTTTAAAGAAAAGTGAGGGAAAATAGAGGATAAGTAAAGAGTACTGGAATTGTCAATTAAGAGGTTGTTGTATGTGGTGAGAATGATTTCAGAAAATGCTGAGGAGAGGTGCTCTAGTCATATGATCTTGCTAGCTCCTCATCGTACTTTCTCTACTTGGACCATGATCTTTGACTCCACCCCACTGGTAATCTACACTTGACCTCTGGCTCCCTCAGATCTGACAAGTGAGCTTTTGCCTTCTCTTGCCTGGCCCAGACCTTCACATCACTTTCTGGATGTCACTTCCCTCATGAAATACCTTCTTTAGTCAGACCACAGCCTTCATTTCCTTCACGCCAGAAAATTTGACTTTATTCCTGAAACTACCTTGGTTTGATATGCCAGCTTTGACCTTATCTTAACCATATCTAGACTTTCTTGTCATTTCCTAAACATTTTCGTGCTATGTCACCAGAGTATACCTCCCCTAGGCCCATGTGCTTTAAAGTTCCACTTTATGGGTTTTCTTCTCTCATTAGAATGTACACTTGAAATCAGAATATATCTCACTCACTTGTATTTTTAGCCAGTGCTTGACACAATAACTGTTATATAGTAAATGCTTAGTAAATGTTCCATCTATCTATTTCAACCTTCAGCCAGGTAATGTGAACATTTAAAAAAATTTTTGTAAAGCAACTAAGTCATACTTCTTATGACACAATGTGCTAACTTGCTTAAATGTGATTTGAAAATGAAAATATTAAAAATGTAATTATAAACCAATACCCAGAATACTAGGTAATTTCTCCAATGAATTTTGTCACCATCTTTGTTTTCCCAAGTCTTTTTGCATTTACCCCATACTTATTTTAGATTATGTGACTAATATATGTAGGCACTTATTTGATATGAACGCAGTTTGCAAACAAAAATGAATTTCTGACAAGGTTAATGATTGCTAACCCAAAATGTACATCTAAAAAACATTCATTGATTTATAAATTAGATACTTTATTTTATATAAAAATATTAGTTTCACATGTCACTCACTGACCTACTAGAGCCACTGAGAAAAGTCCTTTGTCTCAAATATTCTGACATTTTAATTATGATTGTTCAGCTATTGAATTATCAGTTAATGTTTAGTTTCCTTTTCTGGAAAATGTTTTTAAAAATCCCACCTTATGTCAATCTCCCTTTATGGAGTGCTGGTCATCAAGTCCTTCTTGTTCATACGTTCTTTGTTTATAATTGTAAAAATCCCAGCATTTTATGTAGCCTTGAGGTTATTGGCTGGTAAGCAAGGTTCCTTCTCTTGCTCCTTTGAAGCACTAAGGGAATTATTACTGTATTTTAATAGGAGGTCATAGAAAAAAATGAATATTCCCTCCAATTTTGAAAGCACCTTTTTAAAGGTAAAAACATACTCTTATTGTACTTTTTAAAAAGTTCATAACTAAAATTGTTCAAGATAATAAGAGCTGAGCTAGGAAATTAATTTATCAGTATGATGTAGCCAAATACTCATGAAGATTGACTACCATGTGGTAGAACTTTTTGGACACAGCAACGTATGAAGAAAATTAGGAAAATCATCACAGGATTGACTGATAAGTTGTTTCTGTGATTGGATTTGACGCATTTGCCTACAGATAGGTAGGCTACACTGTGGATAGAGTGCCAGATTTGGAGTCAGGAAGACGAGTACAAACTGAGCCCTAAACATTTACTAGCTGTGTGACCCCAGGCAAGACACTTAACCTCTGTCTGTTTCAGTTTCTTCAACTCTAAGGCAAGAATAACATCTACTTCACAGAGTGGTTATGAAGATAATATTTATAACGTGCTTAACACAGTGCCTAGTATTTTCTTTCTCCCCCTATTTCCTTTGGCATTTAAAAGATTGTGCGGTTCAGCAGAAGGAAGATTGAATTTGTAGTAGGAGAACCTGGGATGTGAAACTCAGCTCTGCTGTTTTCTATTTATGTTATGTTGGATTTAAGCTCTGACCCTGATTATCTTTATCTATAAAATGAGAGGGCTAGACTAGGTTACCAATAAGGCCCTCTCCAGCTCCAAGTTCTGTGATCCAATCTCAGTCCTTCCAACAAGTCAGTGCTTAACCCCACCTCTTATACTTTTTATGATGCCATCTTCTAATATCTAACCACTTAAAATCATGGGATCAAATAAAGAAACTGAGCTTCAGAAGGGGAAAGTTCACATGCCCAAGGTCACACAAACAGTGAGAGATAGCAACATTTGAACCCATTTTTCTGAGTCTGTTTGACTTCCTTAAAAGGAGAAGAGCTACCATTTCTTCAACAACATTGATGCACTGGAATAACCACACATTCAAGATGTCCCAAAAGTCTTATTGTAGTTTAAAGCTATTAAAACTTAAAACTGCACTCACTAAGACTTGGGGATACCCTGTACATATGTTTTATGGAACATTTGAAAAACATAAACCTTGTCCTCAGTGAGTTATATTTAAGGTAATTTATTTCCCTGGTAGGGTATATTACCTTATTGGCACTCATGAGGCTACTAAAGCCTTGTGTTTGAAACATATACTATTCAACTTTACTCAGTTCTATGGCAATAAGATATGCCCCTAAAGTCAGTCAGCTTTTTTCTTGTTGGAAGCAGAATTGTGATTGTGTAAATCTCATTCACCTCTTCTGGATAAGTAACTCAAAACACACTCCTTCCCTGTGAAAAGGATATTATTTAGGTAACTAGTTAGTTGCTCTTTAAGAGCTGTGTCTATATTAGGAGAAAGCTGGTACATCTTTGTCTCCCCAGGACAGCCTATTAATATTACTGTAAGAAGCTCTTGCAATGTGTCCAGTCTCTATAGGTCCATTAAATTTGAATAATTTGGATGCATTTTAGATAGCTTCATCATCTTAAAGCTTCATTAAGTTCTTCTTACTTGAGCTTCCTAGTATCTCATTATGAAGTACAAAGACAAAACTCCAAAATTATCAGTATAAAAAATTAGCACAGTTTAAAAGCTCAACAGCTTTAGTTCATGATAATTGGAAATCATTTAGGAAAGGAATGGAAAAATCTTTGTTTTGTGGGCTAAGTCTGGCCTATGGAAAATTTTCTTAAATGCATTGTCTGCTAGGTACCTCAGTGCACTATTAGTTCATTTTTCAGCAGAGTGTCTTGCACATGACGGGTACTGAAATGATTGAATTGAGATGAATTTATGTCTATAGTTGCAACAACAACAAAAGATGATAGATTTGAAAACTTTTAATGGCAAGATTCTAAAAGAGTCCTTAGATGACTGTCATTCTATGAAAAGGAGTCTTTTTCTCTTTATATTGGTCATTATCTAAGAGTGAACATAAGGGAATTACATATTAAATCTTTACCAAAGAGGAGAAGGGAAGAAAATCTATAATGGTTCGCTGGAAGCATTTAATCAATCAGTATGTATTTATTAACCCTCAACAACAAACTAGATTCTAAGATTACATATACAAAGATGAGACAGTGCCTGCCTTCAAGGGGGCTTATATTCTGCTAGGGAGATAAGTATATACAAAGTTGACACTGTGGCTAGAGAGAGGCACTAATAATTGTGGGAACCAAGAAATAGATTTAAGGAGCTCTGTAGGATGACCGTCTGCAAAGGATGCTGTTGGAGATATTCTGGAACATTATTCTATACGGTCATTCTGTTATTCTGTCATGCATGCTAAATTCGAAGAGGGTTTGGGGTCAGGGCAAGATATAAGTTCTTATGTTTTCTGTTGGTTCCTGCTCTTGTGCTATGGAGAAGAGTGCCAGGCCTGGAGTCGGGAAAAGTTGTCTTCCTGAGATCAAGTCTGATATCAGGACATTTGTGTGACCTTGGACAAGTCCCTTAACCCTGCTTGCCTTAGTTCTTCATCTCTAAAATGAGCTGGAGAAGGAAATGGCAAACCATTCCTGTATCTTTGCCAAGAAGATGCCAAGTAGGGTCATGAAAAGTCAGACATGACTGAAACAACTGAACAACAACAATTTCATTTTGTTTTTTTGAAATTCAGAAATTCAAATGAGCAATTGGTGGGAATGCAGCCGTTGTTCACGTCATTGTGTCTTCATGAACAGATGACATCATAGAATTTTAGTTAGGGATGTGTTTCCTAGGTAATAGTTTTACTGCATGACTCAGATTGGGAGAAAGGATTTCTATTTTCCTCCAATTAGTAAAGATCCCTTTAACTATCTGTCGTCATATGTAACCACAGTAATTGTGCGAGTGGGAGCAGAAAGAGCCTTTGATATTCACAAAGATCATTTATAATTTTATTGATAATTTGATAAAATGAATCTCAGGATACATTGGGTTTGTTCGCACATGACCAATAAAATGGAACATTAGGCAGTTAAAATTGATTCCAGTGATCGGATCAGATAAAATACAGAAAGTGCTTTGTAAACCTTGAAGTGCCATATAAATGGCTAGCCATTATTCCAGTTGTTAGCTATGAGTTTAAGCATATATTGGACTTTGCAGGTGGGAGGGAGGGTGCAGTGGGTCAGAATAGGATATCCTTCAAAAGACTAGATAGATTATTGGGCTGTAGAAATAGAATCAATTAAGCTTTACGATATTTGCATAAATTTGCTAATTCTGAGCTCTGATTTGGTTGTATTTCTAGACTGTAAACTTCCCAAGGACATATATCAAACTTCCTATCTTTCCACTCACTTTCCACTGCTCCCACCCCCAGTTCTGTACTCTGTATGATGGAGAGAATGATGCTTCCTTTCAATCCATAAATTTCCTTGTAAACTCCTTCCTCTCCCCAGACTGCTCTGCAGTCTTCCCACAAGACATGTCTGGACAACGGAGAGATGGGAGAAGTGACTGAGTTTAACTCCCTCATTTTAATGGATTTAATGAATAAGCAAAGGTTCCTGGAAATTCAATGAGTTGGCTGATACCACAATGATTAAATCTTTAGTCTCACAGGTAACATGCCTCAGAGCGGGGGCATTTAAACATAGGTTCTCTGACTCCAGAGTCAATGCTTTTTCCATGGTACTAACTACCATTTGAGGCCTCGGGCAAGATGTGAATTGACTAGAATATTGCCTCCAATGACTGCAGGTTCCTAAAAATTGGTACCTTTCAACACTATACTCATTTTCTCCTTTTTGTTTTTGATAGGCTTAGACTTTAGCCTTATTGATATCTAAATAGGTCATAGCCTTCACCTGTTACTGAAGGGGTATTTGTATACTTATGTAAAATGCTTTTAATGTGACAATAAAAAATTAGTGCTGGGGCAGAAAATGAAAGGGGGACCCTGTTCTGACATTGTGTCATCTATCTAACCTTTAGTCCTCTGTAACATCCTTGTTAATCTTCAGGATACTCTTTGGAGGTAGATAAATGAAAGTCTTATCACCACTGTTAAAAACTGACAATTTTTGACTTTGTATGCATCAATGCATTTCCAAGGATGGTTTTGATAGCTTTACTAGAAAAAGCAATAGCAGACTTGTAATATCAAATATACAAATACCTCTATATTTAATGGACATGAAAAGAACAGCATCCCTTGCCCTCAAGCAGTCTTTCAGGGGCTGGCCTAGAGAGAGCATCAACACTTTCACCACTAGTTCAGATTTGACTGGCCTGGCAGGCTAGCTTAAGGATATGACATCCCCATGGCTTCAACTATCACTTCAGTGCAGACAGAATCCAAATATTTATCTCCAACACAAACTCTCTTCTGCAATTCCCATTTTCCAACTTCCTTTAGGACCATAGGATTATAACAGTGATATACTGGTAAATGTTTAATAGCTGGCTCTCCCTCCAAAATCTGTATGCATAACAACCTTTTAAGCTAAATTTGTATTCTTAAAATTTTCTCCACTACTATCTTACGTCTGAATATCCAAAGAAACAATATGTAAGCCCTGATTTGTAGCATTTGCTAATTTTTGAGGTGTAAATGTGCACACTGAACATTTCACAATTGGCTTGCCTGCTTGAATGAGCTTGAGTTGACTCCTGCATATGCCTGATTGTTAGTCTAGAGTTGAAAAGAACCTCTGAGATTTTCTAATCTAAACCCTTTATTTTACAAATGAGGAAACTGAGATACCTGGGATTAAGTGATTTGCTCTTAGTCACCAAGGAAATAAGTATCTCAGATGTGCCTTAAGTCAGTGCTCTTTCCATCAGATCATCATTTTTCTCACTAACATCTCAACCTTTAAAAATTCAAAACTTGTCTTCTCCAAGTCAGTTCTTTTCTTTTTTACAAAAGTTTTTTGATCTTATTTTAAAACAAATACTATTGATTTTGGGGTATTGCTTGCATTTCCCAATATAGCCTCCTCCTTTCCTGTTTCCAGACAACCACCCCCTATAATAAAGAATAAAAAAGAGGGGGAAAATTCAGTAAAACCAACATACTGAAAAAAAAAGAACCCTGACATATGTTGTATTCTGTATCAAAGTCTTCCACTGATGCAAATAATTGGGGGAGGTGTCAACATAAAAAGATTTATTGATGCTTTTAGTATTCTGCTTTACATCATTGTTTCTTCTTCTCCACTCTCAGATCCTCTCATAATAACAAAGAAGAAAAGTCAGCAAAATAAACTGAGTCGTCAACTGCATCTGACATTAGCAGCAGTCTGCATTCGTAGTTCACCATTTCTCTATTTAGAGTCTCTTTTTTAGTCCTTGGTATCAATACTGATCATTGCATCAATATGAATTTTGATGTCTTTTTAGTGGTTTTTTTGTACTTTATTGTTGTCTTTGTGTATGTCACTATTTTAGCTTTGCATTCTTCTATCTCATTTCATGTTTCCCCATATTTCTCTGAATTTATCGTGCTTGTTCCTCATCATGGTGCAATGAAGTCCTACTACAGCCTATGATTCAGTTTGTCCAGTCGTTACCCAATTGATGGATACATATTCTGTTTTCAACATTTTTGTTACTACCAGAAGAGGCACCATTCTTTTTTCTTCCTTGTGATTGAGAGACTTTGCCATCCTTTACTCTCCCTGATATTTCACATTTCACTCCATCACCAAGTCTTACCAATTGTATCTCTGAAGTGTCTCTTACAGTTATCATGTTCCCTCATACTTACCACTTCCACTGTCATTTAGTCCCTCCTTTTCAGAATATTTGCTCTCTGTCTCTCTCTGTCTCTCTGTCTCTCTCTCCCTCCCCTTCTTTCTTTCTCTCATATACACACACATTCTCACATTCTAGTGCTCTTTCACATTCTATTGCTCTCTCATATTCTTTCTCTATGTGTCTATCTCTCATGCTGTTGAGTCATTTTAGAAGTGTCTTACTTTTTGTGACCTCATTTGGGATTTTCATGACAAAGGTACCAGAGTGGTTTGTAATTTCCTTCCCCAGCCCATTTTAGAGATGAGGAACTGAAGCAGAGTGAAGTGACTTGCCCAGGGTCACACAACTATCAAATGTCTGAGGCTGAATTTGAACTCAGGAAGATGAGTCTTCTTGATTCCAAGCTGAGTATTCTAGTCTCTTTCTCTCTACATCCCCATTTAAAAAAATTCCCTATAATACTTAACATGGTACTTCAAAAACACAAAACACTAAATATATGATCATTGATTTATGGAATCTCTAGTTTCAAGGCACTAGTCCTGGCAGGATCAACAACTGTGGAGCTTATTGGAACAGTTTTCTAATTAGTCTTTTCTCTGTCCCTGTCTGATACTACATCCACAAAAGCCATTGTACATGATGGTGCAAAATTCCTATTCCTAAAACATTGTTTTTGATCACGCTATGCCCCTATTTAAAGTCCTTTAACGGATTCACATTGCCTTTAGAAGAGAATTCTTACTCCTCAGTCTGGCTTTACCCTATTTCTCTGGTCTTCCCTTGTATTTTTCTAAGCTATTTGTGTAATCAACTTGTACAACCCACCATTTCTTAAATATGCTGATATTTTCTCTGTTCTGTGCCTTTATATATGCAATTCCTTTAACCTAGAATATGGTCCCACTGCACTTGCTCATGAAAAGCCTACCTGTCTTTTAAGGCCCTGTTTAGAATGCTGCCTCCTATACAGACTTTCTTTATTCTCACCTAGGAAGTAGTCTTTCCATCAATAAAGCATTATTCAATTCAGCAAACATTTATTAGGTACCTACTCTGTGTCAGGTATTAGGGATACAATAGGGACTACACCTGTGATTTGGTTAGAGGGAACTCTAAGGTGAGGAAATTTTCTCTACCAATGTAAGTCACATCCTTTTCCCAACTCATTTTAGTGTTATCTAGATCATGGAGAAGTTAAGTGATTTGCCCAGGGTTGCAGTCAGTAGACTAAGACATGGGACTTGGAACTCAAAAGTTTCTGCCTCTGAAGCCAGATTATGGGTTACCATGATGCCATTCTGCCTCTAGTGACACTGGTTAGAAAAACAAAATATTTCTTGCACTTAGCTTATATGTTGCTGGAATTCTCCTTTGAATTTTGTGCCTCTCTTTTGGCAATTATCAGTTTTACCTTGCATTATAGTTAATTTCACATGTGCCTTATCTTTATTAATAGATTGTAAGTTCCTAAAGTCAGGTCCCATGCCATATTTATGTTCCCCAGATATTTGTCATAATGCCTTATACATCACAGAAATGCAATAAATATTTGTTGAAAGGAAGAATGGGTGAAATTAATCATATTTTTTTTTGCTTTTATAGTAGTTACCTTCTGTTATGTGATTATGGGTCAATAGAATGAGGGGAAAAGTACTGAAGAATAATTATTTTTGAAGTTCGTGGATTATGCATATAGTGTTTTTCCCTCAAATGTTCTACCTTTAGCTCTTCTATTTCTATAACCATCTCTCTCACTTTGACCTTTACTTCATTCTCTGGCATTCAGTTTTCAAGTATTTCTTAATAAACTTGGTTTTTACATTTTAAAACAAACAAAAAATATGACAAATACCACTTATGCTATGACTCTGTTATTAATATGAAATCTGTGTCCAGTCTCTCGACTACTTTGTCAATTATTTTGTTAAAAATTAGAGAAAGCATTTTTCTTGTCTTCCCAAATTGCTCTAAATGCACCAATCATCATCCTTTAGCAAAATGTGTGAGTTAGGTTACTAATTATTTTTTTCCTTTTGCTAATGTAGCTACTCAGAATAATGAAGAAAAGTGATTAGTAAGCAAATTCAGCATATTTACTATTATTTTTCTTTAAAATGATCATAGCTCAACTCATTGGATCATTTGGGAAAATGGTTGAATAAGTTGTGCTCTGTTAATATAATATCTCTGTAAAGTAGATGTGAATACAGAGAAATAAACATGAAGAGATTATTCGAACGGATGCAAATGGAACTTGGAAAACAGTATACATAGTTACTATGATGGCATGGATTTAAAAAAACTATAAAAATCAAAATGATCAAAACTCACTGTGAAATTATAGTCACCAAGCTTGGACCCAAATAAGAGATGAAAAGACCTACTATTCGGAGGTGAACATAGCGTATAATGTTTTATCTCTGTTGGTTAGTTTTAATCAATGATTTTTTTATTCTTTGTGATAAGGACTGATTGGGAGAAAAAAAGAGATGTCAGTCCATGAAATGATGTTTTTTTTTAAAGACAGGAATAATTTGGAGAAGAATGAGTGGCAAGCCTCTTCCTTTCAATCCGTTCCAAATATCCTGATGTCACAACCAAGATTTTATTGCTATTATGTTTATAACGCTACTACGAACAATAACAAGCATTGAGATAGTGATTTAAGCCTTGTAAAGCACTTTTCAAATATTATCCCCAAATAATTTATCCTCATAACAGCTCCAGGAGGTAGTTGTTATTATTTCCATTTTACACTTGAGGAGGCTGGAACAGACAGAGGTTAAGGGATTTGCTCAGGGTCACCCAGCTAGTAAGTGTGTTAGGCAGATTCACACTTAAGCCTTCCTCACCCCCAGTCCCACCGTCTGTCCACTGCACTGTCTGGCTACCTTTGTTATCATCCCAGATGGGAATAGTTACAATATCCTAGCAACTTCCAAGGAACAGGGTTGGTACTGCAGTTTTTAGTGGGAGAATCAGGTTTGTTGATCTCTCTACTATTAATGCCTTGGATCCAGACATTTACTCCATTGAAAAATATATATTTAAAGCAGGTAGGTGTTTGAGTGGAGAGAGCACTGGGTCTGGATTCAGGAAGTTCAAATATGACCCAAGACACTCATTAACTGTGTGACCCTGGGCAAGTCACTTAACCTCTGTTGACTTTTGACCACTGGTGAAGGAAATGAAAAACCACTCCAGTATCTTTGCAATTAAAGTTCCACAGACACTATGGTCCATGCAATCATGTACAATCAGGTATGGCTGAATGATTGAACAACTATATGTATGTATGTATGTATTGTTTCCTATCTGTTCAACATCATGTTGTGGGGAATTTTTTTTAAATGAGATGTATCATGTCCTCAAGAAACTTAGAAATTTAGATAAGGAAATATCTATTTTGATACAGCTCTTGTCCTAAGGGAATTCTATTAGGCTGAAACAACACATACCACCCTGACTTTCAAAGACTGTGGCATGGTCTATTACTGTGCCAAGAGTTTAGCTAGGTATGCCAAAATAACATCTATAAGTAATCGTATTTGATATAAATTTTACTCAATAGATCTAGTATATGTTTCATATTTTCATAGGATGTTACTTACATGTACAAAACATGTGAGAATTTGCTGACTATTCTTTTTATAGGGAAACTATATAAACACACATATATACGTACATATTCACTTCTGATTGTCTCTCTCTCTATGTGTGTATATATGTGCATACATGTGTATATATGTACATATATATGTGTGTGTGTGTGTATATATATATATACACACACACACACATATATATCCTGACTTTCCTACAGTGTTGCCAACTTAAATGTTTATTGTGCCCTGATCCCTTAAAGAAGAGTGTGTATTGAACAAAGCAAAATAAAAAAATTAGAATCACTGATGGAGAGAGATAACATAACATATCATAAATGAATATAACATAAATAAGGAAACAGGGAGAACATTAAGACCTGGGGATATCAGGAAAAATCATAGGAGGGAAGGTATGTGGGAGGGGGAGCAGTGATACTTGATTTCCATTTTCGATATGTTATATTTGAGATGACTGGTATCTTCCAGTTGGAGACAGTCAGTAAGCTGTTGGTGATCCAGAACTGTGGTTCAGGAAACAGAACTGCAAGCATACATGTGGTTGCCATCTGCAAAGAGACGTTATTGAACCTGTGGGAGCAGATGATAAGAGTAAGAGAACAGAGAGAAGAGAGGCTAGAACTTGAATGAAGTTTATGGTTAGGGATAAGAATATAGATTCAGATGTAACAAAGATTTTGAAAATAAGCAGGTCAATGGTAGGAGAAACAAGAGAGAAAAGTGCCAGGTAAGCAAAGGAAGAGTGTGTCTAGGAGAAGTAGGATTTTCATCAAGATTCCTCTCCCATACTAAATGGATTACAGTCATATGACTTTTTTTGCTGAAGTTACATTTGATGGCAATCCTATTCAGTATATAATCTTCCCAAATGCTTTGATAATATTCATTTTCCTCAGATGTAATCAGATATTTATTACCCATTGTAAGTATTTTGCATAAAAGAGTGGTAGATAGTAAATACATTGTTATTGAATGGGTATCTATTTAGTCTTTTGTGAAAGTATACAAAGAATTTGGTAAAGGAGAAATTAGAGAAATTAAACAATAAAAAATAAATTCTAGACCTCCTTAATTATGTTTACTTATGGATATAATTTTCTGGACATATTTTTGAAGTATGTTTACATATTACTAAATGATAAGAAATCTTAGTTTAAATACAGAGGGCAAAGTTATTAGCAAGTTATTCAAATTAAAGTACACTCTATTCTTCTCTCCTAACTGATGGGGAACTGCAAAAGGAGAAAGTTGTATATAACATAGTCATAATCACTCTATTAATTGACTTTCCTTAACTGTTTCTGGAGTTTTGTGGGGGCTTTGTATGAATGCTTTGGGGAATTGTCTGCAGAGTCAAAAACAATCAGTATACATATAAATCAGCAGTAGATATGTGTAAATCAGACAAACATTTTGAAAAGTATATCCTCAATCTAGTGTTTATTGATCACTCTGCCATATGCCAGATTTTACAGAGAATATGAAGTATAAGAAAAGATATAGTCACTGTCATAGAGAAAACTTCAGCCTAATTAGAGAAAGACAGATAAAACAACAGTGAAGATACAAAACAGTATTAGGTAGATTTTACCCATGTGATGCAGACTATAAATCTTACAGGAGTTGAGAGAGCAAAGATCTAAATGAAAATTTACAGATGTTTAGATAATTAATGGTATAGGAGTAAGGGAGCGAATCCTCTGTACTTCAGGTCCAGAGGAGTCTATGTCCTGGAGCAGATACCATTCTAGGACCTGCCATGGTATGTATGGGCCATGGGGAGGAAAGGAGAGAGAGAAGAGGGAAATAAAGGAGGAGGAAGGGAATGAAAAGGAGAAGAAAGAAAGGAGGGAGGGAAAGCAGGAGAGAAATAATGGAGGAGGAAGGGAATGAAAGGAGAAAGGGAGTGATGGAAGGAAGGAGGGGAAACATTGGAAAAGGGAAAGAAGTAGGGAGAAAAATCAGAGAAGGAAGGAGGGAAAGAAGAATGGGGGAGAGGAAGGAGAGAAGGAAGGGAGGAAGGGAAATAAAGAAAGAAGAATTTATTAAACCCGTACTATATTCTAGGCATTATACTCGGTGCTTTACACATATTGTCTCATTGGTTCTTCACAATAATGCTGAATTAAGGGTTCAACTGAAGGAGAGGTTAAATGACTTGTCCAGGGTTCCATTGCTAGTTAGTGTCTGAGGCCGAATTTGAATTCAGGTCTCTGAGGGTGTAGGTAGACATTTTGTTAGGGAGATAGGAAAGGACACAATTGGAAAATTCTCATTGAGGAAAAGACAGAAGTATGTGGTTGCTTAAGTGGAGCCAGAGATTGGTTATTAGAGATCTGGAGCAGTAAGCTGATGGGGTCTGGATTGGAGATATGAGCCATTATCAGATAAAGAGTTGGAAACCAAAAAAAAAGGACTTAGTTTGTACGGTCAGGCCAAAGGATCCAATATTTAATCAGCAGAGAATGTTGGAGTTTTACAAGGAGTTCTGCACAGTTGTAGCACTCAGCTTCTTAGAATCCCATAAGTATTTTTATTTCAGGGTGATTTCAGCTGACCTTGAATTCCAGCTTGCCCTAAATTAGCTGTAACTGACCTGCTTCTTGCTTCTGCTAACACAGTGTTAGGCAGATATTGGTTGTCTCAAGCTGTGTTAGGCTTTCAGTATTTGAAATTAATTTCTCCTGGTTTGAAATAGAAACTAATTTTGAAATTAAGGTAGTGTTGACCTTGGTCTTGGGGGTACTGAATTAGTTCTGAGTTCTGATAGTAGGATTAAGTTACTACATAGGATCAGGAGTTTAGTTTGGTCTGATTCATGCTGTGATAACCTCAAAGGAACCTGAGTATATTGAGCTGAATGGAGAGAATGTAAGAACAGCTTTGTCAGCAAGCACTTTGGAAGACTGTAGATAGTTTGACTCATTTAATACTGAAAGCCTAGATTCAAGCCCATAGAGTTTAAGTCATGAATAGACTGACCCACCTTGGTCAGGTAACTAGTTAAATAGCTTTTAAAAATTTACAGTTGCGGGGGCGGAGCCAAGATGACGGAGTAGAAAGACTCACCTATGCTAGGTCCGAACCCACAGCCCATAGATTTCCTGTAAAAAGAACTCCTGACAAAGTCTGGAACAGTGGAAGCCACGCAGAAACACAGTGAAGGAGATTTCCGTT
>CM053770.1:408506947-408553034 GCA_028658325.1 Potorous gilbertii
CAGATTGGTGATATGGGTAATTAGAATGTCCAGTGTATTGGGGAGGGGCGAGGGGACAAGTGGGGAGAAAATTTTGGAACCCAAAATCTTGTGAAAATGAATGTAAAAAGTTAAATAAATTTAAAAAGAAAAAAAAGAAAAAAAAAAGAAAAAAATCTGAAAAAAAAAATTTACAGTTGCCTATATTGCATTGGTGACTATGTTAGACATTACAAAAATACAGAGAAGGATGCTATTTAATCCACAGGTATTTACTGAATATCTGGTATGTGCCCTGCTCTCTGCTAGAGCTAAAATGACTCTGGCCTTCAAACAGTCTATGGTCTTGCCTTCAGAAGAAAGTCAAGATTAGTCCTCTATCTCCTTGTGTCTTATGAAAGTTGAGATTTGATTTTTTCTGTCTCTTTTAGTATGAAAAGAAACCAAATATTTCTGCAATAAATCAACAGTGAGGCATTGTAATTAAATAAGAAAAACCTTCTAAGATGGAATGAATAACATTGCAGTATTTGAAAAGTTATCAAGTGATATCATGTCCACATCTAATAGGACCTCTTCTTCAAAACTCAGTTCATATTAATTGGTGTTACTAGGATTTTCCCAATTAGCCCAAAGGCTAGATTCAGATGAAAGAAATTAGTAAGGTCATGATCATATTTGCATATACCTTGTTCATTCTTACATAAATTGTGCTATACATCCTTTGATTAAAAAAAAAGATCACTGGTCCCCTTAAACTTTTGATTTCTGGATTTGCCTCTCCCCCCCTCCTTTTTAAATTTCCTTTCTGGCAAAAATAGACAGCATAGTTGGACCAGGAATCTTGGGCAAGACAGTCACAGAATTAGGAGGACAATAGTGACACATAAGTGTTAGGTGACACCTTTCCTAGACCAAAGTATGATGATTTATATCACCAAAGTTGTCTCTTTCCTAGGCTGGCTTTCTATACTGTTTGCCCCCAAAGTAAGAATTTGCCCTTATTTTTTCTTCATTTCTCTCTTCTCTTGTTTGATGAGAGGAACTCCATCTGTTCCTCTACTTAGTAAATCCACTCTTTAAAATGTGGATTTATCTTTGTTTACAAGCAGCAGAACAACCAGAGGGACACATCCTTTGATCACTTCAACTCCAGAAACCAAATTTCAGTAAAATAGTAACCTTGAGGAATTCGGACAAAAAATAAACCATTCCCTTGTAGGGCAAACCATTAAGTCATTCTTTTGGTGTCTGTGTTAGAATGTACCTATTAATTTGTGTTTTTTTGACTGGCTGGAATTGGGCTGATCCACATACCACTGATTCCTTGGTGTTTTTAAATTAAACACAATAAGTGTTTCAATCTTTTTTTTTTTTATGAGACTGAGATCAAGTGCTGAAATGACATATGAGGAAAAAGCATAATGTATTGGAGAAAAAATAGAGATGAATCACAAGACAACATGACCCGTACTAATGATTTTTATTAATGATTCCTTATAACTACAAAATATTATTTACATATAGTGGATGTTAGTTTTTAGAGTTCCTGATTTTCAGTGACTTTTCATATATCCTCTGAAGCAAGGAGTCCACATGTTGGCCAACAACATGAGATTCTGAACTAGAAGATGACGGGGCTAATTTGGGACTTAGATAATCCCAGCTCAAAAAGAGTATCTCCAGAGACCATTGATTAAATTTAGGTATATTCAAAATGCCACACCACAGAAAGATCAGAAAAAAAATCTCATTAGAACAAGCTCAGAAAACAGTTCCAAGAGAAATAATTAAAATCTAATAGCTGAAGCAAGTCCTGTCCTCCTCTTGACTTCTTAGACACACACACACTCACCTTTCTCTCTCTCTTTCTGTCCCTCTGTCTGTCTGTCTGATTCTGCTTTGGTTGGACGCTACGCTTTATTCAAGACTAGCTCTACCTTGGGAGGTCATTCATCCACCCTCTCCAATCTTTAATCTCTTCTATTTCTTCACTGAATTCTCCCATAGAAGTCTATTTTAAGAAGTGGTTTAAAACAAAGGCTCTCTGTATGTGAACTAACAGTATTTCTGCTGCATAATGAAGAAATGTCTGGTTTGACTGTCACCTAAGTTACAGGATATTGAAACGTGATTGGAGGCCGAGGAAATATTTTCCTCCTAGTTCAGCTTAAAAGGAGAAACGGAAATAAAAATAAGTAGAGTTGCCAGAAAAAAAAAAGCTGAATTAATTTTAATCCTTTACAGATGACTTTTAAGAATCATGTATTGGCTTAATTTAAAAGAATTTTAGATGACTTTATTTAGTAGTGACAGTTTTTTTAGAATAAAATTTCAGTTATAGAGATATGTATTAATGAACTTGTCAATAAAGATCTACTTTTGTTGAGGGTTCAAAACTGCTTATTTCAATATTACTACATTGTGGAAAGTACTATGAAGTTAAGATGTTTCAGAATATTGGTAAATATATACACATATACATAAATAAATAAAATATTAACAATTAAATATATATTCCTATATATAGGGATATTTATGTTCATGTGTATCTTTACACATTAATATAGACATTAATATAGAGTGCATAAAAATCTGGCTTCAGAGAGAGAAAGACACTGAAATGCAGAAAGATCCACTTACGACACGTGCTGCATGTTAGCTGGGGCAAGTCAATTAAGCACTCCTAGACAAATCTGTAAGATTATAACTTCCTGACAATGTGTTAGCCTTCCTTGGTAGAAGGAGTTTCTTCATCTGAGAGTTCCAAGTATCAATCACATGTACAGTTTATTTTATATACACACACACAACACACATACAATATGTAATACGTGCATGTATATACATACACACATACATTTCTACACACATTTATAATGGGGACATAAGCATACACATATCATAGGGTTATTGGGGAAACACTTTGAGATAATTATGCATTTGAAAAGTTGTTTGTAAAGTGAATTTTAGTAAATCAGGTCATCGTTTTGTAGATACCTTTTATAATTTCGTAGATTTATTTCCATGGAAAATAATCTAAATAATGTACATCTAAGTTACATTTGCCTCGCTTAATTGTCCCATCCTGAGCTTTCCCCCTCTCCTCTCTACAGAGATACTGACTGGCAAACTGGCTGACTGCATTGTCTGCTAGAGTCTGTGAGCCATCAGCTCAAAGCAATGAGAAGGCAGCAGCTGCCGCTCCAATCTCATCCTCTTCCTACCTGTCATCAGATCCAGGTGGGAAGAACAGGCAATGGAGCAACATTTGCTAACACCAGCTGCTACTGCTTCTTGTATTTCACATCCTGTTTCCCACAAAGCAACAAGTACAGCCCTGTCAAGAATTCAGTCAATTTGGATGTTTGGTAGCATCTAAATTAAATGTATGAAAGTAGCTAAATGTTTGGCAGAGTTGAATGCATCTTCTAAATTTTTGTATACTGTTATATAATGAATATTTAGGTTAAAAAGACAAAGAAAAAACTTGTTAGATATTTGACTATGGAGCACATTTATAGTCTAGTTTTATGCTTTTTAAGAAAATTTACCAATTACTTTCTTGACTTAAAATAGGATTGTGTAACTGAGAATATCACTGTCTTTTCCCCACCTTATGTGGGACTCTTCTGCTACTACTCAGTCTACTGAAATTCTGGAGAAATCTGAAATCTTTCACTAATCATGGACATCATGGGTGACACACTATTACCAATTTGGCATGTGTCATTGGTGACAGAAAGAAAACTGATTAAGAGAATAGGAAATGCAAAGTGTTTTGCAAACCTAAAAAGTGCTATAATAAGTCCTATAAATATAATATAATATATAAAAGTCCTATAAATGCTTAAGAGTAGTGTTGCCCTGAACATGCCCTGTCCTTTTCTTTAACCTTTCATCATGCCATTCCTTTTTACTAGAATGACCTTAGACCACATCTCTGCTGCCAATGGAGCAGAGAGAACAACCATGGGACTCAGGGGCAGGTGGGGTTGAATTTTGATGCAGCAGTAGGCAAGTATCTTCAGGCAAGTATTTGCTCTCAGGGAGTTGTCATGCATTGGCACTGGATACAGGAATAAAAGTGTCCACTATAAAGATCAAGCAGTGAGAAGCACCGGGGGTATTCCCGTATGCATATATTCATTTATCTGTATGAGTAGTATTGGTAATAATGTTCATTTCTAGTATTTATATAGTACTTTAAGATGTCCAAATTAAGACTTTGTGTTAGCTCATTTGATTGAATGACCCAGATAGGTGTGTATATAGAGATATATAAGTATATGTATATGTGTTTATGTACACACATATGCCTAGATGCATATTTATACAATATATGAATATGCGTATATGTGTGAATACATACATATATATACACAAACATATATATATATATATATACACACACATATGTATGAGAGATTGTTTTGATAGTTTCTTGTTTTTATAGTGCTATATACTACTTCTAAAACATGGCACCCATAATATGACCCAGTACTCCAGAATTCTTTTTGACCCGGTCTAGACCTTATTTTCTCTTACTCTGGACATTTTACTAGACAGAAAGTGTGTGTCATCCATTTTCTGATCCCCCTTAGCACAAAGCACAATGCTTTTAAGGTAGTTAATAAGTACTTCATAAAATCGAATTGAGTTGTCCAGGGACCAAAGAAAAGAGTTTGACAAAAGGATATTTTTCTTTCTTTTGTGCTTGGGAATTTATCTCCGAGTAAATGAAGGAGAAAATTAGGAACATTTTTTCTGAGATCTAAAGCATTAGACTAGTGATTTAGCATGATTCTAGACCTCATTAATGAGATAATTTTAAAGTGCTTAAGACAATGTTGTTGTCCTTCATCTTCAAAGAGGACCGAAATGACATCACCATGATAAAGTGAAATTTCAGTGTGTCCGACTGTAATTGTAACTGAACAGACAGATATGAGCTCAAAGGCTCTACCACAGATTGGGCATACATGGTCTGTGTGAATATTTGGGATGGATATATGCATTTACTTTGTGCTGTCTCAATTCTGCTCTGCTCAAAGAGCACAGCACCCCTTCTGACATGGACACGCCATGCTGAGGAGTCCTGTGCCAGTGTCTCCCGTGTTGCACAATCAAATCCAAAGTTCTTGAGAGAGACCTTGAAAGTTTCCTTTTATCGTTTCTTCTGGCCACCATGTATGCCTGCCTCATGTGAGTTCTCTATAAAATAGTCTTTTTGGCAAGCATATATTTTTCATTCTAATAACGTAGCCAGTCCATCAGAGTTGCACTCTCTGAAGCGTAGTTTGAATACTTGGCAGTTCAACTCTAGCAAGGACTTCAGTTTCTGGTACCTTATCCTGCTTAGGTGATCTTCAGAATCTTCCTAAGACAGTTCAAATGGAAACGATTCAGTTTCCCGTCATGGCGCTGGAAGACTGTCCATGTTTCACAAGCATATAACAATGAGGTCAGCACAATGGCTCTGTAGACCTTCAGTTTGGTAGTCAGTCTAATACCTCTTCTCTCCCAAACTTTTCTTCAGAGCCTGTGCTTCATCACTTGCCTGTCACCACAAGACTTTGAGTCATAATAGAAAAATGGTATGGGTGATGTCTTTTGATTTGTGCGTAAATTGGATTTAAGTGAGGCAGAGTTGCTTGAAGCCATCTGCCTTACTCTCTCCTCCAGAGTCATCATAGTTCAGTGGCAGGACAGAGTAAAGATGCTGGCGATGACTCAGGATGCAGTGGATGATCTTGGTGTCTTCGGTGTCTAACCAAGCTCTAAGTGCTCCACGTCACCTGCTTCATCTGCCTTCATGGCTGTTGAAACAAATTGTTCTTACCTGCCCATTCCACTAGATGAAGTCTTCAGATGCTTGGGGTAGATTCCCCCCTAACTCATCAATGGGTTTGAGAACCCTTGTTTACTCTCAACCTGGTTTGACCTGTCTGTTGAAAAGGTTTACCAGAGTGTGGCTGCTGCACATGCTGCAGCTTCTTGGAGACACAAGGTGAGAGTTAGAAGGAATAGGTGGACACCAAAGTTGGAAAGAGCCCCTAAAAGGGCTTGGCAGCCATCACACCAAAGGTGCTAGTCCTCCATGAATGCATCTTACACCCCTTAATAAATACTTACTCCCTTAATGAGATAACTCAGAAAAATATGGAACAAATGGCTACCAATAATTTTTTTTAAGTGCAAAAAATTTAATTGGGATTTTACTAAAATTTAAAAGATGCTTTGCATGAAGTAGCAGGTGGCTAGGTAGTGCAGTGTATTGAGCACTGGGCTTGGAAACAGGAAGACTCATCTTCCTGAGTTCAAATCTGCTTTATGAGTTCAAATCTGGCTAGCTGTGTAACCCTGGGCAAGTCTGTTTGCCTCAGTTCATCTGTAAAATGAGCTGGAGAAGCAAATGGCAAATCACTCCAAGAAAACCCCAAATGAGTTCTTGATGAGTCAGACATGACTGAAACAACATGACTGAATTACAATAATGCATGGCCAGAAATGTGTGAATATAGGCCCTTTCACTTGTTTCTTTAGGATCAAAGTATTATAGACTTTGAGAGGGAAGGGACCTTAGAGATCATCTACTGAGATTCACATCCTCCTTTTATAGATGAGGAAACAGAAGGGCCTAGGGAGGAAACATATCCATTACCTAGAGCCCCACAGAGAAAGTAAGTAGGAGAGTTGGGAGTTAGTTACAGCTTCTTACTCTATTAGTACACTTATATAAATAAGGTTTAATCACATGTGTGTAATGATTTTTTAAAAGAGGAATAGTTTTTGTTTTCACTTCCCTTTTCTGTCAAAAATTTTGAATAATTGAAGGGGAATTCTTGTTAAAACTTTTAAAATGTTCAATTTTAACTAAACCGTGTCTATTTTTAACTTCAGAGATTTAGATTATGTGTGATAACCTAAAATTTACTACCTACTATTACAGTTGTGTGAACCAAATTCAAGAAAATTTAAAAACATAAGAATAAAAGTTTAGAGTTGGTCTAGTCACTGAATCACAACATTTAAGTTGGAATTGCAGAGATTGACTAGCCCAGATTCATTCTGACTTATTACAATACCCAATCAATATAAATTCCAGGTAGGGGAAACTACCCAAGGTAGCTCATTCTACTTGTGTATAAGTCTAAGTGTAAAGAGGTTTTTCCTTATGTTGAGTTGAAATCTACCTTAGTAATTTTCATCCACTGATCTTAGTTCTGTACTCTGGGAACAAGCAGGAGAATCCCCTTCCTACAGGAGCCCAAACTCCACAGAATCCCAGAAACTGAATTGGAGAAGACCTTAGAGGCTGTTTAGTCCAACCTGTATCTAAAAAATAATCCCATAGCATGACACTTTGTAAATGGGCATCCAGTCCTATCAAGGGGAAACCTACCTTCCGAAGCAGCTCTTTGCACTTTTGGAAAGCTTTAATTGTTAGGAATTGATTTCCCTGCCATCTAATTGAAATCTTCCAGGTTCTAGGCATTGATTCTGTTTTAGCCTCTTCCATAGGCTAGCTCACTTGCAGAGAGGTATCATGTCTGTCCTGCATCTTTTCTTCAGGCAAAACATCTTCATTTGTTACCAATCCTCACACATTCCCAAGAGCCTAAAACATCTTGAACATCTTCCCAAACTCTCCAGTTTATCAATGTTGTTACTAGATTATAGTGCCCAGAGCTAATCACAGCAGCCCAGATGTAGCCTTTCCTGGGCAGAATACAACATGATAATAACTTCCATAGTTCTGGATATTATGTCTCTTTTAAAGCTAAGAAGATTTTTTTTGCTTCTATATCAAGATCTATAGATTCATACTGAGCTGGGAGTCCATGAAAATGTCCAGATTTCTTTTTCACAAGACCATCTAACATCACCTCATTTACCTTGTCTTTGTGAAGTCAACATTTTGAACCCATTTAATATATTATTTTATAATATTTTATTTTACTATATTGCTATTATTGTATTACATTATATTAATCCCATTAATTAGATAATAATGTAAGTAGCTTAGTGTTTAAATTTAAAATAGGCAGCTAGGTGGTAAAGTTCTTAGAGCCTTGGACTGGAATCAGGAAGATCCAAGTTCAAGTTTGACTTCTGACCCTTACAGCTATGTGACCCCAAGTAACTCATTTAACCTCTATCTTTCTAAATTTTTTCTACTGTAAAATAGGGGAAATAATAGCACCTACCTCCCAGAATTGTGAGGATAAAATGAGATATGTGCAAAGTCTGACACATAGTAGGTGTTTAATAAGGATCACTATCTTTGTTCTTCAACTAATCTTAGGGTGAGAAGACTGGCATAGATGATTGCTATAGTTTAAAATTTTATATTCCTTTTGGTCCAGAAGTTAGAAGGTTAGTATTATAAATATCCCCAGAATCAATCAAATATCACTAGTATAAAATGAATCAAAATGTACAAAATAGTCATTTTTACTATTCTAATAGATACCAGAATTGAGGAAATGCTATAAAAGCAAGAATCCCGATTCCCCAATGAGAAAAGTACCTTTCACAAGATAGAAATAAGCTCACAAAAATCCTCTTCTGGTTCAACAGTTCAAAATAAGGAATATTCCTCTTCAAAAGTTAATAATAGAATTACTTGGAATGAAGTTGCCAATATATTAGATAAATTCACTGGAGTATAACTTGTGGTCTATGCTACAAAACAATCTTCTACAATTCTCAACAACATAATGAAAAACTCAAAGCAATGTTTTATGTTGAATAAATTCTACTGGCATTTCCTCCTTGGTGTCATGAAGACTAGTACTCCTCTAGAGAGAGGGAGATATTTCTCCTCTCTCCTGATAGCTGCTGATGTACAGTTTATTTCCAGTGTCATAGAACTATTTTTGTATCCATTTTGACTTTTAATACATTTGAAATTTTTAGATTTTATGGTGTCAGTGTCTGATGAAACAGCATAGATCCAAAAACCAATTGTTAAAAAATGCGCCTCAAATATTGTAGCTTCAGTTCCTGCCATGCAGCGAAAATCTTTGTTCAAATGTATGAGAAAGTCAATGTCCTTCTCATGGCACATTACCATTAGTGACGACTGTATTCAGTTGGATGGTTTCCTATTGTGCCAATGTATGGAACAGCTATTAAATGGATGTAAATCCATTTCACACTTAGAGAATTTCAAAGGTAGAAGTCACCACACAGCTGTCAACTCTTACCTCAAGCATGGATTCCATCTACAATAGCCATGAAAAATAGTCACATAGCTTCTTCTTGAATACCTTTAGTGAGGAAGAATTCATTGTTTCTCATGAAATTCAACTCCATTGTTGAGCAATTCTAATATTTTTTTGTTGGGAAGATTATAATCTTTTTATACATATAATTATTGGTCATAGTTCAGTCCTCTCAAACTATATACTCTTTTAACAACTCTTAAAATATTCAAAGAAATATCCTGTACCATCTGTATCCTTTTCTCCTGAGTTCATTATCCTTAGTCCTTTAACTGCATTTTAAAGACCATAGTTGGCTGTCTTCTTTGGGATATTCTCTGATTTATCATGGCTCCTTAAAAATGGTGGTTGTTGTTATTCAGTCATTTCAGTCATTTATGACTCTTCGTGACCCCATTTGGGGTTTTCTTAACAAAGATATTGGAGTGGTTTGCCATTTTCTTCTCCAACTTATTTTACAGGTGAGGAAATGGGGGAAACAGTTAAATGTCTTGCCTAGGATAACACTAGGCTAGAAGTATGTGATGTCAGGTCTTTCTGATTCCAGGTCTGGCACTCTATCCACTGTGACACCTTGCTACCCTTAAAAAGTGATACTCTGAACTAAAAGACATTTCAAGTGAGCTCTGACCTGACTGTAGTAGAATGGGTCTATCTCACCTTTCATTTTGGAAATTTTGTGTGTGTATAGACACCTATATAGATAATAAGTACAAATGTAAACTGTGAGTTAAGATTTTTAATTCATCATATTTGTATGCCCCATGATTGACACAATGCCTAGCACATTGTAGGAGCTTAATAAATACTAGGAGATTGATTCATATTAATATTGCATTGATTAATATTAACATATATTTAATATGACATACATTTTCATCACCACAATAATAAAGAAATAGGTAAAGTATTATTTTTCCATTTTAAAAATTAGGGGAAAAATTTAGATAAATTAAGTGACACTGGCTTATGGCTTGTAAATGATAAAGCTACATATGAATCCTGGTCAGACTGAATCTACTGCTTTTTCTATTGTACTACACTCAACTCAAATTGAACTTGCAGTGAGCTGAACGTCATGGGTCTTTTTCAAAAAAACTACATTTAAGTCTAGCCTCTCTCATCTTTTAATTGTAATTGATTTTTTAATCAATTTTAGGCCATCCTGATTGTATAGTTTGATCTATCTGTGATTTCTTCGATGAGGGTACAGCGTCCAATAATACAGATTGCAGCCAATCTGCACTTTCTCATTCTATACAATATTTGTTCATGCTTTCTAATGAACACTGTGCAAAAGGTCCACCCAACGCATAATGTATCTTTTCCTAGGTCTCTTGAAATCACATGACTAATTACAGAATACAAAGACATCTGCTGTAATTTATTTTCTGATTATACAACTCTCTGATGATATTTTTTATATCCCTTTTCCTACATTATTCTTCCGTGGTAATAAGTTGTAATCTCCTTTTATCCACCATGTACTTCATCACTGCCTTTTGTATGAACTACAACTTTGAAGACTGTCGTCACTACCATATAATATCATTGAAAGAACATTAATGTTAAAAGATGGACCTTTGTTTTTAAGGAAAATATTAGGCTTATTAAAAGTAATGTAGGGGAAAGAATTTTTACAATTAGCATCTGTGATAAAGACCTCATTTCTAAAATATATAGAGAACAGAGTCAAATTTACAAGAATACAAGTCATTCCCCAATTGATAAATGGTCAAAGGATATGAACAGGAAGTTTTCAGAGGAAGAAATTAAAATTATCTGTAGTCATATGAAAAAATGCTCCAAATTACTATTGATTAGAGAGATGCAAATAAAAAAAAATCTGACCATATCATACCTATCAGATTTGATAACATGACAAAACAGGAAAATGATAAATATTGGAGAAGATATGGGAAAGTTGGAACACTGATTGTTGGTGGAACTGTGAGCTGATCCAACAATTCTGGAAAGCAATTTGGAACTATGCCCAAAAGTCTATAAAAATGCACATACCCTTGGACTCAATAATACTACTTCTAGGGCTATATCTCAAAGATATCATAAAAATGAGAAAAGGATCCATGTGTACAAAAATATTTATAACTGCTCTTTTTGTGGTGGTCAAGAACTGGAAATTGAGGGGATGCTCATCAATTGGGGAACGTCTGAACAAGTTGTGCTATATGAATATAATGGAATAGTATTGTGCTATAAAATCCTGGAAAGACTTATATGAACTGATGCTGTGTGAAGTGAGCAAAGCCAGGAAAACAATGTTCACAGAAACAGCCACAGTGTCTGATAACTGATTTTTATAGACTTAGCCCTTCTCAGCAATGCAAGGACTCAAAACAATTCCAAAGGACTTATGATGGTAAATGCCAACCACATCCAGAGAAAGAACTATGGAGTTGGAATACAGAGTGAAGCAGGCTATTTTCTTTTTTGTTTTGTTCTGTTCCTTTTTTCTTTCTCATGTTTTCTCCTGTTTGTTATAATTCTTCTATGCAACATGACTAATGTGAAAATGTGTTTAATAGGAGTGTATGTGTAGAGCCATATCAGATTGCATACCATCTTGGGGAGGAAGGGGGAAAAAATTTAAAACTTCTGAAAGTGAATGTTGAAAACTAAAAATAAAGAAATTTAAAAAGTAATTTAGCCTACATTCCTTTTCCTGATCAATTCAAAAAAATATAATTGTCCATCTGCATTCTATTTTCAAAAACATATCCATATACATATGTCCTGATGGACTAACTCTGTAGATTATTCTTGCAGCTGTATGTCATAACTTGGACAACTGGTATTCTACTTTCACTTAATTTTTCTTCATGTGGAGACTGGACCTCTTTGAGTGATCGTGAATCTCACTTGGGAAACTGCACGGTTCCCAGGCTTGGTGTAATTAGTTTGTCATCTTTGAAAATGGTTATCTAGGGAACTTCACTATCTATGGAAACTTATCCATTTGGATTACCCTCTGGCCATCCTTCATAATGGTAGCAAATACCTTTGCAAGACTTTTTTCTCTATTGAGAAAAAACTAATAAGAAGACAATTAATGAAGAAAAGTTACAAAGTTTTGCTCAGGTGAAGCAGATCATTCCTAGAGCAAAATTTTATGATCATAATCATTAAATGTAATTTTCTTAGTTTGGTTCAATAGATGAAAATACTTTGTAAAAAGCTTCCCTCCCAGGTGCATATCAATATCATAAAAGATTTTTTGAATGATGTAGAACAGAGATAATTTAATTTGACAACATTCTTATTAAAACTTGTCGTTATTTGAGCCAATAAATCCATTGGGTTGGAATTGTTTTTTCAGTTGATTTCATCATTCAACATTAGTTAATCATTTCAGTGTTATGTTGTCTGCAAAATCAGAAACATGACTTCTCTTTCCTCATCTTATTAGTTGATAAATACATTGGCTATGATGGGAATCAGCATAGAGTTCCAATGCATGCAATTAGACATCTGCCTCAAGGTTGACATCACTCTGTAATTTAGTATAGTCTGTTATTTGATTGTTTAACTGGTTGCAAATTCCTGTAAAGGTGATATTATCTACCTCGATTTCTCCAATTTGTCCACAAGATTAACATGAGAATGAACAAAGTTTTTAATCCCACCTCCACCCATCCCTAACTATGTGGCTTTATGCAAACTATTTAACCATGAGGTGATAAGAAAATCGTTGATTTTGACGTAGGGAATCTGGGTCTCTCTCTCTCTCTCTCTCTCTCTCTCTCTCTCTCTCTCTCTCTCTCCCTCTCATCCTCAAATGAATCCTCTTTAAATTGGTAATCTCTAATTTCCTTTACAATTTCAAATCTGTGATCCCCTCTAGCCCTCATTTTTCTCAATGGTAAAATGAGGAGGTTGGACTACATCATGTTATAGGCCTCTTCTACATCTGTATTTTGTGTTTTCTATTATTTTATAAATGCGAAAGGTACATCAAGATATATTAATAACTTTCTTAGATCTACTAGCCTAATAGTAATATTATTTTTAGAAAGAGAAAATAAGGTGAGTTTTGCATGACTTGAACTTGGATTTCATGTGTTCTCCTTGTGATAACTATTTTTAAAGGCTCACCAATCATTTGCTAAGTGAATTCTTTTAGAATTTTCATGAAGAATGTCATCAAACTCATGATTTATAGTTTCCAGAATCTGCCTTTTTTGCCATTTGAAGTTGAATACAACATTTGGTTGCTTTGGTGTTCTACTATCTAAGTATGGAACATCTTTTATCATGATCAGTATTCCCATCCACTCCTGCAAATTGTTAAGATGAACCCTCCCTGTCTCTTTTTCCCAAGGCTTCTATCACTTCCTTCTTATCATCCCATGGCTTCTTGTCAGTCAGAATTATGTCTAGAAAAGTAGATCCTCCTTGCTTTACTACGTTCTGAGATAACTCTGTTAACAAGATTAGTCAAAAATTTGTAAGACTTAAAATAATAGATATATAAGTGGTTGTAATCCCCCATATAAAATAATTATACCATACTTGGGTTATAATTATATATTTCATAATGTAGAAATCAGTCCTCTGTATCCTTTTAGACTATGATCTGGATTATATTACCAAAATGAGATAGTTTCTATTTCTATCTGCTCTCTGTTCTATTTATAACCTCTAGTTTATTGATTTCTACAGAAATATGTACCTTATTGCTATACCATATACCATACTCATCCTATTTCATGTTTCTTCTGAAAGGTATATGCTTATATTGAAATGTTTCATATATGAGCACTATTTTGTCAATTCTTAGTGATGGCTATGAGATATTGTATTTTGTGTTAAAATTTCACATTCACTCATATTCAGCTAACTCATATTTTGTGTATTGTTATTTAGACATTTGAATCTATCAGTATTGTGCCTAATCTTCTTCCTTTATATTTTCTTCTAAAAATTGCTAAGTTCATCTTGTGCTCTTATTATTTCTATGTGATATCTATATAATGCTTTGATCATAGATTTGGAAATAGAGGATCTGTTTATCTAACTAAACCCTTTTACACTGAGCCTCAGAAAAGTGAGGTGACTTTCTCAAGGTCAAATAAGTAGTAAGCTGAAAAATCTATGATTTGAACCTATTATCTCCCTCCAGATCCATCAACCTTTCAACTGATTCACTTTATATCCTATTGTAGCCCATAGAAGTTGAGGATATCTTATCCTAACTCCTGCTTTTGTACATCACTTGTGCCCATAGAACATGGCTAATTTTTGCTCAATATTGTGGGTCAATCCCTGAACAAATTTTCTAAGACTTTTTACTCCTAGTAAGTTTGTTTTCTGAAAAAATTTATCAGTTGAAAATCTTTCAGTAAGATAACCCTAGGTAGCTTTTAGAGAGAAGTACTTATTAAAATGGTAAAAGAACAGTTGGCATGACATGTCCCCAAATGTCTGTGATAAACTCTTCCATGAATCTATGGGAAAGTGGACAAAGTTTAGAGAGCACATGTGGCGAAGGAGTAGCTCACAGCTCTTGGTGACTGGAGTTCCTTTTCTACTATATATGGGATACTCATGAAATTTTTGAATAAGCATAGTGGATTTTTGTTCCTCTTTGTTCTTAACTCCTGATGGAGATATTCTCACCAGCTCTTCCAGGAATGATGAATCCTATATACATGTGTAGATGGGAAGGCCAATATCCTGTAGACTCTTTGAAGCTTAAAGGTTCTCTTCCAGCCAGTGGATAGAAAAGAGATCTGGCCCAGGCTGAAAATGAGGCCACACCAATTTCTAAAATCCTCTTTTCCAGCTACTCAGTGCTTTTAGTAGAGGGCCCAGAGGGTATAAGGAGAGCCCACAGCTGATTGGAACAGACGTCTTATTTAAGTAAAGACTTTATTATCATTTAAAGTCCTTTGATTGAGAAATGTTCTCACCTAATAATCAGGCTAATGTGGGGTAGCATGGTTTCAGTCTCATTCTCAGATGTCTCTTTTCCTTTTCTCTCTCCCATGTACCACATTCATCTACTCATAACCTCTTCATACTGGTTTTGATTTCCTTTGAAAATTTTTTTTTCTTGATTTTTCTGCCTTTATTTTTTTTTTAATTCTGTCTAGGAACACTTCATCTTCTCTAAAAGACAGAATGCAATGAAGACATTCTATAAACTAGTTTGCCTTTTTTTCCTGTAGCAGGAAGAACAATATGAATTTATAGTATTTAAAGCCCTCCACAATTTGTCTGGAACCTATCTTTTCAATGTTTATGTATTTATTTCATACTACTGCCCTTTTCCTGATGTAAATTACATCTGAACTAGCTCTTTCCTTAACGTTTTTTTTCTAAATCTCTACCTTTTCATACTACCTTGTCTCTACATGTATTATTCACTGTACCTGAGATGACATGTTGAAATGTTCCTTTCAGGGCCAGGTTAAGCATAGCATCCTTGATGAAGGTTTTCTCGCTTCCTGCTCCCATCCCCCAGCCATAATTGACCCAATCTTTCTTTCTTGAATTTTTCATACTTGAATTTTTCTCTACTACATGGTTGTTATATTACACTTGTATTGTAGCTATTTGTATATTTGTCTTGTCCATCTACTAGTTTGTAAACTGTTGAGGAGAAAACACTCTGTCTTGTTTCATCCTTGACTCTGACACCTTACTCAGGATATTACACATAATAGACATTATAAATTATATATAAATATGAAATATATTGTTTATATGTATGTATGGATATATAACATATATGTATATATGGATATATGTATAACATATATGTATGGACATATAACATATATGGATATATGTACATATGTATAACATATATGTATGGATATAACATATATGGATATATGTATAACATATATGTATGTATGGATATAACATATATATGACATACATATCTATCCATACATAACATATATGTCTATATGGTAATATAACATATACAGACTTGCAATCCTTAGAATACTATAAACATGTTAGCTATTATTACTGCTAGCATTTAATCTAGGTTTGTTGACTGCCTCATACGAGAAGATAAACACAGTATATGCCAAGTGATTCACAGGAACTATTCTTTGGTCCATTTGTCCTGCTTCAAACGTACTAAGGTCCCAGGAGGCATAGGTAATTGGCATCAGTCCCCTCTTCTTTAAACACCATAGATGAGATTTCTTGTCACAGAACACCTTGCTTTTACTGTGTTTCATGTTTTGGTTGTTGTGAGTCAGGTATTTTATAAACCTTAAATCTACACATAAACAGAAATTAATCATTTTCTCTCCTTTTTTTGTTTGTTCTTCATGTTTATTTTTTTTAAGTCTGGCTTTTCATCTTTGTCTCATTCCTCCCTTTTTTTTCTTGCCACTCTCCTTGATCTGTCTCTAACATTTCTACCCATTTCAACCCAATGTGTGTGTTGGTTACTACTTCTGTCCCTGACACGTCAGTTCATTTCCTCTTTAATCTCTCATCCCTTGCTACAGAGAGACTAGAACACTGTTAAATGATACTCTATTGGGGTTCCTCCTGACACCATCCCTGGATACTGCCATGGAAAACTATGTTATGCTGTGTGTGTGTGTGTGTGTGTGTGTGTGTGTGTGTGTGTATTTTAGAAAGAGACAGAGAAAGGGAAATGCTATTTTGTTTGAGTGTTAAATTAATTTTTCAGCATATTTCTTTTTTTCTCTTTTAAATTGGTAAAAAGACAATTTTGGTTTTAGGAGATGAACTTCTTTCCAGTGAGTGTAATTTTCAGAACTGTTCATTTCTCAAACATTTCTAGTAGGAATGACAGAATCAGAAAAGTACATTTGCATTATTTCTGATATATTGTATGGAGTTATCCTTTAAGTGTTGAATGCTGGCTGATTTTAGTTGGTCTTCAGGAAATACAGGTTTGAAGTTATACCCTACAGAATATTTTCTTATGCTGACACTCACTTTTCATTGCAATCTTCCCCACATCTTTATAAGAATGGTAGGTCAAGATGGTCAAGAAAACATAGTTTTCTTATTCAGTTTTTCCAGTTTAGATCCTTTTTTGAGTTTTATGTTTTCCAGTTTTCTTAAGAGCAATATTAATAGTTTTGAAGTTCATTTTTCTTTGATTAGTGAAAAATTTTTATTTCAAATTACTTAAGAATTCAACTGCTATATTAAAATAAAATTAATTTTGAACATTAGTATATTGTGAATAAGAATGACAGAATCAGTCTGTTTAAAAATAAAATATACACCTTGGAATTTTACTGTATAACACTGTCAGTGTGGAAGGTAGTTATTTTAGCTGTTAAATAAAACAAGAATCTTTGAGTATCAAAAGTGATATCCTGTACTTGAAGTAATGTAATAAATAGAACATAAGAATATTTAAATGAGGATTTTTTTGCTTTCTCTGCAAGAATTCACAAGCTCTGGCAATTTTTGTGTCTTAGAAAAATGCAGGAACTTATAAATTTTATTGCTCTCTTCAGATAAATAGATGCATCCTTGGGAGACTATTAACAGTCATCACATTTGATCTTGTTTACAATTTTTTATATGCATACTAGTTGTATTTATATTTTCCTGGTTCACCTATTTTTACAGTCTTCATGGTCTGGTTTGATTGTGAACAAGCTGCTGAGCTGTCAGATACTGTAAATCTCTACTGTATCAAAGCTCTAGGTTGCTCAGATAAATAGCATGAGATAATAAATTTTCATGAAAAACTTATAACATCACAGAAGAGGAAAACATTTTAATATAATTTTTTGTCTCAGGAAGAAAACTAGTCTACCTCCATATGGAAGAATAAATGGAATAACTTGAAGGACATTCTAATCTCATTTTCTGGAATTCCTGGATTTTATGAGTAGGTACTTAATCATCACTAATATTGGAAGGCATTCTTCAATGTGTCAATGGAAGTGAAAGGACCAGATTATAATTCATGAGACATATAAACCTATAGGATAAGACTGGTGTATAAAGAAAGTGTTACACATGAAAATGACTATATGTAGATGAATAACAAGTTTTTTAAAAAAAACTCATTGGGTAGAAGTTTCGTTAGAAATATTTCTATAGTAATTAGAAATTAGAATTCATTAGAAATATTTTCTACAATAATAAAAACTATTCACCTTTAAAAAGAGGACAATTTTAGCCATCATTGGATGGAGTTGAGTTTAAAAAGAAATCATTAATTAAGAGTGATGATGGTTATTGCTTTTCAAACTTTACTGTATTCCTCTCTTCCCACAATGCTCCCCCCATCCCAAAACCCGAAAAGAAAATGGTCAGTTGGTAAGAATGACCAGCTTTAGTTATAAACATTACTTCAAAACTCAAAGTTGAGTTGAGTAGAAGTACACAAGATTAAATACACTTTCTTTTTGAGTTGGCAGCATTTATGAACATAGTTTTCTTATTCAATTTTTCCAATTTGGATGCATTTTTGAGTTTTATGTTTTCCAGTTTTCTTAAGAGCAATATTAATTTCTGTGTAGATAATTGACAGTGTATTTTGGGGACAGACTCTCATAGGCCCAGAAGCTTTTGACATGTATATATATAAGGGTTTATTCTGAGCCCTGAAGTGCTAAAAAAAAAATTAAAAGTAGGTAGTCTAATCATTAATATTGTCTGGCCACAAAATTAGAGATAGGCTCCAAATCATGAATGCTGGGTGAGATTATCTGTTTTTGTAGTGTGTTTGTGTGTTAAACTATGCCATGTACCACACATCCATGTTTGAAACCATGGCAACACTGAATCAGTAAGGGAGTGGGGATAGTAGATGACTCTCATGATGTCATAAAAGAATAATTTTTCTGGTAAAAAATAAGAGTTGAATTGATATCTTGCCAACTCTTCTCCAATATGTACCATTGTCCTTCACATTTAGTCTCTCTCTTTCTGTGCTGACTTCCAGGTTTTTGGCCGTTTCTATAGATTCTTTTCTTGCTCTTTCCACACTCCTTCTCCCCAACTCTTTGTATTTGTTTGCTAATACACTGGCTTGGCCCAACAATAACTTCTGCTTCATTATCCCTCTTCAAAGACTAATCACATCCTGGGTTAACCGGCTCCTTCAAAACATCCTTCCTCCAAGGATCTTTCCCTCTGGCCCTGTGAAATGATCCGTAACATTTTCACTGATCCTGCCTTCCATTTGCTCATAATGATATAAAATCATCTTAAAAATTTTTAGGAAATCATGAAATGTGTCTTGTTAGCACTCAGTCAACAAGTATTTATTAAGTGCCTACTGTGGGCCAAGTACTGTACTAGATGCTGAGAATATAAGTACAAAATATGAAATAATCCTTACTGGTTAAGAGGTTACATTCTAATGGGATATCTCTTCATTATGGGCTTGACCAGCTGGCTTCTGACTCTGATAATAAGTATATTTTTAATGGAAAATAATCCCTCATGCTAGATTTGTCTTTATTATTTAATTTATGCTGATTTACGTTAACCATAATGTAATCATAACAAGAAAAGAGAATAATTTATTGTGAGATAGTCTGAGAAAACGAATTACTGATGCATAATAAATGTATGTCACATATTAAATAATAGTTTATAAGGCACAATAATGTAAAAGTATGATTTTGCATGGCTTTCTTCCCAGTTACATAGAATTCCTTATCTGGATTGTTATTCTAACAGTAAAGATACTGTAGTCAATTCCAATCAGTATCATCCATTGCTTCCATTTTATTTGATATGTCATATAAATTCATGTTCAGTCTTCAAGTAATATTGTTTCAGGAGGTCACAGAGCAACAAAATGACAAAAACAAAACTATGAAATTGAATGCAGTGAGAGGGTAAGTCTGTAGAGAGAAGGAAATAAAAAACTCATAGCAAGTTGCTGTGGATACTTTATTGTTTGCAAATACAAAAGGAGTGTTCTCTTTTTCTCAGTTGCAGATAAAATGTTCATCGGTCTATTTTGACATAAAGAACATGAAGTTGCTTTATTGTGTCTGATACATGATCTGTGTCTTCCTACAGTGACAGAAAGGGGCATTGTGAGAAGATATGATTGGTCATCATGATGTCAGCCTTTCAATGTTAGGAAAGTACTACCCAAAGATTCAATTCAATTTCCCTTTAAAAAATACCCATTCCCCCTTTTAAAACCTTTTATTTATTTCTAAGTGTATTCCTGATAGATTACTTATCTAACTAGCCATTCCTTATAACAAGGGTTTTTAAAAAGCAGGGCAGGGGTGGGGGAGGGAAGGGAAGCAGTTAAGCAAAGCTAACAAATATATTAACCTCATTTGTCCATTAACAGGATGTTTAATATATCACATTTATTAATCTTCCACCACTGCAAAGAATGAAGTGAGACACATTTTCCTCAATTCTAATTTGGGACAAATTGTGGTCATTTTCATTTCCCAATTCTTAGTTTCATTTTTTATTCTTTCCACTTATTTTGATATAGTCATTACGTTCATTCTTTTGTATTTCTGCTTACTTAATTTTGTATCAGTTAAAATAGGTCTTCCTATGTTTCTGTGAATTCTTAACATTTATTGTTTCTTTTGGTTTAGTGACAGGTCACTTTATGTACCACAGTTTGTCTTGCCATTCCCTAGACAAGGGAATCTACTTTGTTTCCAATTTATTACTACCATAAAAAGTACTGCTGCCAATGTTTTAGTATAAATGGAAACTTTCTATCTTTGATATCCTTGGAGTACATGTAAAATCTCCAGGACAAAGGGTATAGATGTTTATGACTTAAAATATCATTTCAAATTACTAATTCACAACTCCATCAAGAGTACATTAAGGTCATTGTCTTTCTAACATCCCTAACATTGACTTCTTTTCCTATTTTCTCATCTTTGTCAATTTTCTGACACGAAACTTCAGTGTTATTTTGCTTTGTATTTTTCCTTATTATTAGTTATTTGGAGCCTTATTAATATGGCTATAAATAATTGGCAATTCTGTTATTGAGAACTAATTATTCTTGTATTTTGACCACTTATGCATTCAAGAAAAGATCTTAGTCTTGTATATTCGAGTTTGTTCTTTACATGTCTTTCATGTTAGAACCTTATAAGAGTTTTTTAAAACAGGTTTTCCCCAAAAAACAATGTCCTTTCTTGGCAGACATTGATTTTTTTGTGTGTTCAAAATGTTTTCAATGCCATGACTTTTAAATGGTTTTTCTTTGTGGTCATGTGTCTTTTTTGTCTAAGAATTCTCTCTCTATCCAAAGTTATAAAATAGATCTCAATTCATTTTCCTTTATTTTTAAAAATGATATGCTATTTTGTATTTAAGTGGGGAATTCAGTTGGATAATATTTTAGTACATTGTATAATGTGCTTGTCTAATCTTGTTTTTGTTTTTGACAACAAGCTTTCCAATTTTCTCAGCAGTTCTTGTTAAATAGAGAATTTGTCTCCAAATAGTCTGTGTCCTTGGGTTTGCTGAAGACTGTGTTATTCAGTTTGATTGTTACAATAACTGCTTATCTAGCTGCTGATCAATTTTTCTATTATTTAATCTATATCAAATAATTTTGATCATTAAACAGCTAAGTGCTAAGGATAGACTGCTAAACCTGGAATTAGAAAGATCTGAAATCCAGTGCAGCCTCAGTCACTTATTAACTATATGACCATGGGTAAGTCAATTAATTTCTTTTTGTCTCAGTTTCCTCATCTATAAAATGAGGATTAAAACAACCACTACCTTCTAGGGTTCTTGTGAGGATCAAATGAGATAGTATTTATAGAGTGCTTACCATAGTGACTGCCTCATTAGGCACTATATAAATACTAGCCCATCATCATCATCATCATCACTACCTTAAACATAATTTAAGGTCTGGAGTTAGTATCATTTTAAAACATGTGATTGGTTTGGCCCAAACATGAACATATTTTAATCATTCTTGATTTCTTTAAAGAATGTTTTGTACTTGATTTTATATAAGTCTTTACTTTATCTTGATAAATTGAATTCTAGAGATAGAATGTCTTTTGTAGTAAACTTTAATTTTTTTTCCACCATAAATTTGTTATTTCTCTTTAGAAAGGCAGATTATTTTTGTGGATGTCATCTTGGGTTTGTTGGGGTTTTTTTCTGTCCTACAGTGATTTCTAAGTAAACTATTGTGACTTCTGAAAAAAAGTATAATTTTACCTACTCAATGCCAATGTTTATTCTTTTCATTTCTTTCTCTTGTGTTATAGCTGGCATTTCTAGACTATGGCAATTAATTAAAGGAGAAAAGAAATGATTACTTTACTCCTGTATTTATTTGTGAGCTTTTAATATTGAGCCTATGACAAATAATTATAGCTCAGGGTTTTAAAAATATAATTTTATTATAAAATGGCCTTTCTTTAACTTTAACCTTATATGTTTTGATTCAGTTAACAAGAACTTATTAAGCATTTACCTCATTCAGGGGTGATGAGTATAAAAATAAAAGATCAAAGGTATTCTAGCTCTTAAGTACTTCCATTCTACTGCAGGAAGTAAGGTGCAAACATAAATAAGTATTTTGCAAGGGAGGAAATTAAGGCTACAAAGGAAAGATGAACTTAAAGTGCTCTGAAGAATATTTCAAGAGCTAGAGAGTGATTTCATGATGTGAAGGGGAAGCAGAGAAGGCCAAATAATGGAGATAGAAATTAAAATTGGAGAAAGACAAGAATTCTGTAAGGCAGTGACTACTATGGAGGGAGGGCATTCAGTGCATGAGGGAAAACCTGGGCAAAATTCAAAGAAGCAAGAGATGATATTTCCAGTTTGGGCAACAATTAGTAGTTCAATTTGTATAGAACACAGAGTATAGAAAGAAGCATAATGTAAAATAAGGCTGATAAGTTAGGTTGATGCTAGATTGTAAAAAGCCACATTCATATTAAATTAAGTTCATATTTATGTAATGGGTAAAAGAGCTAATAGTTTATGCTAGAGGCAACATTAAAGATGTTTTACCCTGGAAGTAACTGGCAGGATGGTGATACCCTCAAAAGAAAGAAGAAAGTTTGGAGAAGAACCTAGTTTAGAGAAGAAAGATGATGATCTCATTTTGAGCCATGCTGATTTTGAAATACTAGAAGTATATCCTGGAAGAGAAATAGCCATAGTTTCCTTTAGTTTTTAATTATGGATCTAATGCCTTCTTGAGCCTACTTATATTTTCAGGGTACATCACCTCTAAGTAGAACTCCATTTTATTGACACTACATTTCTCTTCCAAGCCAAAAGATACACATGCTAATTCTTTTTAGGCAAGTTTGGTGTGCAACTATAAGTTCATTCTATACCTTTCATGTTTTTATAGATCACAGTTTACTTCCTTTACCCTCTTGATCATTTTAATTGCCCTTGCTTGTACCATCTTTGATTTCATTGTTTTTTTCTTTCTTTCTGAAGGCTTTGCATGGGGGAAAAATGTTTGTTATATTTTCTGCTCCTCTTATCCATAATGTCCTGCATAGTAATGGTTAGTATTTTGTAAGCAAGTTTTGACTGCAGTAGCACACCAATGGGATTCTTTACAGGGCAAGCTATGACTCCTAGAATCTTTTCCAAGGACATAAATGAAAGCTCATAGACTGTCATTCCAATAAATGGATTGTATGGGTGTATGGGGTATTCAGGAGGAACAGCACCTCTAGTGTGAGGGCTTATGAAGCCATTTTTGGGGCTACTTATCCACCTTTGTGACCCATATCTCACCTGTGACTCTAAGAAGTCATAGCATATGCAGTAGTCATACCCTGGCAAAACAGGCCTCAAAAATCTGTTGGTAAGTTAGGGGGATGTCTACCCCAAGCATCTGAAGTCTTCCCCCAGAGGAATGAGTGGATAAGAACAATTTGTTCCACTGGCTTGGAGCTTGGTCGGATATCAAAGATGCCAAGGACATCCACTGCATTCTAGGCCATCGCCAGTCATCTTGACTTTTGTCTTGCCACTGGACTTTTATGACTCTGGAAGAGAGTGAGACTGATCACAATTCTGCCTCATGAATCCAATTCATGCACAAGTCAAGCTATCACCCCACGGTATCATTGGTCCTCTGTGAAAACAAGGAACAATCAACATTCCAGTAAGTACACTTTGGATTCTTTTCTCCTACAAGCATTAATATACACTTGTCCACATGGCAGTATTCTTACTTTTTGCAAATTCTTAAAATATTTCCTCTTCAAATCCACTACTTGAAATTTTACTTCATAGAATTTAGTGTCCTTGATAAACATGGTGGTTTCACTGTAAACTCACTCTTGGGATCAGTCCCATATAAGGAGATACCTCTCGCCCTGCCCATTTTAATTCCTTGTCCTTTTTATTTCTACCCTTTATTTCCTGTTTCTAAGTTATTTCTAAAAATATTCAATGTTTTCCTCCCGCCTTCTTATAACAAAGCATGATTTTTATATCATGATTAGCGGTCCTCCTCATTCTCTACTTGATTTTCTACCTTGGATATATTTTTAAAAATTTATTATGACAATTATTTTTATGCAACATAGAATCTTATACAAAATGTTGCTCAAATTCTCCTTTGACTTGCCTAAATTATAGTGTATACCAAACCTTCTATACTTTGAGGCATCTCCTTTTCTTCTTGTTTAGACAAATTTCCACTTCATAAAAAGTCTTTTTCTTCTCTGTGGCAGCCCACTTAACTTTGATAGTCAGCCACGCAGGGGTTCCCTGCGTTTTGTTTGTTTTAAGCCCCTGGTACTTTTGATTCACAGCACAGATTTTCCTTGGAGTTCTAATAAGTTGTTCTTCAATAGTCTTGAGACTTCCTGTAGATTGTTTACTGTTATAACTTTTTTTTAGAAAGTTTTCTTAACTATAGTTATCCCTTCCACATCCATGAGGGGATATGGGTCTGGTGCTCCCGGGATCTGAAAAAATTTGTGTAAAATCTTTTGGCCTTCCCTTAGTACCAGAAAAGAAGTCTGACTTTTCCCCTTTTTCCTTTATGGGGTATTTTTACAGTACCTTATCGTAAAATTTGGGTTAAATATTTGGTCATAGGCTCTACATCATCTACTGGCCTTCATGTATCATCTTCAGCTTCTGCAAAACTCACAAAACTCGCATTTCATTTCTTGTGTCATCCAGCAATGTATTAGAACTGTGATGGGGAAAGTTGTAATGTGAAAGGGCTAACTGTAATGTTGATGTTTCTAATCTCAGTTTCAAAAATTGAGTATTTTCAGGACTGGTTTTTACTGCATACTTTTAGAATATTGAACCTAATTTCATGGTGATCATCATTACAAAGATATCCATATGTGGAGAGGCAGTATGGCATGGTGGATAAAATGCTGAGTGAATTAGGAAGACCCAGTGTTCTGGGACAGTTATGTCTCATGCCTAAAAGGTTAGTCTGATAATTGAATGAAATGACACAATGGTAGGTTATTTTATAGCTAACAAAAAACCAGATTTATTTAGTCAAAGTAAGTGAAGGGTATTCAATAAGGATAAGCATTGATGAGTGATGCTTCCCTGCCTCATGGGTGCTGGTCAAATGTCAGAGAACTCAATGGACAAGGAAGTGAGATCAACATCTTGAATCAATTGAACATCAAGGTTGGTTTTAATACCTTTTATGAAAAACAGCATAATTTGTATGGGGTTTGGGGGAAGTTGAAATCCTGCTTCTGCTGTATCTGGGTTCATATCTTGCCTCTCATGATTACTGACCCCAAGCAAGATATTTAAAGTAAATATGCCTTAAGTTTGATCTACTAATTTATAAACTGAATTTGATCTTCAATGATGGAAGAACTTCTCACAGTGAGAATCAGTAAGTCAATAAATATTTATTAAGCACCTACTATGTGCCAGTCACTATACTAAGCCCAGAGGATACAAAAAAGGGTAAAAGTCAGCCCTTGCCCTCAAAGATCTGATGGTCTAAGGGAGGATATAATAAGCAAATCAACACATATCAGCATGCTATAACAGCTGATGCCTGAGTTCCAGTTCTGTGAGGGCAGCCACAAGCAGCACTTTTGGAAACCTTTCAGTCTGCTTCCAGGTTAGCTTTCCAGGCTTCCTCCCAAATTCCACATTCCTGCCAAAATGGCTAATTTCTATTCCTTAAACTTGACAGTACGTCTCCTATCTCTTCTTTGTATAAGCTCTTCCTCTCATGCCTGTAATTTACCCCCTTCTTAATCCTCCCTCTCGGAGTCTCTAAGTTTCTTCGAGGCTCAGCTCATATTCTATCTCCTAGGATAAGCCTTTCTTTAGAGTTCTTTCTCTTAGAGTTCTTTCCTTCCTCTTCGGAATTTTTGTTGTTTCTGACTCATTTCAGTCCTGTCTCACTCTTTATGACCCCATTTAGGGTTCTCTTGGCAAAGATACTGGAGTGGGTGGCTATTTCCTTCTCCACCTCATTTTAGAAATGAAGAAATTAAGGCAAAGAATTCAGTGACTTGCCCAGGGTCACATAGCCAGTAAGTCTGAGGCCAGATCTGAACTCAAGAAGATGTCTTCCTGACTCCAGGCCCAACACTCTATTTTCTGTGCCACCCAGCTGCTCAACACATGGCAGATTTTTAATTAAATTCTTATTGAAATATTGGTTGTAGTCTTTACACTCTACCATGTTTTCTCCCTGTTATTATCATGTATAATTTTTAACTGACCTAAGTTACAGCTCCCTCAATTGATTTTTAATATTTTCAATTCGGCCTTATGTAGACATATAGTAGTATGCTTTTTTTCTACTTGCCCGTTCCTGTGATTTAATTGACATAAGAAATTCCCAGTCTAGAAACTCTACCACTGATCAAGATCAGAAACTCTTGCAATTTATACTCTTAGAAGGTTAACTTGTCTATTGAGAGGTCAAGTGATTCAGATCACGGTATCTGTCAGAAGTGGGACTTGAATTGAAGTTCTCCTTAATCTAAGGCAAGTCCTCTCTTCATTAGACCACACTGGCTTTCAATATATCTATTACTGCTTTTTGTTATTTAAGTACCCAAGTACCATCTATAAGATTCTTTTTCTTATGATGTGGCATACAATCTTATAATGGGCATTCAGTAAATATTTTCTGATTGATTAAGGATAGTGTTTTTCTTTATATTAACTCTTATGTCAAAGGCTCTTTGGTCACACTCCCTAATTAATTTTCATGCCCAGCCTTCCCACAAAACTTATAGCATGGTAACCCCTAACCCTAATAACGTTATAAAATTCTCAGGGGTTTATAATGGAAAGCAAATGAAGTGTCTATAGCAAGCACAAATGTGTATGCATTTTGCAGAATCACACAATTAAAAATATGAGAGTGGGAAGGGAGCTCAGTTACTAGTCAATCTAATGTGTACCAGAAAGTAATCCCTGCTGTAGCAACATAATATTATACTTGAAGACCCCTAATGAAGATGGGTCCACCACCTTTCAAGCTAGCCTTCTATCAGTTTTAGACTGGGCTTTCTTTTTTCCATGATGAAGACAAAAAAAAGAAGTTAAAATATTTCAAAAGACACATTCAATTGTGTATGTTTTACTATAAGGATGTGTTAATGAAATTGGTGAGAAACTTCCTAACTGTAAGAGTAAATAATAGCTTATTAGAGGAGTTGTGTAGAATCCCTGTTCAATAGAGATCATTAAAATGGAACCGGCAAACATCTGTCTTGATTGTTTAATTCTTTGCCCATTTGGTGGAAGGTGCAGAACCAATTAGCAGGTTATTTTCAGTTTAATTATTCTGTGTCCCTTGATTTTGATACAAGACCATCTGGAGCTAAGAATAAGAGGGGATGCTCTCTGAAGAAATTCCTGTTGGTGGATCAACATACCTAGACAATCACCCAATATTTTCTTTCCCCTATGTAAAACAAATTATCAGAGTTCATGCTTATTATTTTCAAGATATGTTAACCATTTTCATGTTTTGGATATGTTAATAGGATGTACTCTTTAATTTGTGTCCTCTTTATGATTAAGTGGTCATTGAACTAGGGATTAGTAGACCTGTATTATAGCCCCTGCTTATTCACTCATTAGCTATGCAACCTTAGGTACATCACTTAGCCTCTGGGGTCTTCTATTTTCTCATCTGTAAAATGAAGACTTTGGGCTAGAAGATCTCAAAGGTCTATTTCAGCTTTAAAAAAAATTCTTTTCCCCTACTTGCCTCAGGATTGAAGTTCTAACCTCTTCTCTAGTAAATATAATATTTCCAGTCTTTGGAGAATTAATTGAAGAGGTATCCTAGATTACTGGTCTTTGCATTTGGCTATCTTTATCCATTTTGTTTCATAGAAGCCAACTGGTACTTTTCTATGAATGGTTTTATTTATTGTTATAAAACCTCAAATAAAAATGCTGCATCAAATGAACTCCTGCCAATAACCTCTGGACAAGCCAAACCCCTCACTCTTCTGTTTAAATCATTAGGAAAGGCCGTAACGTAATGACATTACTTTTGCCTGTGTGCATGTACTTCTCTTCTTGCCAAGATGCTCATGAATTGTTAATAAATGCTGGCAAAAAGAGGTTAAAATCAGACAAGTGATTGCATTTTAGCTGACAAAACATTCATTGAAATGCTATCTATGTGAAGCACTGGGAAATTCATCATGTGAACAGACTGAGTTATAGTACAGGAAGAATGAAATCCAGTAGGGGTAATATACCTTCAGCATTTTACTGGTTTAATTTAAAGCAAAGTGCAGATGTTTTATATATTTATTGTGCAGGGTCCCAGAACAAAAGAAAATGAGTTTGGTTTAGTTATGTTTCTTATTTGCTTTCTTACTCACAAAGGGGATTATTTGCTACATATTTTTCCCTCAAACTATAGGGTTTATGGGTGAGTGGAAAGGCAAAGTATAAAGGCAGCTAAGTGGCACAAGATCTAGAGAGCTGGACTTGGAGTCACACAGACTTGAATTCAAATTTGACTTCACTTACTAGCTGTGTGAAACTGGGCAAATCATTTAACCTCCATTTGCCTTGGTTTCCTCATTTGTCAAAGGAGAATAATAAACAGCACCTGATTTCAGAGTTATTAGTGATCAAATGAAATAATATTTATAAGACACTGTGCAAAGCTTGAAGTGCTATATAAATACTAGTTTATTAGGAGTAATAGTGGCAGTAGTAGTAGCAGCAGCAGCAGCAAATGTTGAAAGATGGATTGACTGTTCATTGAAAGAGTATTATAAGAGGGACTGCAACTTCTTCTCAGGGTTCAAGGTTCATACAAATGTTGATCACACTTCCATGAAGCTTAGGGTTGTTCTCTTAGGACTCGTAAGTAAGTAGTTACCTGCTTTCTATTATTAGTAGTATTAGAAGGCAAATGGTTCTCTAAGACATGTTACTTCCTTCTTATCGGTACATTCTGCCACCAATGCCATAGGATCTTTGTGGTACAGCTGAATATCATAGTATCATAGTTCTGGAAGTAGAAAGAACCTCAGAGACCATCCAGCCCCCCCTCCTTTTTACATATGAGAAAAGTCAAGAAGCATTTGTTAAATGCCTACTCTGTACCCCTGTATTCCATGGGGGTACAGTAGAGAGGTGAAAAATAGCTCCTGCCTTCAAGGAGCATTCAGTCTAATGTTAGGGATGACATATAAGCAACTATGTACAAGTAAGATATATCACACACATATGATAAATTGGAAATAATTTCAAGGGTGAGGTTACTAGAATTAAGGGAGACTCAGAAGCATTTCATGTACAATTGAATTTTATCTAAAATGAAGAGAAGCAAGATGATTTCTCTAAGACGATAAAGGCAGTAAATGATAGAAGCAAGATGTGAATCTTTAACCAAAAAAAGTCAATATGGGTGTCAATGACTTATCTTGGATGTCATCTTTGAATGCTATGGGTTTAAACAATCAAGGAGCTTTCATACTTCATAATATTGAATGGGGTTGAGGTTAGATGAGTGACTCAGTGCTTTATTGAATTACACACTAAGTATTGACCTGGAGTGAGAATCCTAGGACCTTTTTCCATGTTGTTATCTAGGATCCAGGACCTTGTCTTGTTTCTGTTCCAGTGTCCCCTCCCCAGTCTCAATCCTCCTCGTTTCTTTTGTCTTTCAAGCAAATTCTTGCTTCCTTATAGGAAAGGGCATGAGTTGTGGCCCTTCCATTGGTACTCTTATGGTAAATCCTTCTTTCTTGATGGAGTCCTTCCATGTGCTATCACCCTACTTTTCTCCTGATTTAAAAAGACTCTCCAACTCTAAAAATAAGATGAAGATTAGGTTACCAGGTACCACAGTATTCACATCTTTAACTTATTTTATATCAAAATTACATTTATAAGTAACTTAACAAAAATCATTATGAAAACAAAACCACAAACAGAAATTGAATTTTGTGCAATTAATGATGACCATCTTGACCAAAGAGAAACCACAAAGCTTCCTGCTATGCAAAAGTAGGTATGTGGAATATTGCATATACTGTCAGACTTGGTTGATACATTGGTTAATTTTGCTGAACTGCCTTTTTTTTTCTTTTTAAAAATTTATCAAAAGGGATGGCTTGCTGGGTAGGAGAGAAGGATGAATATACAGAAATAAAAGTGATTTGAAAACAAAAGACAAGAATAAAAAATTTTTAAAAATCAATGTGAAATCCAGTGAAAGCCAAATAATTTTCTTACTGAAGGCCTCAAATCCCTCAGAACCTTTGTATTTTAAAAGCTGTGAAATGAGATGAATGAATGACTCTAAAATGCCCTTTTTTAAAAAAATGGGAGTGGTTATTTCTCAATATACATTTCGTAAAATCTCTGCTACTTAAAGGGAATATTGATGATCAGGAAGTCAGATTGAACTTGGTTAACTTTTACAACTGTCTTATTTTCTCCTGAAGTCAGTTCTGTTGTTTATTTATACATATTTATCTTTCTGATATGTTCTAATTGAAGCTTGAAGGTTCATTACACAGTTTCTGGGACTATGTTGTCAAATACAGTTCACCTCTCCTAGAGTAAATGTTGGCATAATGTTTAGTACTGTGAACTCCTAGGTGCTCATCTGTCATTGAATTTAATTCTCAATTTACTTGTCTTGAAATTGAAATGTACAATCTTGAATTCTCTATTTTCAAGTATCAATATACTGAAACAGAATTTAAAGAATGAGCCTGAATCAAAATAAAACAAGGGCATTTATGTACCTTTCTATGCTAATTTGTGTGTGTTATCTCTGTTACAGGGGGATGATTTTTTTTGAGGGGGGAATACAGAGAATCATCAATATGATACTAATTGGCACTTCCTTTAAAATTTAGTCTTAGTTACCCAGGATGCTGAATAGTAGATGACTTGCCCATAATTACAAAGCAGTTTATATGCCCTAGGTTTATACATCCAGATCTGGAATGGACCACAGGAACTACCTAGTCCAGTCCTCTCATTTTACAGATGAAGAAACTGGGGGTAGGGGAGGTTAAGCGGCTTGTTCATGATCATATGAATATTAATTATCGTAGGTAGGATCTGCATCCAGGTCTTCTGACTCCAGACCCAGTTTGTTCTTTCCATTTTTGTGTCAGGAACAGGTCTCGAACCCAGAGTTTCCTTACTCCAAAGTTGGCCTTCTCTCCACAAAGCCATTACACTTTAAAAATGGTGATGATGCATTATTTAAGTGTCTCTTAAGTATAATGGCTCCCCTGGAATCAGTACAGCACAGTCCATTATCTAAGTCACTTTTATTTTAGGTTATTATGAAAAAAAGTTTAAAAGGGATGTTTCTATTGTACATCTCCATTTTCAGGTATCACTATATTTCTGATTATATTTGGGGAAATTGATGATCTCTTTAGTGGTTTTGGATTGCTTAGTAAATGAGTACATATCAGTTCAAGCATCTTTTTTATTAACAAATTTTATAACCGTACTTACTGTCTTCTAGTTCTGGTGCTATGAAAGATCTGTCATAATAAACTTGTAATATAACTGTGCAGAATAGATTCTGGTTTCAGGAACCTTTAAGAAGCAGCCCCTCATGAATGATTTGTATGAGAGGTTTGTACCATGATATTCATCAGTAGCATAAGCTACTGAACTACACATTAAACTTTTAAATAATGTGGGGGTAGGGGATTGTATTTTCAGGGATTCATTAATCTTAAACCAAATATTTTTTTAATATAATGGAAACAAGACTTTAAATTTTGTCAGGATTACCAATCTAGCCAATGTTATTTTGAAATTAAACAAAGCATGATTTTTTTTTTATTTTTTAAGAAAGAATTGATCCTATCATATAGAATTCTAGCAGGAAAAAAAAATGTTTTGTTGCTCTATTTCCAGTCTTGATTTTGATAAACTCTTTGATTTATTTTTTAAAGAATTGAAATGGAGAGTTACTAGAATTTCTCTAGCTAAAGTATAAGCTGTAGAAAATCATGATTGGTCTAATACTATCTGCCACTGACCCAATCATTCTGTCTTTCTGATCATTTTGTTTAGACAGCATAACAAAGGATAGTGGACATTGGAACACTTACACTTTCCCCCAGTCTTACTTGTTTTAAATAATTCATTTCCTCCAATTACTTCTTCTCAATCGTAATGTTGTTCTCATAGACAAAGAGAGCGGAAGTTGCGAATGTTTCTTCATATAACGGAAATATTAATTTTTAAAAATTTATTCCCTTTCATATTATATTTAAAATGTGTTTAAATAGATTTAAAATAAGTCTAGTATTCAGATACACATGTTTCATAATTTATTAAGGTGTGAAGCTTCTGAATCTCATATCATTTTCTCCCCTCTAGGTAGGAAGTGATTCCTCTTTAGTAATCTTTTTCATTCCATTTCCTAAGCAGAGGCAAAAAATGAAAGGGAAAAAGAAATAAAATCTTTTCCCAGCTTTATCTCTCTTCTTTTTTTTTAATGTTCAAATAAAACTGACCTGAGAAATTGACATGCAAATGGAATTTCCCAGGATGCTTAGTAAAAACTGAGGACTTTAAAATACTCCTTAGATTAAAGTTAATCTCAAAGAAGAATGGAGAAATTCAGAGGAACTTATTAGGGACATGAGAACTTCTATTCAAAGAAGTTTAATTCTTAAGAGAATTAGATCAGACACAGATTAATAAATGACCTTTCCAGTTGTGAACTTCCCACCTGGTTCAAATTGTTGTCTGAACTTACACTCACATCTTCTTGATCTTAGCTCAGTTTCTGGTAGAGACTAATCTGAAGCACAGATTAGGAAACATTGAGGGTGACCTCTGAGGTCTGGGTACCGCAGAAGCCTTGAGAGGTTAGGTGTTTTTTACATAAGAATATTGAAGGTCAGGGTAGTTTCTTCTAAGATAAAATCTAGTAGACCCTTTAGTTTGAACTTTTCTTGCTCAACTTCTAGGGTACCCTTTACTGTTTCTGGTTTGTTAATCTGGGAAAATATGTTTGAACTGCGAGTTTTAGGATTTTTTTAAAGAGGTTTTATAGGAAGAATGTAGACACTGAAGAAAAATCATTGGAACTCAGGGGAGCTTCCTTGGCAAGACCTGAAAGCATATTCCTAAACTCTATGATAAAGGCATTGTGAGGAAAGGCTACACTTATTAGAATAGATCAAAAACCCTCATTATTTGGACAAAGGATTCATTTGTTGTCTTGGTGCTAAATACTCCTAACAGCATTTATTCATCCCTTATTTTAATGAGACAAATCAAGAAAAGCAGACCAATGTATTGAGAAATTAGATTTTTTTTTCCCTCTGGAAAGAACAAAAATAAGTCCAGGAAATAATTTTCTTTTAAATGTGAAAGGCACAAATGTGCTTACAATTATTCTGTAGAAGAAAAATGTGGCATTTTGTTTCTTAAATATAAATTAATCAAATTTGACTGCATTTTGATTCCAAGAACACATCCCAAGGCCACAGTTGGTAGTATCTCCATTATACTTAAAGTGAATGTGGAGTACTCAGAGTCTAACTCTTAGGCTGGTAAATGCAATTAGACAGAATTCAAAATGTACAGCTCCAAAAGTTTATTACCCTGAGACATTCTGAAGTGATAACTGCTTGTGAACCTAGATATGGTCTATTTTGTCTCCCAAAGTTTTTGATGCCAAGGAATCACCCTAAAGCCTCTGGTACTTTCCACCTGGTACAAAAAAGAGCAATGGGTCTATCTCCCTGAATTGTCTTCTTGCCGCTCTTACGTGACTTTGCCAAAGGTTGATTGTGAAGTTCTCTTGAACTGACGAATGAACAACAAAACATTTATTAACTGCTTGCTGTGTTCCAAGGACTCTGCTAAGTGCTGTGGATACTAATAGGAAAGGAAGATAACACTTCTTCTCATGGAACTTGCTCCTAGTTGGGGAGACAATCCATATAGTACAATTCAAATGCTGATCACGCTATGCTGAGATAGTGAAATTGATCCAAAAGTATTTTGTTCTCATGATCCTTGCCCTTCCAGTCTTAAAGTGCAGTGTACTAAGCGATGAAAATGACTGTTTCCAAATGGAAAGTTTTATAATATCTTTCTCAAAGGAGTGATGTTAATTTTTATTTTATTTTTAAATCACTCTTTACATTAAAAATTTAATAAGCATCATGTCATGGACTGTGAATCTATAAAGACACAACTGGAAAGCTCAAGTCAACAACAAATAGTAAGCCAATGAAGGGAGGTTATATCTATGTAGAACATGTGAACAAGACCACATGTGGAAAGATCTACTTGGAATCAAGGGAAAATGCACCAAACTCCAATCTGGCATTATTATTATTTAAAAATAAATATATACAACATAATAATAAGGATAGTAACTACCATATAAATAGCCCTTTAAAATTTACAAAGCACTTGTCACATGTTGGTAGCTTTTCACACTAATCCTGTCAGTATTTTACATGAGGCAATTGAGACTAACAGAGCGTCTTAATAAATGTCCATGGCAGGATTAACACTCAGGTCTAGTGGATTTCAAGTCCAGAGTGTTATCCACTGTGCCACCTAATCACTGTGTACTGCGTCTTTGCATAAAACGGTGATACTGCCTTACCATCCTCATGAAATTATTACAAAAATAAGATTGGATAATGTATTGGAAAGACCTTTGAAATATACGGAATTCATGATATCAAGATGAGGTATTTGGCATTATAAAATCTCTGGAATGTCCTTCTACATCTAACTTAGAAACGGGCTGGAATTTAATTTTATGTGAACTCCAACAGAAGGTACAAGTGCATGTTGTATTTTGTATTTTCTTCTGGAGAAAGGCGAGACTAACACCTGGAGTAAGAGGCAAAGCTTGGGCAGCAATCAAGAGAAAAATGTTACATAAAAAATGTTTTTATTTCATCTTTGAATTGAACTTATGTAGAATGCATAAAGATTTTTGACTCTGAGCAAAGTTATAATGCTTTTATTTCTTTTGAATGCAAATAACTTGCATAAAGGGGAAAATATATCATTCAAACCAGTCATATTGCCATATTGGTAAATCAGACATCTTAAGTGTTTTGTATTTGAAGCAAACATCTGGGAACCTAAAATAGTGTCTTCACCCGCCATGGGGTTGTTTTTTATCTTTACATTTTTGAAAGGGAAGTAAAATTGCAGTTTCTAAAAAATTGACTTCTCTTATAGCTCAAGGTACATATTAAAAATTAGGTTTGAATAAAACACTGTGTAGCCTGGATGCACAGCTGATAGTGGGAAATTAAAGTGTGAACATCCTTCAAATGCTCTGTCACTTTTAATAGTCCTATTCTACATTACATGACCTACGAATGTTAAGAGACTGTAATAGTATTTCCAGTTGTATTTAATTTCAACAGTGCTCTATGGGAGCTGTTGGGGAAAAAAAAATCTTCTTTGGGGATTTATGGCTGGAAATTAATTGGGTTCACAGGGTCAATGACTATGAACATATTTTAATTAAAAAATAATATTTCAGAATTTTCTCAGTTACCTTCTAAAATTTATTATTCAGCTTCTTTAAATAATCTTATGTTACATCATTGAAAACCCAGTTGTTGGCAGTCATCTTAAGTATATTCTAATCAGTTATTCTTTGGAACCCAATTAGGATGTTTTTCTTATAAGGTGTGCCCTCTTGTTGATGACTGAAGCAGTTCTTTGACATAACTCTTAATCAGTATGTTTATATTAACTATCTTTGGGGGGCCAGGAAAGAATGAGAATCCATTCTAGACTAGTTCAAATGCACTAGTGTAGGAAAGAACAGCTGGTTTCACAGAAGCAGCTGTTTACATGGCTTCTCTAAGAAATATTAGTCGTGTTCTGTGGTAGGTTGTCTGCCTGAGCCACATTATTCTATTGATATTTGGGTTTGGCCCAAGTATCCTAACTTTGTTTCTGAAATACAAAACTTTAATTGAAGGGAAACTATGCAAGAACTGAAAAATGCACAGAAACAGCAATAAATCACACATTAAATAGCTTGCATATTAGTTTAATAGCTGTTAGAAGCCAATTACTATAATGCAATGGAAAAAGTCATTCTTCTAAGGACAGTAATTCAAAAATTGCTATCCTAATGTCTAATGTCATCCATGTGAGGGGCAATCCTAAATCAAAACCTCTGTAAGATGCTACAGGGCTCTTAATAGCTTTGTTCCAGTGCTAATGAGCCTAGGACATTAGAGTTCATTTTGTATCCAGGCTCAGGGTTCTTCTGCTGTGTGGTATTCTTGCCTCAGGACTTGGCTTATGAAACACAGCAAAGGACAGTGATAATACCAGACTTGGAAATTCTTTATTATAATTTCCCTCAGCCAGGATAATTTTCTAAACTTTAGATGAAAATGGAATGAGAAAAGTCACTTAAAAGAGAGACTGAAGGATTTTTCTTTATATGCTTCTTGTGACTCTATCTTGTATTAATTATGTGAGATTTTTATATGTGTATATATACATATATGTATACTTGTGTATGCATGTATATATGTATAATATATGTTTGTGTGTATATATGTATGCATATGTGTGTATATGTATGCATTTATATATGTGTATATATATATATATATATATATATATATTCACTCAGAAAAGAGGATGCAAGAGTGGCAATGGGGAAAGGAGACATGAAACTTGTGCTCAAGGTTTTTAAGAGTTGGTTATGAGGAGAAGGAATTACAGACTTTATTTGGACCAAGTGGGCACCACCAGAAGTAATGGGTGTAAGTTGCAAAGAGGGAATTTTAGGTTTGATGATGATTTTAGATTTGTTAGGAAAAAAAGAAAAGAAAAAAAACTCCTGGATGAATAGAACTGTCAATTAATGACTTCTGTGTGAGAGAAGGTGAGTTTTCCCTCCTTAGAGGTCTCTGGTCAATTACTGGACAATCTCTTGTCAGGCATGTTATAGTATGGATTCCTTTTGTGTATAGGTTAGACTAAATGGCCTCTGAGATTCCATCTGACTCAAATTCTATGATTCTGAGATATTTTTAGATTATTGGGGGTTATTTGTTACTCCTTCCCCCATTTTGTGTCTGTGTGTCTTCAGGGTTGCCTTTGATGAAAATAACAGTAGTAAATCATATTTCTATGGTGGATTAAGGTTGGTAAAGGGTTTCTTTCACAAGTATATATGATAGGTGATGCAAGTATTAATATGTCCTTTTTATAGAAGAGGAAAAGGTCCAGAGTGATTAAATGAGTTGCTTATTGTCACATAGTCAAATTCATTAGTTTTAGAATTGGGATGTGAATCTGGGTCGCTTGACAGCCAAGTCATGAACTTTTCTTCATGATATCTTTGTGATACAGAGACCATAGGTAAGGAAGGAAAGGTATATTATTTATGATCAGATAGATGAAGGATGGAAATAGTTTCTTTCTTCCCAGAGACTATTCCACCGACTTCAAATTATTGGAATAACTAGAATTTAAAGAGCAAGACTACATGAGAGTTTTCCACATAAGAAAGAATGGCAGTAGCTGCTGCTTACAGAGCTACCTCTTTACAGTCTTTCATTTCCCACTCTCCAGGTGAAAATAAGGTAACTGTCAATCCTATTGATCATATTGTGCCTTCTAAGCACTTTAAGCAGTCCAGGTATTTTATTTTTCAAGAGGTGTTGTTGTTCATTCATTTCCATTGTATCTGACTCTTTGTGGTGCTGGGGCTCTTTTTTGCCAAAGATATTGACATTTCCTTCTCTAGTTCATTTTACAGATGAGGAACTGGGGGTTAAGTGACTTGCCCAGGGTCACACAGCTAGTAGGTGTCTGAGGCCCCCTAGCTACCCATGGTCATAGTGATTCATAGTCACATAGTATAGATCACTGGGGGCAGAGCTAGCCCAAGATGATACTATAAACAATAAAAGTCTGCCTTTTTAGATGTCCTGCTTTGCTTGACACTGGACTTTTATCATGTCTGTTCAACACAGTATAAGACAACAAAGGTGGGACCTTGTTTGTTGTTGTATAGGTTGTTTTACAGGGAGATATTGCTGTGGAATGACTATAGGACTTGGAATTAAAAAGAACTGAGTTCATATTTGGGCTCAGGCAGTTATTGGTTGTGTGATCATGAGCACTCACTTAACACTGTTTGCCCCACTTTCCTCCTTAATAAAAATGATGCCAAAAAGTTGAGTATCACAACATTAGAGAGTTTCAAAATTATGAGTAATTTGATGTCTGATTAGAATGGTCAATGAAGGGCAACTGTGGGAAGTAGGTCAGGGAAGGCCTTTATTTTGGTTTGTAGCAAACAAATACGAGAAACTGGAAGAGGCATGGTCTGCTTTTAATAGTACAGTGTCTATCACAATTCTTGGTAGAAAGTAAGTTTTTAATAAATACTCTTTCACTGATTGGAACTGAAATTTTTGTTAAAATGATATTAACCATCATCCTCTGCTTCTCCTAAGACATTATGAATTTGCAAGATTTCTAATCATACTCCTCATCAACATGTTCATTATACGGATTAAAATGTCACAAATGGTCTGCTGAGAGGATTGTTGCTTTAAAACTGTTGTTGGTTTTTTTTACTTAATGTTGCATTTTGGGAGGATTTATAGGTGGCATCATAGGATCATAGACACATACCTAGAAGAGACTTCAGAGGCCATCTTAGCAAAATCCCTTAATTTATAGGAGAAACTATGGCTCAGAGAGGGTAAATTTCTTACCCACTGTCACAAAAATAGTAAATAACAGTCAGAATTTGAACCCAGTTTCCCTGATTCCAAATCTAATGGTCTTTCTATAATAAAATCCCTTCTGAGGCTCCTTCCTCAATTTCTACTCACATTTTAGGACCACAAATTGTGGCTAATACTACTAGTCTTAGGATTCTAGAGACACTTCTAGAGACATTCCTGAGACACCAGGGTTTCTGGCACCACCACTCCAACCAGTGTGCTTCCATTTAACATTTATATTAATAGTCAGACTTCAGTAGTTTTTGGAAAAGGGATTTGCTAAGCAGAGATAATAAGAATCTCCTCTTAACCTGGGGGCTTCCCTACTAGATATAGAAAATGTCCTAAAGATGATGGGCTCAAATTTAGAGTAAGATGGCCATATATGTGAGGCCATATATGTGGCCACAGGCTAAACTTACAACTTCTAGTTCCTTTTCTCTCTTTGTGGAGTCTTCATAATGTTCATGTCATAATGTTCACAAGGCATTGGCAATTACCATAAGTATTGCCCTTTCAGGGGCTTTAAATTAAACTGCTTTTGGGGTGTGCCTCCATTTTCCATCAGCAACTCTGCTTGTTTTCCACTCTATGGAACATCATGCCCCCAGGCTGGGTGGTCCCTGTTGATTCCTATCCCCATTCCTGTTCTCCCTTGCCCTGTTGTACCTTCTTTTTGTGTATCTCCTGCCGTTAGTTTGTAAACTCCATAAGCACAGGGACTATCTTTCTTATTTGCATCCTTAGCACTTAGCGCACTGCCTGGCACAGTGTAGTTCCCAAACTGTTTTTGCTATTTTATACATAGGCCCAAAGGTATATCTGATTCTTTTAACTAATCACAAGATGTTTTCTATATGGCATCATTTGTTTTTATCCCACAAATAAGCTTTTTAATCCTCTCGATTTGATTAAGGAATTCTTCACAACTAGTTTACAGTTTTAATTGATGATTCAGTGAGCTATATGGGTTTTATGTGATTACATTAATTGGAATATGTGTGAAAAGTCCACTCTTTCATTTCTAATATACCACACTGATTGCCTTGTACATGGAGTTCAAGATGAATCCCCTTAAGGGAACCCTTTGAAACACATTTGACATTTACAGTGATCCAAGAAAAGGTCTGAGCCAGTGAGACTCCAGAAATGAAAGAAGTAGCTTCCGCTATTAATGCTGAGTCTATTATGAAGACTGCAAACTCTTGCCAGCAGGATCAACGGGACACAGGAAATGCACATTCCCCAGTATCTACAGATCAGTTCAGGCATACCAACCCCCGCTGGGTCTGCAGAGGATTACACCCCTGTTTTGCTTACAGATTCAAAAATGTGCAGGGCTGATTCTGTGAGATCGGCCACCTTGAGATAGAATGTCTTTTAACAACCATCAGATGCAGATTTAGGAATTACATTAACTGGCATCAGGCCTACCAGATTACACACATGAAGGCAAAACCCAAGAATTATATCATATCCAAGTCAACGGCAAGATGTTCAGTCATTTTTTCAGTCATATCTCTCTCTTTGTGACTCCAGTTCGGGTTTTCTCCAGCTCATTTTACAGATGAGGCACTAAGGCAAAGAGTAATTTTCCCAGGGCAACACAGCTAGTAAGTATCTGAAATAAGATTTTAACTCAGTAATATGTCTTCCGGACTCCAGGCCCAGCATCTATCCATGGTACTACCTAACTCCCCGGGGGTAAGATGCCTCAGTGCTTTGCAATATTTACAAAAGTACTTATTAGTGGTTGTGAATGCTATGATAAACTTTGACTCCAGTTGTGGTATGCTGCTAATTGGTATAGAAAACTTCTGGGCTTTAAAACGTTTTTTCACTGTACCTTTGCCACATTTGTTGTGCCATGATCCTCTTAAACTAATCTAGCCCAGGGGTTTTTTGCATAAGACTCTTCATCATGCAAGACTGAATACTCAACTCTCTTGGCCTGTTTGAGATGTGGAAGTGGAGAGAGCTTGGCAGAAGAGAGACCCCTGTTTTTATCAAGGAGAGAGAGAGAAGAAAGAGAAAGATTCTGGGAAACAGACAATATGCAGATGAACCAGCAGCTAGATCGTGTCTCTATACCCAACTTCCTACACTAGAGAGTTGGGGAAATTTTTCCTTGGATGGTATCTGAATATGATACATTAACCACTTTTTTTTGGTCTTTTAACAGTGATTTGGTTTGTACCATCAGGACTCACCTTCCAAGTGATTTATGCCATTATAAAAAGGGTTTTTAACATGGGTCGATGAACTTGTTTTGCTAATATTTTCATAACAGTATTTCAATATAGGGCAGCTAGGTGGTGCAGTGAGTAGAGAGCCAGGCCTGGAGTCAGGAAGACCTGAGTTCAAATGCAGCCTCAGACACTTACTAGATAGCTGTGTGATTCAGAGCAAGTCACTTAACACTGATTGCTTCAGTTTCCTTATCTGAAAAATGAGCTGGTGAAGGAAATGGCAAACCACTCTAGGATCTTTGCCAAGAAAACCCCTAAAGGGGTCATAAAGAGTTGGACATAATTGAAAAAGACTAAACAATTTTTAAAATAATTGGTTTCATTTTACTCCTATATATTTTATTTTGTGCAGTTGAAAACATTCTGAGAAGTATTTCATACTCTGCACCAGACAATCAGGGGTCTCTGACAAATAAAAAAAGGGTTAACTACATCTGCATTAAAAGAACCCAGCATTCCATTTGAATGGCATTCCATGGCATTTCCCATGGCATTCTCTGAGGAACTAGGATGTTCTAAGATGAGGCTTAATAGCATTCCCTTTGGCCTCAAGTGCTATATACCAATTCATTTGAAAGTTAGAAACAGATGTTTGATGACGTTTATTTTTTCAGTTAAAAGCACTGAAAACTTAGACATTGGACTTGATCTCCAGGGTCTTTTCCCCTTTCAGCATTCTTCAAAACACTGGCTCTTAATTACCAAGTGGTTTCATCAGAACAACCCTTTGACCAAGATTGTGGTGAAAGTTATTAGAGTTGCTATTTTACATATGAGGAAGCTGAGCCTCATATGGACAAACGTCACACAGCCTTTTGGGGATAAAGCTGGGATTTAAACTGAGATCTTCTGATTCAAGATTGCTTCTTTTCACTCAACTCTATTACCATGGACATTTCACTTCATGCTATTGTGACAGTGCTTAGTCATGAGATACCACGTGGCAACTAGGCATAGATTGCTTAGTATACATGCTCAGCATCATTGATAGAATGGAACTGAATACAGTTTGATAGAGAACTCCTTGCTGTTACTGGAAGAGTCATACAACTGCAAAATCATAATGCCTTTACAGCAACACCTTTACAATTTCTATTGGTCAAAAGCTACTTGGAGTATTCTTTTCTAAGGATAGACTCAATTACTTAATTATATTGGATTAATTTTCTCTATACTGGTGATTACATACATCTCTACAAACCTCAGAAAATAATTTTACTTATAAAAATATTGGTGTATTCCATTTAAAATTATATCTCATTGGTTACTCTGCTTTTATAACATTTCATTTCCCAATACTTCATTTCCTCTTCCATTAGCATATTCTCTTAACCAACAAGGGGATGGTCAAGGTAAACCCACAGGCTTCTGTCTGGGATCCTGATTTTAAGTAAAAGATCTCTGCTTCTGCAGAGACTCTCCACAGACACCACACTGCTATCCTGCAAGAAACCTAAGGTGTTGATTACATCCTTTCAGGTTGAGAGATTATGCAAAGGGGAGATGTATGTTATATATGCCAAGCAGTGCTAAGGTAGAGTTCTTTGTCCCTTTCATCTTCATTTTGAGAGATATCAGGTGTACTTTGGCAGCACTTAAGGACTGTCTTCTTCAAAGCATGTTGTTTCATAGCCTGTCTTTCATTACTGTCCAACATACCATCACAAGAGCATTGATCATTCACGGTACTGGGATAGCTCAGATAAACCATAACACAATGCCTAAATTCTACCTAAAACAGAAATGGCTAAGTGTCTTGCTTTCTTGGTAGATTGTTGTGGGAACCGGTGTAGCCATACTTTTCTAATAAGGGAGAACTAACTTCCAGTGGAAATCCATATTGTCATTTCAAACAAATAAGCTGATTTTTCCTATAATTTTTCAACATTTGCATTCTTAACATTGAGCTTCTACATTATTTAAATCACAAATTAATTTTATTTCTCTAGCTGCTTTACTCTGTGTAGCAGCTAATGTTTATATAGTGCTTTAAGGCTTTCAAAATGCTTTATTGATCATCTCCTTGGCTTGGCCTTACAATAATCTTTGGTAGATGCTATTTCTACCCATTTTACAGTTGAGGAAACTGAGAATCAGAAATTAAGTGACTTTCCAGGGTCATATAAATGTCTGAGGCTATGGTTGAACTTGGGTTTTCCTAACTCCAGGTCCATCACTGCATATTCTGTTCTACCCAACTGCCTCTAAAATAAAGTTCTCAGTTTCCGTAGCTTGTTTCCCTACACCTCCTCACCCCAAATTTTCATCAGAAAAGACTTTTGTCTTGGCCAGTGTACCAGTCCTATGCTCTCAGAGTCTGTCATACATTTTTAGTAAAAAATCACAAAAATGAATGAAGTGGAAAACCAGTATAAATAAACTCTGATCTTTCTTTCTTTTTTAAAGTGAATCTATTTGAAAAAAAAATAATCAATTTCTGAGATGTTCTGGAAGTTGTTCTCTGTTGGGTTGCATGTTCTTTCTGTTAAAAAAAAAGGCATAACTCTCAAAGACCTTTCTTTCCATATACAATGGACTTTCCCATTTGTGTTTTCTCATTCATTTTAGTTCTAGGTGAGAATGGGATGGAGAATACATACCCTTGTGAATAGTGCATGAGCATTCAGGTTAAGGCTGAAGCTGCTACCATTTTTCATGAGCATTTCTAGCTAAACTAGTGCAGTGATATTTTTGGCTTTTCATGCATAGTCAGCAAACATGTATATACCTTATGCACTGAAAATTGGGTTAAGGGATAAAGAAAGTTGGGTCCCTTTGATTTCTTTTTGAAGTATGTCACAAGAATAAAGCTTCAGGCTGGCTGGTCTGCCAGGAAGATGAGCTTAAAAAGCAAAATGAAATGCCAGAATCTGGATTACTAGAGGGAATGAGTGCTGAGAAAATTCTAAAAAAGATTTCTTGAAAAGCAGGGATCACATGGGAGGTGAACTTGTTCAAAGAATGCATTAACTCCCTTCTCATAAGAACAAACTCTTTTATGAAACTAGATTCCAGTTTCTCTGATAGGCAGCACCTAGGTTTTCTGTAGACAACAGACTTAACTTGAGAAGGGTTCAGTTCAGTTGTCATCCTTCATTGAAAGAAGAGTGGTCACAAATGCTGCTCAGAAAGTCTTGGGAAAAGTGAAATGCCTTTATTTATCACAGGACCTTATTCTCCTCTTTAATCATGGTACTAATTACAAGTCATTTTTATGAGACATCTGTTATATGAGAATATTGCCTTCTTAGATTGGTTTCAAGATGTCATGGAGGATTTACAACTTTACAGAAATCATCACAATGGAAGGAGAGGATATCTGCCTAGTGCAGCCTTTCGACTCTACCACAAGCATCCTCAACTGATTACCTAATCAGTCTTGAGGATCCCAAGCAATGTGACGCTTAATCTCAATTACACTCATAATTCACAAGTTCTGCTTTCTATCACACGTTAAATTTTCATGGCTGTGGTAGGAATAAGATCTTTCAGCCATCAGAACAGATCAGCTTTGAGAAGGTTCTTAAAAAACATTCATTCGGAGGAACCAAGATGGTGGAGTAGAAAGGCACATGTACACAACCTCCGAACCCACAGCCTATAAAATATCTGTAAAGAAGAACTCTTAACAAATTCTGAAACAGTGGAAGCCACATAGCAACAGAGTGGAGGAGATTTCTGTTCCAGAGAGACCTGAAAAACTGATACCAAAGTCCATCACGCACTGGACTCGGATCAGAGCCCAGCCCTACCTTGGCTGCGTGGCCCCGAGAGGAGCAAATCTGAGCAGGCTTCAGGGACAGAATCTCCAGCAGCCACAAGGTTCCCTCCATCCACAGGCTCACAGGTCAGTGAGAGAGACTGTTTGGTGGGCCAAGAGGGGAGAGGGGTGTCTCCATAACTCAGGCTCCCTCAGGAGGCAGCAGCAGAGACAGCAGACAACAGGGGCTCCCAAAGCAGGCAGGAGCTCAGATCCATTGTTGGAGGTCTCTGCATAAACCCCCTGAGGGAACTGAGCCCTATGAGGTGGCCCTGCCCCTACCTGAGCACCTGAATTTAATCTTACACTGAATAGCAGCCCTGCCGAAAGCCCTGAGGCTGAGAAGCAGCATTTGAATCTCCGACCCCAGACACTAGCTGGGTGGATCTGGAGACAAGGTTGTGGAAAGGAATCTCAGAAGTCAAGTAACTGACTGGGAAAATGCCCAGAAAAGGGAAAAAAAAATAAGACTATAGAAGGTTACTTTCTTGGTGACCAGATATTTCCTCCTTTCCTTTCTGATGAGGAAGAACAATGCTTACCATCAGGGAAAGACATAGAAGGCAAAGCTTCTGTATCCCAAACATCCAAAATAGATATTCAATGGGTTCAGGCCATGGAAGAGCTCAAAAAGGATTTTGAAAATCATGTTAGAGAGGTGAAGGAAAAACTTGGAAGAGAAATGAG
>CM053770.1:408553534-408645305 GCA_028658325.1 Potorous gilbertii
TTCGTAATAGCACCTACCTCCCATGTCTGTTGCAAGGATCGAATGATACTTTCATTACAACAGTTCTTGGCCCCATAGTAGGTCCTATGCAAATGTCCATGACCACATTTAGTGTTTTCTTAAGAAAGGTACTAGAGTGGTTTGCCATTTTCTTCTCCAGTTCATTTTACAGATGAGGAAACTGAGGCAAATAGGGTTAAGTGATTTACCCAGGGTCATACAGCTGGTAAGTTTCTGTGACTGGATTTGAACTCAGGTCATCCTGACTCCAGGCCCTGCACTCTATTTTGCACTGAGTGGTGTAATGGTAATTTAAATGTAAAGATCTTTCCTATTACATTAATAAGTCCATGTGACACGCCCAGGTCACATGGAAGTTTGTGATTTGTTTAATGGAGCTAGTTTGTGTGAAGCCTAGCAGGGGGAGTGCTTGGGAATTATGTTGTCATCTGCATTGTTATTGTGTATAGATTATGATGAATTTGTCCTTCTGGTGTCTGAATAAATGTTTTGATTCTGTCTTCAAAAAAAAAAAAGAAAAGAACATTCATTCATCCCTCTATGTGGGAGCTTGGGTGGAGTTGATTGCTCTACCTACCTTGAGGCTAAACGCATGTTATCAGACCATTTGAAGGAGAAGACTTAATCTGGTAAGACAAAGTCAAATTAATTTTTAAAAATCTACCGTAGTGATTTAGTTAGTTGAAAATTCCAAGAAGCAAGAGTTGCTGCAGTAGAACCAGTGTTGGATTTGGAGTCAAAGTACTTAGATTTGAATTCCAGCTCTATTTCTTCTTACCTGTCTGACCTTGGGCAGCCACAGCTCATTTCTAACTAGTTTCTGCTCCTTGACTTTTCAGACTTTCATACCTTTTCTTTAGCTGCTTTCTCGCCCTGGTGATAGCTCTATCCCAGTGGCCTCTTTAACCTTTTCGTGAGTTCCTGCCTGGACCTCTTCAGAGGTAATCCACTCCCTTGTAGTGAATGCCTTTCCCTCCCCACTTCTCCTAGATGATCAGCTCCTTTTTATATGTTTTCTTCCCGCATTAGAAAGTTAGCTCCTTAAATGTGGAATTATCTTTCCTTTTGGTTGTTGTATTCCCAGAGTTTTGTATCATATCTGGAATACAGTGAAGTTTAAGAACTGTGTTAATCTAATCCAATCTCAATTTGCTCCCTCATGTGTAAGATGAATTGAGGCTCCAAAAAACCACAAAAATATCACCTATAACCTTGCTTAGGGGATGGTAGGTGGTGCATGAATAGAAAACTGAGCCTGAAGTCAGGAAAACTCATCTTTCTGATTTAAAATTTGGCCTCAGACACTTCCTAGGTGTGTGACCCTGGGCAAGTCACTTAACCATGATTACTTTAGTTTCCTCATCTGTAAATGAGCTAGAGAAGGAAATGGCAAACCACTCCAGTCACGACTGAAACAACAGAAGAATAACAGCGTAACCTTGCTTATGGTAAACTTCATTTTTTCAACCATGTTGTTAGCATAATAAATTGTCTTCTCCTATTTATTCTTCACTATTTGGCCATCACACCTATTTTAAGATGAAAGCATGATTTTATATGAGAACATTGGTGATGATCTGTATCATCCTCTCTTCCACCTTCCCCCAAGTATAGCAACCAGTTGACTGTGGGTACCAGACAGACGTTTTGTGGTAGGGTGTAGTTGTACAAATATAGAGCTGGAAATATCTGTTTCGAAATTTGGCCTTAACTTTTCTGTGCCCTAGTTTTCTCCTCTCTAAAATGGGCAAGATAGTAACTGTATTATCTCCTTCATAGGTTTGTTGGAAATCTCAAATGCAATAATAATCTATGTAAAACATTTTGTAAACCTTAAAGTGAAGGAAAAGTACTAACTTATTTTTCTGGGACAAATTGTTACGGCTGAAGCAACATCAGTTGTGCCTTTATCATGTTCATTCAAATGGAAAATATCCCTAACTTCTGAACATCACCTAAAGCTGTCACTAGTATAAGTTCATGGTTATCTTATAAGTAAATCGTATCAGAGCTTATAAAAATAGAGAGGATCAGACTTGATGATCCCTGGGATTCCCTCCTGCTCTAAATGAAGATCATGTCTATGATCTACATAGGTAGGAGGGATGGAGAATGTTTCTACTTTTGGTTTTTTGAACAATGAAAATATGCTAGTAAGACAGAAGGGCTAATGATTTTCCAATGGAGTAGCCCTTCATTTTTCCTACCTAATTGAATTATTTGTTTTTAATGGGAACAAATAACACAGATGTCTTAAGACTTCCATGAGATGCAATATCTAAGCAATGATCTGAAAAAACAAACTCTATCACTAATATTAACAAAATATTAAGCAAGGTATTTTTTTTGAGAAATTTTCATTTCCCTTTTTATATAAGTGAGTTTGAGAAAATGAAATAACAAAGATGAGGTATATTGTACTTCCAACAGAGAAACTATTTTCAAAAGAATTTGTGGCACATGGAAAGTTTTAAGTTGCTATGCTAAAATAGACTCTTTATTATAAGGAAATCCATAAAGGATGACAGATGTTAGAAGGTAGAATTGGATAGAGTAGCTACTGTTCATTTTATTTTATTCAGTTTTTTAATTGGACCTGTAATTTGATTGGTATAGGGAACTCTTAATAAGGAAATGCTTTATACCAGTGTAGATGATCAATTTTAAACAAATTATAGTCTAACAACAGGGGTTCTTAACTTTGGGTCTGGGTTCTTATTTTTAAAAAATTAATATTTCAATATAATTGGTTTCCTTTGTAATCCTATACAATTTATTTAATGCATTTAAAATATTATTTTAAGAAGAAATGCATAGGCTTCACCCCGTAGTCAAAGGAATCCATGAAAACAACAACAACAAAAAGTTGTCAAAGGGAAAACGTAGAATCATAGATTTAGAGTAATAAAGGACCTTAGAGATCATTTGGCCCAGGGGTAGGGAATCTGCACCCTTGAGAACCTATCTCAAGTGTGGCCCTTTGACTGAATCCAGACTTCAGAGAACCAACCCTCTTAATCAAGGGATTTGTTCTGTAAAATTTAGACACAGTCAAAAGCTGCCCTCGAGGACCTAGAAAACCATATGTGGCCTCAAGGCCACCGGTTCTGTGCCCCTGATTGGTCCTTTTCAAAATGAAGGACAAACAGCTTGAGAAAGAGGAAGGGGAGATGACTTTTCTGAGGTCACACAAATGCGTGTGTGTTTCACATGGTGAAAACTAAGTCCTCTCAGTCTAAAATCAACTCTTTCCCTGGGTCTTTCTGAATTGTAGGCCAGCTCCTTCTACCATATTCCCTTCTATTCAAGAATGATCACAAATAATGTGGCATTTAAAGTATTTTTTTTTATTTACAAGTGTTGCTAATGTCCTAGAACATTGGCTTTTCATGTGGTATCATCATTCGAAATGGCAGCATTCTGTGGCTGTCTGCATTCCACAGATGGAAATAGCTTGGAGATTTCAGTTCCACAGATCTCTAGTTCTTACAGAACATGTAGCTGGATTAACTGGAAATGCTTATCAGTGCTCATGTTTCGCATGAGATTTTGTTCTGTATTCTATTTGCTATGTGAAAAGAAAATCTCATCCTACTTTTCCTGGAGGGATTTTTCTCATGGAATAATGGGTCAGATTAGGTGAAGTTTAGGAAGCCTGTGTTTATTGAACTCCCTGCATATCCGCTGAAGGAATTGTACATCTATAAATAAATTTACTTTTCTTCCCCTTGGTGTTAGGATGAAGATAATAAGATTTTTTATATAAAAAATATTGCTACCATCTGTAATATCATGATTGTTTTTCCAATAACTCCCTCAGCATATACTTTGTGGCATTTTTTTTTTTTGTTTCAGGAAACTGGTGTGTTTGTTTTCATTCTTTCTTTCCTTTCAAGGATTAATTCCAACAACAAAAAAATAGTTCAACATTTACAAGATTCTGAGGTTGATTTCTTGAGATTTCTCTGCATTTGTTTGCTGAAACAGTTTCCTCAAGGAATCAAGACTTAAATAAATGGTAGGAAATAGGGGGAGGATGTAAGCATTTATTAAATACCTATTGTGTACTAGGCATTGTAATAAGCACTTTACAAATACTTACAAATGAACTTACAAAATTCAACAAAACCTACTACTCTTATTAGCACATGCATGAGTTCCTTGACTTTATGCACAACGATGCCAATTTAAACATTCAGAATACTTTTCTGTAAGTAAAATCCTCTGAAAATCTGCCTATAATCCTACTTCTAATGTTAGTCAGGAAGATAAACATTAGGAGTGACAGTGACATTTTGGATTGTATCTAGTCCTCTTTAAAGCACATGGCCTACATTTCTTTTAGAAGCTGGTAGATGATGTAGTAGATAAAAGCACTGTGCCTGGAATCAGGAAAACCAGGGTCTAAATTCAGCCTCAAACACACACTAGATGTGTGACCCTGGGCACATCATTTAACTTCTGACTCCCTCAGTTTCTTTATCTGTGTAAAATGCGGATAACATTAATTCCTTTTTCCAGGATGGTTATGAGGATTAAATGAATATTTAATAAACTTATGTGTATGCATTTACATGCATACTTTCGTAAATTTGTATGTGCAGATATATATGTACATGTATGTATATGTCTAAATCGATAGCTGTGACATGTATGCAAATATTTTATTGTTCACGTTGGTTTGGTCATGTCTGACTCTTTATGATTCTGTGGGCCTCTGCTCATGGAATTTTCTTTGGCAAAGATACTGCAGTGATTTTCCACTTCTTTCTTCAGCATCAAACAGAGGTTAAGTGGCTTGGCCAAGGTCACACAACTAGAAAATTTCTGAGGTTGGATTTGAACTCAAAGTCTCCCTAATGGCCAAGTTTGTTGTTCTATCTACTGAACGATCTACTTAATAAATGCTTGTTAATAGTTAGAAATCATGAATCCAAGTAGGCCAGATCACCTAATGTTCAGACTTTCTCTAGTTGCTCCTAGTTTCTATCTTTTTATTCCACTAATTCGGTTTCCTATGTGGCTCCCCCTTTAGATTGTAAACTCCTTGAGGGTTTTTTCATGTAGTATTTGGAATATGATAATGCACATATATATATGCATATCTATAGATAGATATACACATGCACATACATATGCATATATTTAGCTGTTGTAGGGCAGTCAAACTTATGCTAGATTTGTAGTTAGGAGGCCTAGATTCAAGTACCACTTTGTCACTTATTTTTGTGTGACCACAAACAAATTGCTTCACCTGTGTTTGCTTCAGTTTCCTGATGAGGGCTCATTCATAAGGCTGCACCCAAGGACCTAGAAGGCCACAAGTTTCCCACCCCGATTGAGTCCAATGTCCTCATTATTCTTCTTTTTCAAAAATGAAGGATGAGCAATAACTTGAGAAAGCTGAGGTCCAGAAAGGGGAGATAAATTTTCTCAGGTTACACAAATGCATAGGCAAAATGAAAACTACAGGGATTAGTTTAGGTCCCTTGTAGCTCTAAAGTTATTACACTATGGTGAAAATATTGCTCGTGATCACTTGGATTTATACAATATGTTTCTCTTTTTCACTCCTGCTCTTTTTGGTTTTCTTAATTCTCTTACTTATTACTTATCATTGAGAATAATACAAGATGTGAAGCAACTACCCTCAGTTCTCTCTTTCTTTGCTCAATCTATTTCTTCATTTTTCTATAAGCCTATCCATGCTATCATCCATCCATCCCAGGATTTTAGAATTACTGAATGGTTAAGCCTGTCATAGCACAAGGAATTTACTGTAAAAGAAATAAAGTAGTTTTATAAAGATGAGAATTAAAGCAAAAACCTGCTGTGGTAGAGAAGGGAAACAATTCAAACCCAACTTCTTTGCTTTGCTTCTACTTGAAAATTACACTATAGTTTCATCTTAATTGTCACTTGCATCATGACAGCTGTGGTTGAGTTAAGTTTACAGAGTACTTTAGTTTTCCTGAAGAAATACCTGGAGTGGTGATGTCTGTGTTACAAAACAACATAAATTGCACTTATATGCCTTGGGAATCATTTGGCTGTATTGATTCAGTAAATAAAATAAAAAAATGTATGAATATTTCCTGATTTGCTAGATCTCTCTTTCTCCTTTTCTTCTCTGTAGATCATCTGCAAATTAATTAGTTGGCAAGTTTGAAATGCCTAGTTTTTATTACATATTCTAAAACTGAATATCACATTTTATTTCTCTAATATAAATCAGAGTGCAGAGTCTTATAAGAACCACTTTTTAAGAAAGTCTTGTTCACAACCCATTTCATTCCCTTTAGATTTATATTGGCAATGTATGTGGTCATGAATGTAAAAGTGCCTTTCAGAATGAAAATGGGTCAGATTGTTGCGTGTACGGATTTGGGCGAAATTGATGTCTTCTTTGATTCTTTTGAAGGGTGCTGTTTTAAAATATAGATTAGTCAAGGTTTACAGTTCTGTTACCAGACTGAGTACTTCAAACATGTCTGCAATTTATACTATTCAGTGCTTACAGCCAAAATCTGGGCTTTTGATGTCAGAATAAAGGTAGAACTTTCATGGGAGGGTAGAGGAAAAAGAAGTATATACAAAGAAGTTTGTTCTTGTGTGTGTGTGTGTGTTCAAACCAAAGTGAATCCCTTCTCAGAAGTGTTCCTGTGCATTTGGAATATTGAGGAAATTACTTTTTGTCCCTGTTAGCCAACCAGAGAGTTTCTCAGTTTACCTGGATGTCTGTGGAAGCTTTTGGGCATGGGATTGGGAAAAGACAGTAGACATTTGTCAAGCATTTGGAAGGACTGAGAAAACTTCAGTGTAAAGCGCCGATAAGGGAATGCATCCTTCTGGTCCCCTGCTTGGCAGCTGCTATGGTAGTAGAGGTGATGGTGAAATTGCCCCACTCCTCCACTTCCACAGATAAATGCAGTTCCATGCATGCAAATGTGGGACAGAGCCTGCTACGACCATCATGTAGTGTTCTTTACCTAGTAGGTTGCCAAGAATGGCTTGTTGGTAAGGAGCGATGCAAGTAGATCAAATGATACATATGTAAAGTTGTGCCATGTATTTTTCAAGGACTGTGTTGTCTTTGTCCTACTGAAAACTGGAGTGCTAGCTTTTACTTGGGGCTTATTCTAAAGGTGCCCAGACTTTGCTGTCTATGAAGGATGAGCTTAGTTTATAAAGTAGCAGATGAGAAGGGCACCTAAACATCTGTAACCAGGCAAGATACAGTACTCTTGTTCCTTTAAGTGACTTCAGGTGATTGCGAATTCTCAAACCTATTGATAAAGTAAATTCCTAGATTGAGATGGAGGTTAGAAGTTGAATCCCTTTCTTGGGACATGAAATTAGACCAAGAAAACTTCTCTTGAGGTCCATAGACTCTGAGCAACGTTATAGGAGGTAAAATTGGGCTTGGGAAATAATGAGGCATAGTGGATGAAGAGCCATCCTTGGAGTCCAAAATATACGAACTCCAGTATTGCCTTTGGCACATCATAGCAGTATGACCCTGGGCAAGTCACTTAACCTTTCAACACCTCAGGCAAATCTCTAAAATTGCTCACTGTAGAGTAGTTGCCAATATGTATGAGTAGAGGAATTTTTTGCAGGGAGCTCATTAGTCTGATGAAATTACAGGACTGGTTAAAAAAAAAAATTCTGATAATACCAGTGGCGTTAAATCCAGAAGAGTTAATTTCCCTGTTCCAGATATATATACTGGTGGGGCTCAGCTTGGGAGTTTTAGAAATGGGAGAGGAGCCAGCTCTTCTTGTTTTTAACTTTCTGCTTCTTGATCCTGTTCACTTATTTCACATTGGTTGTTTAGAAATATGCACGCTTTACCTTTCCTGTTAAAGGTACCATTACCTAATGAAAAAATGCTATCCATTCCCATCATTGTTAATAAGTAAGCTGCCATTTAGATGTCACTTAAACATCTTCAAAGTGATAAAATGTTGTGTGTGTCTATTATCTAATCTGATTTTTGCAACATTTCAGTGAGGGAAGGTGCTATTATTATTCCATTTTACATAAGATGTACATTAGAAAGACAGCTTTGGCAGATCAGAATGGGCAGAGACTAGAAGCAATGAAGACCATTTAATATTTCAGGTAGGAAGTAATGAGTGCCAGAGTGAGAATGTTCAGTGCTGGAGCGGGGAGGAAGAGAAATGTTCAAGAAAAAAGGTAAGACAAAGGCAAGAATATGAAAGGTGAGGAAAAGAAGCATTATAAAATTTGACACTGAGTTTTCAAGCCTGGAAGATGCAAGGACTGTCAGTGACCGTAAGGAAGGAGAAGTAAGGGAGATCAGAAAGGGTTGGAAAGAAGAGGGCAAGAAATATTCCATTTGCTTTTAGAAATGATGCCCTTGAGCTAGTAGAACATCTAAATGAAGATATCAGACAGAAATGTAGCTTTGGAATTTAGAATGAAGGTCAAGACATGAAACAAAAATCTGGGAGTCCTTTACATAGATTCTTTTTTTCTTAATCATTTGATTGTATTTGACTCTTTGTGGCTCCCTTTGGGATTTTCTTAGCAAAGATACTGGAATGGATTTTTATATCTTTCTCTAGCTCATGTTAAAGACGAGGAAACTGAGCAAGCAGAGTTAAGTGACTTGTTCAGGTCACACAGTTAATAAGTATCTGAGGCTGGATTTGAACTCAGGAAGATGAGTTTATTAAAATGTAATTTAGAACTTTGATATCCTTAACAGTTAGAACATAGCTCTGTACAGCAGAGCAACCTAAAATTGAGAGACCTCAGACACCAGAATGGCTTCCATTTCAGCTTGAAATGGAAGTTAGATGGTTGAAATCACTCCGAAGTGCCTGGCCTATTCCCCAACATTGCAGCTTAAGTACACATTCCAGGAGCACTGTATATCTATGTCACTATTATGAGTCCTATTAGTTTAAGAAGAGAGGAACGGAGGTGGAAATGAGGGCAAAGGACACATTGTCAACTCTTCTGCCTATAAGGGAGCCACTGGCACAGTTGATAAGCTGCTAGACCTGGAATTGAGAAGATTGAATTCAGGCCAGTCTCAGACACATGCTGTGTAACACGGGACAAGTCCCTTAAACTCTGATTACCTCAGTTTCCTCAAGACTCCCTATCAAAATGGATATAATCATGGCACTTACTTTGCAGGGTTGATGTGAAGACCAAATGAGATAATATTTGTAAAAAAAACACTGAGTACAAGGTCAGGCGCAAAGTAGATGCTATGTAAGTGCATTTTCCCTTTCTTTTCTTTCCCTTCCCTTCCCATTCCAGTACCTAAACACATATTATGTCTCCTTGTGATGGAAATTTTCAAACATTTGCAGAGGTTTTCTTTCTGAGATTCTGATAAAAAGTCCCATCTCATCAAATATTAACAATAGAATAAGTTTGTAGATGCTTCAGTATGGAAAATGGGGTGGGATGACCATCAATGTTGACATCATAAAATGTTACCTCCTCTTGTTCATTTATGCAAATGCAAATATACCAGACAGCTTTATGTTGGCAAGCCTTTGAAGAAGAATTGACAATTGCTTCAATGATACTTTCAGTTTATCAACATTAATTTATTCATTGCTTAGTATGGGAAGAATGGTAGCAAATGGAAATTTACTGAAAATGTCTTTTGCCAAGGAGTCAAATACCATATGTGGAGGATAATGCCAGAAATTACAATGAAAAAGAAAAGAGTACATTTTAATTTGATTTTTGACTTTGTTAGAGATAGAAAGTGATGTCATTGATACTCTACAGTTTGAGTAAGAGAACCAATCTCTAGGATCCTTTCCAATTCTAAATCTGTAAGCAAACCAGGCTACTGAACTGGCCTGCAGGTTCTCATTTCCACATATTGATGAAGGTTATTCCCCATTCCTGACATGTATTACTACTACATCTCTTTAAAAAAAATAGCCTCTTCCTTCAAAGCTTAGCTGCAATCAATCAATCAATAAGTATTTATTATTTGCCTCATATGTGTCAATCTGGGCAGCGAGGGGGTGGAATGGCTAAAGCACTGGACTAAGAATCAGGAGCTCATCTTCAATGGCTCAAATCTGGTTTCAGATACTTACTAGCTGTGTGACCCTGTCAAACCACTTAAACCTATTTGCCTCAGTTTTCTTATCTGTAAAACGAGCTGGAACAAACTAGTCCTGCATCTTTGCCAAGAAAACCTAAAATGAGGTCATGGAGGGTTGGATATGACCAAAAATGATGTAAGACCAGCAACAATGTGCTGGTCATGGGGCTAGGTGCTAAAAAATACAAGGACAAAGAATAAAAAAAAAACATACTCAAAATGGCTTAACATTCTAAAGGAGGAGACAGACATATATATATATATATATATATATATATATATATATATATATATATATATATATATATATATATATATATGTATGTATGAATATAGCATAAATATAAAACTAATAAATACACATATGTAAAACAGCTAAATATAAATTATTTTGGGAGGAACGACATTAGCATTTAGGGCAGATTAGGTAAGTTACTATATAGAAGATGATATCTGAATGCATCTTAAAGTGAGAAGCCTCTGACTAAATGGTAAGGAGGCAATGCAATCCAGACATAGGAGAAAGCTAGTTAAAAGGCATGGAAACAGGAAATGGAGGTACATGAGTAAGGAAGAGGAGAGAGTTTAACAGGATCATAGAGTGCTAGAGGAAAGCAATGTTCAATTGAAATTGGAAAGATAGGTTGAAGCAAGTTTGTATGGAGTATTAGAAACTAAACAAATGAGTTAATGTTTTATCCTGGAGGCAGCAGGAAGCCATCAGAATTTGTTGAGTGGGGAGTCATATGGTCAGAAGGTCAGATCTACTCTCAGGGAAAATTACTTCAGCAGTAAATTGGATAGATTAGAGTAGTGAAAGATTTGAGGCAAGAAAACTAATCAGGAAGCTAATGCAATAATCTAGGGGAAAACTTATGAGCATTTGAATTTGTGTGAGTAGGCATGTGAATAGACAGAAGAATTTGGATGTGAGATTTTGTGAAGGTAGAAATGGAAAAGATTTGTCAAATGATTGTATATATGAGATAAGAGAGAGAGAAGTCCAAGAAGATGCCAAGATTATGAACCTGAAAAGTGGAAGAATGGTGATGCCTTCAACATTAATAAGATGCCAGGGGCACCTATGTGGTGCCTTGGATAAAGCACCAGTGCAGGAGTCAGGAGGACCTGAGTTCAAATCTCACCTCAGACACTTGACACTCACTAGTTGTGTGACCTTGGACAAGTCATTTAACCCCAATTGCCTCATCCTGGGTCATCTCCAGTCATCCTGATGAATATCTGGTCATTGGATTCAGATGACTCTGACAGAGAAGTGAGGCTGGTGACCTGCACAATCCTCCCTCACTCAAAACAAAGTGAAGTACAAGTCATGTCATTACTTCTCTGATGGCATGGTCTTCTTCTGCAATGAAGGACAAACACACAATAAGATGCCAACTCAACTGAAGAAACATATTTACTTCCTCCCACAGTTCCCCACCCACCTACTCACCTCTCCCCAATATATGAAAGTATTTTGCTTTTTCCCAGAAAATTGTCCAGATCTCTCCTTTGCTTCCCTCATGTTCTACCTGGTATTACATTCATCCACCTTTCTTTTGAATTTCCTTGATAATGTATGGGTACCTTGAAAGTAGGAACTATAAAATTTCATCTTTGTAACTCCATTGCCTCTCATTGTAGTTGTTCAGTTATTTTCTCAGTTAGTGTCTGACTCTTCATGACCCCATCTGAGGTTTTCTTGGCAAAGATACTAGAGTGGTTTGCCAATTTCTTCTCCACATCTTTTGATAGATAAGGTAACTAAGGCAAACAGGGTTAAGTCATTTGCTTAGGGTGTGTCTGAAGTGAGATGAGTCTTCCTGACTCCAGGCCCAGTGCTCTATCCATTGGGCCACCTGACTGCCCTCATAAATTTCCCAGGTAGTGTATGAGTTCCTTGAAAGCAGGAACTATAATTTTTTAATCACTCTAGCCCCAATGTTTTACATTTAGGAATTGCTTAATAGTAATTGAATTTAAGTGAAGAAAAGGAATAGGTATTTTTTTTAACTTATGATTTAGTGTATAATTTGAAAAGATACCTATCTTTTAAGGAAGATTCCCTGAAGGGTGAAAAAAAACCTATATCTACTCTATCATAAATATTATTTTAAGTAATCATTATATGGAAAAGATAGAGGTAGCTTGGTGTAGGAGGATGGAACATTCTGGAGTTAGGAAGTCCAGAATTCAAGACTAGACCCCCACCAAAAGAAACACATTTAAGGGAATTTCTGTAACTAGGATGTTTATTTTTCCCAGAAAGTCTTTGTCTTTGTGATAGTTAGAGAAACATTTATCCAGCATAAAGAGATGATGCAGAAGAAGTTTTAGGAGCACTATCTACCATAGATACTTTGCTAAGGTCAGCAAAAAGCCTAGATGAGAAAGAAAACCCAGTCTAGCGAATTTAATTTATAATATTAGAATTGTTAGTTATTGGAGCTGTCATAAATTTTTTCCATATGGGTTGGGACCTATTGAATATTTTTCACTTAAAATATTCAGATTCACAGTTCCAAGATCATTTTATTTCCTCATTTTTTTTGTCCATGCTTGATGTAAGCTAGAACTCATGAGAGATGGGTGTCGGGCCAAATAAATTAAAACAGAAGCACGTGTTTCTGACATCTCAGAAATGACTGCAGGCTAGAATTGTTCATGTAAACAAGACTATTAGATTCAATTCAAATTAATAGCACACTGAAAGAAAATGAAATTAGCCTTTCCTGGACAATTAAATTTATAAAAGAGACAAAATGATAACTTTATAGAGCACCTATATTGGATTTATAAAAGCAGCAAAATAATTAGCAATCCTTAAGCATGCTTGCAAATGTGGATTTGGGAGGAGGAGATAAGAAAAATAATTTTCTACTAGATGGTGTGCTTACATTAGAGTTTATCTGAGTTCTATGATTCTGAAAATATACTCTCTGTGACTTTTGCCAGGCAATAATATTTATTGGCTTAATGAATAGAAAACCCACAATCCTCCATTGGGATTCATTCAATGTCATGATGTTTGAATGAGGGCCCACAGTGCTGTTATTTGGGAAAGAAGGAAACAAGCATTTATTAAGGGTTTACTGTGTACTAGGTATTGTGCTAAGGACTGGAGATAAAAATACAAGCAAGTATAAAGACCTTGACCTCAGGGTGCTTACATTTTAATGAGGTAAGAAGCAACCATATGTAAATCAACTGAGAATTGGCAGGATGGGGAGAAAGAGGAGGGATGTACCTAGGTGGAGGGAATTGTTTTGAAGTCTAAAAAGTCTTGAACAGGACCAGGCAGAGAATGAAAGCAGACTGGTCTGAGCCCTTTCACAGAATGGAGACTGTAGGAGGAACTTGTCAATGGGAGAGAGAACAGGGTCTAACCTTGCTGAAGAATATTCTCTAGGGGGAGCAGGCTAGTATAGTAGGCTTATTATTCTGGGATGAGGTCATCTGAGGAAGTTCTGAAATGAGCCAGTAAAGATTAAAGTGGTAGAAAAGAAACCATGTTTCCTGCTCTCAAAAATCTTACTGTTGAGTTGGGAGACAGAATATAGAGTAGAAACAATGGAAAACCATAGGAAATCACTGTCACTAAATTAATATGGGTCAAGTTGAAAAAAATATGAAAAGGATGCAAAATTTTTAGGAGTAACCAGTTTTCCTTGGATTAATCAGTGAATACTTTCTGAATGAGCTTTAAAGTGAGTGAGGGATTATTTCATTTCTCTTCCTGTCTGTATATATCCCGTGAACAAAATGATCAATTTACAGTTAGATGCTTTTCAAACGACCATTTCTAACTTCACCTGTGTCTTTTTGGGACGTTAAATAAACCACATAATTTGTCAATGGTAGTCTGTCAACTTGCTGAGTGAGAAAAAGAAGAGACTTTCAGAGGTGATTGTAAATTGATTTGTGATACTTTATTATTGTCTGTAATAAATGTTATTGCTAGCCATAATGAGCTGAATACCAAAGGAGTATGTAATAAGCTCCTACGGCACCTAAATTTGTGCAAATAGCTTTCCCTCCCATTGTTCAGTGCCCTGACCTCTTATTATTCCAGAGAAACAGGGTTTTCCTGTATTGCCTATTAGTTTCCTGTAGGAGCCAATTATCTTATTTATGTGTTGATGACTTAAATAGGAAACCATTCTATTTTAATATGTAGCAATAAAATACTAACAAATTGAATGCATGGCCAAGGCATAAATATGTATCGAGCAAAGAATCAAAACCTTCCAAATTTTTAAAAATGCTCTTAGAGCCTTCTTAAGGTTTTTCTAGGTTCCTAACTGGTTTCTGTCTGTTTTGACTCCTTCAGATTTTATATTCTGGAAATTGGAGCACTGGGGCTGCATTTAGAAACATCCTATAGATTTTAGTTATCTGTGAGGGAAAAGCATTACTGTTTGGGAAGCTGATTGACTATTGTCATGGGTGAAGGAAAGGGTAGAGGTGGGATTTTTAATACTGTTGAATGCAAGGTCAGTTTTGTCTTTATTTATCTTGTCCAACAAGGAAGTATGTATATAAAATAAGTCTGGTTATAAAAATTTCCAGGAGGGTTTTGTGCTGCCTCTAAGCAAGACGCCTTTAACTTCATGCTTTAGGTACTGGCATGCAGACATTGCAAAAAGCCGTATTTTTATTTAAATTGAGAGAGAATGTTTGTTCCTATGTGTTTTCATGAAATCATATTCAAGGCAAAGATTAGCAACGTATAGAAATTAATTTTATCTCACTTTTTCTCTAGCAAAAAGTACTTCCTTGAATAAGATACGGTATGTAAAACACTTTTAAAACCCTAAGTCATTGTCTAAATGTGGACTGTTACAATAAAAATTATTTTGTTCTCATCTTTCTGTTCAATGAAATTCAGGTAGGAATTATCCTGGGGCAAGTCTCTATCCTATTATTCCTTAATATTTAATGTTCACCGGCCTATTGCACAGGTGGATAAAATGATTGTTTTTTTATAAGTATATGAAAGTAATCTAAATACAGACTCAATTTCTTGGACTTACTGAAAGCATCTTTGGGAAAACTCTAGTAGCAGAAAGGATGATGGGGATGATATCCCAGAAATGTACTAGTAACAGTTTAATAGCCAGTGCTCAGAAAATAAATGACATGCCTTCAAATTTAATGAGCACTATTAACATTTTCTCCATCACCTTCTGAAGTCTAAGCAATCAACAAAAGAGTAAATCCATCTCTGATTTATAGAATTTGATGATCTCTAAGGTGGAAATACTTAGAATGAAAATTTAAGAATCAGTTCTGAGGACCGGTTGGAGCTATCAGTTCCTAAAAATTTGGTTGAAGGTGTCTCCAGCGCACTCCTTCAAAAGCACACTTCCAAAAAGGTTTCTTTTTCCTTAAGAATAATAATTATTATTTTAGTTTTTCTTCTTTCTTACAGAATTCTGACAGAAGTGGTCCTGGAACATGTTGCTATCCTCTCATCACCCCTTTACAATCAGTGTTCTACAGACTACTGCATAGGTAGACAAATAACTTATTTATAGTGGAATAAAATTCTCAGATTGTAAACTCACCCTCTGTAGGCTCACAGAAACCATTTTTAGAACAAATTCAGTAGCAGACAGGACAACATAGATGATGTTCTACACCTCTTTCTGTTCTCTTGTGATTTTTATCTCATTGGTGTAGAAGAGTAAATCTTTCTATAGCTGCTTGCGGCAATGAACCCTTGTTTTGTCAATTTAATTTATGTTTTTATATTCAAAATCTGTTTATCCTTTTTATAATTCTGAAGGTGTACATTGATTAGTACTATATAGGTGTTAATTGTTTTAAAAGTATTCTTCCTAGTCAACCTTGATTATAAGATGCCAGTAAATCTCAAAATATTCAACTGTAACCTGCTCCTTAACATCATTAAACTTTCCATGATTAGCTTGGAGGAAACCAAAGTATTTTCAGGGATTGCCTTCATTGGTTAGTTTCACTTGACCTTCAGTCTTTCCTTGACATACTTTCAGAATGATATATACTTATTAAATATAAGTAATACTCCTTTATCATTGAAGAAAATTCCATGAGATGAAATAACTTTATGTTTTAGGCGCAGCCAAAGATTTAAGCTGCAATTCTCAAGGAAAGGTCCCATTTGACAGTGCCAAGGCTTTCACTGGTGAGAGCTTTCTTTAGCTAGATGTTTATTTAGCTTGGTTATAGCTGTGTAAAAGCTGTTTTGAGGCTTCATTTCCATGGGAGTTATTTTTCAGTATGATGGCTGTAAGTACTGGACAAAAAGTATTGTCATTCCCCTAGATTCTTTAGTAAAGAGCAGTCTTCGTGATGATCTGAGGGAAGCTGGTGACCAAGATGTTGGTTGTTGTGGTGGTTTGACTTGCCTGGTCTACCTCCTGTGTCACTTAGATTTGCTTACTCAGCCAATGAAAGGTTGGTAGTTTGAGGGAACAGCTGATCCCATCTCCATAAAAGTTGCCAACCCAGATGATGATAGTTACGAATTCTGGAGTGGAAGCATGACAGGTATTATGCAGAGAGACAGAGGGCTGACAGTCCCAGGGCTCCTGTGCTTATCTGCTTATTGTTGCTAGGTGATCAGCTGTTGTTGGTGGTAGTAAAAATGATGGTAGGACCCTTCCCTGCAATGATATCTCCCCATGGTGATAGCTGTTGGGGCTGGGTTAGAAGCAGCTCTAGTGATTTCAGGGGACACTGATATTCCCACAAACTTTAAGCTCAGGATCCTGGACTATATCCATTGGGATGTAAGGGGGAATATGAAGGTCAAGGTGTCAATCTGACTTGCCTGGCATATGTGGCTTCTGCTTCTCCTTCAGTTTGCCTTGCTGATTCAGCTAGGCTGGCATATAACTTGATATCATCAAGTGGCTAATAAGATGTTTTGATTCAATCATTTCTATAATAGTTTCATTTAATAGAGGATTTGAGATTAGGCAGAATTATAAAGATTTTGAGCAGTCTTTCTGAAAAAATGCCATGTTTAATATGAATTATTCTAAAATTATTGTTTCTATTGGTATGTTTTAAATAGAGAACAGTTTTTCATGTGGATATCACATACTCTAACATTCTTATTATATAGTTGGGTCTATTTTATGAGTTTATGATACATGGATAGGTCATGAATGCAGAACTGAGTCAAAGGCTTTAACATGATAAATGGTACATTTTGGGTTAGTACATTTCTTTTTGCTCAGTAGTCATTATACTTACACACATATAAATTTCTTTATGTATTTTTATTAACATAAGGTGTGAATTCTTTATATAGTATACGGTACATAAATGGTCTATATCTGGAGGTGTCATTTGTATCCTTGTCTTTGGTAACATATTTGCGATGACATATTGAGAAAGTAGAGTCAGGCCTGTATCTAAGAGGAAGTTGGGAGAGTACCTTGATAGTAATTTGCATTCCACTATGAAGCATCAAGCCAATAATTATGGATCTCATTCAATTTGTCATTTTTTCCTGTTTTGCAGAGGCTTTATTCTGACACCTCTAATAGGGCTATTGTTATTCAATAATATGCAAACTTTTAACTTTTTTGTTTAATTCAATCTGTGCTTCCATTGTGTTAGCATTCTTGCAGTCATTTAGATACTAAAAATTTTCTGCATCCTTCAGGAATTTGTTCTTACTTTTAATTTCTTTATTTCTCAAACCTCTGTAGTAAAATGGTATAACAATATTGGATTATGGATTGGTTTGTTTTTACTATGTTACATTGCCTTAACTTTTGGACTATGACTCTCAGTCATTAATTAATCATAGAAATGAAAATTTCTAATTATTTCTTCCCAGATTCCTCTCTGCATGCTTCTTTTTTGTCTCCTTTAACTTGCCTATATAGAATTCAGATTTTCTGTCACTCATCTAGACAGAAAATGAAGTGATTTTTCAAATGCCTTTATGCAGATCTTTAATACATTTTAAAATCATTTCTATTATGATTTTTTTAACACCTGCCCTTAGAGAGATTCCTTGATAGTTCCACCTTTCCTCCTATGGTTCTTAGCATAGCAACACCCACCAGATATCCATACTGCTATTTGCAGGTCCTGAAATGTTTGTCACTTTCTGTAAAATTCTGTTTTAGAATGTGTTAAATTCATAGGGGTTATAGTTTTTTTGCCAACTTTTAAAAATCATCATATATTGGTGTCATTGATTTGTTGGTTGGGCTTGTAATCAAATTCAAAAATGGTTGGAGAATTGCAGCGTATCTAGTCCCATTTTCCTTTTAAAATCATTCAAAACTTTGGTATTCGTTTTGTATCTTTTTTTTGTTATGAGGTATAATTTCTAGAGTTTTCGTTGATTGAAGGTTTCCAATGATCGGACGTTCCTCACCTTTTCCCTCTTTAGATTTTAGTAGCTGCTTGATTCTGTCTCTTATTTCATCTCACTTAGATTTTAGGATGCATTTATTTTTCATGGTTATTCTGTTCTGGTTCATCAAAAGTTGACGAATGATTTCTCCTCCTCCTCTTCATCTTCCTGCTTCCCTTACCCCTTTCCTCCTCCAACCATTCTCCTTTTCTTCCTTTTGTACTCATCCTTTTCTTTCTCCTTCCCTTTTTTCTCTTTCCTTTCCCTTCTTTTATCTTTCATTTTCATTCCTCTTCTCTTCTTAATGCTCCTCCTCCCTCTTCTCCTTTGTTCTCCTTTCCTTTCTTTTCTTCTACCATTTCTTATCTTCTCTTTTTTAAAAAAAAATTTACTCTCACTTCCCTTTTAACATGTAACAATTTTTTATGATTGCCTTGTTCTGGTTGGCTGTAAGTTCCCTTTCACTTTGTTTTCATTCTTCAATTTTTGTTTTTCTTTCCCCTACCACATTTCTATCCCCCCTCCTTTGGTATACTCCCTCTACCTCGCGGTATATGCTATTTTCCTTTGCTTACCATTATGGGAGACAAATTTAAACTTTATTGTTGGATGGAAGATTTACTGAACATTAGTTCAAACGACCATAATAAATGATGAGTTGGATTTTTATTCAAATATTGATATCCTGGGACTTGGAACATTGTTCTACATGTGGAAGAAGAATTATTTAATGTGATTTGTTTTTGTTTGTGCGTCTTCCCCTTTTGTACGACAACCTGGAAAGAGTCTCAGTTTATTTTCATACAGGGATTCCTTTAAACAAAAAGAATGACAAGTGGCTTATAAGGAGAAATTTGTATAAATCAGCATAACTCTCCCTTTTCCTTCTGAAATCAAGCCTATTTTTTACATCTAAAAACAAGAAGCATTATTTCTGGAATATTTTTGTTTGTTTTTGGTTACAGCTGATACTTTCAGAATTTAAGTGGGTGAAAAGTGCTCTAATGCATCTCCTGAAAACGGTAACTTCTTTGCATTTGCTTTTGAAATATGCTAAAGTATAACGCAGTTAGGTTAATAAGATTTCATAGTATCCAATTTTAGAGTTTTCCAAAATAAATTTTAAAGGACAAAATGATCTCTTTTAAATATTAAAGGGGCAGTTTATAGAGTCAATCCAGGAATCACAGGGGCTTTATTGAAAAATGGAAAAAATCTTTTAATGATCACAAACTTTTTAAGGAAGTCTTGGGTGAAACTTGCAGTTGGCTTTGATTTTACATAGCTCTGAAGTCTGTTGTAAGAGGAAATGGAATGTAATTAAAATACTGAGCTTAACTAGATGGTAAGATACTTGGGCAGCCTGATTACACCACTGTGAATCCTCAAAATTATTTTAAGTGCCCTCCAACGTTCTGCATATGTCTTTAATTCCTGATGAAACTGAGTCAGTAGAATGTAACATCTCATTTGAGTCTAAACTTAGGAACATATTTTAATGAAAGCCTCAAGTCTGAGTCTTATGTGACATAAAAGACTGGGGCACAGACTTTTTTGGATTTATCATGTCCCTAGCTCCTGATTCCCACCCAAAAAATCTAGTTGGAAATTTACTGTATCACATCATCCAGTAAACACCCACTTCTCAAAACTCAAAGAATACTTTTTTGTTTGTGGACAGGAGATGAAGGACCTGGCCTCAAGTCCTGATTTTATCACGTACTACCCAGTAATACTCAATACTTTCTGTACCTCAGTTTCCTCATGTATAAAATGAAGGATTTTGACTAGGTAATCTCTAAAATTCCTTCCATCTCAAAATCTATGATTTAAAACAAACAGAATTCATAACAGAGCTCCTATAAGTTAATGGTACCTGGCAAAGAAACCCTTTCCTAGAGACACATAAAGCCTCAGTCATTTATAATTATTGGATTACAATTATGAGATTTCCTAGAAATATTGCTTCTCATAGTTTCTTCACACAACATTATTGATCTGGGTAATTTCAATCAAATGGCTGTTTTCTCTCCTTTATACCATTCTACCAGAAGTTCTGAGCACTTCCCAGGAGGTGGCTCCTCAGTCGTTGTTGGTCTTTTTCTGAAGAAGTTGCTCTCTGTTGTGGCCCCCATCCTATAGTGGATGGTACATATTAGGTTCTTAATAAATGTTTATTGACTGACCGACTGATGAAGTGCAGAAATACTCCACAGTATCATTATCTATTCAGGAGACACAGTTATCCCTGGGAACCTCTGTATTAGTCAGATAAATCTGCCCTCTGGGTTCTCTCCTCTGTGTTATAGTTCTCACCTGACCACACAGTTCATGTGGAAGAGAAGAATACATCTACAGTATCCTTGTCATTTTCAGGTGGGTCTCCGCTGACATCAATTTGAAACATGGTGACTCAAAAGTTTGATGTGTTTTTTCTTTCAGGAATATATCTTCTATTTTCATGAGCATTCCATATCCAGACAGTTCTCTTTCCATAAATTCACATTATGCAAATTCAACTTTATGTAAAGAATTCTAAAAGAAATCCACATTCCCTCCCAAAAATACCACCAATATTAACTTATCTGTACAATACTATGCTGTCTCTCAGCCCCTACTCCTTGACTCAGCCCTCTGACCTCTAACCCCTAACAAAAAACCCCCTCAAAAATCCTTACAAAAAATCTCGCTCCAAGTGAATGCAGAAGAACTGACTGCCACTGCCACTGCCACTGAATCTGGGGTGTGGCTTGAGACCTCCAGGCCTAAGAAAGGAGACTTTTGCTTCATTCCACCCATCTGTCCCATGAATGAGGGGATGTTCCCCCACTTGTGTCTCATTTCTCTGTTCCCATTGCACAAATGAAGAGTATGTCAAGATTGGTTTACATAGAGGTCTGTGTAATGGTCCCTTTAAATAAAGTGAGAATTGTCTGTAGTTATGTTAGGGAAAAACTCCCATTTTCAGCTTGTACTCCTCTCCTCCCAATTACTCCAAATTACCTGTTCCTTTAGGGATAGATAACTACAATTGCTGTGTTCTTAAAGTGTGCCATGGGCAGTCAGGTGGTGCAGTGGGTAGAGCGCCAGCACAGGAGTCAGGAGGACCTGAGTTCAAATCTCACCTCAGACACTTGACACTCACTAGCTGTATGCCCTTGGGCAAGTCACTTAACCCCAATTGCCTCTTCCTGGGTCATCTCCAGCCATGGTGATGAATATCTGGTCACTGTATTCAAATGGCTCTGGAGGAGAAATGAGGCTGGTGATCTGCACAGCCCTCCCTCACTCAAAACAAAAAAACAGTCAAGTGCAAGTCATGTCATCATTTCTCTGATGGCATGGTCTTCTTCAGCAACGAAGGACAAACACACAGCTTATCTGCCCTAAACATTTTTAGTGTAGTTTTGGCCATATTGGACAGTGATTTCAACATGACTGGTAATATTAGTGCTGGTACAACACAAAGATAACTAAATAAGAAGGCTGAGATAATCAAACTGACTTTATTTGATGTTGAGGTTTACACAAATGTGGTATAGAAGTAAATATAAGACAGAAGCTAGAAATTGTTCCCTAGAAAACTACTTCTAATTGGAAATAACTAAATGGATATAATTTGAAATAACTATTTCTAATTAGGAACTCTGATTACAGTTGGAGAAAACCTTAAAGATCATCTAGTCTGTCTCACTTTACAGATAAAGAAACCAAAACCCAGAGAGATCAGTAAGTCCAAGGTAATTTTGGGAGGTGGGGAAGTCTAGACTAGTGATTTCACTTCCATTGGGAGCTCGCAATGAAGATAGCCTTTCTATCAATGCAGATCAGCAACTGCTCCTCGATTCATAGCATTAAAGAGTTGCTTGGGGCAATGAGAGGCAAAATGAACTGGATCATGTGTTAGAAACAGAACTGGAACCCTGGTCTTCCTTTGTCCCATGTCAGTCCTCCATCTACTATCTTGTTACCTGTCTTTATGCCCTCAAAGGTTAAGAATACAGTAAATAGCAGAGCTAGAATGCAAGTCAGGCCCTCACATTCCACATTCATGCCACTATGCAATGGAAATAATTTTCAAATCTCAGTATGTTCAAAGAAGTCAACATATTATGATTATATTCTTTTTTCCTTTTCCAAACAATTCTTATTTAGCTTAACTGATGTCTCTTAACATCTTCAGTGCATAGGGAAAGACAAAAGTGAGCCAAGTCTAGATGAGGGAAATTAATCAGAAGATGGCAGCTGCTTTTATTTTTTCTTTTGTGAGATGAATTTTCAGAGACACAATGGAGACTTTACAGTCACATCTCTCGTTGTTTTGGTTCTAAGAAATGGTTCAGTCAGGTCAATGGCCTTACTCCCAAAAAAAAGTCAATGTAGAGTATTAATGCTTTCTCAGAGGCTAGATCTCAGCAGAGCTGGAAGGTCTGCTGGAGGTCAACTACTCGACTTGTGAACTCACATTCTGTAGAATTCTTCTTATTGTATTTTTGATGTCCTTGCTTAAGATGATCTGCTGATAAAATAGAAGGTTCTGCTTTGTTTAAATGGAATGAATGAATCAAGCATTTATGTAGCTCTTATTATATGCAAAGCACTATGTTAAACTCTGGGGGTACAAATGGAAAAATTAGTCCCCTGCTCCAAAGAAATTCATATTGTAATGGGGGAGACAATACTTATGAAAGATTTAAACTGCAAGTCAGATGGAAAGGTCCATGGTTCTTAGGGTATAATAGCAAGGCAGATAGTAATGTCTTGTTTTTAACGTTATTTCTATTAATGAAATCATAGCTGATGTTGATGTTAAACCATTTGACTGTACCAATAACTTTGGTAGAAAGAATTTTCTTTTCTTGGTCTTTGGCAGCTATGGCTTTAGCATCTAGAGGAGCAGTTTCCAGTTTGCCGTTCTCCACAGGTGTTGCTTTGCAGGATGATGAAGATAGGTACTAAGCTGGAAACATTGCTATTCTCAAGGCTCCTTGGTTCAGAATCCTCAGTTGTCTCCATCATCGTCTGAGGGTAGATGATGGTCAAGGTGGTGGTCATAGTTTGACATACCTAGCACTTGCAGCCTCCTGTGTCTCCCTCAGGGTTCTTTGATTGTTCAATAAGGCTTGCTTGCCTGCCCTCTGAGTCATCATTGGTTGAAGGTTTATGAGAATGATTGACCATTTCTTCACAAAAGTTGAGTCTCCAGATGATGGTGAAGACTGAGCTATAAGAAAGTCTGATGATCTGGGGAGTGCTGCCACATTATGGGCTCTTGTGGTCATAATATGTGGTCAGCCATTATTGGCAGAGGTGGTTGTGAAGGGTGGTTACCTGACTTATTTGTTTTAATTTTACTTGGAAAGTTTCTTATCACTTTCATTTTGTCTCCCTCGTGGATCCAATGACCTTGTCACTTGGCAAGAATAAGAGACAATAGGTCAATGACCTTAGTGCTATGTTGGTAGAGGCAGTAAGCCAGCACTCTCTTAGTTCAAGTCCAATAGTGGAATTAAAAGAGGCACTTGCAAGCCATTGAACAACTAATAAAAGTTACTTTTTCCCTTATACAGCAAAGATATGCAACAAGGGTAGAGTGGCACTTATCATCTCTGAACAGAGACTCCTTTGTTTCCATATGGAAATGAATCTTATCATCAGTGCAAGATATGGTGAAGGACATAACACTCTTCTATGGTGAAATGCACCAAATCATAGCTCCAACGATATTTGGGTGGGACTTTTTATTATTAGGTGTCTGAGAAGCTGTATCACAGAAACAAGATCTAGGGATTGCTTTGTGTCATTTTAGGGAAAACTAATCTATATGGCAGAGAGTAGAGCCTAACCCAAATTATGGGGAAGTTCTGGTACATATCAAAATATCCTAGATATTAGGTTCTGTATGTCCATAGGGAATCATAAAATGAGAGTTGGAATGAAATTCCAAATTCCATCTATCCAATCACTTCAAGTTAGAAGTTAGGAAATTAGGCTAACAGAGGTTAAGTGATTTATCCCCAGTAGTATGGATAGTGTCACAGATGGGTTTTGAATCCATAACCTCTGACTTCAGAGCTAGTAATCTTTCCATTGTACCATACCACCTCAACTCATTAGCACACAAGCCATCTCTCCCTGTAGAATGTAAGCTCCGTGAGATAACAAACAATTCTTCTTTGTATCTATGTTTCCCACATCTGATGCAGTGCCTTGCATTTATCAGGCACAAATACATTGATGAATCTATTCCCTGTCTCTCAAAATAGATACATTGCTGCAATTTCCTTTTTCTTAATTGCATCTAAACAGTGTTAGAGAGGAATTTTAACCCTAATCCTCTGATTCCTAAATCAGTGTTCTTTCTTCTCTACTATGTTGCCTCCACAGATTATGAGGATTTATATAAAAAAATGCTAAACATTCACAAAGAGTGAGAAATTGTGAAGATGATACAATTTGGCTCAGTGCAATGTGGTTTCATAATCTTTAAAAAAAATAATAGATAAATTAAACTAGCAAAGTATTGCTTCACTTCTTTTGACTTTGTTTAAATCTGGTTTAAAAGTGATTTTCTAGAGGAATCACAAGATGGGGGCAGAAAAGAAAACAACAATGGCAGAATGTTGGAAACTCTACTTCCTGTTTTCTTTTATCTTTTTAAAACAAGTTTTTATTGATGTCTTCTGTTTCTTAAATCCTCATAGTTATTCTAATTATACTTTCCCTTCCTTTATGTAGAGAGCTATCCCATAACACAAATATAACTTTTGAAGAGGAAAAAATTAGTCCAAAAATATATGTGATATGTAATACCTGTGGATTTCCCACCTCCAGAAAGGACTGAGTGGCTGCTATCTTCTCATATCATTTTATTTGAGCCATGATTGATGTTTAAAATTTTGATACATTTACTCTTGATTTTTTTGTCTGCAGTTTTTTCCATTTGCATTATTGTAGTGTAGTATGTCTCTCTCTCTCTCTCTCTCTCTATATATATATATACACACACACACACACACACACACACATATACACACATGTGTATGTGTGTATATATCTTCACTGCTTTGGTTCACGTAACTCCATGCTTCTTTGTATTCATCACATACATCATTCCTTACAACATGGTAATGTTTTGTTATATTCATGTACCTTATACCACAATTTGTTTAGCCATGCCCCAATCAATGGGTACCTACTTGGTTTCCATTTCTTTGCTATCACAAAAAAAGTCCCACCATAAACATTTTGGGATATATGGGAACTACTTTTTGATGACTTCCTTGGGGGATCAGTCCAGTAATGCTGTCTCTAGTTCAAAAGGTATAGTCATTTTTGCCACTTTGTTTCCATAATTCAAAATTGCTTTCCAGAATGGTTATTTAATTTCATGGATCCAACAACTATGAATTAGCATGCCTATTGTTCCACAAGCTCTCCAACATTGAGCATTGCCATTTTTGTCATCTTTGTCAGTTTACAGGGCATGAGGTGAAATGTTTGATTTGTGTTTCCTAGTGATCTGGAGCACTCTTCCTTGTGGTTGAGAATACTTTGTAATTCTTTTGAGAACTGTTTGTTCATGTACTTTGACTGTTTATCTATTTGAGGAAACATCTATATTTTTCTTTCTTTTTTTAAAATTAAATTTTTAAAAATTAATTAATTTTGGTTTTCAACATTCGTGTCCACAAGATTTTGAGTTCGAAATTTTCTCCCCATCTCTCCCCTCCACCATCCTAAGACAGCTTGCATTCTGATTATCCCTTCCCCCAATCTACCTTCCTTTCTATCATCCCTGTTCCCCCTTCTCTCATCCTATTGCCCTCTATTTCCTTGTAGGGCAAGATAGATATCCCATTGCCTGTATGTCTTATTTCCCAGTTTTATGTAAAAACATTTTGACATTTGTTTTTAAAACTTTGAGTTCCAATGCCTCTCCCTTCTACCCTTTTCACTTAACCCCATCAAGAAGGCAAGCAATTTGATACAGATTATACATCTGTAGTCATGCATAACGCTTCCATAATAGTAATGGAAATGAAATGACTAACTATATTTTCCTTCATTCTATCCTGCCCCCTATTTATTCTATTCTCTCTTTTGACCCTGTCCCTCCTCAAAAGTGTTTACTTCTAATTATCCTTCCTCCCATTTGCCCTCCTTTCTATAATCTCCTCCCCACCCTTATCCCCTTTTCCCCTACTTTCCTCTAGGGTAAAATAGATTTCCATATCCAATTGAGTATTCATGTTATTCCATCCTTAAACCAAATATAATGAAAATAAGACTTGGTGTTTCCCTCTCACTTCCCCCCACCTTTCCCTCCATTGCAAAATCTTTTTCTTGCCTCTTTTTATGTGAGAGATGATTTACCTCATTCTGTTTCTCCCATTCTTCTTCTCCCAATATATTCCTCTCTCAATCCTTAATTTTATGTTTTTTAGATATCATCCTTTGCTGTTCAACTCACCTCGTGCCCTCTGTCTATATGTATATAATCCCTTCAACTACCCTAATATTGAGAAAAGTCTCAAGAGTTACAAATATTATCTTTCCATGTAGAAATGTAAACAGTTTAACTTTACTAAGTTCCTTATGATTTCTCTTTCCTTTTTACCTTTTCATGCTTCTCTTGTTTCTTGTATCTGAAATTCAAGCTTTCTATGCAGCTGTGGTCTTTTCATCAAGAATGCTTGAAAATCCTCTATTTTATCGAGAGACTATTATTTTTCCTGAAGTATTATACTCAGTTTTGCTGGGTAGGTGATTCTTGCTTTTAATACTAGCACATTTGACCTCTAGAATATCATATTCCAAGCCCTTCTATACCTTAAGGTAGAAGCTGCTAGATCTTGTGTTATCCTGATTGTATTTCCACAATACTCAATTAATCTCTTTCTGACTGCTTGCAATATTTTCTCCTTGACCTGACAGCTCTGAAATTTGGCTACAATATTCCTACACGTTTTCCTTGTGGGATCTCTGTCAGGAGGCAATTGGTGGATTCTTTCAATATCTAGTTTACCCTCTAGGTCCAAAATTATCAGGGCAGTTTTCCTTGATAATTTCTTGAGAAAATTATATCTAGGTTCTTTTTTCGTTATGGCTTTCAGGTAGTCCAATAATTTTAAAATTGTCTCTCCTGGAACTGTTTTCCAGGTCAGTTGTTTTTCCAATGAGATATTTTACATCACCTGCTATACTTTTATTCCTTTGGGTTTTTTTAATAATTTCGTGCTTTTTGACAAAGTCATCAGCTTCCATCTGCTGCATTCTAATCTTTAAGGAATTATTTTCTTCAGTGAGCTTTTGGAACTCCTTTTTCATCTGGCCAGTTCTGCTTTTTAAGGCATTCTTCACCTCATGGGCTTTTAGAGTCTCTTTTGCCATTTGGGTTGGCCTATTTTTTATAGTGTTATTTTCTTCAGAATTTTTTTGGGTCTCCTTTAGCAAGCAGTCAACTTGTTTTTCACGATTTTCTTGCATCATTCTCATTTCTCCTCCTAATTATCCTCTACTTCTCTTACTTGACTTTCAGAATCCTTAATGAGCTCTTCCATGGTCTGTGACAAATTCATATTTTCTTGGAGGCTTTGGACTTTGCTTTCTTCTTCTGTTTATATATTTTGGTCTTCCTTTTCACCAAAGTAAGATTCTATAGTCTGATTCTTTTTCCAATTTTTGCTCATTTCTCAGGTCATTTACTTGACATTGGAGCTCTTTGCCAAGACAGTTCTCTGCTTCCAGTGGGGTTGGGAGGTGTATTGTCAGTTTCTCAATTCCCCCACAATTTGTGGGCCTAGCACTCCAGAAAGCTGGCAGTGCCTCTGCTGCTGCTGTTGGCTCCTCTACCCCCTCCACTGTTCTGGGACTGGGACTCTCTCACACAGGTCCTACAGGTTTTTCCACTGACCTTCCAATTTTTCCTTGATGTTTTGGGGTCATGAAAGCTGAAAACCACCAAAGGTGCCAGAGATTCATTCCCCCAAGGCCTGCTCAGGTCCCATATGTTGCCAATAAAGCTCATGGTAGACTGTGGTCTGCTCCCAGTGCAGCCAGCAAGATAGCTGTTTCCTGTCGACTTTCTAGGCTATATTGAGCTGGAGATTTTCTTCACTCCATCATTCTGTGGGTTCTGCATCTCCAGAACTTGTTTAAAGTCATTTTTTGCAGGTATTTGGCTGGGTTTGGGGAGAGAGCTCTAGCAAGTCAGTGGTTTTACTCCACCATCTTCAGAACCTCCCATATTGATGTATGCTTATCTGTCCTTTGGAAAGCATACTTGCTCAAATATGGACTTCCAAATTCAGTTATTAGTCTTAAACTCAAAGTATCACCTTTTCTCATGATACTTCCTGCTTCTAGGACAACCTTGTGGAGATGTGGGAAAAAGAGTAGAAGAAATCTTTTTTGAAAGTGCTGTATGTTAGGAGGCTAATTAATTTGGTTGCTTCCAAGCAACAAAGAGAAGGCTGGAGGGTCAATAGCAGAAAGAATGGAGATTTTAGTTACTTGCAGAAATAGTGTGGGAACAAAAAAAAAGCAAACTAGAACTGGTGATTCAGGTCATACAAAATGTTGACATATTCTAGGCAAGCTCATGAATTCAAAAAAAGGCAAGAAGAGTAAATTCAAAGTCAAAGTTACTTATATACAATTTCCTGAACTTAGGAATCTGGCATTGGTCATTTTAAGCACATGCATACACACATACACACACATACACACATACACACACGACAGAGGATCACCACCATTTGTGAGAAAGGAATAAATATGATACAGAGTACCTTAATATTTTAGGCATCACCAAAACATTTAGATGAACTTACACAATCCATTCATACTCTTAGAGCAGGCAGCCTTTTTATCTTTAATTCCTTGTCTTCTTACTTATCCTAAGAGGCAGCAAAGGACAATATTCACATAAGAATTCACCTAAGAATCAAAATAACCATGGTTCAAATCCTGTCTCAGACATACCTGGCTATTGGACCTTAGGCAAGTTATGTGGCTTCTCAATGCCCTAGAAAATTATCTAATATTATCACATGTAGCCTTCTATGTCAACCTGCATTCTTAGAGGGAGTTTTGTCACTGGAGTACCCTATATCAGATGCAGAACCTCCTGTAAAAAGGAAAAAAAAGTTACTGATTATTACTTCTTTCTTTTCCTACCTATATAGGGCAGTTAGGTGGCACACTGGATAGTGTCAGACCTGCAGTCAGTAAGACTCATTTTCCTGAGTTTAAATCTGACCTCAGACAACTTACTAGCTCTATAACATGAGGCAAGTCACTTTGCCCTGTTTGTCTCAGTTTCCTCATCTGTAAACTGAACTGGAGAAGAAAATGGCAAACCCTTTCACTATCTTTGCCAAGAAAATCCCAAATGGAGTCATAAAGAATTGGAAATGACTGAAAAATGATTGAACAACAACAAAATATCTACATACATTTAAAGCATCAGTGGTGATTGAAACAGTGAGTAAATGGGAATGTCATTCTTTAATAATTTTAGGACCATCTTAGTGGGTTAACTTTTTGTACAGTATGGCCTAGTATCATAATCACATTTTTTGAGAGTAACAATAACCTTGGATTAAATTCCTCTGATGCATCATCATAGTAACAATAACCTTGGGTTAAATTCCTCTGATGCATAACCCTAAATGCTGGGTGCCCGATAATCTGTGTTCCTTTCAAATAGCACAAAATTATATTTGAACAAGTGGCACAAAATATACCCTCAGGTCAACTTTGGGGGACAGGGAGAAGATCTCTTGACAATGAACCTATGGAGGAGACCCTGATATGCTGTCCTCTGGAGGAAGAGAACTCAACATTATAAGAGAACCACCAGCAAGGGAGGAGCAAAGGAGCAGCTCACCTGAGGTTTGACCATGAAAGCAGAGGAAGAATTATGCTATTTGTTAACTACTAATCATTCTTGCTGACTACTTTCCTCATTGCTGGAGGAATGAAAATTCTATCTAAATGTTAATGTGCAAAATTTTAACTTGCCCAATTAAAAAAAACAATATTAAAAATTTCCATGATATTTAAATATTGGTGACCTTCAGCAAAACCACACTCAATCAAATCTAGTTATGGATCTACTAGAAAGCCACACCTATGAAACACAAGGTCTGGTATGTCCTGCCAAACTATGAAGGCTTGAAAATGAAAACATTCATGACTTGCATGTCTTTAATAAAAGATGAACATAGCTCAGGTTGGAAGGGTTCATTACCCGAAGGTTGGCCACTTAATAATTTTTTTATAATTATTTAATTATTATTAAAATTTACTGCAACTTACAAAGACCACCTCTTTAGGCAATAAAGGTTTTGGTTTATATCAGTAAAGAGAGTACCTACAGAAATGAGATTATGAATCCTTAAAATACTGCCTTAGGTGATGGTGATGATAGTTCGTTTACCATACAGGGTGTTCCAAAAGTCTTAGTGCAATCGAAAGCCATTAGTACTTCAGACTGCACTAAGACTTTTGGATCACCCTCTATATAATGCTTTCTCTCAACAGCCCCATGAGGTAAGCAGCTTAAGTGTTATTAGAACCATTTTAGTTCTAGGGAAATCAAAACTCAGAGAAGCTGAATAATTTGTATCTAGGTTCACAACACGAATAAGTGTTTGGGCAGTGACTCAAATTCATGTTCTTCTGATTTTAAGTTCAGTCCTCCTACCAATAAATTACACTACCTTCTATAATAATAATAAACAATAACCATGAGACATTTATCTAGTCCTATGTGATTTTGTAAAGCATGATGCATATATTATCTTATTTAATCGAAGATATCTAAAAGAATATAGTGGTGAAGATTGTGATCATTTAAGTACCCCAAAGTGGTTTGGGAAGACATGTTGGGAAATACATTAAATGGTTTTTGAGTATTTAGTTTTTAGTATTTCAAAAATAAAACCTTTTTTTTTCTGTAACCTGAGTTGAGTAGGGGTTGATATGCAAAAAATGCAATTGACACATTTATTAGAAATGCATTTGTAAAAATGAATGGTGAAAGAATTTATACAAAGAGCAAACTGTGAGTACTAAAAGATAACAATTTGGAGAGGGGGCATCATCTATATAACAGCTCCCTCCCTGCTCAAAAAAGGCCACACGGAAATTTTTAAAGATAAATGAATGGTTTCATGGATGAATCCTTTCACATGCCAAAAAACATTAATTCAGTTATTCTTCATCCCTAAGTTCAAAAGAAGTTAGACCATTAGAGCAGCAGGGGAAATGGCTTTGTAAAAGTAAGAAAATAGAATTCTTAGTATATAAATCCTGTGTTTACGTAGCCAGTCATCCTGTGCAATGAGTTGTTTATTCACATAGTCACAGCTGTCCAATTTGTAGTCACTAGCCAATCAGATTGTAACTATGGGAGCCTTAGCCCAAAGGGGGAAAAACATCATCCATCCAGTTTGTCAGTTATGATGGAATCTTTCCTTTGGGGTAAAAGCATTTTGGCTGGCATAATGACAATGATATGTTGACTCCTTCTCTATTCCCAGGCCAGGAATTTTGGATTGTGGGGTTTATCAAATACAGATATCTGAATTTTAAGCACATCACTGTCATCATCATATTTTAGATATCCACCTGGACAAGCAATATGTTAGACACTATACTTGATGAGTTAATTTAAAATAATTTGTTCTCAGTTCATCTGTGAAATTATATTGTTAAGCACTTTTGGTACATGCGAAGTCATTGAACTTGCTCCTTACACAAATATTTGGCTAAATAAAGCAAGTGATTCTAAGCTTGTTTTAATCAGTCCAAGAAGAGTATGAAATGTCAAAAGTAAACAATCCAGTGCCATCTTTTGCATATGAAGACATCACTGACATTACTTTATTGCACAGATATAGCCTGGAGTGTTCTGTATCAAAATTTTAGCTCTAGAGGAGATGGATCCTGACAACAGTGACTGAACAGTCCTTTTCACTGAATTTTATAACGTAGTCTTGACAGTTGTTCAGGTTGCCTGTAGGTTGCTAGGCAACGAATAAGGGGGAATGGGGAATTAAAACTCAAAATTGCATACGCGTTGTATGCATATTCTATCAAGGGTACATTTCATAAATCATCATGGTATACTACCGTACCTTTCCATTCAGCTGTTGGTGAACAGTTCCAAATTTAGCCTGTGAAAAGTGCTTAGCATTTGTTATTGCTCTCTCCTGAAAATGTGCACAGTACTAGAAAACAGGCACAAAATTTGCTGATTTTATTCATACGGTGTGATATGAAATATACATGTATTTGTTACACAAAGAAAAGTTTCACTTGAATACAATATGTGTATTTTATTTGTGTATGAAGGAGAATAATTAAGGTGAATTTAAGCATATTTTAAAACATTTTATTTAAAACAAGTGAACAAAAATGTTGACTTTAGGTTGAAATAATTTTGAATACCACACGATTAGATGTAATTATGAGAATATGTAGTAATGTATCCATTTTTATTATGATTGAACCAGACAGGTGTTTTTATCTGTGTGAGAAGCTCCTGATGTGGAATCTTTCTCTCCTCTTGTAGAAGAGGAGATAATTAGAGTGAATGAGATCATTGACTGGACAAATAACTTGTCCAGAGTCAAACATCCAGTATGCATCCAAAGTAAGACTCAAACCCAGATCTTTATCTGCTCTACTAAGGCTGCTTCTGATCATGCATAGTAGTAATGCCTACATTAGAGTTAATTACTTTCTTGCTTGGAAAGGCCCATTAGTATGGGTACTCCCTTCATTGTACAGTCACAATCCTATTTCTTTATTCATCAAAAAAACAAACCATTTTATAATCAGTCTTCTGCATTTAAGCTTCTTTCTACTTAGCTAAGCTGATCTTCAAAGGATAGACATGGTGGTCCCTTCGCTCTTACTAAAAACTCTTGTAACTTGGTGAAACTGACAGAGATTTTGCTTTGCTTATGTTGTCTTAGTAAGAAGTGAGTGCTGCAAAATAGAAATTCAGTGGGGATATTGGAAAATAGTGTTTTGTGAAAACTTACCTCCCCTAGACATTACCTTGTATTTGTATGTATTTTGTGTAAAGCAGCAGGAAAACCTGGGTTCAAGTTTCACATCTGATCCATATTGCCTTTGTGACCCTGAGCAAATTACTTAATCTCTTAATTGCTCCACACAGTTTTCTTTTATAAAGATTATAAATTGCAGAGAAAGGGCACACCTGCCATTGATAAGAAGAATTTTCTCATCAAAAGACCAATTCTTTTATGTTGTTTCTCCTGTTGGAATGTAAGCTCCTTGAAAGCAAGAATCATTGTTTTTTTTTCCTTTGTATCAACAGTACCTAGCACATTTTAGATGCTTGTTGGTAAGTGCTTATTGATTTATTTACACATGTATTTGTATACATGCATGAGCATGTACACTTTGTAGGGAAGGATCATCAGTATAGGGAATGCTTCACAGCACTGAATATCCTCCTAAGATCCAACAGATTCTTCTCATTTAATGGTCATGGTTAAAAAGAAAATTAATAGGACTCTTAAATCCAGGAGGATATTAAATTTCAGAAATGCAAATAGCTGAATCATATACTAATCATCTTTGAATTTTTAAAAGATACTTTGTGATAGTCCAGTGACTGTAAGCATTATCATTTCAATTGAAAATTGGATAATGGAAGTGTTTTGTGGAAGTAGTTTTAAGAGTTAAATATTATGTCAGTGTTACAAACCAAAAAAATTAGATTTTTTTATAACAAAAGAACTGTGTGGAATGATGCATAATCCATTGTGGCAGCTGAAATTGCTGAAAACTGATGGTCCAAATCAGTAAGGATGGATGAAAAATCTTTGTGGGGCAACTCTATATCTATGATATAGGTAGATACAAGGAGAAAGAGGTGAAAACATCAGTAGCAGGTATTGCTAAGAGGTATCATTGGAAACAAAGCAGATGTTCCCTTCCACATTAATTACTTAGCATCCAATTAGCTGAAACCTAGATTAGTAACTGAAAGTTTCTTCAACGTATCTCTTTTGGGATTTCTTTATCATCTATAATTTATAATAAAGTAAGGATGTTCTTAATCATATTCCTTAAGATATAGACAAATTCAAGTGGCAGGAATCATAATAATTTGCATTAATGATTGACTATGAAATGCTTTAAAGCTGGCAAGATCTCTTTATTTGTATAGTACAAGCTACATCTCATACACCCATTTGCACTAGAAGATTTTGTCTCCAGAGTAGATAGCCAATCAATAAACATTTATTAAATGCCTATGCCAGGAATTGTGCTAAACACAGCTACTACTCTCCCTGTCAAAGTTCTAGAGTTAACCAGTGGAGAACCGTGAGGTTTTCTAATACTATCACTCTTAAACCCACATCCAATATATTCTCTCCAGTATCAACTAGTCTAGTTTTCTTGCCTCAAGGTCCAGTGCTATACCCATTGTCCTCCTTATCTTCTTATTAATGTTTAATATCTCTCAAGTATCATTTAACCAATGTCAGCTTTTACAAAAGGATATTTGGTAAGAACATGTAACAAGAACTTAATTACATACTCTCTTGCTGACAGACCACGATGCTTCAGTTGCTGGGGCCATTCATTGCTGGACTGTTTTTCCTCATGGCTGGCTCCTCACTGTCCACTGCTCTTGAGGCTACCAGAATATAAAGTTGTGGGTTGCAGTTGGTGAACCTCTGCTGGCTCTTCCACCCTTTCAAAGCTCACAGAGTTTTCACTTGGTTCATTGCATTTTCAATACTTATTTATCCTGAGACAGGGAAGGAATAAACACAGAGATGGAAATAGGCATCATGTGTTCACAACCACATAGTGGTCCCAGTGGGAAGATAAGGCAATCACAGCAGCCATACCACTGCTGTCTCTCTCCCCACTCAGAGGCTCCCACAACATTTCTTCCTCCTCACTCAAAAGCCACCAGAGTAGAAGGAGAGATTTCAAGTAATCAAATCTTTTGTATGCATGCTCAGTTCTAGCTCATCAGCTAATTAGAAAGCCTTTCATCCTGTAGTAAGCCAACAGGAGCCAGTTAGGATATCTTTTCTTGCTTTAAATCAGAAAGAGTAAGGGTTCCTTGATCAAGTACTGGGTACAACACTTACCACAAGTGCAAGTTCCAAGAACTGCACTGCATTCTTTCCCCTGCTTAATATTTGCTGGGCACAGCCAATTTATTGGAGAACATTTTGGCTACACTGTCCATATACCCATTTCAGAATGGTTTTCTGAGGTCCCAGGGAGGCATAACATTGTCCTTTAACTTGCTTCCTCAATGCCATACAGAAAAGAGTTTTAAAGCAGTTAAGATGATACAGTGCTTACCTAAAGCCACATATATAGGCAGAAGTCACAATCACACTCTCCCAATACAGAATTATTTAGTTTAAACGAACAAAGATTTTACTATGTTTATCAGAGGTCATTGATTGCTAAGTACTTAATGAGGGCTGGTCTTGGATTTAGAATTTCATAGTCTTCCCAAGCCCAAAAGCAATAAGGAAAAAAGCAAAGAAAACCGATCTTCTTCTATCAAAAGGAAATGTTATCCCTACATACCTTCCTACCAGATCATGAAGAGACCCGGAGTCAACTGCCCAGTCCTCCCATTACGTATTAACTCTTGTATGTGTGAGTCAGTACCTTAGAAGATAGGTACTATAGATATTAGGTTCCAGTCCTTCACAAAAGGAAAATGGAGCTGAGAGGTAAAGTGATTTATTTGCCCATAATCACTGAGCCAACAGGCATGAAAAGAAGGATTAAAATCCAAGTCTTTGAACTCCAAAGTACTTTCTACTCTATTGTGCTGTCAAATTATATAATATTTTATTTCCACCAATTATATGTTAAAACAATTTTTAAACCTTTATAAAAGTTTTGAATGCCAAATTCTACCCTTCCCTTCCTCCTCACCTCCCTAAGATGGTAAGCAATCCAATGTAGGTTATAAATTTGTAGTCATGTAAAACATTTCCATATGAGTCATTTTGTATAAGAAGACTCAAAAAAGAAGAATGAAGGAAAGTAAAAATAGCCTGCTTCAGTCTGCATTCAAAACAACAGTTCTTTCTCTGGAGGCAGATAGCATGCTTCATCACGAGGCCTTTGAAAATAGCTAAGCCACTCACAGTTCTTCATCATACAATATTGCTATTACTGTACACAATGTACTCCTGGTTCTGATCACTTCACTTTCATCAGTTCATATGAGTCTTTTTCCAGGTTTTCCTGAAATCATTCTGCTTGTCATTTCTTGTAGCACAATAATATTCCACAGCTTGTTTAGCCATTCCCCAATTGATGGGCATCCCCTCAATTTCCAATTCTTGGCCATCACAAAAAGAGCTGCTATAAATATTTTTGTACAAATAGGTCCCGGGTTAGATTTTGAAATAGGGATTCTTTCAGGTCCCTTAGAAAAATGCTAAATCACTGTTTCTGCGAGGGTGTGTATGTGTGTCACTTGGTTAAACTCACATAATTCAACTTTATCTTATTTTATAATACTTCAGTAGAATGATGATGGTATTAATAATTGTTTTGTGCTCCTTCTAGTGTAGATTAGAGCTGATTCTCTCTCTCACTTTGTGAGAGAATTCTTATTACCGTCTTTACATAAATCCTCCTTAGAAGATTTACTGAATCCTCGCTGTGTTGTTTTGTTTTAAATTTTGTAAGTCCCCTTCAACAGTTGTGCCACCGAATTATAATTCCTTGTTTTCATTTCATGATTGGGGTCTGTCTTTATCCCTCCTTCCATTTCTCTCCCTCTTTACTTCTCCCCTCCTTCCCTTTCTTCCTCTCCCTGCCTCCCTTCCTCTTCCGTCTTTCATAAGCCTTCTTTTGGCTTATGCATGTCTTCGAACTGTCCAAAAATAGAGCAGGGTACTTTAGAACCTATAATACTCTCTTTCACTATAGGTCTTCAGAGACTGACCAGATGAGCACTCATTAAGAATATTGTCCAGGGAGTTTCTGTTGACTGACAGTTTGAACTGTAAGGTTTCTAAGACTCCTGATAATTCTGAGATCCTATGACACTTATTGCCTGAAAGCTAACATTGATAAAATGCTGCAATCTAACCACCATCTATGTCTTCATTGTCCCTTGAATAAGTGGCAATTTTGCTTTTCCTGGGATCATGATGTTTCATTTTTTGTAGTTATATAACATTATTTGGAGAATATTGGTGACTGAATGCAGCTTGAGATCACTGAAATCACGCAATAGTTTCCCAAATGCAATCCAACCATCTTGCTGTCTTCTCCCTTGATTTTTGTGTTCATCTGTATATTGTTAGACAAAATCTTTTTTCCTGTGGCATTAGATCTCATCAGGGAGACTTTGTAGGGATAAAAATTAGCCCGATGCAACAGAAGATTAAAAGAAATGTTTTGGTCATATATTTTTATAGTTTTCTTATCTCTCATTGAGCTCTGAGAGAGGATATTAAAGTTTCCTACTATTATGGTGATATTAATTTTGATTATTATATTGTATACATATATAATCCCCAAATTAAATGCAAATTAATAATTTCTGCACTGTAGAAACATGTTTAGTACCCATATGCCTGATTTTATTAGTAAACAAGGATGGAGGCAACTAGGAAATGCATTTCTTTGAATGTTCATAAAATGATTTTCTATATAAAAATAGTATGACTTATTAGAACATTCACTGAAGTGTCATAGTTTCTCATTGTGACTTATATGTCCCTAAGTTCTTGAGGAATATATTTCAACATAATTTAGCAATTCAACAGTTTATTAAATGCCTATTCTGTGCTATACATTATGTTAGGTGCAAGGAATACAAAGGCAAAAATGAAAATAGCATCTACCCTCAAGGAGTCAACATCTTCTTGGAAGGAGGACAGTGAATACTTACCTTACCCAAATGAGTAAATTCTAAATATAGATGAAGGCTACATACCAATAGAGTATAGGCTCTGGAATGTGCTTTAGATTTTCAGGTGCTTCATCTATTTGTACCTTCCTTGTTAAAGTTATCTTGTTTTTTTTGTATAGTAACTTCTATTTACCTGTGTATACATACATTTAGTTTCCTTCTTTAGAATATAAGCTCCTTGAGGACAGGAATTATTTTCCTCTTTCATGCTGGTGTGTAGTAAAGGCTTAAGAAATACTAGTTGAAGCCAGTCCCAAAGAAGAGATATGAGAAGATATCTCCTCCCTGCTTCTTTGTAGGAGTGTGGGGGGATGTTTGTTGTGAAAGAGAGGTTATAACATCTAATTTTTAAAAAATATGTTCATGAGTTTTGCTAATGAACTTCCCCCTTTTAATCCTTTATTACAAGCCTGCACAACCTCCTCTACATTTTTAGCAGGCAGCCAAAAATCCTTTCATGTGCCACAAGTGGGCACACATTGTGTGGGTTTGGCAGACCTACTTTATTACAAGAGAATTGTCTCTGGAAGAGGAAGGAGAGAGCGATATAGATATGATATAACATATAAGTATAAAATATGTCAATAAAATTTATTTGAAAAGTAAATGTTAATTGATTGATTTCACCTTTGCTGTGCCCCTCCTGGAGGTGGCTGCAAATATGTTTTACTTCCAGCCTTTAGAAGTTATTTCCAGTTATTCTTTTTCTTTATATATTAGTATGTATTATAAGACCATATTCTATTTTTACCCGTATTCTATTCCTATGTCATAGTCATTCTTTGTCCTCATCAATATGCAATACCTTCTTTGCTGTCAAATTACCTTAATATCATATAATACCATCTTAATTGTTGACTTGAATAGATTATTCTCATAACCTATCTTGATTTTTAGATATTTGATTGGCTGTCATGTGTTAGAGGGATTAGATTTAATTTTTTTTTTATTTTAGAGAACTGACCTGGGAGTAATGTATAAAAATTGGAAAGAGTAAAATTAAGGATGAAGTTGGGGTTGGTTGGGGAGGGGTGGGAAAGGAGAGGAAGAAAATAATATTTAGAACAGTGTTCCCTCTCATTTGAGGTCTTCAGGTAGAGGTAGGATGATTATTTATCCAGCATGTCTTAGTGAGGATTGTTTTTTCACATATGTGTGTACTGAATGGCTTCTGAGGTCTTTTCCAACTCCAATTGGCTATAATTCCTGATTACATGATTTAACTGGATAGGTCTTGACACCTTTTAGGATATGTTTCCATTTATGGTCAATACACCATTCATAGTTAATGCATGTTAATATTTCCTCCTGGTTTTAATTTGTGTGATTTTTACCATCATATGTCAGTTTAGTATATAAGATTTCACAGCATTAGCAAATGCTTCACTAACTGTCCTAAGGGGTATAAAACATCTGCTTTTGTTTTATCAAGGGATGATTTATTTAGAATAAAGTTTTAGTGTTTGTCCAAAATCTACAGTTCCTTTATGTATATAAAGGAAATTTTTTTCTTTTCCATATTTCTTCTTATAATTCACTTATCATGAATATTAGGTTTCTAAAGAAAGTAATTTTCAGTGTTATTCTTATCTTTATTTTTTATTTTTTTATTTTAAAGAAGTTCCACCCTTTTAAAATTCCAACAAAGAAACTCTGGGCATTGATTTTAAAACTGCCTCAGTTTCCATTAGCTCATCACCTGCTCACTTCTAAGTCCCCAAAAGCTGACTTTTTAAGCTTCATTACTTGTCTGAAACTGTACTTTACTAAGGTTACCCATAGTCTTTTGACTGATGAACCCAATAACCCTGAGTCCTTATCTTTCTTAAACTTTTCTGCAGCTTTTGATGCTAACACCCCTTATCCCGGATACTTCCTCTTCCCTTGGCTTCCATGACATTTTTTCCTGGTTCTCCTCCTTCCTGTTTGATGACTCCTTTTCTATCTCCTTTTGCTGGATTATCATCTATTCCATGTCTCCTTGCTATGTGGTTTCCCCAGGGCTCTCTCTTGGACTCTGTTCTCTTCCATCTCTATACCCACTCTTTTGCTGAGTTCATCAGGTGCTACAGCTTCAAGAATTATCTCAATGAAGATAACCCTTAACTCAATAGATGCAACTTTAATCTCTCTTCTGACCTTTGATGTGGAATTAACAACTACCTGAAGGATATCTCCTTCTGGTTGTCATGTATGCATCCCAAACTAACATTTCCAATCAGAACTCAGTAACTTCTCCCCAATAGCTGCCTTTCTGTTTCCCCAATTATCCAGGAAAGAAATCTCAGATTTACCCTTGATTCTTCCCTTTTCTTCATCATCCATTTTTAAGAAGTTTCCACCTTTTGTTTCTTCGGTACCCACATCTTCTCTAGCTCCAGTCTCCTTTTCTCTACTCACATAGTGCCTCATAGTTCAGGCAGTCAACCCTTCTCACCTATACTACTGTCTTCCATGTCCAGCCCATTCTCTTTTTGCTAAAATTATCTTATCAATGTGCAATGTCCTCCTCCAGAACTCCCTTGTTTAAAAACAGTGGTTGCTCACGGAGTATAAGATAAAAGGCATACTTAACATATTTACACAATCTGCTTCACATTTACCTTTCCATCTTTATTTCGTCCTTGTTATCAACCTTGTCACTATCACAAGCTCTCTTTCAGCCAAACTGGACTAGTATATACCTCTACTAGGATGATAGTAAACAGGTGAAAACTCAAAGATTCCCAGGACTTTGTGCAAGCTGTTGCAGTTTCCTGGAATGAATTCTTTCCTTGATTTTACCTTTCAAAATCAGTTTCCTCTTTCAAGAATCAATTGAAATGCTTCCACACCCACCCTTTCTCTCCTCCCCCACAAGGTAATTCTCCCTTTTCATTTTTCCATTTCTCCTTGAATTTTACTTGTATGCACATTTTCTAATCCCAGTAGACTCTAAGCCCCTCTAGGGCAGGGATCTTTTTGTCTCTGTCATTTGTGCCTAGAGCCATGTTTTGTATGTGATTGAATAGCTGTTGAGTTGAACTGAATAAAGTAATATATTTCTGATTTACAATATTTCTGATAGTTTTATGTAGTATTGTGTGTGCCTACTTATTTGTCATATTTAAAGTTTATTTCCCCAAATGGAAATTTGTTCATTTCTTTTTATTGTCATTAGTTCCCAACATTGAAATCAGATCTTGTTGTTAGTTTCACATAGCCATAGACTGAATTCACCATACTGTATATTGCATCTTGTACAGAAAAAAAGAATACACATCAACAAATCCTACAGGGAAAAAATGAAATTTCAATGAAATAGAGGATTTCCAAGTATGTGTATGTGTATGTGTATTATATATGTAGGCATATGTGTATATATGTCATACATATAATATATACAGATATATATAGATATATGTATATGTATCTATATATAGTATAGAGTATGGAGTACTAACAGGAGGCTTGATAATTGACTGATTGAGTTAGGTTGTCCTCCCTAGTATTGTTTTCCAAAGGTATCTTGATATGTCCCAGATTACAAGTTGCTTTTTGCGTATTATGTATTCTTTTTTTCAGTGTTTTTCTTGTCCACAAAGGGAGATGGAAAAATGGTTTCTTTTCTCTAGTGGCTAAACATCTTTCCTAGAACTCAGTGGTTCAGCAAGTTAAAGTCTTCGCAAGTTTTTTAATGTGCTTTCAAGATGAAATAGCTGTTCATGATGAGTGTTCTTTGCTTTGGTTGATTTAATTGTTCTGAATAGCTCCGTCTTGCTAAAGAGGAATCGAGGCTGAGAAGTTAGGTGGCTCATTGGCCCTGCCTATGACAAAAGCCTAGTTCATGAAGTTTCCCAAAATTTTTATGTTTGTAATAAATAAGATTGTCATTGCCAAAATAAAATTGCTTATTTTAATTCACTCATTGCAATTCAACTTAATGTAAAATCACATAAGGTTCAGCAAATCCAACCCAGGCAAGTGCATGAAAACTCACTATTTATCCGTAAGATTGTTCTTCCTAAGGTGTATTGCATTTAGTAACCATTATAGGGATAGTCAAAGAGATAGGGCAAGGGAGAACAGTACTACATATCCAACATTCTCCCTTAGAGGAAGCCCTAGCTGAGGTATGCAGACGGCATGATTATAAGAGTTACATTTGGAGCAAACAAGATCTGAGTTCAAATGTGGGTATATAGCTAGGTATATAACCCTGGAAAAATCACTCAAATTCTGTGGCTCTGTTTCCTCAACTGTAAAATAGGGTGATAGTAACACCTACCTTCTAGTGTTGTTCTGAGAATCAAATTAGATAATATTTATAAAGTATTTAGCATGGTGTGTGGCACATGTAAGGGGTACTTAATAAAGGCTTGTTTTCTTTCTTTTCCTCTTTCTGAAATTTATCAGTTAAAAAAATTTGTGACTGTTCAATATTGTTTTTGTGCTTTATGGCAACTAAGAAAGTGCATGAGAGCTGAATTTTGTTCTTGGTAATTGGTGCCTTTGCTCAGAAAAAAATTATTAAATTAAAACAAATATTAGTGTATTTACTCTTTTTGGTGCTATATTTTAATTCTATATATTTTCCTTTTCTATTTTAGATTGGGGAGGATTTCTAAAGCTAGAAGTCGCCAAGGGTCCATCTAGATCTTTCAAAATTCACTTTTGCAAGGGAGAGTTTATAAGGCCTTTTAAAGAAAACATTTTAGCCACATACTAGATGTGTTCCTCTTGCTGCTGAGGGTGGATCTTTCTACAAAGTTCTTCCTTCCATTTCCAAGCAATAGCAGGACTCATGAATCAGTTACTCCCCACCCTACTTCTCACTTTCTTTTTTCACCCTAACTAGGACTTGGAATATTCCAGGGAAGCAAAACAGGATTTGGTTTCAATTTCCACAACAGAGAGGTAGGAGAAAATGTCTATGACAGTGAAAATTCTAACAATGGTACTGGTAAATGTAGTTTCTTTAAAGAGGAAAGATTATTCCCATCAGCTGTTTCAGTAGGCAACCAAGACATGTGGAGTCTTGATCACAATGACTGCAAAGTCAAGTTCAACAAACCTTACTTAATTTAATTCAACAAATATTTATCAGTCACATACTGTGTACCAGGCACCATTCTAATCTCTGCAGATGAAAGGCAAAAATAAAATAGAGCTTCTCCTTGAGGAATTTACATTCTACAGCATGTATGTGGACAAGCACAGTGTAAGGAAAATTTGAGCTTTCCAATTGGAGATAACATTTATCAGAAAGGGCAAAACTAGTAGAAATAGAATGCTAGGAAAGGAAGGGGAAAGGGCAAGATGATGGCTTCTGCTACTGGTTGTAGAATTTAGATACACCATGACTTCTGCACTGAGAAGATAATTCTGTCTCTGGGTTAAAATAGAGGCATATATATAGTAGCTTCTCCAAGAAACAGATCTGAATAGGTTTAAGATTTCTTTTTATCCATTATGTCATGTCTAAAAGCATTGTACCAAGTTGTCTGAGTAGTGGAAGAGAAAAGGCTAAAAGTCTCTTTGAGGGAGCCCAGGTTGTGAGTATATGCCCACTCCAGTAGATTGGTCAGGCTAAAATCCTTCTAAGTGTATCCTGTGGCCCAGCACTTCAAGGTTTTTGTTCATTTTCATTGGCTTCAATCCTGAGAGCTACTGGTTTGTGTAGAAATATTTTTAGTGCGTTTACCCTTCTTCTACCAATTCAGGTAGACTCTTCAGTACTTCATGCCAATACTGACTACAAAGGGTATGTCTAATCTACAACGACTTGAGTAAATCAAATTATCCAAATCACTGAAATTAAATCATTTATTACTTTGAGGTAGCAATGGGTGGGTGCGATAGGGGAGAAGATGTTCTTAATTCTTTTAACAGGAATGACAGTGGGCATAACTGTACTGTTAGGAGAAGTCAAAGGTCCAAATAAAGTACCCTCCTCTACCATCCAAGTTTTCAATCTCAATCAGCCCCACTCACTGGAACTCACCATATTGATGAAGTACTTGGTTCAGACACCTAATTGGTTTTGGCACTACTGCAACTCAGAGCTCACTGACAGGCAATCCTTTAGTTTCAGTTTCCCTAAATACCAGTGTGCTACTGGGCCCAGTTTCATTTCATTTTCTTATCTAGAAAATGAAGAGGTTGGACAAGATGATATTTTAGAACCCTCAGAGCATAGAACTAGTGCTAAAAAAAGATCTCAGATGGTGCCTAATCCAATTTCCTTCTGTTATATGGAAACTGGCCTTCCCAGAAATGATTTGTCTGAGGTCATTCAAGTGGTATTAGAAGCAGGATAAGAACCCAGATTCTTTGACTTTAGAGCTCTCACTTTTTCTCCCCACTGTACCATGGTGACTTCTAATTCTTTGATATTATGAGAAAGTAGATTTGCAAAAATGGAATGCCATGCTATAACATTTGCTGTTTGTTACTATATACAACGAGTGTCATTTTTCTCTGAATCATAACCTTAGCAGTGCTCTAACTTGCTACTTGGAGGTGCCATAATTTATCACCCTTTTAGACGAGATTTAAAGATAAGTTCTATTTGTGGCCACCTAAATATTTCATAAAACTTCTGGTAAGGGATGAGTGATAATCCTTACCATATTGGAGTTTTCTCCTATTAAAACTCTCTAATTTTAATTAAATATATAATTTTTAAAAATACCCTGACTACAAATAATTTTCTTGTAACTTTATAAAACAAAGAATAATTATTGACCTGAGCTACATAGGACAGTTGCAATTGACTTCGAGTTTGGGGCTTGAACTTACAAAGTAATTCATGAAATACTAGCTGTACTTGAGAGGAATTGTGGAGTAGCAGATAGAGAATTGTCATCTGAGTCAAAAATATCTGGGTTCAGGTCCTACTTTTGATATATACCGACAGAATGACCCTTAAATCATTTTGCCTTTTAAAAACATGGATCTCAACTGGTAAGGGATCTTAGATGCCATCTAATCCTATTCCCTTATTTTATAGATGAGGCAACTGTGACTGGGATTTTGTCACTTACTTAATATGTCGGGTAGGATAGTGTGCATCAGGTGTGAGACTTGGATCTAGGTCTTCAGACTCCAGAACCGGTGATCTTTCTACTGTGCCACCTGCATTAGTGCTCTAAACAAGACTATGAGCTGTAGAGCAGGTCCTGCTCTGTCTTGGGAGAGGAAGTTTTTTCATCAGGAATTCCCCATAGCAATAAAATCACAGGTTTGGTTTTATTTTTTAATATACATAATCAGGCTTTTAAAATGATTTAAAAACATTTTTTCCTCCTGACAAACCTAAGAGGCAGGAGATATCCTACAGATGAGGAAACTGAGGTTCATGCAGGCTAAATAATTTCCAAAGTCTACATAGCTAGTAAGTGTCTAATCATCACATCATGCCCTCTCATGGGACCTGATTCAGGTCAGCATAGTCTTCTCATAACTGTTAACATATTGCTTCCCACAGAATGTAGCCACATGTTGTTTAAAAGTCTTTGGGAAAATACCCTTTTTCAAATGAAGTGCCTGATCTGTGTGATTTGATTAAGATGTGTGGGCTCAAATGGGATTTCAACCAAGTAGTTGTCATGTGGATGTAAATATTGAGTGAACAGCTGGTCTAACATCCTACTCACCAGTACAAATTTAGTAGAAGTCTTCCATTTGGTCAATGTTTTCTGGACAAACCCCAAGACAGGATCAGGAGGAAATCATTCACCTGTCTACCTGCATGGCCTGACTCTTCATAGGCTGCCATTTATCAGAAAGCTCTGAAGCCTTCAGCATGCCTCAGTTTCCCACTCTAAATATGAAAATGTAGGATAATTGTCTGGGTAATTGTCTGTGTTGATTAGTTTGTCTTTAGAGTATAGTTGTTTTACAAGATAAAGGAGAAGCTGATGGCATATACAACCTGATATGGTGTGTGGGCATTATTGGCTTCATGGCAGACATGTTGACACAAATTGTCAGACTTTAGGCAATTTTAAACCTAATGAAATACATCCTTTAGAAACTTGTTTCAATATTCTGTTAGTGGTGTCATTGAAAGAAAAAAGTCACTGGACACCCACCCACAGGTTTTCCCTGAATTTACAGATTAACATAATAGCATCTCTGTCTCTGTCTCTCTGTCTCTGTCTCTGTCTGTCTGTCTGTCTGTCTCTCTCTCTCTCTCTCACACACACACACACACACAGAGCTATTAACAATACCATGGGATGCCCTTGCCTGAAAGCTATTATTAATCTTTATGCCAAAATGCCCCTACAATGCCCCCTACAATGTGTCATCTGACATAAGCCATTGTTGCACATTTTTTTTTTGACCTGGAGATGTGGCTTTGAGGAGTGAGTTAAAGTAAGATGTCTAATCTTTTAGAGTATCTTCATTAGTGAAGGTGAAATGATGTCCAATGATTAGAGATAGTGAAGACTGAGTGTGAAATTAGAGTATAGATTGCTTCTTAGCCAAGATCAAAAGCTTATAGATTTAGAGCTGATAGGGATGTTTGAAGTCATCTATCCCAACCCTCTTTATTTTAAGGGGGAAAAAGAGCCTTAGAGAAGATAGGTGACATTCTCAAAGTCCCACAGATTTGAGTAATTGTATGAAATAGAGTAACGTCATCAAAATGGGATATGCCGTTCAATTAACTGGTCAAATGGGAAGACATTGAAGTGTAAACTAATTTATTTAACAGTAAATCCAAAAATCAAGATGTTTCTAAGGACATCTTCTTTATTTGTTTTTATACCTTGCCATAGCAATGAAGACAAGTCAACCTTGGCAAGTGGATAGATTTTCTTCCCCCTCTCTAATGGAACCAACTTCACATTTTCCATATGATTCATACAAGAAAAGAATTAGCCTTCTGATTAGTATTCTGATAAGTATTACATGGGTACATACTGTGTCCAACATGTGACAGACTCACTGTGATTTTTTAATTTATCTTGACTCTTTTGTCATAATTGCAGCTGCAATCTAGTAAACTCTGACTGAAACCACTGATGTTAGAGGTTCTAGTTACAATGTGATAGACTCTAGAATCACAGAATTTATACAGATATATTTGGAGTTCTCTTACAAATATAATCATAAAAAAATATACTTATGAATGAGAAATCATTTAATTCCTCACCTGGACATATGGTCAATCTTCCAGCATTTAGTGCAGTACCTGGCATATAGTAGGCACTTAATAAATTCTAATTAACTTGAATTTCCAATACAGACTGGAGATATTACACTGCTTAGAATATATTAAGATTTATGATTGTGTCTACAAAATTCTTTAAACTACTTTCTCCCTCAACCACTAAAGCATTGTGGTATGCTCCTCTCTTAGCAGTATTCTATATATTCAAATTCAGTACGTATTCATTAAAGGACTGTGAGGTTTATTATGGATCAAATCCTTTAAAACCAAATTGGAAAGGGTGGTGGAGGTTGATTCATTTTGATCTAGAACTTAGTAAAAATGCTGTAGCCTCTTGAGAGAAGAGGCTGTGTAATATCCATATTTGTGTTGTTAGTACCAAAGTACAATACTTTCACACACAGTCAGCACTTCAAAAATGTTTGTCGAACCAAGTGTAGTTTAGCTGAATTAGATCACACACAAAACAGAGATCTCATAAAGCTACAAAACTATGAGGCTGAAAAGAGAAATCAGGATTAGAATTCAGAAAATAATGAAGACATGATGTCTGAGAAGTGATGTCAATAAGCATTTATTAAGCACTTACTATTTTCTTGCACTAAACTCTGGGAATACGAAGGGACAAGAACTCTCCATCAAATATTTGATCTTAGGTCACTCAGGAAGTGTCACTTTTTGTAAGAAAGAAGTCATTAGAAGAAAATTTGATTCAGAGTAAAAGTAGGCCTGAGGACAGTGGTGAGTTTTAAAGTGTTTGTGTTTTAACTTGATTTTGTTTCACAGATTACGAGTGAGAAATTATAAAATTATTTCCCAGATAAAAAAAAATAGATCTCTGAATGTTATTCCTGGAAAAGAAGAAATGCTTTGTATATGTATTCTTGTTCTTCCTGCCTCCCAGCTGTGTTCAGCTTTCAGGAGATGACCTTCACTGTACCTTCTATACATAACTCATAAAGTGCATGGCTCTGGAGAACAATTACTGCAGGGGTAGGATGTGCTCTCTTGATTATGCAGTAGGATACCCTTCTCCACATCCATTTTGGGAGGATGTTAAAAGTAATATTAAAAATGCTGCAGTTGTTCTGCTCACCTGATTGTAACAGTGAAGAAGGCAACGCTGCTTCTAACTGATGGCTCTGCGTTTCAGTGTTATTCAGCAGCACCTGGTGGCTGGCAGCTGTTGGGGATTACGGCAGGGTCCTTCCACAGGGACAGTGGAGCAACAGCAATAAATCAGATTTTAACAGGCTACTGAAGGGGTTTGTTTAAAACATTTAAAAGTCTCTTTTATAGCTACTGAAGGGGTTTGTTTAAAACATTTAAAAGTCTCTTTTATAGCCAAAGAGTCCAAGTGTTGAGCTAGAGCAATGTATATAATATAGTATATGTGTACTATAAATAATTATGTACATTATACACAATACATATGCATAATATATAATTTCACACAATTACCAAAGATAAGTGATTCCCAAGGTATGCATTATTAACACACACATATATGTATGCATATCTATCTCTTCATTATTACACACTTTGATCTAAGTTGAGTCCCAAGCTATTAATACACACACACATGGACACTTACACACACTTGCATGCATTACATTTACCAAAGATAAATGATTCCTAAGATAGTCATTATATATGCATATATGAATGGGTTTATATAGATGCATATACATATAACATACAAGTCCCAAAATACACATTATATGTGTATAAACACGTGTATCTAGAGATAATTGAATCTCAAGATACACATTTTATACATGTGTATATTTTCACATATAGTTATATTGTATGTATATGCACAAGCGTAAGGTCAGCTAGGTGGTACAGTGTATAGGACATTGGTCTTGGAGTCAGAAGGACCTGAGTTTAAATCCAGCTTCAGACACTTACAAACTGTGTGACTCTGGGCAAGTCACTTAACTCTGTTTGCTTTAGTTTCCTCATCTGTAAAATGATCTGGAGAAGGAAATGGCAAACCATACCAGTATCCCTGTCAAGAAAACCCTAAGTAGGGTCATGGAGAGTTGGACATAACTGAAACAACTCAACAACATCTGGGAACTCCCTCAACTTTGGTATATGTATTTGTATATACATATATGATGCATATTTTAGGACCTCACTTTGGTAACTGTGTACAATTATGATTATGCATGGACTGAGGTAACCCTTTTCTTCTAGAAAATGTAGCATTATAGAAATTATCTCAAGCCATCTCAGTAAAAAAAGTGTTGAGTTTATCTTATATACATGTTATATATTTTGAATATTATATGTGTGTATAGATACACATAGGTATATATGTGTGTATACATTCATACATAAGCACACACACACATTGTGTGTGTTCTATACCAGTCAAGGAAATTCAATGATTACCTCCAAATAGGCCCTGTGCTTCAAATTCTATAGCTCAGAGTGGTTAAATTTATCATCTTCCTTGGCAGAAAAAAATTCTGCAAGTGACAGATACATATATACGTATACACACATATAGAGGTATGTGTCTGTTTATGAAGTGAGTATATGGAGATATATAAAAGTGAAATATATGGACATATATAAAAGACATATAAAAGTAAATATATGGACATATATAAAAGTAAATATATGGACACACACATAAAGTGACAATATGGACACATACGTGTATATGTGTATACGTGTGTATGTGTATGTATGTGTGTGTATATTTACATTCTCAGCCATTTGCAGAATGGAAGATGTTAAATTTAACCACTCTGTATTATAGATTTTGAAGCACAGGGTCTGTTTGGAGGTAATCATTGGATGAAACATTGAATATTCAATTTATATATGGTATGTTTCATAGGCAAACACACATGCCAAATACATCTATCTGCATTATTCTATGTGAATTGAAAAGTACTTCTCAGTGATTAGAATATCTTACAGTATTGCTTACCTAATAAAGGATTTCATTCCACTGAACTCCATTAATTTGTTAGCTTCTTTAATAAAGAAATTTACATTAGTTGGATAATTTAAGTAAATCTCATAGTTACCTTTCCTACTTTGGAGGAGAAACTTAGAAGTGTAAAGTCACTCAGACAGAATTAATGATTCATTTTCTCCAATGTGATCCTAGCTGAGAGGGACAGCATGGTGTAGTGGGTAGAGAGCTGGCTTCAAAGACAGAACATCTCAGGTCATCTATAGCTTTTTACACACACTACTTGTGTGACCTCAGCAATTCATTTAATCTCTTTGTGCCCCAGGCAACTCTCTAAGACTAGTTTTCAGAGCAAGTGCTGGTCTGCTCTGGTAAGAGGGAGTGCTCACAGATCATGTAAAAAAAAATCACACCTATTTTCTCCACTATTAAAAATAAGGTCTTATTATTTGGAAGTCTTGATGACTTTTTAACAATTTTAGATATTTAATTAGGTCTTCTGTAAAACTAAAATTACTTTGCAACAAACCTTTTCCCCATGGAACCCTCCTTTATGATGAAGACTGAGATGTAAAGATTAAGCAAAATCAGATAGACAGGATGAAAATATCCAATACAGCTGTCTTCTATGTGACATTCTGCTCCCGTGCTTTGTTATATCTCTATGGAGAAGAGCAATAACTAGGGTGGAGTGTTCAAGGATGTGCCCAGGAGCACTAACATTTATAATGTACAAACACATCTGCTCAGCAGATAAGAAACAAATGATGGAAGGAAAGGTTAGGTATATTGGGGTGAAGTATAGATGTGTCTGGGGTTTTGTCTCAAAGGGTTATCTCCCTTCGGGTTTCCTTTCTGCTGGCAGTTTTCATGCTGGCAGAAGAACAAAGAAAAAGTGTAGGCTCTTGAATGGTTGTGAATAAAACAGAGTGTAGCTTGTTTTTCCCTTGCCTCTATTTCTTGGTTCCATAATAAAATCCCCGACACCAACATGCCATTTCCCCTTACCAGGACTGTCCTTTCCCTCTAGCTTTTCCAGGAGGACCAGCCTCTTTTCTGCAAAAACAAAAGCAAAACAAAACAAGAAAACCAGTGGTGTATCCCATTAGAGTGATAATTGATTTTAGAGCTACTTTTTCTGCTGTGTGGGAGGCAGACTTGCTGACTTGACTGGCAGATTAAAAAAGACATGAGACCAAATGTATCCTAAAAATGTTATCAGAAATAGGACAGAACAGCAACAAAACACCTACCTTTTAAAATATTTTCTCTTCAGCATTACATGTGATTACACAAAACTAGAAATACCCAAATCACCCAACAATAGAGCAGTGATAAATAAGTTGTGGTACACGACTGTAATGGAATACTATAATTCAATTAAGACTAACAAATTTGAGGAATAGAGAGAAATGTTAAGAGAACTTTATGAAATAATTTAAAACAAACAAAAAAACACAAGCAGTAGAATAGAGTGAGACTAGCAAAGACCATATAAAAGCAAGGAAAGGGCACAAGCATTTATATAGTACCAACTTTATAACAGTTTTATAACACTTTTATAACAGTTATAGCAAATTTCTTTTTTAAATAGTTGCTTTATTATTATTAAAATTATTAATTTATTTGTTTTCAGTTTTCTGCAATCACTTTCATAAGTCTGAGATTTTTCTCCCCCTTCCTCCCTGCCATGCAATTTTACATGGGTTCTACACATACACATTTTCACATTGGTCATATTGTGTAGAAGAATTAAAATGAATGAGAGAAACCATGAGGAAAAAACAAAACAAAACACAAGAGAAAATATTCTGCTTCATTCTGTGATCCAATTCCACAGTTCTTTCTCTGGATATGAAAGGCATTTTGCCTCAAGAGTCCATTGGGAATGTTGTAGGTCCTTGCATTGCTGTGAAAGGCTAAGTCTAGCAGAAAAATTCCTCGCACACTGTGGTTGTTACTGTGTACCATGTTCTCATGGCTCTGCTCCTTTCACTCAGCATCAGTTCATGTAAGTCTTTCCAGGGACAGACACTTTCCAAGTATTATTTCCTTTGATTCTTACAACAGTTGTGTTTGGAAGTTACTATTATGATTTCCATTTTAGAGTCAAGGACACTGAGGCAGATAGAATTTAAGGGACTTGCCTAAGGTCACTCAGTTAATAAGTGTCTGAGGTCACGCTTGAACTCAGATCATTCTGACTCCAGGCCCAGCACTCTATATACGCTGCCAACATCTGCCTAGAAAGTGAATTGCAAACAATACTGATAAAGACGTTGTGACGGAGGAGTTACAGTGATACCGTTTGCTTTGAAATTAAGTTGAGTGAAAATTATTATTAATCAAGTTTGAGTGATTGTATTCATATTTAACACTATGATTTTAATAAATTATAAACATATTTTTAAAAAGAACACAGAACCCTACATTCCATGGGTTAGATTAGGTGACTTCCAATATCCTTTTTAACTCTGGGTCTTACATTCTAACACTTGAATAAGATTTAATTTTATCTTTGAAACATTGATATAATTTAACAATAGTGAACTAACATTTATATAGTACCTACTATGTGCCAGGAACTCTGTTAAGTGCTTTACAAATATTTTGTCATGTGGTCCTTACAACACTGGGAGGTAGGGTGTTCTTGTTATATCCCCATTGCATAGTTGAGGAAACTGAGGTGAATAGAGGTTAAGTGACTTGTGGGGATTATGCATCTAGTAAGTGTCTGAGATCAGATTTGAACTTAGGTCTTCCTGCCTCCAGACTTGGCACTCTATTGTGTCACCTAGCTGTTTCTGTCACCTACATTTTTCCAGTGTACTGAACTCCCCAGTGACCGCCACATAATAACATAGAATAAATAGAGGGCAAACAATTCAGCAAAACTAAGATATCGAAAAAATCTATCGTTATATATACTTTTCCATAGCCATAGACCACCACTTCTACAAATAAGGGGAAGGTTCATTCTTAGGACTAAAATGTCCACCTATGCCTTTAAGAGTCACACCGTTTTTAAATGATGGAAAGTAGGAATGATGGGTCACAGGCAATATAATGTTTTATTATTTGCAAAATGGGGCTTGGGGAGTAAGCAATATAAAATGTTTTATTTTTTTGTCAGGGCAATGAAAATTTAATAAAATGGTATAGCTCCTGGATGACTTAAAATGTGTTTTAATTGAGGAGTACCTACTTCCATAAGCTACCATTTTTCCCTAAAGCAAAAACAGGTCTTTCAAGCTCTGCTCTTAAAGCTGTTTGCTCCTTATATTATTTCAAAATATACACACTTAATAAATATATGCTTACCTATATAGCTCATCATTACAATTCTTGTACCGGATTTTAATTTTGAACAGTAAGAACAGTACATTTATTCTGTGTCCATAATCCCTTGCCACTGTGGAAACTATCTCCTTTTGCTCATTTTACTTCTCTCTTGACTAACTGTTCTCTTCAGTTACATCCTTCTCTTTCCTTTCTCCCTCTTGTTAATAGAGCTTTCAGTTCCTGAGGCACAAAAGGACCTCTTTCTGAAGAATAACTGAAATTAACAACATTTATCATTTTGATGGCAAACCTTGTGGCCACCTTGGTTATTTATAGCATGAGGTCTTCACCCTTTTCTGTTACAAGGGGTAACAAATGCTGAAAAAAAAAAGACTCACATAGAGAAAAGGGTCCACTGATTTCTGTCCTATTTAGGAAACTGTCCCTCTTCCCCCCCTAATGTTTATGAAATTACTGTGATTATCCCTTATGTCTTCTCAAGCTTTCATATGATTAGGTTTGGTTGTACCTAATGGAAAGGAATTTCTCTTATTCTGTGCACAGGTGGCTGGTCCATCATTTGAGTCTTTTCAAGCATTTCAAGCTGCTGTCACTGTACTTTGCTTCAAGGCTGAATAAAGTAACGACCTTACTAGAGATTAATCTTACGACCTCCTATTCTGAGAGCACCTGTTTCTCTCAGTACTATTTATTTCAATACTTTCAGGGTCACTGAGGAAGCAATTTTTAATTTTCTTTTTTTGCTACACACACATAAACACACTCATGTATTATGTGTATGAGGATAAAATGAGATATTTGAAAAGTGCTTAGCGCAGTGTCTAGTACATAATCAGCACTTAGCAAATGCTCTTTAAATGTGTATGATGTGTATATGTAGACATACAACACATGTGTATATGTGTACATACATACTTGTTTGTGTATGCATATATATAACTGTATATAAGCTATCTGTATACACACATATCTCTATACACACATATCTCTAGACGCACATGTGTGTTCGTCCTTTGTTGCCAAAAGAAGACCATGCCATCAGAGAAATGATGGTGACTTACACTTGACTTTGTTTTGAGTGAGGGAGGGTTGTGCAGGTCACCAACCTCACTTCTCCTCCAGAGCCATCTGAATCCAGTGACCAGATATTCATCAGGATGACTGGAGATGACCCAGGATGAGGCAGTTTGGGGTTAAGTGACTTGCCCAAAGTCACACAGCTAGGGAATGTCAAGTGTCTGAGATGAGATTTGAACTCAGGTCCTCCTGATTCCTGCACTGGTGCTCTATCCACTGCACCACCTAGTTGTCCCTCGCAATAGTGTAGCCAAGACACACATAACATATATTTAAAAGAACTACATAGATGTATCTGTGTTGCTGGCACCTGATGTATTATTTGAAAATTGTTAATGAGTGTTAAGAGGGTAGAAAGAGCTTCATTTTTTAATGATTTCTTTTTCACTTAATTAACATTTAATTATTTAATTAACTAAATAAACTAAAAATTAATTAAATATAAGAAGGAGTGAATTTTACTGTAATAGTATATTGTAGAATCTGGAAACTTTATTGAAAATTTTGGTTCCTGTATATCATTTGACCAGTTCTAAGAGACCTTGTTTTCATTTTCCCATCACAACCCATTACCAGTTTCTAACATTAATTCAAAGAATTCTTTATACCATGTGAGGCAGGAACAGAGTGAATAGGTAGATTTAACATTCTGGTTAGTTGAGTTTTCCAGAAAGATGAACACTTAGCAGTTAAACATCAGATTTTTTTTTTTAATTTCGTCTTAGATGAACACACAAAGTAGGAGCTTATTAAATGTTTGTTGACTTAGGGTTGACTTATTGATTAATTGCTTACTATTTACCAAAGTACTAGAGGTTTAAATTAAAAAAACAAAGACAGTCCTACCCCTCCCCCATTCTAATGGATGAGAAAATGCATAGAGAGAAGTCATGACCATAGTGGGGAAGTTTGTTCAGGAAAGTTAAAGGGATGATGAGTGAGATTGTTTGGGACTTGACTGATATAACATACTCAGAAATAATGGAAGATTTTTCTTATTACTATTATTCCTGTCTCTAGAATTGGAAATGAAGGAATAGGAAGAAAGTATATAAATATTGTACCAGGAAGAAGTAGAAGACCCCAGGGCAGCAGAATTTTCTCCAGGGAAGCAATGTGGTTGTCTAAGAGGAAGAAATGAAGTGAAATATGCATTTCTTTCTAAAATGTATTGCATGTTTCCGTTCCTTAAGCAAAACATAATAGATATTATTTAAGCTGGAGGTACCAATTAGCTTACTTAGAGTATTCTGAACTTATTTTTACCTTGTGTAAAGTTTAAAAGTGTACTTTTTGAAGAAGATAGAACACGCTTCATCCTAGATTAGTCAAATTAATACTTCTTTATAATTAGAGACATTATTTACCTACACAAATTAAGCCAATCTCAATACATGACCATCTGATTCTATAAGAGAAATTCTTACATTGGCAGGAAGTAGAAACTATGGACCATTAGATCTGATATATTAACTTTTTGTGGGTGTGTGCCATGCAGTCTTTTGGCAGTCTGATGAAACATGGACCTTTTCTCCAAAAGATATTTTATTTATTTTTTAGTGTTGGTTTTTAAAAAAATAATTAATTTTTTTTTTAGTTTTCAACATTCACTTTTATAAGATCTTGAGTTCTAAATTTTTCCTCTCACTTCCCTCCTCCCTCCCCAAGATGGCATGTATGATATAGGTTATACATGTACAATCATATTAAACATATTTCCACATTAGTCATTTTATTATGGAAGGATCAGATCAAAAAGGGAAAACCATGAGAAAGAAAAAACAAAATTGAGAAAGTAGTATGCTTTGATCTGCATTCAAACTCCATAGTTCTTTTTCTGGATGTGGATGATATTTTCCATCATAAATCTCCAAATGATATTTTAAATACATAAAATACATGGGATTATAAATTAAATAGATTCTACTAAAATGTGATTATGAAAATTTTTGTAAAAATAAATTTATGTATTACAAGAAACTGTGCTCCAGATTCTATGGTTCTGAGATCAGTAGCAAGTACAAGTGTTTCACCTAAACAAAACTAACAAAATTAAAAATGCAGGACATCTGCATACATAAAGAATATAGGTATCAACGAAGACCATTTTAATTAAACCACACATGGGGTGAGGAAAGTGTTATAGAATTCATGCTTCTGGGGTCAGTGGGATGAGTCTAATCCCTTTTTGAGGAGAACTGAGTAAAAGAGAGGGAAATGAAAAGCAAAAGGCATTTCAAATAATTCAGAGACTATTCTCCAAATCCTTGATGGATTGTGATATTTAGAAACAGACAATATCCAAATCCGGCTTTCTGTCTTTCTGTGATCAATTAATAAGTATTTATTAAATGCTTACTATGTGCCAGATATTGTGCCAAACACTAGGTATATGGAAAAGAGAGAAGCACAGTCCCTACCCTCAAGGAGCTTACAATGTAATGGGAGAGATGACATACAAACAAATATATACAAGCAAGCTAAGAATAGGATATATAGGAAATAATGAAAAAAGAGCAATGTTGGAATTAAGAGGGGTTAAGAAAGACTTCTTGTAGAAGGTAAGATTTAGTTGAGACTTAAAGGAAACCAAAGAGGTTAGTAGTCAGAGTAGAGGAGGGAGAGCATTCCAGGCATAGGTGGTGGCCAAAGAAAACATCAGGAAACAAGAAATGTAGTATCTTGGAAAACCCAGGAAGCCATGTGTAACTCTATCAAAGAGTGTTTGAAGTAAGATGTGAGAAGTTTGGAAAGGCAGGAGAAGCTAAGTTATGAAGACCATTGAATGCTAAACAGAGTATTATGCATTTGCTCCTGGTGGCAATAGGAAGCCAGTGGAGTTTATTGAGTGGGGAGGGGTGTGTGTGTGTGTGTGTGTGTGTGTGTGTGTGTGTGTGTGTGTGTGAGAGAGAGAGAGAGAGAGAGAGAGAGAGAATGAAAGAATGAGAGAATGAGAGAGACATAGTCAGACCAGTGATTTAGGAATATCATTTGGGTGACTGAATGGATGGATTGGAGCAGGGAGTGACTTGACAGGCTGACGCTCCCGCAGGCTATTGCAGTAATCAAGGCAGGAGGTGATAAAGGCCTGCACTATGTTGCAAAGTTGAAATCTGCCAGTCTTGGCAGCAGCTTGGATCCAGTAGGTGAGAGACAATGAGGATGATAAAGATTTGATTTTGAATCAAAAATTCATCACTGTGTCTGGCCCACTTATGAAACTTTGCATACTTAATTTGTCTGACCTTCAGAAAGTAGACCTAACCTCTGGCCACCATCGTACTTGAAGCTTTTCTAGCATGGTAGAAGCTATCTAACCTTCAACATGGTATAACAATGGTATGGCATGGCATGGTGTAACAAAGAAGCTGAGTTATATATACTTTGTGGATGATTAAGTTAAATAGTGCTTTTCCAGGGTATGAACTATTTATTTCTCCCTTAAAATCACATTTGAAGCTCAGAAAGCCTTGGAGCCTCTTGGAATTCCTTTGGAAGATTTTGAAACACCAATATTTCCGCAAAAAAGATCATGAAGAAAACAAGGGGCACCCAATGAGGAACAAATGATGAGCAAAAACAGCAAATGATGAAAGCAAAGCAGGCACCATTGCAAAAGTTTCCATTTGGCAGAATTTCAAGTAGAGAGAGTTGCTTTCATATTCAGACAATTACCAGTTCAAAACACATTTACATGCATTGAGCTACCTCATATGGAGCCTTCCAAATTCCTAAAGGAAGGTAAATCCTGAAAAGTTACTGAGAATGCACAAATATCCATGAACTTTCCAAGTCTTCTTTTCAGATCCCAAATGTGTTACTCAGTTTCTGTGTAACTTGGGAACACATGTCATATTTCTGGTCTTCATTTTCCTCATCTGGATAATAACAAAATGGACCAGATGGCTTTAAGTATGTGTATGATTGCCTTTTTTTCTCTCCTCTAGCTTTTCTGTCTTAAAGTTGCAGGTATTTGTTTAATTGTTGTCATTACTGTGTTCGATTTTATAGCATCCATATGAAGTTTCATATAAAAGAACTTACAGCTTTAAAGGTTGAGATGGGATATTTGTCTCTATCATGGTGTTCATTGATTGACAACAGTGGACACTTTAATTGACATTATGTTCCAGGTAGAAGTGGGGGAGGAGGGGAAGAGATGTGTATATTTCTTCATCAGGCTTCATTCTAATTCATGCAAGTGTCTGGATGCCCACATGCATTTGATCAAATGAGATAATACATGTAAAAGTTTTCGCAAGCATGAAATATATAAATATAAGCTATTATTATTAGAGAGGACTTTATGAAGTAGAGATTAAAGGAAACGTTTCTTTGTGTCTACTTTTTAAACTCTGAAAATTTTCATATATTTTACATGGTATGACAGTTGAAAGATGGCAGGTATGAGTTGTAAGTAAAATAGCTTTCCTTCTTATGACTGTTCAAAGGATTTCTTTTTGCCTATCTTACCCACAGAATTGAAAATGATGCTTGTAAAATGTGGCTTTTAACTTGTAAGGCTGTTTATGCATCTTGAATTTGCTTATTTTCCCAAATGTGTGCACTTTAAAAATCACCATTTATGTTATGTGCTCCTCTGGCTTTTGACTAGAGTTGACGTTTGGAGTAGAGACAATGGATACTGTGATGTACCCTATCTGAGTGTGCATCCAGCTGAGAAAAAGTACCAGTCTTCCCTCTGTTTGAGTCAGCAGGAAGCGCTCCTTTAGTTTATCTGGTTGAGCTGAGGTCTGTCATCTGCATGCCATCGAGAATTTGAAGGCAAAAATTTCCCCAGTGTTTTGCAGCTTCAATGCAGAATGCCACAAAATGTTCAATCTATCCAGAAAACAGGTGCAAATATCATTTATGATAATGACAACTATAAAACCAAGTGAAATTTTATATTATAATATGTAATAGACCAAGGGCTCTGGTATGAATATCAAACAGAGGAAACTATTTTGCTGCAGCTCAGGTCAGATTTAAGAGGCTATAAAAAGCTATTATATATGACTCTCATCTTCACTATAGATTACAACCATGTTAAGAATTATCTATATGGATATATGTGTATACTTATAAATATGTTGAAAAGCAATTTTGCCTGTCTCAAAAGGGCAGAGTTTGGCTTAGTCACACTAAATTCATCCATCTAAGATATGCATGATGTGTCCTGAAAAGAGCACTGTTTTTGAAGTCAGAAGGAGGGGCTAGGGTTTGACTTGGCTATTTACTTTCTGAATGATCTTGGAAAATCCACTTCTCTCTGGGTCACAATTTTCTAATTTGTACAAGGAAGAAATCATTTATTTCCTCATTTCTTACTCCATAACATTCATGTATGACCGGAGGAAACTGACGACTTCAAAAAGACATAGACAAGTTATCAGAGAAGAGGATAAAGAAGGAATTTTAGGATGGGGACAGAGAATAAGGGAGGGATCATGGGTGGGGGTTGGGTTAAGTCATAGGAGTGCAAGGTATTGTGTAGAAGTAAAGTAAAGAAGTCAGGAAGGATAGGAATTAAGAGATACACACAAACATAAAGATCAGGAGGAGAATTTATTAAGGAAAAAAGCAAGGATATTTATCACAATCTCAGACAAAGTTAAAGCTAAAATAGATTTGATCAAAAGAGAAAAACAGGGAAATTATACTATATATGTCAGTCATACTAATCGGTGTTTTTTATGCTATTTAAAATAACTAGACAGTATAGGGTTGAAATATTGCTGTGGCAGAGGAAACAACGAGTTGGTACACCTTAGAAAATGTCAAAAACTTGGACCTTTGAAGGAAGATGCTATCCACCCTCAGAGAAACAGAGGACAAACAAGTATAATATGGTCTTACATAGACGTATATGAATATATATGTCTACATATGAGAATGATTATAGATGTATATGTATGTGTATATATATATATATATATATATGTGTGTGTGTGTGTGTGTGTGTGTATACTCACACATGCTCAATTGTAACCTTCTGGGGAAGGAAAGGGGGAAAAGAACAAAGTAAGAAGTACACAGCAGAGAACAAAAGAAAACTTATAGGGAAGCAAAGAAAAGATAGCTCATAACAGAATGTGAATATTTATTATATTAGGCTTTCTTTAAATGGAAATTTATTGCTGTATATTTTGAATCCCTTCATGTAATGCTGTGAACATGGCAATGCTTTTTCTTATTTTCTATTTAAGTTTAAAATTAATAGAAAGGAACAAGCTATTTATTGTGGCATCAATATTATAATAATGAATAATGTTTAGAATTCTTGTAATATGATGAAGAGTGAAATAGCAGAACTAGGTCAGCAATTTATGCAGTAAAAAAATCATTAAAAAAATCACAAAAATAGAGAACTTGAAAGGTTTAAGAACTGTGATCAACAATTGACCTTTCATTATTCCAGAGGACTGATGAGGAAACCTGCTATGAACTGAAGAAGGATTTGGGGTGCAGAATTATATTAAAACAAATATATGTGCATATATACACATAGTATATATGTATTTGTATTGCACATTAAGATATTTGTTTTGCTTTTCTATTCATATTTGTATAAGAAACATTTATTTCTTTTCTTCTTCATGGTGGAAGGAGGCATGGGAGGGAGCTGAAACACATTTCTGTTAATTTTTTGTTAATAGTAAGATGTGAGGGTGCTGTAGATGTGAAATGTTACATGCACTTCTGTATAAAGATGCTGTATTATCGGTGTTATATAGCTATTTTACTTCATAACAAAAGACCTATTAGGAATTAGGAGTAATCAGTAATTATTTGTATTATCAAAAAAAAATCCACATCAATAACAATTTTTAAAAATGAAGAGGTTAAACTTGAGTTAAAAGGTCCTTTGCAGCTCAAATATTCTATGGAGGCATTATTTAGTTTCTTCAACAACTTCTCTGTCTTTACATTCATTTTAAGTGATTAACTTTTGAGACTTTCAAGTTAGATTTCATTTGCTTTTGCCATTTAGTCAACTAGGTGGTGCACTGGATGGAACATTGAGTCCAGACTAAAATCCAGCCTCAGATATTTACTAGCTGTGTGACTCTGGGAAAGTCTCTTCACCTCTACATGTCTGTATCCTCAACTCTAAAATGGCTATAACAACCGCACCTGCTTAGCAGGGTTGTTGTGAGGATAAAATGAGATAATATTTGTAAAGCATTCAGCACAGTCAGCACGTGGCAGGTGCTATATATATATATACATATATATATATATATATATGCATGCATATTCCCTTCCCTCTCTCCTCCCCAATGAAAAGGCAGCCAAGCAAACAACTTCATTTAAGTAAACATAAGGAAGAAAGTCAAGTTTCCTTCAGGATCCTCTAGTAAATGACCCCCTAGCAGGCTGAGAAATGATGGCAACCAAGTGGTTTACAATGAGATATCTATCATAATAATCATAGTAAAAAATACATGATCTCTTCGTTTTACAAATTAGGAAATTATGAACCGGAGAGAAGTAGATAATTCAGCATCATTCGTAATCTATTGTAGTAAGAATGACAGACATTGAATTTTGCAAGGAATTGAAAATAGGGTACCATGACTATATTTCTGCCAGTAAAAATGAACAATAATGTATGTTCTTTAGATTGTAAACTTCTTGAGAGCAGATGCTGTCTTTCGCATCTTTCCTCTACCCTCAGAATTTAATGAATGTTTATTCAATTGAATATCCTACTAAAGGAGAATGTGAGTGGGATCAAAGAAGGCCTCTGTAACCTTTCCATGCTTAGGGAGAATAAACAGCTGTTCATGAGAGTCAACGTAGTATAGAGGAAAGAGTGATAGACTTGAAGTCAGGAAGACCATTAAAGAGTGAAGTGAGAGGGTAACAGTGACGGCCACAAGAGACTTTGTTTTGGCTCCTTTGGGAAAAAGGGAAAGGTCAAAGTAGAGTAGGACCACAACTCTGAGAAGATGGAAGGACTCCAAGGCACCAAGAAGAAAGAGCAGAAACACCATCTATCTCTTTTTTCTTTGTCAAACACAATGATGTTTGAGCTAGAAAGAATATAAAAATGGCTAGTGGCAAGTTAAAAATCGATGGCAAAAAAGTCAGATGCTAGCTAAACTCAATGAGCTTGAAAAAAATATCAAAAAGCCTAGATGAACTAAATCTCAGGGTAATAAAAGAACTGGTAGATGTCATTTACTAATTCCCTTTCAGTTATCTTTGAAAATATATGGCATAGCCCTGGAGTAAGGAGGACCTGAGTTTGAATGTGACTCAGACACTTGACACTAGCTGTGTGACCCTGGGAAAGTCACTTAACCCCAATTGCCTCATAAAAAAGGGGCAAAAAAAAATATATAGCATAGTTGGAGAAGTATAGTGACACCAGAGATAGACAAAAGTTATGGTTTTTGAAAAGGAGTCTTCAAATCCTTTGCTAGTGAACTTGATTCTGGATCTTAGTAATTTCTAGAACATATAATGAAAAGAATAGTTAAAGATTATTTAAAAAGGGAAGCAACAAGCACTAAGCAAAATAATACCATCAAGAACAGGTCATGTTTTGTTATTTTCATTTATTTATTTATTTTTATTATTTAATTTATTTTTTTTAATGTTCCACAGTCACTATCATAAAACTTGGATTTTTACTCCCCCACACCTACCCCCCACCTCCCTCCTCCCTTCCCAAAACAGCATACAATTCTATATAGGATCTACATATACTCTCCTACTGAATATGTTTTCACTATAGTCATGCTATGTAGGCGAACTAAAATTTTATTTTTCTTTTTAACGTGATCACTAACCTGTGGAGATCAGAACAGTGTGAAGGACATAATATTAGTATCTTGATTTCAGGCAGGCATTTGACAAGGTCTTCCATAATGTTCTTGTAGAGAGATGTGGACTGGTTGATAAAGGCATTTGTTGCATTTTGAACAGGATGGAAAGAATAACTAAATGAGTTCACATCAAGTTGGAGAGAAGTATCTAGTGGAATGTGTTCTTCCGCATTGCTAACTTGTTGTGGGTGACATAGCATGTTTTCCAACTTTGTAGAAGGCACAAAGTTGAAAGGGATATCTAACACATTGAATAACATATCATCAGTATTCAAAAAGATTTCAACAGCCTAGAATAATCGCCAAGATCTAATAATACTGAATCTAATAGGAGTAAATATATTTGAACTCTTCATTTATGTTCAAAATATCAATGATACACATGAAAATTAGGCAACGTATGATTAGAAAAAAGTTTGTATGCAAAAGATCTATGAATTTTTAGTAGATGCTGAACGTAATATGAATCAACAATATTACATGATTGCCAAGGAGCTAATTATATCTTAGTTTTCACTAAAAAGGACCACCTGTAATGAGGTATAGTGTGACACCTTGGAAAGGATACTGGATTTAGAGACCTAGATTGAAATTGTAGTTTTGTTCCTTATTCCTCTTCAACTGGACCTTAATTTTCTAATCTAGAAAATGAGTAGAAATGGATTAAATGAGCTACAAGATCCCTTCTAGCTGATCCATGCTCCTATGAGTTGATGTGATACTCTTTCAGGATTCTTCCACAATTGGATTACTTTGGCAATAACGCTTTCAGCTCTTTGTGCTACATTGTAGGAAGCACATTGACAAATTGAAATGTAACCAGGGAAGAGTGAAACAGATTATAATTCAGTAATGTATTATATAATAATACAGAGGTAATGCCATTTGATTAAATTCTCTGGGAATATTCAAGCAAAAAGAAATAGGATGCATTTGATACAGCATTTAGATATTTTAAGGATTATCACGTCAAAGAGGGAGTAGGTTGTTTTTTTTTTCTTTTTTTTGGCTTGGTTATCAGAGGACAGAATTATAAGCAACAGGTGGAAATTCCCAAAAGACAGCTTAACACTTTAGTTCAAAAGTGGCCTGAGCTGGCTCAGAACTTAGTGGTCTTCACTTCATTTTAGGTCTTCATGTGGAGTCTGAATGACCACTTCCTGGAGATGGTATTTAGGATATTGCCATTCAGCTCAAAGTTAAGCTAGAAACCCGCTAAAATCTTTTCTCACTCTGAGATTATATGATATTTCAACAACTTAATCCTGCAGGATCAATTATATTTACTTCAGTAGATTTATGTTTAAAGATAGTGTCATCATTTCCTTACATCTTTTAGAATCTCTTGTTCTGTCTGAGGTTTTACACATAATCGTTTGCTGGTGTTCTCCCCTATTGTGAGCTCCTTGAAGGCAGGGACTGTTTTGCCTTTCTTTGTATCCTCAATACTTAGCACAATGACTGGCACATAGTAGGCACTTAATAAATGTTGTTGACTCATTTGACTACTTTTAGAAGTCTGTGGGGGAGCAATGCGCCAACACAAAAAGATCTAAATTTATAAAGACTCCACTAGCTACCCCTACTGGGTCTTGGTTTTGCAAACCAACTTTTAATATTCCATTTGAAATAGTACATTTTGAAAAGTATAGGAAGTCTTACTGGTCCAGGATATTTTGTGACTTTGAAGTACCTGCATTTGACTTTGAAGTATCTGCTTTTGGAATAATTTTCAATGAAGCTCAGTATCATGTAGCCTAGCAAAACCTGTATTATTAATACGTACAGTGTATTGCTTCATTATCTTCTGAAATGCCCTAGGATGCATGTTCCAAGTGCTAGAATTCACAATTCAAATAGCATATATGTAAGTATAGGTAATTGGAACGAGACATTTCTTATGCCTGAAGTTTATTGAAGTTTTGTTCTAGAAACTATTATTTTGAGCTGCTTCTTTTTTGTCATTTTAATCAGAAAGTGGGGCACCTTTAAAGAAGAGCTCTCTTTGATGACTGCTTTCAGAAGGAGATAAAGGTTCTTAAGAGGTTAGTGTCTAGTGGGGTTACATTAACTGTGGCTGTAGATCTAAAGGAGATCTCTAAAATAACTAAAATCCTAAAACTACAGCTTTAAGTTCCTGAAATCATTGGTTTCATTCTTTACATATTTTGGTACCTTTGGCACATAGCTTAATAAGCATGGCCTTGTCTGATTTGGATGGATATAATTATCTCAATGAAAATGATTTCTTTTGAGATTGTGTCTTTAACTCATGTTTACCTAACACTTTAAGGTTTTCCAACATATTTTCTTCTTGCTAGTCTTCTAAAGAAGGTAGTTCAAATACTATCCTTATCATATAGATGAGGAAAGTAAGGCTTGGGATGGTTAAATGCTGGTCTGTAATCACAGCTAATAAATATTCAAAGTAAGATTGGAAACCAGGTCTCCTGACTTCGTCCTGAGAAATATTGAGAATATATCCTCCTTCAAGGATAAGATGAAATAGGTATGCTAGGAATTAGCAAGTGTACCTCCTGCCTTGAGATTCTCCTTAATTTTATGGCAAAATACAAATTTCTGCCATTTCAGTCCTATTACAGTCTTTGTTATTTCATTTGGGGTTTTGTTGGCAAGCATACTGGAGTGGTCTGCCATTTCTTATCCAGCTCATTTTACAGATGAGGAAACTGAAGCAAACTCAAATGACTTGCCCAAGATCACATAGCCAGAAGATATCTGAGGTCAGATTTCAACTCCAGGCCCAGCACATACACACTGTACCACTTCACTGCCCTATTAAGTACAGTACACACCTAAATATGACAGAAGGTTGATTTCTTGGCCCTAGTTAGTAATTGCTTGACTTTCATAACACTTTACAATTTACAAATTACTTTTAATATGTTGCATCATTTGATCTCTATTTTTCAGAAGAAATAATTGAGGCTCAGAGAGCTTAAACTACTTTCTCAGTGTCTTAAGTTGATATTGCTAAAGCTGGTTTTCAAATGGTTCATAACTCTTAATTTTAAATCCCAAATGTCACTATTTTCTCTAATTCAAGTTTTGGACCAATTTACTATCTGTTAGAAAAATTAAAAATCTATTCCTACTCCTCATCATTCATCTTTGTTTTCGTAGTTTTTGAACGAGGGTCACTGACTCACACTGATTTTTTTCTGACAAAAATTTTGAAAACATACATTTTTTTCAGATATTAATACTTCTTTCATTGGTTTAAAGTACATTTTGGAATTGGAGATTTTATTACTAGCTTAGCATTTCTAGAGTGATTTAAATGTAAAGCACGTTACTGATATCATCTTCTTTGACCCCCACAACCACCCTGGGAAGTAGGTGCTATTATTATGCATCTTTTACTAATGAGGAAAATGTAATACAGAGACATTAAATAACTTACTGAAGGCTACAAAGCTGGCAATTGACTATAACAAGGTTTGAACTAGAATCTTTCTGACACCAACTCGTGTGCTCTATCTATGGTACCACCTAACTGCCCTATTATAGCTTAGTAGAATTAATTCTATTTTTAATCTAGGAAGGAAATTTCTGCAATTTAAAGGACAGGGTCCAGAATTCTTTTGGAAATAAAGATTATGGAAGAAATTTATCACTTTAGCTATTTATTCCTTTTGGTACAGGAACATAAGGTTTTGTTTCTTACTTGGTATGTTTCTTTCCTAGCCTGAAGTATTGGCAGCATTAAAGTGAGAAGCTAGGACAGAGTGCCCTCAGCTTTCCTTCGAATAACAGAGGCAAAAGCAGATCTTAGCATCTCAGGAGGAAAGTGCAAGTGATTTCTCTAGGATCAAAAGAATGTTCTACTCTGATAAAGGTCTTTGTGGGTAATGGAACAAGGGACTAACTCACAGAGAAAGATGCTAGAAATATGTATTGTGTACCTCTTCCTAAACATAGGTCATTTCTTTCAGGATTCCAGGTTTTACAAAGAAAGTCAAGCACTAACATGGGCATCCTGCTTCTATCTGTTTTCCATGATAAAGACAATACTGCAGAGTATAATTTCCCAGGAGGCTACTGACAAAACACAGTGACAAAACATCTTCCATAGGGAAGATCAGCTGGGTTTATGAGGTTCAGACTTCTGGAAAATCTGATGCATTGGAGAACTACCTAACATTCTATATGACATTAGAAAAGGAGTAACAAAGAAGGGAAAATCTGATAATAAATACCTCTTCTGTAGGAGCTCCCTGATTTATGGGATGTAAGTGTTCATTTTTTAAACCAACCAACCCATAAACAAAAAATAGAATTCTTTTACATAATATCACAAGTATTTGATAGTTGTGAGTGTGTGAATATGTTTTTAGGGCAGGAATTATATAACTTGTTTTCTTGAGCTTGGGGAATGTGGCTGAATTTGCTGATTTGCCAGAATCAAAAGAAAATTAGTCCATTGAGAAATATACTCTGTGTACTCAGTACTTATGTTGACTACAATAGGAGACAATCACTTTTATTTTAATACAGAGGACACATTGATTCTCATTATGAAACTTGGATTTTTTTATTACTTGTAGAAAAAAAGGATAGTTTATCATATGTCAACAGTATTTTGGATCACAGGATCTGAAACTTTAAGGAATCTACTCCAATGCCCTAATTTACACTTGAGAAAAGTCAGGCTAAAAATGTTAAGTGATTTACCCAAGGTCACACAGAAGGAAAATACTAAAGTTGGAACTTTAACTCGAGTCATCTGCTTCTGTCTTGTGTGCTTAGTTGGTAGCAAGATCTATTTGTGTTGACCAAGAAAAAAAAGCAGCCCAAGTTGGACTTGTAAAGTATCACTTACTATAGGCATTTCATCTTGAATGGAAATATGGGTAAAAACTTGTATGCTAAATTTACAAGTGCCAGGTAAATCAGTGTCTCGAGGTTCACATAATTTTTATTCTAAAGAAATGAGGAGAGGGAAGAAAGAACTGTGTAATTATGAAGAATTTATTTTAGTAAAGGTTGCAGAAAAAGGAGCATCAAAAATCAAATTCTAACTCAAGAATACAAAACAGAGCATCAAAAATCAGAATTCTGGCTTATAAGATGCTATTATTTTATATTTTTAGAAAATTAGAATTAAAATTATGTGAATTTTGAGGCATTGATTTATCTGCCACTTACAAATTTCTCTTTTAATATTAAGAGAGTGATTTTGAGATCAATAGATACTTTTATTAAATTAGTTGTTAATGACCTAAAAATCAAGAGAATATATGGTAGCAAAGAGTGTGAACTATTTCTAAGGGACATTCTGCTGTTTTTCCTCATATACTTGTGAAGACCAACAGTGGGATGGGGATTGATTTAGTTTGTTAGATTAGTACAAGTATGAAATTTTAAAATGAAATTTCAAGTGTATCTATATGTCATTTCTGTTTATATACCAAGACCATATTATGGAGTATATGAAAAAGAAAACTATCTAAAGAATATTCCAAGGTTCACATAGATGGCATTTAATTGCTTAGTGGCTTATGGATCACTCTCTAATGTCATCTGAGAGGGGACCATTTGGTGTGAGAACTAACTCCAGTAATGCATATTCAACCCTACTATGACTTAGGAAATAAACATGAGAGAGTTCCGAGGCACATTGGATTTAAATGACTTGCTCAAAGCAACTACTACATTTCAGAAATGAGATCTAAACCAGGTTTCACTATGCCTAGTATTGTATGTGCTATGTCTGTCTTGCCATCTACTATATTCCACTATCTTACAAAATCATAGAACATGAGAGAGAGAAGGGATCCTGCTGGTCATTGAGTCCAGTCAATACATGAAGGCATCCTCACCTTTCCATACCCACCAGGTGTCATTTAAGTTCAACTTCTAAGGTATCATTATTCATTGCTTACTTACCAGGTGGTCATCCTTCAAAAAGGGAACATCTATCTTTTGTCAAAGGAAGACATTCCATTTTTGGACAACTGTAATTTTTAGGAAGTTTTCTTCCCCCACCCTCCCACTCCCATATCAAACTTAAATTTTTGCCTTTGCAAATTTTATAGGGTTCTACTCTTTGGGGCAAAAAAAAGTTTCATCCCTTAGTATTCTCCTCAGTGCCACTGCCCTCCATATTATTCTTCAGACAAGGCACTACATCTTCCCAACTAAGTGCATTTTCACCGGCTGTCTTTGACCCTTCGAATTCTCTTCTCCTTTTATCGGCTTTCTTCAAGTTCCTGCTAAAATAGTACTTTCAAGAAGTCTTTTCCAGGCCCCTTTAATTCTCTCTTTGATGATCTCCAAGTTATCATTGGGTGTGCATGTATATAACTTGTTTACATGCTGTCTCTCCTATTAGACTGAGAGACATTGAAGACAAGCACTTTTTTTTTGCTTTTTTGGTGCCCCTAGAGATTAGCACAGTTCCTGATATTTCGTATGCATATATGCATAGGCATTTAATAAATACTTATTAACAACTTAACTGAGGGAAAAAATAAATCACTTCTTTAAGTATTGTTTGTAGAAGTGCACCCTAAAACAAATAATAAGCATTATCTTAGAGCACTATGTAGTAGAAAGATCCATGAACAAGGGGTTGGGAGAGATCTAGGTCTCAGGCCTGTCTCATTCATTAGTTTTGAGATTCTGGATGAATCAGTTTCCACATCTATAAAACCGAGGTAATAAATCCCCTGAAACAAATCGCTTGGAGTGCTGATCAGGAGAGACCATGCTTTGGAGTCAGGAAGAGTTGAGTCTCACTTACATAGTGGGAGACCCTGGGCAAATCACTTAACCTGTCTCAGGTGACTGTCTAAGAATATTTCTGAGTCGGTCCTGAGAAAGTCTGCTACAGCAATGAAACCACAAGTACTACATTGTTTTGAGATATCACACACATATATACATATATATATATATATTACACATATGTGTATATGTATTATGTATATATTCTATAGTAGGTGAGAGTAGTCAACCCTAAACTCCAATAATATCCATAACAGCTCTATGTGTGAATGTGTGTGCATGTATACAGATGCACATTTGCTGCTTTGTAAGTCTTAAGAAAATTTAACACTTCAATAGAGTGATGATCTTGTCAATGCAGATATTTCTTACTATTTCTGGATAATTCATTATCTGAGGTTATTGCTATTTTGTAGTAGAAAAAGTGAAAATATTCAGGAAAAATGCCAAATATAAGACATGAAAAAGAAAGATTTCCCCTATCCGTAAGGGTATGTAAAAGTAATACACAGCCCTTTAAAAGCAATTTTAATGAGTCTTAAGGATTTCTTTATATTACCAATATTGTTTTTGGTGTATTCAGGGGCTATTGGTCCATAGTAAGGATGAAAATTCCTATTTTTGTTTGCATATAATTCTTAACAAAAGGTCTAAAATAATTTTAAACCAGACCATAAACTAAAACTTGCTAGAAGGTCAAGAAGAAATTATTTCCATCTATGTAGAAGGTGGAAGGTAGCATGGGAGAAAAAGTCTAACCACATCAAAATTACAATTAAATTGGAAAATTTAAATCAAGAAAACATATAGGAAGTCACGTTTGCTTCCCTCTGTACAGTGTGCAAATTCATGCATTTTAAATGTGAAATGGAAAATTTCATGGTCTGAAAAGCAGCGGTGAGCTCTGTAATCAGGGGCAGATGCATGGCACAATACACCTGTGGAAGTCTTTTTCTCGTTTGAGGAAATTACCTTTGAAACGTTCTGACTATATTATGGAGCTTCACGACTATTTTCAATGATTTCTTTTTAGTGGAACAAAGTGCTCACTCCTTTTCTGCTCTGAGGAATCATTTTTCCAATCCAGTTTTTCTGAAAATCCAGAGCTGACTCACATAGAGAAGTGTATGTACACTTGCAGGCATGTGTACATACAAACACACAGAAACATACCAACGTGGAAAGATATTGCATCTTTCTATATATAGCAACAAATATGGACAGCATAATATTTTATGTTTTAGCTTAAATGTATATTTGATCAGTCATATTGTAGTTAGAAGTACCTTTAATCACTGTTCAATTATTTAAGACACATAGGACACATTTAGTTTGAGGAGTGATATGAAACAAAAGTTATCAGTTTCAAATATCTTGTAGTCAAGCAAAGGATTTTTCTACCTTTTTCTACTTTTTCTATTTTTCTACCATTTCTACCATTCACAAAAGCAACTTGTCCTAATTATGATCTTAAAAGTATTTCAGCTAGCGTGCATTAAATAAATAGTTATCAAATGGTTTGGCTAATTTTGGTTTTTAAATGCAGGTAATATTTGCAGATTTTTGTCTTTGGCAGTGTGATATAATCTAAATCACTAAATTTAATGTGAGAGTTGTCATTCCAGTTATACTGTAATCCCTTTGACAGGTAGGGATTATCAGATTCACTATTTTATATACCCTGTGCTAGACAAATAATAGATTCTTAATAAATGGTTGTTGATTGTTAGAAAACTTAGATTTGAATATACTCTCTGCCACATTCTAGCTGTATGACCTTGGAAAAGTCACATGAATTTCAATTTTCTTACTTGTAAAATGAGGAAGTTAGAATCAGTGATCCTATCATTCCAATATGGTAAATATACCTTCTTTTAAAAATAGTGAAGTGAACTTACTTGAAAATTGACCTAAATTTGAACTTGTTAAATGACATAGGACCTGTAAAAATTCATAGGGACTCCTTGAGTTAAATTACTTATGTTGCATTGAAACTAGCAAATAGATTTACTCTCTGTGGAGACAGAGCAAATTTCTATGTGTGGGGATAGTAGGTGGGTGCCCAGTGGGAAAGGAGCATATTAACTCTTTCAACCACCAATGTAACATTTCATTTATTACATTGTTCACTTCATTACGTGGTAGCTTATTGGCTAGTCAGATTTCAGTTCTCAGCTGTTTTCTTGTACTCTAATTCTGAAAGAAAAGAGTGAGTAGTAAGAAAAGAGGAATGATAACTTCTCCTATGCTAAATGAGATTAATCACCCCTAAACTCTAATAATATCCATAATAATTATATATGTGTAAATTTTTCTCCTCTGTGTAGATAGCTGTCATAAACTATCTCTGTGACCCCATTTGAGATTTTCTTGGAAAAACTGAGAAAAGTCAGCTGAAAAAGCTGACTTTTTGTGACCCCATTTAAAACTATTTCCTTCTTCAACTCATTTGATAGATGAGGAAATAGGCTAACAGGGTAAAGTGACATGACTTGTCCAAGGTCACGTGGTTTGTGTCTGAGGCTAGATTTGAACTTAGAGAAATGAGTCTTCCTTACTCAAAGCCTAACACTCTATCCATTGTACTACCTAGCTGCCCCATAGTAAGTACTTAAATTCTTTCTTCCTTGCTGTTCCTGAATTGCCAATTTCCCAAAGAATTAAATTTCAATAAAATGTGTTTTATATTTTTTTAAACTTAGAATTCTTCAATCCGGGGTTTATAATGGATTTGGTGACAAAACCTTTGCCATCAATGATGGTAGCAGATGCTGATATAATTTAATATTCGTGAAAGAGAGTGACAGCACAGAATGGCATCAAATTGATTTTTGCAGGCTTTTCAAGCCAGATGTCTCTTGGCATTTACAGGAGAGAATTCTGCTGTGTACCAAGTTGCATATTTTTGTGTGCAGAATCTCAGTCATGATATGCAGTTTATGGTGTGTTGACAGCCATCTGCTCAGACATTACTTCTATTCAATCATTGCTAAAATTGAAATTTTTGCAAAGAAAAATATTTCATATCATCTTACCTTAAAACAACAACAAAAAAGCAAAATTAGCCTTCTGAAAAATAAAAAGCAACACATCCTTTTAAAATCACTCATTGTAAAGAACAATAAAACAAACATATAAATATGTATATACCTACTCTAAACCATAAGCTCATTGAGAGTAGGAACAGAATCAACTTTAATTTTTTTCCTTTTATATAAACTTAATCAAATAAAGAAACCATTTCAATATGCAAGGTACAACAAATGGGATTATATAAAAACTGAACTGTTTGGTTTCGTATAGTCTGGGGTTTTAGAGTGTATATTAAATATGACAAGGCATGAACAAGATGTTCTATTTGCTTCAGTCTCCTTATGAATTTCATTTTGTTGTCTTTTGAATGTTTCTTTAAAAATGTAATATTATGCTCTTTTGGTGGGACATTTCTGTCATTGCTCACCAACTTATCTCTGCTCTCCACCTCTACTTCATGTTGCAACACACCCACACACACTCACACATGCGCACACACACAGACTCACACACACACATCTTCAAGCTTATATTCACCTCTTCTCTTTTTCTCCTGCCCAGTACAGGATCATATATATGGTATGTATTCTCTACTTACTGAATAAATGAATGTTGTTACAATCTATATATCAAAACTTATCTGTGTACAACTTTTCTTATCCTTAAATGGGCAGCTTTTGCATTTGGGCTTATAGGCACTTAATAAGCACTTACTCAAATATTCAATATTCAAATAGGCACTTATTAAAATGATTTTGTGGTGGTTGTTCTTTAGCTGTTTCAGTCTTGTCTGACTTCATAACCCCATTTGGAGTTTTCTTTTTTTTTAATTTTTAAATTTATATTTAGCTTTCCACATTCATTTCCACAAGATTTTGAGTTCCAAATTTTCTCCCCATCTCTCCCCTCTCCCCACCCCAAGGCAACATGCATTCTTATTACCCCTTCCCCAATATGCTTTCCTTTCTATCACATCCCTCCCTTCCCCTATCCCCTTCCTCTCTTTTTTCTTGTATGGCAAGATAGATTTCTATACCCCATTACCTGTATTTCTTATTTCCCAACTGCATGCAAAAACAATTCTCAACGTTCATTCCTAAAACTTTGAGTTCCAACTTCTCTCCCTTCCTCCCTTTCCACCATCCCTACTGAGAAGACAAGGAATTCAATATAAGCTATACATGTGTAGTTATGCAATAGACTTCCATAATAGTCATGTTGTGAAGGACATATTTACCTCCTTCCTATCCTGCCCCCTATTTATTCTATTCTCCCTTTTGACCTTGTTCCTCCCCAAAAGTGTTTATTTCTAATTACTCCCTCTTCCCATTTGCCCTCCCTTCTATCATCCCCCCCCAAAATTCCCACTTACCCCTTTTCCTCTACTTTCTTGTAGTGTAAGATAGATTTTCATACCAAATTGAATGTGCATATTTTTCCCTCCTTAAGTCAAATGTGATGAAGGTAAGCTTCACTTTTTCCCTTTCATCTCCCCCCACTTTCTCCTCCATTGACAAAGTTTTTTCTTGCCTCTTTTATAAGAGATAATTTGCCCCATTCCATTTCTTCCTTTCTCCTCCCAATATATTCCTATCTCACCTCTTAATTTTATTTTTTTAGATATCCCTTCCTATTCCACTCACCCTGTGCTCTCTGTCTATATGTACATAATCCCTCCAACTACCCAAATACTGAGAAAAATCTCAAGAGTTACAAATATTATCTTTCCATATAGGAATGTAAACAGTTCAACTTAATAAGTCCCTTTTGATTTCTCTTTCTTGTTTACATTTTCATACTTCTCTTGATTCTTGTGTCTGAAAGTCAAATTTTCTATTCAGTTCTGGTCTTTTCATAAAAAATATTTGAAAGTCCTCTATTTCACTGAATGACCTTCCTTCCCTGAAGTATTATACTCAGTTTTGCTGGGTAGGTGATTCTTGGTTTTAATTCTAGTTCCTTTGACTTCTGGAATCCATTTGGGATTTTCTTGGCAAAGATACTGCAGTGGTTTGCTGTTTCCTTCTCTATCTCATCTGACATATGAGGAAAGTGAGGCAAACAGGGTGAAGTGACTTGTCTGTGGTCCCACAGCTAGTTCAGATCTGAAACCAGATTTGAACTCAGGAAGGTAAGTCTTCCTGACGCCAGTCCTAGCACTCTATCCTCTATGTCACTTAGCCACCCCAAGTTGATTGTACCACCATCTATGCAAAGGATTTCCATTAATATATTTTTCCAAATTTATTAATTTATTTGTTTTCAGATTTCAACATTTGCTTCCAAAAATTTTAAAATTTCTCCCCCTTCTCCTCCCTCCCTCCCTCCCCAAAACATAATGCAGTCTTATATGGGTTCTACATATCCATTCTTTTTAAAAGCATTTTCACATTAGTCATGTTGATTAGAAGGATTACAATGAATAGGAGAAACCATAAAAAAAAACAAGACATAACAAAATTGATAATAGTCTGCTTCTTTCTGCATTCCAACTCCATAGTTCTTTCTCTGGATGTGAATGGCATTTTGCATTATGCATCCTTTGGAAATGTTTTAGGTCCTTGCGTTGTTGAGAATGGCTAAGTCTATTAAAATTTGTCCTCACACTGTGGCTGCTACTGTGTGTTATATTCTCCTCATTCTGCTCCCTTTACTCAGTATCAGTTCATATAGGTCTTTCCAGGTTTTTCTGAAGTCCACCTGTTTCTTATTGTAACAAAATAGTATTCCGTTACATTCATATACCACAAAATTGTTCAGCCATTCCCCAATTGATGGGCATTCCCTCAATTTCCAGTTTTTGGCCTCCACAAAAAGAGCTGCAATAAATATTTTTGTACATGTGGGACCTTCTCCCATTTTTTTATCTCTTTGGAAATAGCCCTAGAAGTGATATTGCTGGGTCAAAGGGCATGCACATTTTTATAGACCTTTGGGCATAGTTCCAAATTGCTCTCCAAAATGGTTGGATCAGCTCACAGCTCCCCTGTTCATCATTTCTTATAGCAAAATAGTATTCCATTACATTCATATACCACAACTTGTTCAGCCATTCCCCAGTTGATGGACATCCCCTTGATTTCCAGTTCTTGGTCACCACAAAAAAACTGCTATAAATATTTTTGTACATGGGGGTCCTTTTCCCATTTTTATGATCTCTTTGGGATACAGCCTTAAAAGTGGTATTGCTGGGTCAAAAGGTAGACATGTTTTTATAGTCCTTTGGACATAGTTCCAAACTGCTCCCCAGAGTGGCTGGATCACCTCACAGCTCCACCACCAATGAAATAGTGTTCCAACTCTTCCACATCTTCTCCAGCATTTATCATTTTCCTCTTTTGTCATGTTAGCCAATCTGATAAGTGAGATGTGGTACCTCAGAGTTGTTTTGATTTGCATTTCTCAAATCAATAGTTTTTTAGAGCATTTTTTTCATGAGAATATAGCTTTAATTCTTCTGAAAACTGCCTGTTCATGTCCTTTGTCCCTTTATCAATTGAGGAATGGCTTGTATTCTTGTAAATTTGACTCATTTCTCTATAAATTTTATAAATGAGGCCTTTATCATAGACACTAGTCTTAAAAATTCTTTCCAAGTTTTCTATTTCCCCCCTAATCTTGGTTGCATTGGCTTCGTGTGTGCAAAACCTTTTCAATTTGATGTAATCAATGATATTCATTTTGCATTTTGTAATGTTCTCTCTCTCTTGTTTTGTCATAAATTCCTCCATTCTCCAAAAATCTGAGAAGATATGTCCTATGCTCCCCTAATTAGTTTATGGTATCAGGTTTTTTTCCTTTTGTGTGCCCATTAGGACTTTATTCTTGTGAACTGTATCAGGCATTGATCTATGCTCAGTTTCCGCCATACTATTTTCCAGTTTTCCCAGCAGTTTTTGTCACAGTGAGTTCTTATTGATTCCCATTAATTTAACAGGAATTATATCATCACTTGTCATTTGCATTATATTTTATAGTAATTTTCTTTTTTAATTGATAATATTTTTCTGGGTTTTTTCATTGTCAGTTTGATGGACATGTTTTGTGTTTACATTGCATACAATTATAGATTATTCTCACTTCATTGGAAGTCTGTTTTAACAAAGTAAATTAGTTAAGTAAACTAATAATATGGTGACCTCATCTGAAAGTTAATTTAAGATTGCACATCAATGATCCTGATGTGGAAAAGAAAATCCACATATACTATTCTTTGACTCTCAGATGTATAGATAGATAAATAGATGGGTGATAGATCTCATTCCACACCCTAAATCCATCACCTCTCTATAAAGGATAATAAATTTCATCAACTATCATCTGGAATGAGTGATTATTGTACAGATTATAGTTCTTACAACTTTTAAAGTTTTTTGTTTGTTTTCACAGTGAATTTTTATATGCATGATCTCTTTTAGACCTCAGAACAACCTTATAAGGGCAATAGAAATTCCTTTTACAGATGTGGAATCTGAGCTTTAGGGAAAGGCTAAATGTCTATGTTCAGCACACACAGGTAGCACAACTAGGACTTCATGGGATAATGAATTTAGAGCCAGAAGAGACCTTATCAATCATTTAATCCAACTCCCTCACTTAATAAATGAGGAAACTGAGGCCCAGACCAAGTAATATGTGGTCCAACTATAATTTAATGTAGTTCCTTTAACTGTAAACCTAGCAGTTTTTTCTCCTGAAACCATGTCTTCTCTTTGAGGGCTTTGAAGGGCATTCCCTTCTCAAACTGTAGATGATGGTAAAGAGTAGTACAGATAAACCTTTAATTTTTTTCCTCTTTTAAGATGTAGATTGCTCTATAGAGCAAGGCAGACCTTCAGTAAGTCCTTTCAAGCAGAATTTTCTTTCAATCACTTGTCTCCCAACATAACAATAAACCAGTTCTAATCAGATTGTTTTAGCTTCTGCCAGACTTCATTGGCTTCATTGGCTTCCCAGCTTTATAAGGCTTCTATGTTCTGTATTCTATCATATGATTTTTTTTCTTTTTTTTAATTATATTTTCATTTTTAACACAGTTTATGACAGATAAAACAATTCAAACTTTTGGTCAGGAGATATTTCTTTTCAAAGCATATACAATATGGAGCACAAAAGAATTTTTTTTTAAACATTAACCAACTGAGACACAAATAATATTTATGTTGCTAACTTTGCTAGCTCTTGACCTAATTGCCTCCACAGTATTACTAAGAATTAAAGGACCCTAACTTATTGTTGTTGGTCTAAAGTCCTATGCCTAATAGCTTAATTTTAGACTTAACCTCAGATGTTCCCCTACCAATAATCTGTAATTTAATAGATCTTGTATCAAGCTTACAAACCTTTTGACTATAGGAAATTGCCACCAAGAGTAGGGACATTGCAGGGATATAACATCTCCCCAACTTCATGTCAATTCCAGGCAGGATTAGATTGTCCACTTGCATTCAATCAGGCTTAAAGTCTGCCAGGTGTCAGTGGGGAAATTGAGTCAGAAGAATCCTACCTCAGCCTAGGCTGAACAGCTGCTCTCCCACCCTTCCCATGAGATCACCTTTTGCAGTTCATACCAGCATCTCACCAGACTACTGGCATCATGGATTGGAGGCTCAGATCACCTTTCTTGCTGTCTGTACCTGGAGTTAGACTCAGAAGAACAGTCACTTAATAGTCTTATAGCATCTAAAAATGGCAAGTTTCAATAACCAGGTTTCAAATATGATTATAATTTCACTTTGACTAAGAAACATCTTCTGAGGCAAGTCTTAAGTGGCTTATATGCCTTTCTATACATGTTCCAATTCCTGAATAAATAGCAATCATAAAATCAAATTTACCATTAAATCCTTAACTTTTCCATCAATGCCAAATTTTACCTGAGGTTACCTTCCTCTAGGAAATTTAGACTGAAGTTCTTTTCCCCAAACTAAAAATGTCATTGATTTATTCTCAGTAATTAATTCAGTCAATTGTTTTAATTCTAATTGCTTTTACCTTACTTTATAACATGTCCAGTTTTTCTCTCCATCACTCCCCTCCCCTCACTTCCTAATACCTTGCATTCTTATTACTCCTTCCCTCAATGTACCCTCCCTTCTATCACACCCCACCCTTCCCTTATGCCCATCTTCTCTTTTTTCTTGTAGGGCAAGATAAATTTCTATACCCCATTCCCTGTAGTTCTTACTTCCTGATTATATGCAATAAAAATTCTCAATATTCGTTGCTCATACTTTGAATTCCCACTTCTCCCAGTCCCCCCAGCCCCACTGATAAGGGAAACAATTCAATACAGACTAAATATGTGTTCTTTTGCAAAAGACTTCCATAATAATCATGTTGTGTAATACTAATTATATTGCCCTCTGTCCTATTCTATCATCCTTTATTTTTCCCCCACAATTGACCTTGTCCCTTCTAGAAAATGTTTATTTCTAGTGACTCCCTTCTCCCATTTTCTCTCCCTTCTAACATTCCCCTCACCCCACTTGTTATCTCCTTTCCTGCTTTCCTGTGGTGTGATGTAAATTTTCATATCAAATTTAGGAGCACGTTATTCCCTCCTTCAGCCATATGTGGAGAGAGTAGCCTCATTTTTCCCTTCTCCCTTTTCTCCTCCATTGAATAAAATTTTTCTTTTCTCTTTTATGAGTTATAGCCTGCCCCATTCCATTTCTCCCTTTCTTTTCCCAGTATTTTCCTCCTTCACCCCTTAGTTTATATTTTATTTTATGTGGATATCATCTCTTCTGATATAACACACCCTGTACTCTCTATGTAAGTGTATATGTATGTGCATGTGTGTATACAATCTCTCCATCTACCCAAATACTGAGAAAAGATTCAGGAGTTAAAAATATTTTCTTTCCCTGTAGTAATATAAACAGTTCAGCTTTAGAGAGTCTTTTGTGATTTTTCTTTCGTTTATCTTTTCATGCTTCTATTGATTCTTGCCTTGGGAAGTCAAATTTTTCTGTACAGATCTGGTTTTTTCCTCAGTATGAATGATTGAAAGTCGTCTGTATCACTGAATGACCGTCTATTCCCTTGAAGTATTATATTCAGATTTTCTGGGTAGGTGATTCTTGGTTTCAATCCCAGTTCCTTTGACCTCTGAAATTCCAAGCCCTTCAATCCCTTAATGTTGAAGCTGCCAGATCCTGTGTTATCCTGATTGTATTTCCACAGTACTCAAATTGTTTCTTTTTATCTGCTTGCAGTATTTTCTCCTTGATCTGGGAACTCTGAAATTTGGTTACAATATTCCTAGGAGTTTCTTTGTTTGGGTCTCTTTCAGGAGGTGATTGGTGAATTATTTCAATATTTATTTTGCCCTCTGAGTCTAGAACATCAGGGCAGTTTTCCTCGATAATTTCATGTCAGATAATGTCTAGGCTCTTTTTTTGATCATGACTTTCAGGTAGTCCCATAATTTTTAAATTGCTTCTCTTGGATCTATTTTCCAGGTCAGTTGTTTTTCAATTATCTTCTATTTTTTTCAAATTTTTGGTTTTCTTTACTAACTGCTTGATTTAACTCATAGTCATTCATTTCCCTGAACTCAATTTTCTCTTTCTACAAATAATTTTGTTCAATGAGCTTTTAAACCTTCTCATCCATTTGGTTAATTCTGCTTTTTAAAACCTCCTTCTCCTCATTGGCTTTTAGGACCTCTTTTTCCAATTGAGTTAGCCTCTTTTTAAAGCTGTTATTTTCCTCAGTATTTTTTGGTTCTCCTTTAGTAAGCTGCTAACTTGTTTTTGAAAGTCTTCTATTGCCTGAGCCCAATTTAAGTTCTCTTTGGATGCAGAGGCCTTGGCTTCCTCTGACAGTATGCCTTGTTCTTCCTCATCTGAAAAAATGGGGGGGAGACACCTCTTACCCAAGAAAGTAACTTTTTATGGTCTTAATTTTTTTCCATTTTGGGGGCATTTTCCCAGCCAGTTCCTTGACTTCTGAGTTTCCTCTCCACCACCACCTTGCCTCCAGTTCTGCCAAGCCAGCACTGGGGGCTGAGATTCAGATGAGCTGCTCCAAAGCCTCAGGGGTTTTAGGCAGGGGCAAGGCTGCTATTCGATGTGAGATTAAGATCAACTGCTCAGGTTAGGGCAGGGCCACCATATAGGGTTCTGTTCCCTCAGGGGGTTTACAATGAGACCTTCAATAATGGATGCGGGTTTTGCCTGCTTTGGGAGCCCCTGTCCAGTGCTGCTTCTACTGCTGCTGCCTCTACTGATGCCTCCTGAGAAGACCTGAGTTATGGAAACACCATGCTCCCTTTTTGGCCAGTTGAAAAAACCCTCTCACTGATCTTTGGTGCCTGTGGGTTGAGGAATCTATGCTGATGCTGGAGATTCTGTCCCTAAAGCCTGCTCGTATCTGCTTTTTTCAGTGCTCTATCATATGATTTCTGATATCTCAGCTTCTTAAAGCATTTTTCATGAACTTCTTTGATCACTGACTCCATATCTTCTAATCTGGCTTCTAATACCTCAGTTCAAGGCCTCTACATTTGCTGCGACCCATCTCTGCCTTAGGGTGACAAACTTTGGATCCATATTTCTGTCAACTATAAAACAAATAGTCATTATATGATAACTCCATTGTCCTGAAGCATTTTTTTAACTTGTTTCAGAGTTTCCAAGTAATAAAATTTCAAATCCTAAAACCAGCCCTTTTTAAATTTGTTGTTCAGTCATTTTTCAATTGTGTCTGACTCTTTGTGTCCCCATTTATGGTTTCCTTGACAAAGATACTGGAGTGGTTTGCCATTTCCTTTTCTAGCTCATTTCACAGATGAAGAAACTGAGGCAAACAGGGTTAAATTACTTACCTAGGGTCACACAGGTAGGAAGTACCTGAGATTAGATTTGAACTCAGATCATCCTGAATCCAGAACTGGCACTCTACTCACTGTACCACCTTGCTATCACTTTTGTAAATTAGGTGCTGAGAAACAATTTGCTGTAGCCATCAGTCATTAGGTCACTACTTTTACTTAAGAGAGGGGCTATTTTCATTATGATCCTCTTAATACTTTTATCTGAAGCACTAGTTCATCTCCTTGCACTGAAATGTTTTCTAAAAGAAATTTCAGAAAGCTATATCTGGATTTTGTTGCATTTCTTCTCAGTGCTAAGCAAATGAAAATGATGTCCATTGACTTCTACTTGTCCACATCAATAAGACCAATTCAACACAAGGAAGGCAGCATGATATCGTCATCATCATCATCATCTCTAATATTTATGTAGCAATTTAAGTATTTCAAAATCACTGACCTCAGAAGAAAGAAGACCTATCCAAGTTTAAACAACTCTCTAATGTAGATTGAATGATGTATGTATGATTGTATGTAGATTGAAGAAATGGTGTTTATCTGTAATGGTAGAAGGAATTTCCTCATCTGAGTTTCCAAACTGAAAAAATCATAGATCCTAAGCTCCTCTCATCCTCCAAAATCAGGATTTTAAAAAATAGTTACCTTCTGCCCAAGGATTATCTGTTAAGATGATTATCCCTCCTTTGAATCTAGTATTATTAAAATATAATTTACACTTTGAAAAAGATAGAACATAAGAAATTTTGAAGTAATTCCATAGAGGAAAATAAACCATTTTGCCAATATAGTTTGTCTGGGGGAAAAAAAGACAAGCCAACAAACCCCAAAACCATAACCCTTCTAAAATAGTTTTCATTTGGGGGAAGAACTGAAATACTTAATAGCAGCACATGGCAAATTTAAAAGACCTGTAAACACAGAGAGGGCCTCCCTAGTGTTTTCTCCTTGATTTTGTTTGCTCATGAATGAATGAATTTTGCATCATTTTTCCAGACTGTGGACATTGTTGTGTCTGGACAGTTATTACTTCAAATTGGACTTATTTTCCAGTTCTGTGAAGCTCTTCATCTCTATCATGGTTTGAATGCATTAAGTGACTGTTCATGCAGCACAGCTGGAAACCATTCTTTTCTGCAATATTTTGTATTGTCCCAGGTTTTTTATTACTTGCTGTGTTCCCACACAACTGCATAGCTCATTACTGCAACAGAAAAGTACCTTCTTTTCCTCCTTTAATATTTCTTAAAATGTTTTAAATTGACATGTTTGCTTTCATCTTTTTCTTAACAATTCAACTACAAACACCTTCAGTTGCCTGCATGAATGCTTCAAAAAGTACTCCACAGACCAGGAAAACTGGTATGAATGGTTAGACACATTGAGGCAGCTAATTTTCTCTTACTCTCAGTGGAGGTAAGAAATTATTGGCATAATCTGACAGGAAAACTGTTTTGTACCCAAGAGCTGGGTGTTTCAAAAGAGTATGCTGTCAGTTTGTAAAGCAGAACTTGAAAAAATCTCTATAGGATGACTATAAACATTTGGATGATTATAAATGTTTTTTTAATGGTGAATTTGTTCCATTGATTATACAACTTCATGAAGTCAGCCTCTGAACACCATCTGTCATTCCTGAATTTAATAGTACTCTTTGGGAAGTAGATAAGCATTGTTAATTGTTCAATTGCTTTGTGAGGTACTTTGTCACAAAGTCTCTTCTAACTGTCAGGGTAGCCCATTTCAAAATGTTAATAAGACAAAAATGAAAACTAATCAATAAGAAAGAGATACTGGTTATGTCTATTCTATCATTTGCCACTTTTGAGATGTCCACTCTTCCAGTTATGTTTAGATCACTAAAGATAAACTGGGACATCTTCATTGTTGATCATCAGAACTGTTTCATAAGTAATCTGAAAGTTTACAAAAGGATTTAATGGAGGCCACTGAGATGAGATTGAATGTTTCAGTGTGATCATGGTAATGGAATTAACTCTTAACCGAGGTAGTGTCATGTTGTACTTAAAGACTTACAAAGCATTTCCTTCACAGTAGCACTATGAGATAGGTTTGAGAGTTGTCTGGAACAAAGATGAATTTCCATGAGAGATAATGAGTATCACACTGTACTGGAAGGAGGTTCTCTGTATAAGTGGGAAGTCTTGGATAATGTGGAGTTTTATGTGGTGAATTCTAGGCCCCTTCTTCTTCTCTTTCTTTTGCTTCCTAGATCTTGAAATTTATTGGATCTATGTGGAAAGAGAGTTAGACTGTGAGTCTCAACTCTTCCTCTTACTGTCTATGTGACTATGGATAAGAAAAATATTTAATGTCTCTGAGCTTCAGTTCCTCTTTTGTAGAATGAAGCAGTTGGGCTAGATGATCTCTCAGCTCTCTTTTATCACTAGATATGTGATTCTATGCCATAATTTAATACATAATATATCCAAATCTCTGAGAGAGTAGAAATTTGTTATCATCCAATTTTGCTTTAAGAAACAATGATTGTAAAGTGCTTCAATGGACCAGTTTTATTTTATTAGGTTAGATTTGAATTGGAATTTAAACTATGACCTACTTTTACTAACTCACTGTTTGAATAAGTTGTTTAATCTCTCTGCTTCATACTTAGTTTTATCATCTAGAAATGATGTTTGTCTAAGGAGTCTCTAAAGATAGCTTCCATTTCTTAAATGATATGATCCTATTGTATTACACATGTTTAGTTACATGTACCAACACTTATTTGATTCCATTAAGTTCATTCTATTCTCCCATGTTAGGATGTAAACTCCTTGAGGACAACGACTGTTCAGTTTTTATCTTTGTATTCCTAGTACTTAACACAGTCCTTGGCACATAGTAGATGCTTAATAAATGTATCGATTGTTTTATTGACTGTCTTTCCCTGGGTTGACAGTTTTCCAGAGATATTGTTGTTATTACCAAACATTTGTTATGTAATACTCCAAGGATCTGTGATCTCATTAATGTGGATATTTTTGACAAGATAGATTGGAAACCATGCCTATTTATCTGGTAAATTTATCAGAGAAGGTCCTCCCAACATGGAGGGAGATCTTTTAAACTTTCTCTTAACATTGATTGACTACTAGAAGCATATGGGTTATACATTGGTTCTTCCTAGCCCTCAAAAATCCAGCTTTTCTCTCATATATTTCTTTGATGACAACCTTTATTTTGTTTTGCTGTAATTTTCTCATTTGGAATTCATTGTACACATATACCATTTTCTTTTTCATTATCCTCTGAATGAAAATCATTTTCATTTATTTGAATATTATAGCATTTCATATCCTGAAGCTATATAATACCACTAGAATGATGTTATCATCTTAAAGATGGAACTTTTTGGGGGGAGATTCAGAAAACCTTTGCAAACAATCTAGAAACAAGTTGACTGTGTGGTAGATGGGGGTATTAGAAAAGAATAGGCTATGCTTTCTTATAAGCTGTTTCAGTGGTAGACTACATCTTTTTTGTTATACCATATAACTGACTAAAAGATGTAGAGACTGCAAATCCCACTGGAGTATTGTTTATTTACCATTTTTTTAAAAGCTAATGATTCAGTAGAGAAAAATCCTATCATAAGTGCTAGCCCCCAACAATGTTTCCCATTCATTTATCAGCACAATATTGCTTGAAAGATATGCGATGTAGATGAAAAATAAAGAAACAAAGATTTATAGCTTCTACTGTGTGTGTGAGGAACTGCAGTGTTTTATAAATGTAACCTCATCTGATCCTTGCAACAACCCTGGGGTAGAATTACTATTACTATTGGCAATTTACTGGTGGGGAACCTGAGGGAAATAGAGATTAAATGACTTGCCCAGGACCACATAGCTAGTAAGGGTATGAAGCCAAATTTCAACTCAGTTTTTCCTGACTTCTGGCTCAGCACTCTAACCACTGCATCACCCAGTTGCATCTATGTTTGTAGATGACATATTGATTGCAACACTTATCCACAGAACAGTATAGATACTCCTAGATGAGATCTATATCAATGGAAAAATTGACATAATAATCCACCTAGGGAAAACAAAATAGATGAAGAAAGTCTGTTATTTATACTATGACATATACTTATAACAATAGCTTATAAAAGCCCATATATTTAGTATACATGGCAATCTGGCCCACTGATCCCACTCTTCAATTATAGGCCCAAATTAGTATTTATTTTCTGTGTGTTTCACACACATACACACACACACACACACACTCTCTCTCTCTCTATCTCTCTGTCTCTGTGTGTATATATATATATATATATATATATATACACACACACACACACACACACACACACACACACACACATATGAAGAGAAGGAACTTATAGTTTTATGGAGAGGACATTATATTTATAAGTATATATAAGAAAAATGCAGAATAGATGGGTGGTTATCTTAGAGAAGATGGCCTTAAAAACAGGAAAACTAGAGAAGGTCTCCTGCAGAAGGTGGCATTTGAGCTGAGTCTTGAAGGAAGCTAGGAATTCTAAGAGCTAGAAAGGAGGAGGGGGGGTAGTTAATACAAAGGCAAAGATAAAGGAGATCAATCTGTATGTGATGAGCAGCAGGTAAACGATATGACTAAACTATAGATTGTATGAAGGGGAGTAATACGTAACAAAGTGAGAAAGATAGGTAGGGGTTGGGTTGTGAAAAGGAATGCCATACCATGGAGTTTCTATTTGATCCAGGAGAAAAGAGGAAACCAGTGGAATATAAGCAAAATGTAAAAATAGTTCCAAATTTTAGGAAAATCACCTTTGGCAGATAAGTGGAAAGGGAATTGGAGTAGGGATAGACTTATGGCAGGGAGATGAGTTAGGAAGCTCTTTCTGTGCTTCATGAAAGAAATGCTAAGGACCAGAACTAGGGTGGTGGCCGTGTGAGTGATGAGAAAAGATATCTGAAAGAGGGTATAAAGAGAAACTTATAAGATTTGACAGCTGAGAGTGAGGAGTCAAGGAAGTGACTTTGTACATCTGGAAGACTGAAAGAATGATGATATTCTCAATAGTAATAGGGAAATTAAGGTTGGGGTAGCTTTGGGGGGGCCAGTGTTGAGTTCTGTTTGGATAGGTGGAGTTTGAGATGCATTTGACACCTCTAATTGAAAATGTCCAACAAGTAAGTGAGGTTATAGGACTGGAGTACAATAGAGAAATGAAAGGTAGATCTTTGAGTCACGGGAGATAATCAACAAATCACTGAAACTGGTAGTAAAATCATGGAGTGAAGGGGTATAAGGAAAGACTCTCAGAAAGAAAATGCAATAAAAGTGTGTCATGAAAATGCAAAGAGAAGAGTATCTGGGAAATAGGTCAACAATATCAAATACTGCAGATAGGTAAAAATAACAATGCCAGCATTTTTCTGCCAGGCTTATTTCCCATTTCCAAATTCTGTTATGTTCACTCTAACTTACTTGTTGTTCCTTGAATTTGACATTTGATTTCTTGCCTCTGCACCTTTGCACAAGATATTTCATGGTGGCTGACCATTCTACCTTATCAAGCCTGGAATACTCTCTCTCCTTATGTCTTCTCCTTGAAATCCCTTGTTTGTTTCAAGATTCAACTCATGGGAAATTTTTCCTAATCCTTTTAGCTGTTGGTGCTGTCACCCTCATCCTCAGAATATAATGGATGTATTTATTTATATGTTGCATCACCTCAAACTCCAGTGCATTAGAATATAGCTTTTGGGAGTAGGTACTGTTTTTCATTTTTTTATATGCATCCAGTGCCAAACAAAGTAATTTTCACATAATCAGTGCATAATAAATACTGTTGAATTGGTTTGAGTTTAATGTGTCATTTATCTACTTAAACTTTACCAAAATTTGACTTCCGAATTAAATAAGTACTGGCTTTACTTGGTTGACATTATTTGGAAGGTAAATGTATTCAGTGTTTTGAATTTTCATAAACTTAAGTGGAGGTTTAAATCATTTATTTGAAATTCACCCATATCAATGACAATTCTCATAACTACATGTATGTGAAACTCAATTTATATAATAAGTATATTCCTGAAATTGATCTTTAAATTGAATTGCATTTAAAATGCTCTAGAGAGTCTGCTATAAAAAAAAATCTGAAGGTGAATCATTTTGCAAAATGACTAGTCTCTCCTTAACTTATTTTGTAAATCCAGATCATTGCTTCTCAGGTTTTCTTAAAGACCTACAACATATTCACAGAATAATTAGGAATAAAGAAGGTTATGCCTGAGGTGGTATAAACTCATAATAAAAGTCATTAAACTCTTTCAGTAAGCAGTAAGACATTAAACTAAATTATGCATGTAACAAAATATGGAAATGTATGTTTATGCTAAGAGGTCTATAAACATACATGTGTGCATATACTTTTATTTATTTTAATTTTTTTGGTTAATAATTAATTTGTTTTCAGTTTTCATCAATTGCTTCCATAATTTTTAAATTTTTCTCTCCCTCCCTCTCTCCTCTCTTCCCATGATGGCATGAGATTTTGTATGGGTTTTATACATATATTCTTATTGAACACATTTTCATATTAGTCATGTCATGTAGAAGAATTAAAACAAATGGGAGAAACCATGAGAAAAAACAAATTGAATCAAATCATAACAAAATAGAAAACTGTCTGCTTCATTCTGAGTTCCCAACTCTATAGTTCTTGCTCTGGATGTGAATAGCATTTTGCTTTGAGTCTTTTGGGAATGTTTTAACACCTTGTATTGCTGTGAAAGCCTAAATCTACTATAAACAGTCCTCACATACTGTGGCTATTACTGTGTATAATGTTCTCCTGGTTCTGCTCATTTCACTCAGTATGACTTCGTATAAATCTTTCAAGGTTTTTCTCTGAAGTCTGCATGTTCATCATTTTTCATAGCACAATAGTATTCCATTACATTTATATACCACAACTTTTTCAGCCATTCCCCAATTGATGGGAATTCCCCAATTTCCAGTTTTTGGCCACTACAAAAAGAGCTGCTATAAATATTTTTGTACATGTGCATCCTTTTCCCATTTTTATGATCTCTTTCAGATACAATCCTAGAATCAATATTCCTATGTCAAAGGGTATGCACATTTTTATAGCCCTTTGGGCATAGTTCCAAATTGCTCTCCAGAATGATTGGATCGGTTCACAGCCCACAATGAATTAGCGTTCCAACTCTCCCACATCTTCTCCAGCATTTATCACCTTCATGTTTTGTCATATTAGCCAATCTGATAGGCGTGATGTACCTCAGAGTTGTTTTGACTTGCATCTCTCTAATCAATAGTGATTTAGAGCATTTTTAATTTCTGCCTCTGAAAACTGCCTGTTCATATCCTTTGACCGTTTATCAATTGGGGAATGACTTGTATTCTTGTAAATTTGACTAGTTTTCTGTATTTTAGAGATAAGGCCGTTAATCAGAGATACTACTTGTAAAAATTCTTTCCCAGTTTTCTGTTTCCCTCCTAATCTTGGTTGCATTGGCTTTGTTTATGCAAAAACTTTTCAATTTAATGTAATCAAAATTATCCATTTTGCATGTCCTAATGTTCTCTATGTCTTGTTTGGTCATAAGTTTCTCAATTCTCCACAAATCTGACAAATAAACTATTCCTTGTTCTCCTAATTTGTTTATAGTATCAGCCTTTATACCCAAATTGTGTATCCAGTTAGACTTTATTCTGGTATACAGTGTCAGGCACTGATCTATGTCAAGTTTCTGCCATACTGTTTTCCAGTTTTGCTAATAGTTTTTGTCAGACAGTGAGTTCTTATTCCAAAATGTGAGGTCCTGGGGTTTATCAAAGGGTAGGCTGCTATAATCATTGACTGCTTCGTCTTGTGAACCTAATGTTTTGTAATTGTGTTCATATGGTCCCTGGGTTTGTTTTGGCAGATAGACTCCCAGGTATTTTATGATGCCTACCATAGGTTTAAATGGGATTTCTCTTTCTATCTCTTGCTGTTGGGCTTTGTTAGAAATATATAGAAATGCCCATGATTTATGTGGGTTTGTTTTGTGTCCTGCAAGTTTGCCAAAGTTGCTTATCATTTTAAATAATTTTTTACTTGATTCTCTAGAATTCTCTGAGTATATCATCATATTGTCTGCAAAGAGTGATAATTTAGTTTCTTCTTTGCCTACTCTAATTCCTTCAATTATTCTTCTTCTTTCCTCACAAAAGCTAACATTTCTAGCACCATATTGAATAACAGTGGTGCTAATGGACATCCTTGTTTCGCTTCTGATCTTATTGGTAATACGTCTAGCTTATCCCATTACATGTAATACTTGCTGATGGTTTTAGGTAGATACTGCTTATTATTTTGAGGAAGGCTTCATTTATTCCTATGCTCTTCAATGTTTTTAACAGGAATTGGTGTATTTTGACAAAAGTTTTTTCTCCATTTATTGAGATAACTATATGGTTTTCATTAGTTTTTCTGTTATGATCAATCATGCTGACAGTTTTCCTGATATTGAATCAGCTCTGCATTCCTGGTATAAATACTACCTGATCAAAGTGTATATAACGCTTGATAACTTGCTATAATATTTTTGCTAATATTTTGATTAAAATTTTTGCATCTATATTCATTAGGGAAATTGGTCTATAATTTTCTTTCTCTATTTTCGTTCTTCCCAGTTTAGGCATCAGAACCATATTTGTATCATAAAAAGAAATTGGTAGGACTCCTTTTTTTTTTTGCCAATTTCCCCAAATAGTCTGTATAGTATTGGAATTAACTGTTCTTTAAATGTTTGATAGAATTCATTTGTAAATCTGTCTGATCCTGGGGACTTTTTCCTAGGGAATTCATCATTAGCTTCTCTAATTTCTTTTTCTGAAATGGGGTAATTTAAGTATTTTATTTCCTCTTCTTAATCTGGGCAGTTAATATTTTTGTTAATATTCATCCATTTTACTAAGATTGTCAAATTTATGGGCATAGAGTTGGGCAAAGTAATTTCTTTTTTTTAAAATATAAATTTATTTGTTTAAATTGTTACATTCATTTTCTCAAGATTTTGGGTTCCAAAATTTTCTCCCCATTTGTCCCCTCCCCCACCCCAGTCCACTGAGCATTCTAATTTCCCTTATCACCAACCTGCCCCCTCTTCTATCATCCCTCCCTTCTCTTGTCCCCATCTTCTCTTTTGTCCTGTAGGGCCAGATAACTCTCTATTCCCCATTACCTGTATTTCTTATTTCCTAGTAGCAAGAATAATACTCAACAGTTGGTCCTAAAACTTTGAGTTCCAACTTCTCCCCATCCCTCCCTCCCCACCCATTCCTTTTGGGAAGGCAGGCAATTCAATATAGGCCATAGC